>CM029012.1:241676678-242876678 GCA_016801055.1 Panax notoginseng
TAGTAACCCGTGAATAGTAACCCGTGAATAGTAACTCATGAATAGTAACCCCGACACAAAAAGGTAGAAATTCCACAATAAAATATATTCCAATATTTTGGTATAATGATATTGAAAGAATAACACTTCTTAAACTTATAAATAATTTATTTTAATTGTTTACACTTTACTAAATAATGCATTTAATCATCCTAAAATGTCAAACTCATAAGATTTCATTATCAATAACCAAAACCCTCATCAAAAATCTGCATATACCTCATATAGGATTCTCAAGCCATAAAATCCTATTTTCTAATTTTCTTACTTCACATAACATATTTAATTCATTTACTCATAACTAGTCTATTTTCATGAAAAATACCAAATCAATTTCAAAAATATTTCTTTTCTGGGATTTAGCAGAATATAGTTCCATATTGAACATATATTTTTCTCAGAATTTTTAAAATTCATTTACTATTTTTCACATGGCCAAAACCGCCGAATATTTAGACATTTATCATAAATTGTAATTTTATTCAAAAAATTTGAAATTCACAGAGTACACTGATATTATATAGATATACTTCTAATAAAAATTTTATCAATTTTGGAGTTAACCACAAGGAGTTATAAGCGGTTACTTTTAAAATAGTCTTTTCTCATAAAATTCATAACTCTTAATCTATACATCCAAAAATCACCATTTTTGGACACAATCAATAAAACTCATCAAAATATCATTTTAAATTTTTCCAGATTTTTCTGAAGGTCGGAAGAAGTACGAACTGAAAAACGTAATAACCCTTAAAACCCCTTACCTCAAAAGAGCAGTATTTCTGACTGGAATATCGGATGTAAAGCCAAAGTAAACTTTCACTCTAAATACTCATAAAATATGCTCGATAATATAGAGAGAGAGAAAGAGAGAAAACTTATACATTCTGGTGTGATTTTTAATTCTAACTAAGCACCCTATTTATAGGAAAATGCTTAGAACGCCAAAGGAGACTAAATTAATAAAATATATTATTTCTTTTTCTTTTTCCACGCCACCTCAATTTGTCAAGCCAGCCACCAGCCATCTTTGAACCAAAAGATAGCAGCCCATGTGTTGATAACCAAGTGGGTCCCACCCATAAATTAATAAAAATTATTTTATTTTCCGAAACTTCAACAATTCATAGAAAATAGATCGTTTATCAGAAAAATACGAATTTTATGTCCATTCTGCCTGAAATTGAATTCTCCACAACTTTATAGCTTTGAGTTTTTCCAAATTCTAAACATAAAATATCCGAAATCCATAAACGGATGATTTTTAATACATCTACACCGACAAAATACTGATAAAACACCTCAACATTAATTCCTTTATTTTTATCCACATAAAAATAAATATATCCATCATTTATATCCACATAAAATAAATATTTTCTTATCATATAAATCAATAATTAATTATTCACAAATAATATTACAGAATCACAATTATGACAACCAGGCCGTTCTCAGGAAAGTGGGGGCTTTCCGATAAGGATTTCTCCTTACCGGCGCGCAATTAGGTGACCAAACCTCTTCTTGACAGAACTTTCTAGACATTGACAATAATGCTATCTAATAATATTATTCAAATAATATGAATTATTGATCTGATAATGGAGATACTGTGTAGTGACAATTATTGAAATAACAATAATATAAAATATCAACGCAGCAATTATTGAATCAATAAAATAAAATATTGAACAGTAATTACTGTAACAATTATTGAGTAGTGCCTTCTAACGTAAGAATCAATAATTGAAAAAAAATTTGTGTAATTCCGTGTGCTACTGTGTAACAACGCGTATTACTTTACTTTACCAATCGGGTATTCCAACAGTGTTAACGGTAATGATTACGCCATTATTTATAAAAGCTCAATTTTGTCATTTTATTCATCCGATAGTTATTCTTTTATGGGGCCCACAAATGGCTGCGCCGTCGTATGAATATTCCCCGACAGAAAGAATATTCCATGACTAAATGAATATTCCCCAACAACAATGAATATTTTATAACCACTTGCGTATTTAAATTTTTTTTTTTATATATCACCCTTAACTTTAACTTTTATCAATTTAACCATTTACTGAATAGTAATTATAAGAAAAATTGAATACTTTTATTTCATAAAATTCGGGGTCTTACACCTGGGGCACCCCGGGCAGCAGTAGGTACACCTGCTGCTACTGCAGGTGCACCTGCGGCTCCCTCCCTCTATAAAAAGAGGGCTTGGGGCAGCCATTTTAGCAAGAAAAAAGGCGAGGAAGCCCTGTCCAATTTGCTCTGTACACACTATAAACTGAGTGCTTTCTCATTTGAAACACTTGTAAGCTCATATATAGCTACTTTTCTACCGGTGAGAGTCGAGTGTTCATCCCTTTCAAAAAGAAAAAAAATAAAAAAATAAAAAATTCCGACGTCGATAGGTGGTGACTCTGCTTGGGACTCCAGTAAGAGGACTTAAGAAGCTATTAAAAACTTTTCAAAATTGTAATATGCCTGGGTGTGAATGTTGCATTTACATTTGAATGAATGTCTACTAATGCATTTACTTACTGCACTTAGTGCTTCGCACCATATCTACCTGTGATATTAGTGCTTCGCACATGTCATCATTTCCATACGGTGAGACACGTTGTATGTGAATGTATGTTGTCTGGTTCCTCCATCAGGAGGCTATCCTGTCGGTGTTTGATTACTAGACTTGTAGGAAGACTAATTCCAACGAGCCTCAGGAAAAGCACCACCCAAATTCGCTCCAGTTGAAAGGCCGGACTAACTTCCCGTCAAGTAAATTGCGAGGATTTGGGAACCTTCATGCCAAAAAATCGCTAGAGTAACCTAAGATAGGTCAGCATCTGATAAACCAAATATGGAGGAAAGTCTTTTCATACTTTCACATTTCTATTACTTGTAAATTCAATTACTTGTAATTTCATTTCCATGTAAATCTCAATGTAATGAAAAATATGAAGGAATATGTGTACATGCCTTTCCTTTATAACAAAACTTGACATGCTATCATGTTAACTGACATCCGTTTAGCAGGACGATACTCCTAAACGGACACATTACGTAATATTGCTACATTCACTAAGACTAAACTACATAAGTCTTTTTGTAGGGATATAATTGGTCCAGTAAACAGTTTAAAATCCAAAAAGGCAGTAAGCCTACAGCCAAGCATGACTATACCTGGACAGTCTAATCCTACTCCTGTCTCTAGCGAGAAGTTTGAAGGATTAAGTAACCAGATTACAGAGTTGGCTGTTCTGCTTAGAGAACTTCACAAGCCCACTCAGGGTCCACAAGTACCCATACATACAGAATCCTTTGCACATGGAGGAACCCAGGGACCGAAAAAAGGAATTCCAGTACCTGAATCTCAGTTAGACGAAACCAACAAAATCACCCCAGACGAAGATTGTCCAGATATCATGGTCATCATTCGGGAGAAGGAGGACGATAACAATCCCTTAATCACAGCCGTCCACCAGGACTTCACCTTTGGCAATTGAAGAAGCACTCCTTGCATTTGCCGACGAGGGTAAAAAGGGAAAAAACCCCCTCTGCCCTGTAGATAGCAATAATTACTTACTTTTTCTATACAGTATTAGTAGTTACTTTTGTCATTACATGCTAACACTTTGTGTGATTAAACAGTTTCATATATTAAGTGAAAGCATTTTGTTTCAGGACTCTAAAGTTAGATGTGCCTAGACTTGCTGATGAGGTGCCTATTCTCCATAAGGACTGTAACTTTGATGTAAAGTTGAACTCAGACTTGATGGAAATACAAGAGGACTATGAGATACCTCAGGAGATCAAAGAATGGGTCGAAGACAAACCCAAGCCAAATCTTGATCAAACCACCTCTTTTAAACCTCGGAACCTTAGAAAACCCCACACAAATCCAGATTGGTACGGACCTCACTCCAAACCAAAGGAATGACATGGTTACTCTATTGACCCAATTTCAGGATGTGTTTGCATGGTCTCACGAAGACATGGTCAGTTTATCCACTGACATTGTCATTCATCGCCTTCCCATCAAAGATGGATTTATGCCAGTCAAGCAGAAGCTCATGCGATTAAAACCTTAGTGGAGTTTAAAAGTTAATGAAGAAATTATTAAACAATTTCAAGCAGGTGTCATCATGGTATCCACATATCCTGAATGGATATCCAACATCGTCCCCGTGCCCAAACTGGGAGGGAAGATGCGAGTTTGCGTGAACTACAGGGATCTGAATAAAGCTTGCCTCAAAGATAGCTTTCCCGTGTCATTTATCCACATACTCATTGACAATACTACTCAATACGACATGTACTCCTTTGCAGATTGCTTTGCGGGGTACCATCAAATCATGGTTGCTGAAAAGGATAGTGAGAAAACTGCATTCATCACTCCTTGGGGAACCTTTTGCTATAAACGGTTGTCATTCGGCCTCATCAATGCCAGAGCTAACTACCAGCGATCCATATGGCTCTTTTCTACGATCTAATGAATAAAAAAAATAAAAAAAAAGAAGAAAAAAAATAAAAAAAAAAGAAAAGGAAAAAAGAAAAAGAAAAAACTCTTCAACAGGTTCTATAGTTGCTGCCTTACCATCGACAAGTTCTACAGAGAGTTTCAGAGTTTGAAGAAAAATCCTTCCTCCATATTCCTCGTTATAGGAATGATTTTGCAGACGCGCTAACAACTTTGGCCTCCTTGATCAACATACATGATAAGAAAGACATGCCCACCCTCATATTTGCCCAACAAAAGGCTCCAACCTATGGGAATTATATTGGAGAAGTATCGAATGAGCTACCTCCCATCCAGCACCCTTGATATCAGCATATCAATGAGCACTTACAAGATAGATCTACACCCGCTGAGGCGAGCCCAACTAAAAGAAGGTGGATCCATCGACTTGTTATGAAATTCTACCTGAGCGGAGATGCACTTTACAAAAGAGATGCAGGATGAGGTCTACTCAGATGTCTGGACGAGAACCAAGCTCAGAGGCTCATGGATGAAATCCATGGGGGAGTATGCGGCCCACACATAAGTGACCCTCTACTTGTAAAGAAGATCCTACAACAGAAAAGTTCAACTACGGAAGTTCAAATAACACGACTTGGTTTTGAAGAAGATCGTTGACAACCAAGCTCAGTCTAAAGAAAAATTCGCTCTAAACTGGTAAGGCCCGTTTATTGTCAAGGAGGTATTGATAGGAGGAGCTTTTAGATTACAGGAAATGGACGGCGATGAATTTTCGTAACTCATCAATTTGGATACCGTATAACGGTACTATGTCTGAGGTTACCATCAAGCGAACATCTTGGTGTTGGATCATCAGATCACCAGTCATTCTGGTTTTTTAACCCTTTATTACATACAACTTCGCTTCACACTCATTTGCCCCATTAGGGCAAACACTTTTCTAACCAATAGCCTAGTTTTAGATCACCAGATCTTTCATTCCTTGTAGGTTTTCAAAACCTTTTACACTTTCAGTTTATCCCACAAGGGATTAAACCTTTCACTCCTTCAATTTATCCTGTACATAAGATTAAACTTTACACCTGCAATCTGCCCTATAAATGGGGCGAACTACGTCGACCTGATCTCCTCAATACATATGAGTACGTAAGCATCAATCTTTATGGTCCGGTCTCACCACAGAAAAAACAAAAATAAACACACTCCTATCCATAACCACATACAGAAATCAGTCCCAAGACACCAAAGATGGTAGGGAATACACACAGATCGACGATCTATTCTAAAAATCCTGAGACATCTCACTGCTCATCCATCAAGGAGGAGTTCAGAATACATCCAGATCACAAAGCCTTGGAGGAACAAGAAAATATCAAGCAAGTAACAAGGCACAACTAAAAGGGAAGTGAATCAACATATATTTCCCTGCCATATATAATGTTGTTTGATATATACAATGTGTCCTGTACATGACAAAAATGGCTAAGCTAGTCTATGCAAGAAAATTAAAGCTAATCTACAAACTAGTGGATAAGTGAGCCACCAAATCTAATGTGGCATCCCTCTCGAAAGAAGGAGGTAACGCTGTGATCTTCTGCCCAAGGATCTCTACACGAGCCAATAGATCTACAACCAACAGCAGGCGATATCTCGGGTAGATATAGCGCTATCCAGCTCAACAACAGCGGTATCCCTATGAGTTAGAGCATTATCTCTCTCAACTAGAGTGACATCTTTACCAGAAAAGCTGTCAACCTCAAAACCCACATCCACTACCTGTTCATCATATGGTACAGAGGTAAAAGCTTCTCGTGATCTCGGCATCGTATCAGCCCATTTGTCAAAGCAGCTACCCCGGACAACAAGCAAGGCTGGAGCAATTTCAAAATTGGTGACAACCAGATATTGGGTCCCTTACAACAAGATTTAGGCAATCTCGAAAGCAGCGACAACTCAACACTAGGGCATTTATCAACCATCCTAAAGTGGAAAATGTGCCAGTCAGGACCATCAGCATGGTCCATCATCATCTCAATGGCAATTCAGATATTATTCACTCGCAACTTGGTCAACAAAGAGAGTTTCTCATATGACTCCCTGGCAACAACATGCAAAAGGACTGGGGCATTTTGTGATTCCATGGAAAGGAAGGAGTTTAAGGCGGGATAAGTCTCTCATCAAAAGAAAGGGGAGAACTCCTAAAAGAAATTATGGCGACATTAGCTTGCCCCTACAAAAGAAGGGGAAAATTCTCAAAAGAGTTATTAACTCAAAAGTAGAGGCCCAATGATAAAAGGTCTAGCGAATGAAATCCTCACCATCAAATGCGTCAACCTGTGTCAAGTCCTCACAAGTTGAGGCCTCTACACCGAAGTGTAAATTTGGGCAGTGAAAGAACGGGCTGTACCCTCGAGAGATGGCAACAGCATTAAGGTCATTAGTTTAGTCGTGTTGCGAATCACACGCTCAAGGAAATGGGGGATAAGCACCCAACAGCGAAAGGAAACCCCAAATCACCTCAAAAAGGGTGAGTGTAACATCAGGCGGAGTTTGGCAAAGCAAAACGCTGAATATTACTTCAGCAAAGGTATCGGATGATCCGGCATTCTAAAACCATTGCCATCAATTCAGCGCAACATCAAAACAGTTCAGCGATGAAAGCTTTGAATACCACTATTCGAGTGAGAACCAAAACAGCTTAGCGATCAGCAGGGTAGGCATCGTTGCAAACTACCAGCGTATATATCGGGAAGGTCTGGTGATCTCAGAACGTCATCCCCATTAGAGATGTGGAAAATATCTCAATTTATCTTCATCAAACAAGCGTCAGCGACACCGACAAAAAGCCAAACCGTTGGAGTCAACACCAACATAGGCATCAACAATGATCGGTAAAGGTAAAGCGATTTGAAAAAAAACATTTTAACATTCATCATAACATTCATTACATTGCGATGTGCGATTTGTGATTTACGATATGCAAAATGCGATGTGCGAGTTGCGAAGTGCGATTTGGCCAAATGCGAAAAGCGAAGTACGAAATGCGATGTGCAATTTACGAACTGCGATTTGCAAAAATATTTTAACATTCATCATAAACATTCATTACATTGCGATTTTCATTATTCGAAATACCTTGTCATATTTCAGGTGTCTACTAATCTTTATCATATCCATTCCATTGCATTGCATGAACATGATAAAGAGGGGCACCAGTAGACACTCGAAATTTCGTTTTCCTGTTACTAACTATGCAGGAGGACAAAAGCGTCTTTTTACACTCCAGAGATAACCCTGGAGGACCACAACATCAATTCCAGCCCCGGAGATAGCCCCTAGAGATCCAGTTTCCAACCTCAGAGATAACCCCGAGAAATCAGTTTCCAACCCCGGAGATAACCTCGGGAAAGTCAATTTCAACCTTGGAGATAACCCCGGGGGATCAAGTTCAAAGCCTAGAGATAACTCCAGGAGGTCAAGCCAACCTCAGAGATAACCTTGAGGACAGTCAAAGTCAACATCAAGTCAACCTTAGAGATAACCCTTGAGAAAAAACTGCTACAACTGTGCGAAAATCGAAGATAACCTCGGGAGGGGTAAAATGGTTATTTTGCCAACTTAACTTCAAATTACATCAAATACACTCATTTCAAATTGAATTACTTCAATAGAAGTCCCACAAGAACCGTATTTTAACTTTCGAGCATAAACTACGCAAAACGGCTTAACGGACTGCCTGACAGAAACCTGAAAATGCCATTTCGGTCATGGACCCATCTTCCCAGAATCAAAAAAGAGCAAATCCTATGTCATTACGTAGCTCTCAGAAAGAGCTTTTTGGAATGGTATGGCACGCTTCCATTGGACTCCCAGATTAAAAGTTATGAAGGTTCGAGCGAACAACGCACTATCTGAGTGCATGTACATAGAGACAGCAGGACCCACATTGCCCAGGGCACCCTGGGTAGACGCAGGTACACCTACTGCTCCCCCCTCTATAAATAGAGGGCTTGGGGCAACCATTTTAGCAAGAGAAAAGGCAAAGAAGCCCTGTCCAATTTGCTCTGTAAATACTATAAACTGAGTACTTTCTCATTTTAAACACTTGTAAGCTCATATATAGCTACTTTTCTATCGGCGGGAGCCGAGTGTTCATCCCTTTCAAAAAAAAATAAAAATAAAAATAAAACTAACAAATACATTTATATTAAGAAATACATCAAACTAACAAATTTAATCTTTACACTAAGTCCTTTTACATAAATTGTATTTCTAAGAACTTTACAAAAGTTACTGGTTTTACAAATATACATTAAGTTCTCATTTTATCATCAAATCAGACTATGCATAAGGTAGAGTACTAACAATCTCCCTCTATTTGATTATGACAAAACGAGTGATTTCAATCAATCATTAATTCTAAAAAAGCGAAGTACTGAGAAATTTAAACATTCCTTAGGTATACAGTTATAGACTGCATCTTCTAGAGAAAAAGAATGAATTTTATTTATAAAAGAATTGTTATATAGTGAAAGAGAAATTTGTTTTTATAAAAAAATAAATTTCTCTACCTTCTACCTCTTTTACTTATGGGAGGATCTCTTCTCTCAGCTTCTCTTCTCCTGAAGTAGTTTTCTCTCCTTTCATAAGATATTCTTTGAATCTCTTCCATAGAGTCTTGTTAGGTTTGTGAGAATAATAGACGCAATCAAATTTGTACAAAACAATGGAAGCATGGCAAAATCAGATTTAAAATTTTTACAAACCAATTACCCAGATCATCCTTTATGCATGCTATTAATTAAAACAAAAGATAAGAAGTTATGAAATCAAACCCTTATAGATTCAAGCTTCCACAAGTACGAGTTCAACTCTTAGTTCTTCGCGATCTCCTTGCATCCCCGGGATTGATTTCTTCCTTTGATCAACATTAGCCACCCAAGTGTTTGGCCTCTAGAGGTGATCCACCAAGGAAAAGAAGGATTATTCAAGAAGGAGAGTGGTTGACTAAACTCTAGTTTTTCTATCTATATAGAAAAATGATTACTCTCCAATAATTGGAATTACGTCTACAAATATCTAGCATAAGAGTCCTCTTATATAGATATTAGTCAACCTTTCTAATCTAATTAGAAATATGGTTTTATTTAATTAATTAAACTCCTTTAATTAATTAAGCCCCCTAATCTTATTAGGGATAATTAATTAACCTCTTTGAACTAATTTGCCTCCTAATCTTATTAGAAATAAATGAGAGTACTTATATTAGATTAATTCCCAAACTCCTTTAGAAATTAAAATATTAATAATTGTAATAATATTAATAAGACTCCTCTTATTAATTTATATTTAATATTTCTAAAATCTTAAATAAAAAATATTAAGCTATTTAATTTATTTTTTCACCATAAATTAAATTAAATACACTTAACATATTATTACGATTATGCCATTAACTTCTTAAATAATTATTCTTCCTTTTATGGTGTGACCCTTTAGGTTCTCCATATTAAACCGGTAGTGAATAAATCAATTAGAACAATTATAATCTTATTTAAATAAATAAATTAAACTAATAATCTATTTAAATAAATAATATTTATTCTACAATAAGAATAAACCTCTTTAGCGATTAACGACTTTTCAGATAATATAGATTTTAACATTAATCATAAAAGAACCTTTAAGTAAATAATTTCTGTATAATTCAATCCTTTCACCATACAATGTCCCAATTAAATATAAGACATGGAATTACTCTCAAGCCTTATTTTTATTTAATTTAATTATATGTATTTCGATTCCCAAATGCACAACTCCGAATAAATACAAATTAGAAACTCCTTTCTAATTTCATTCACCTTGGCCAAGGATTCCTGGGTTGTCATTTATCGAATCACATATGACATTTCTCTTATTTTACTAGAAGTGGTAGATTCTTTATTGATCATTCATTATCTCCATATATAACTTATTACACCCAAGTATACCATTTGATATACCCTAAGGGTCTTAAGGAATAAGTCAAAGTATAATTCATTATACATAAGATACTATGATGATATCAAGTCTAAGGATCACTTGTACTACTATCACTACAGGAATCCCTATTGACAAGTAAGTAAAACTCCATTAGGTATTCCTTAGCGCGCCACGTTCAGTGAACTTATTTTCTAATAAGCACCTACATACTTCCTTTAGTGTCTCCACACAAATGATCATGAGATTAATCATCCTCATCCAATGAGCAAGTAACGTATGTACCAATCTATCCGGATTCACTAATCTCCTTTTTAGTAATCCATTAATTGGGAACATTTTAGTTTTTAAGCTTGTCGACGTCGGGATTTTTTATTTGTCCCTTTCCGTTACTTGTCCTTTGGTGTTCTCATTTTAGGTGAGATTTTTTGAAAAAACAAGTGAAAAAGGTCCGACATGTATAATGTCGACGATTGGACTATAAGAGTCGCCAGTTGGTTTTTTAAATGGTTGTACCAACACAACCGAGAAAAGGTTTGCACATTGACCCAGTGATGTGACACTGCTAAACGGGTCGGTAAAACCGAGATTCATTAGGGTCCGGGGACTTAGATATGCGGAGGGAAGGTGTTAGGCACCCCCCGACATCCGTGTTACCACGGTGACCGCCTCTTTTCAAGAAATTATTATCTGAATGTATGTGTGTGGGTCAATGTGCTGTTATTTAGAAGTAGTGCGAGGCCTCGTTCGCACCTATATACACAGGGTTTGAATTTTATGTAAAAATTCAATTTTAAGCAAGATATGGCAGTGATGTTTTATAAAAGAGGTTTTTCAAACCCTGATGCTCAATAGTAATTGAGACCTTTTACACTCCTATTTTATTCCGTATTCGGCTGGATTGATTTTATTTGACAGATGCGAAGCATCCGTACGAAAATACTTTACAAAAAGGTGCTGAATTCCTCGTAGGTATGAAAACCATCTGAGGGAATCCAAACATCACATATATATTTACAAGCTGCTTACAACTGAAAAGGTCCATCACGGAAACCGAATCTAGATTCAGGGGACTGAATCTGTGATCACATGATTCCTAGGCTCACATGATGCCGCAATTGATATAAACGCAGTAAGCAGGTATATATATATGAAAGCTGTAAATATATATATATATACATGATCACCAACCACGAAGCACCTCCATGGGGGATCAGAAATATAAATAAAGCTGTAAAAGCTATCAACCGCCAAGGAGGAAACTCCAGGCGGGACGAAATATAAAGAAAGCTGTAAAAACGATCAACCACCACGAAGTAAACTCCAGGTGGGACGAAATATACAGAAAGCTGTAAGAACGGTCAACCACCATGAAGTAAACTCCAGGTAGGACGAAATGTATATATATATATATATATATATATATATATATATATATATATATATATATATATATATATATATATATATATATATGAAAGCAAGTAAACACACCAAACCGAAGTTTAGGCTCATCGAACAAAGTTCGACACACAGTTAATATATATATATATATATATATATATATATATATATATATATATATATATATTAATAGCAGTAAACGCTCCAGATCGAAGTCTAGGCTCATCGAATAAAGTTCGACATACAGTTCATATATATAAATATATATATAGAAAAACAAATAAACGCTCCAGACCAAAGTCTAGGCTCAATCGAGGCATAACTCGATAATGTTAGTTAATATATATATAAATATATATAATATATATATATAGACTGGAATGAAACCACGGACCGAAGTCCGGGTAAAAGCAAGCAATACAACTCTTAACGTGTAGAAGGGTGTGTGCAAAGATGAAGAGAAGGACTTTAAAGTGTGTGAGAAGGCTTACAGTGGGATGCCAAAGAAGACTTCTATATCTTTAGAGTGGGTAAACACAGACTTTGTAGGTACAAAAGGGCTATATATGAGCTCACAGGTGTTTAAAAGGGGAAAGTACACTGTCTGGGATGAGTGCAGACCAAATTGGGCAGGGCTTCCTCGCCGTCTTCTCTTCCAAAATGGCCACCCCAAGCCCTATATTTATAGAGGATAGAGCCGCAGGTGTACCTGCTGCTAGGCCGCAAGTGTATCTACTGCTGCCCGGGGTGCCCCGGGCAGTGTGGGTCCCGCTGTGTCGAAGTACGTACACTTGGACAACGTGCTGTTCGCTCGGTCGCTCATAACTTTCAATCCGGGAGTCCGATGGAAGCGTGTCATATCATTCCAGAAAGCTCTTTCTGAGAGCTACACAATGACATATGATTTGCGCTTTTTTGATTCCAAGAAGATGGGTCCATGACCGAAATGGCATTTCTGGGTTTCCGTCAGGCAGTCCGTTGAGTCGTTTTGCGTAGTTTACACTCGGAAGTTATGATATGGTTCTTGTGGGACTTCCTTTGAAGTATTTTGAGTTGAAATGAGTGTATTTGATTTGAAGTGAAGTTGAGTTGGCAAAATGACCATTTTGCCCCTCTCGGGGTTATCTCCGATTTTTGCACAGTTGTAGCAGTCGTTTCTCAGGGTTATCTCTGAGGTTGACTTGATGTTGACTTTGACTGTCCTCAGGGTTATCTCTGAGGTTGTATTGACCTCCTAGGACTATCTCCAGGCTTTGATCTTGATCCTCCGGGGTTACCTCCGAGGTTGAAACTGACTTTCCCAGGATTATCTCCGGGGTTGGAACCTGATTTCCCGGGGCTATCTCCGGGGTTAGAAACTGGATCTCCCGGGGTGATCTTCGGGGTTTAAAGTTGATGTCGTAGTCCTCCAGTGTTATCTTTGGAGTGTGAGAAAGGCACTTTTGCCCTCCTGCATGGTTAGTAACAGGAGAAGAAAATTTTGAGTGTCTACAGATGCCTCTCTTTATCATGTTAATGCAATGCAATGGAATGGACTTGATAAAGATTAGTAGACACTTGAAACATGACAAGGTGTTTTCAATGATGCAAAGCGCAATGTAGTGAATGTTTATGATGAATGTGACAATATTTTCGCAAATCGCAGTTCGTAAATTGCACATCGCATTTCGCACATTGCTTTTCACATTTGGCATTTGGCATTTGGCCAAATCGCATCGCACATCGCACATCGCAACTTGCACATCGTATTTCGCATATCGCATTTCGCATATCGCATTTCATATATCGCATTTCGCAAATCGCTATGTTATGATGAATGTTTAAAATGTTTTTGCAAATCGCTTTACCTTTATCGATAATTGCTGATGCCTATGCTGGCGTTGACTCCAATGGTTTGGCATTTAATCGCTGATGCTTGTTTGATGAAGATAAGTTGAGATGTTTTCCATATCTCTGATGGGAATGACGTTCTAAAATCACCAGACCCTCCCGATGTATTCGCTGGTAGTTGCAATGGTGACTATCCTACTGATTGCCAAACTTTTTTGGTTCCCACTCGAACGGTGGTATACGAAGCTTTCATCGCTGAACTGTGTTGATGTCGCTAAATTGATGCCAATGGTCTTAGAATACCGGATCTTCCGATATCTTCGCTGAAGTAATATTCCACAGATTACTTCACTAGATTTTGCCTGATGTTACGCTAGATTGATGACAACCACTAGATGTCTCACCCTTTTTTGCAGTGATTTGGAGTTCCTTTTGCTTTTGGGGCAGGTGCCCCATTTCCTCGAGCTTTTGATTCGTAACTCAGCTGAACTGATGAGCTGAATGTCGCTAATATCCCTGGAAGGTGCAGCTCGCTATTTTGCTACCCAGATTTGAATTTCGTTGTAGAGGTATCGATTTTTGAGAATTTTCCCCTTCTTTCGTAGGGGCACGCTTATATCGCCATGATTTCTTTTAGGAGTTCTCCCCCTTCTTTTGATGAGAGGCTTATCCCGCCTTAAACTCCTTTCATTCCTTGGAATCGCAAAATGCCCCAGTCCTTTCGCATGTTCTTACCGGGGATTCATATGAGAAACTCTCTTTGTTGACCAAGTCGCTATTGAATAATATCTAAATCGCCATTGAGATGATGATAAACCATGATGATGGCGCTGACTGGTGCATTTTCCACTTTAGGATGGTTGAAAAATGCCCCAGTGTCGAGTTGTCGCTGCTTTCGAGATTGCCCCCAATCTTGTCGTAAGGGATCCAATATCCGGTTGTCGCCAATTTTGAAATTACCCCAGCCTTGCTTGTTGTCTGGGGTAGTTGCTTGGACAGATGGGCTGATTAGACGTCAAGATCGCGAGAAGCTTTTATCTTTGTACCATATGGTGAATAGGTAGTGGATGTGGGCTTTAATGTTGACAGCTCTTTCTGGTAGAAATATCACTTTGGTTGAGAGAGATGATGCTCTAATCATAGGGAAACCGGTGTTGTTGAGCGGGTTGAGGCTATATCTGCCCGAGATATCGCTATTACAGATAGCACTGCAGTGAGGTCTCATACCATTGGTATCATCGCAGAGATGAGCACATGTATTGATGAGCATCGCGTCACCATACAGATAGCTGTGGAAATTTTAGGTCGCTTTGTTACCATAGGGCAGAAGTTTACAGCGTTATACCCTTCTTCTGAGAGGGATGCCATGTTGAATTCGATTGTGCGCATATACATTGATTTGTAAAAGGGCTTGGATTTTCCTGCACAGACTAGCTTAGCCATTTTTGTCATGTATAATACACATTGTATATATCAAACAACATTATATATGGCATGGAAATATATGTTGATTCACTTCCCTTTTAGTTGTGCCTTGTTACTTGCTTGATGTTTGCTTATTTCTCCAGGACTTTGTAATCTGGATGTATTCTGAACTCCTCCTTGATGGATGGACAGTGAGTTGTCTCAAGATTTTCAAAATAGATCGTCGATCTGTGTGTATTCCCTACCATCTTTGGTGTCTTAGGACTTGTTTCTGTATGTGGTTATGGATAGGAGTATGTTTGTTTTTGTTTTTCTGTGTTGAAATCGGACCATAAAGATGACTGCCAACGTACTCTCGTGTATTGGGGAGATCAGATAGACGTAGTTCGCCCATGTACAGGGTGGATTACAGATGAAAATTTTTAATCCCATGTACGGGATAAATTGAAGGTGTGAAAGGTTTAATCCCTGGTGGGATAAAGTAAAAGTATGAAATGAAGTGAAACCAGGCTGCTGGTTTGAAAAATGTGTTTTTCCCTGAGGGGCAGATGGGTAAAAAGGAAAGGCGGTATGTAGTGAGGGTTAAAGAACTTGAAATGACTGGTGATCTGATGATCCAAAACCAGGATGTTCGCTTGATGGTAACCTCAAACATAGTACCGTTTCACGGTGTCTGAATTGATGAGTTACGGAAATTCATCGCCGTCCATTTTCTGTAATCTGAAAGCGCCTCCTATCAATACCTCCTTGACAAAAAATGGGCCTTCCCAGTTCGGGGAGAATTTTCCTTTTGACTGAGCTTGGTTGTCAACGATCTTTTTTTTGAAATTAAGTTGTGTTGTTTGAACTATCGTAGTCGGACTTTTCTGTTGTAGGATCTTCTTTACAAGTAGAGGGTCGCTCATGTGTGGGCCATATACTTTCCCATGGATTTCATCCATAGCCTCTGAGCTTGGTCCTCGTCTAGACATCTGAGGAGACCTCGTTCTGCATCTCTTTTCATATAGTGCATCTCCGTTCAGGTAGCATTTTATAGCAAGTTGATGGATCCACCTTTTCTTAATCAGGCTCGCCTCAGCGGGTGTAGATCCATCTCGTAAGTACTTCTTGATGTGTTGATACTAAGGATGTTGGGTGGGAGGTAGGTCATCCAATACTTTTCAATGGAATTCCCATAGGCTGGAGCTTTTTGTTGCGTAAATGTGAGGGTTGACATGTCTTCCTTGTCATGGATGTTGATCAAGGAGGCCAAGGTTGCTAGTGCGCCTGCAAAGTCATTCCTATTACGAGGAATGTGTAGAAAGGAGATTTCTTCGAACTCTAAGACCATATATAGAACCTACCGTGGTAAGGCAGCAAATGTAGAACCTGTTGAAGAGTTTTTTTTCTTTTTCTTTTTTTTTTCTTCTTTTTTCTTTTTTTTCTTTTTTCTTTTTTTTCTTTTTTTTATACATTAGATTGTGGAAAAGAGTCCTATGGCTCACTGATAGGTAACTCCGGCATTGATGAGGCCAAATGACAATCGTCCGTAGCAAAAGGTTCCCCAAGGAGTGATGCAAACAATTTTCTCACGATCTTCCTCAGCAACCACGATTGGATGGTACCTCGCAAAGCAATCAGCAAAGGAGTACATGTCGTATCGAGCTGTATTGTCAACAAGTATATGGATAAATGGCACGAGAAAGCTGTCTTTGAGGCAAGCTTTATTCAAATCTCTGCAATCCACACAACCTCGCACATTCCTTCTCGATTTCGAAACGGGGACTATGTTGGATAACCATTCAGGGTATGTTACACCATGATGATGCCGGCTTGAAATTGTTTCACAATTTCTTCTTTAATTTTTAACTTCCACTCAGGTTTTAATCGCCAGAGCTTCTGCCTGAGTGGCTTGAATCCCCCTTTGATGGGAAGGCGATGAATGATAATGTCCATGTATAAACCGACCATGTCTTCGTGAGACCATGCAAACACATCCTGGAATAGAGTCAATAGAGTAACCATGTCATTCCTTTGGTTTGGAGTTGAGGTCCGTACCCATCTGGATTTGTTTGGGGTTTTTCGCGGTTCAAAAGAGGTGGTTTGATCAAGATTTGGCTTCGGTTTGTCTTCGACCCATTCTTTGATCTCCTGAGGTATCTCATAGTCCTCTTATATTTCCATCAAGTCTGAGTCCCACTTTACATCAAAGTTACAGTCCTTGTGGAGAATAGGCACCTCATCAGCAAGTATAGGCACATCTAAATTCAGAGTCCTGAAACAAAATATACTTTCACTTAGTATATAACACTGTTCAATCACACAAAGTGTTAGCCTGTAATGACAAAAGTAGCTGCTAATACTGTACAGAAAAAGTAAGCAGTTATTGCTATCTACAAGGTAGAGAGAGTTTCTTCCCTTTTTACCCTCGTCGACAAATGCAAGGAGTGGTACTCTAATTGTCGAGGGCAAAGTCTTGGTGGTCTGCAGTGATGGAGGGGCTATCATCAACCTCCTTCTCCCGAATGATGACCATTACGTCTGGGCCATCATCGTCTGGGGTGTATATGTTTGAGAAGTGTTTATTTGGGCTTTTGTTTGGTTTGACCGCACCATTGATGACTGGCTACGTACTCCTATAGAAGAGGAGATCAGGTCTTTCGTAGTTCAGGGTTTGGTTTGAAAAGGTTCAAAGGGGTGAGTGGTAAGAAGAGTGTAGAGATGTTTTTTTTGTTTTGTTTATTTATTTACATGCATGGAAATAAAAGGCATACTACGAAGAAAGTGATACCGTTCCAACGTTTTCTGGAACTCGCAACTTTATCCCCTGGATCTACATCTTCTTAGCTAGTTGAGGCCTGATAGTCCAGTTGTCAGTGGTTATGTTGCCTTCAGGGCTCGTGATAGAGGTTACCCCTTGATTCTGAATGTCTTCACTTGTGGCCATAACTTGATCGCTTCCTGATTCAGTACACTCCTCAGGGACGCTTGAAATGGACCCATCGCAAAAAGGGATGAACTCTAGATTCTTTAATGGGTTGGATTCCCCGACAATCTCACCACCTTTTTCTTCATCTATTGCTTCGCCTTCTTCATGGGTTTCAAAGGATTCAACCATGAAATCTCCCTCGAACTGTTGTTGCCTTTCCTGCAAAGAACTTTCCTTTTTGGCTTTTTCTTCCTTGGAAAGGATTAGTATTTCCTCTGAATCATCCAACGTGATAAAATCAGGAACGTGGTTGATATCTTGGAACCATAGGACGTTTGATGTTGGCGGGGGAATCTCCTTTTGGGATGCCTTTGTTTCTTCTGTCATTTCTTGCATTAGGATCAGTCCACCTTGTGTGCTGGCAGAATTGTCGCTCATAGTCTTCACCTCATTTGAACTGCCTGTCTCGAATGGACATCTTATGCTTTTTATTTCCTTTTCGCCTTTTTTGGTAATGAGAAATTCTATATCCAGCTCTCCATTTTCAATGAGGTCCTGGATTTTATGTCGTAAAGACCAGCATTCTTTAGTCGTATGTCCAAGTGAGTCAGAATGGTAGAGATATATCTTGGTGGAGTCATAACTCTTTATCTTGGGCTTTATAGGAGGCAGCAACTCAGTAATCCTTCCTTCGCTTATCAGAAGGTGTAGCATTTCTTCATTGGATTTGCTCAGAGGGGTGAATTTTTAAACTCTTTTGGAGGTTGTTTGATCTTTCATCTTTGAGAATTTGCATTCCCTCAATCAGTTCTTCTGCTGGCGAGATCTTTTAGCAATTTTATCATCCCCTTTTTCTTGTATTTTCAGCTTGCTTTGATCTTCTTCATTTAGCTGGCTCATCGTGGAGTCCTTTTTCTCTTGGCTTTCTGATAGTTGAGTGAAAAATTGCTTTGTTTCCTGATGTTGGCGCACTATCAGCCTAGCCAGCAGGTTTACTTGATTCTGGATCGCATCCAATTTTTGCATTACTGGCATACCCTCCTCCGAGTTTTCCCACTCTAGGACATTTGTTATGTGCCTTTGGGGGTATTCATCTATCCTTCGTATGTACTTACGAATTGGATACCTTTTAGCGCTTCCTGACCCGATCATGTTTACTTCTTCCGTATCATGTCGCAACGGAAGGTTGGTGTTGATATTTTGTTGGTAAGGTTGTTCGACCATAATACTGCTACTTTCAATCAGATTTTGAATCTTATGTTTTAAGGACCAACAATCCTGTGTATCGTGTCCTGGAGACCCTGAGTGGTAAGCACATCTCTGGCTTGGATTGTATCTTTTGCTCCCTGGTTCCAGAGGTGGGGCTAATTCGGTAATTTTCTTGTGATCCATTAATATCGCCAATACATGTTCAAGGGAATCGCCCAGTGGAGTGAATACCCGATTTTCCGTTCTTTCAAATTTTCTTTTCCTATCTGGGCATTGGTTGAATGTAGCCTGTTGTTGAGATGGCAGATTGTCTTGTATTTTCCAAATGGGGGGACTGTATGTTGGTCTCCTAGCTTGCCCCTGTACAATAAGGGATACATCTTTAATGCCTTTATTGGGTACATTCTTGGGTTCACTTGTATATTTGCCAGTCTGTATATGCTTGGTGACTGCTTCTAAGGCAGTGAAGTATTTAATCTTGCCTGCCTTTAGGCCCATCTCAGCCATTTCGCCGTGTTTGATCATTTCTGAGAATGGCTTTCCTATGCCTGCTAGGATCCTCTCATAGTAAGGAGCCTCTTGGATATCAATAAATGTCATTACCATCTCAGTTTCTGTCATTGATGGAATGACTTGCGCTGCTAGATGTCTCCACCTTTGGGCATATTCTCAGAAAGATCCAGTACTTTTCTTTTTCACTTTAGTCACTTGATATCGATCCGGTGCCATTTGTGATTGAAAACTGTACTGATTTAGAAAGGCGTGGGTCAATTCTTCCCAGTTGTGGATTTTGGCATTGTCAAGTCGGGCATACCAAGCTTTAGCTTCTCCAGTGAGACTCTTTTGAAAAAGTTGCATTCCGAGGCTTTCATTTTCAGCATAAGACTCCAGTTCGCCAATGTACACTTTTAGGTGCGTATAGGGATCACCTGCCCCATTGTACTTTTCAAACTCTGGGACTTTGAATTTGGTAGGATATTGAGCCCCTGGGAATATACAGAGACCTGAATAGGTGACACTCCCATAATTTCCAATCCCTTTAATTGACCGGATGGTATACTCCATTTGTTGGACTTTCTTTCTTATATCCCCAGTTTCTCGATCATCCTTGAGATTTATGATTTCTTTATTGGAATGAGGTTTAGGTATCTGGGTTTCCATCTTTTTACCAATGCCCTGACTGCCCCCTAGTGTGAAGGACTCTGGTTGAGTAGGCATTGTCTAGCCCTGCGTATTTTTACTTTGATCTTTTAGAAAGACAACCAATTCTACTATCTGATTCCTTAATCCTTCAAACTCCTCTCGGGAAACATGAGTAGGATCAGGCTGGCTCGGTGTAGCCATGCCTGACGGTGGGATTAGTGCCTTCTTGGACTTTAAACGGGTAACGGGACCGATTGCTTCCCTGCGAAAGCCTTGCATAGTTTAGTCTTTAGGGAATGTGAATAATAACATGCTATGTGATGTGTCCATTTTAGGATTTTTATCCTGCAAAACGGATGTTAGCTGTTTGTAGCATGTTAAAAATATGTATGTGTACACATTTCTTCATATTTCTCATTACATGGAGACAGATATGGAAGATAATTTCAAGAAATTGAAATGAGAGCATGAAGAAACTTTCCTCCGTTTTGGGTTTATCAGAGGCTGACCTATCTTAGGTTACCCTCGCGGCTTTTCGGCATGAAGGTTCCCAAATCATCGCAATCTACTTGACGGGAAATTAATCCGGTCTTTCAACTGGAGCGAATTTGGGTGGTGCCTTTCCTGAGCCTCGGAGAATCAGGCTTCTCACGAGTCCAGTAATCAAACACCGACGGGATAGCCTCCTGGTGGAGGGACCACACAACATACACTCACATACATCGCGTCTTACCATATGAAAATGATGACATATGCGAAGCACTAATATCACAAGCAGATACGGTGTGAAGCACTAATATCACAAGCAATTTTATAGTGCGAAGCACTAATATCACAAGTTTATAGTGCGAAGCACTAATATCATAAGCAGTTTATAGTGCGAAGCACTAAGTAAGGAAATGCATTCGTACACATTCATCACAAAATGTAAATGCAACATCCACACACAAGCAGATAACAATTTTGAAAAATTGTAATAGCGGCTTAAGTCCTCTTACTGGAGTCCCCAGCAGAGTCGCCACCTGTCGATGTCGGGATTTTTTAATTGTCCCTTTCCGTTACTTGTTCTTTGGTGTTCTCATTTTAGGTGAGATTTGTTTGAAAAAACAAGTGAAAAAGGTCCGACATGTATAGTGGCGACGATTGGACTATAAGAGTCGCCATTTGATTTTTTAAATGGTTGTACCAACACAACCGAGAAAAGGTTTGCACATTGACCCAGTGATGTGACACTGCTAAACGGGTCGGTGAAACTGAGATTCATTAGGGTCCGGGGACTTGGTTATGCGGAGGGAAGGTGTTAGGCACCCCCCGACATCCGTGTTACCACGGTGATCGCCTCTTTTCAAGAAACTGTTATCTGAATGTGTGTGTGGGTCAATGTGCTGTTATTTGGAAGTAGTGTGAGGCCTCGTTCGCACCTATATACACAGGGTTTGAATTTTATGTAAAAATTAAATTTTAAGCAAGATATGGCAGTGATGTTTTATAAAAGAGATTTTTCAAACCCTGATGCTCAATAGTAATTGAGACCTTTTATACTCCCATTTTATTCCGTATTCGGCTGGAATGATTTTATTTGACAGATGCGAAGCATCCGTACGAAAATACTTTACAAAAAGGTGCTGAATTCCTCGTGGGTATGAAAACCATCTGAGGGAATCCAAACATCACAGATATATATTTACAAGCTGCTTACAGCTGAAAAGGTCCATCACGAAAACCGAATCTAGATTCAGGGGACTGAATCTATGATCACATGATTCCTAGGCTCACATGATGCCACAATTGATATAAACGCAGTAAGCAGGTATATATATATGAAAGCTGTAAATATATATATACATACATGATCACCAACCACGAAGCACCTCCATGGGGGATCAAAAATATAAATAAAGCTGTAAAAGCTATCAACCGCCATGGAGGAAACTCCAGGCGGGACGAAATGTAAAGAAAGCTGTAAAAACGATCAACCACCACGAAGTAAACTCCAGGTGGGACGAAATATACAGAAAGCTGTAAGAACGGTCAACCACCACGAAGTAAACTCCAGGTGGGACAAAATGTAAAGATATATATATATATATATATATATATATATATATATATATATATATATATATATATATTAACTGTGGTCGAACTCTGTTCGATGAGCCTTATATATATATTAACTGTGGTCGAACTCTGTTCGATGAGCCTGAATTTTACATATATATATATATATATATATATATATATATATATATAGAAAGCTGTAAAAACGATCAACCACCACGAAGTAAACTCCAGGTGGGACGAAATATACAGAAAGCTGTAAGAACGGTCAACCACCACGAAGTAAACTCCAGGTGGGACAAAATGTAAAGATATATATATATATATATATATATATATATATATATATATGTAAAATTCAGGCTCATCGAACAGAGTTCGACCACAGTTTATATATATATATATATATATATATATATATATATTATATATTAACTGTGTGTTGAACTTTCATATATATATATATATATATATATATATATATATATATATATATATATATATTAATAGCAGTAAATGCTCCAGACCGAAGTCTAGGCTTATCGAACAAAGTTCGACATACAGTTCATATATATAAATATATATATAGAAAAGCAAATAAACGCTCCAGACCAAAGTCTAGGCTCAATCGAGGCATAACTGGATAATGTTAGTCAATATATATATATATATATATATATATATATATATATATAATATATATATATATATACAGACTGGAATGAAACCACGGACCGAAGTCCGGGCAAAAGCAAGCAACACAACTCTCAATGTGTAGAAGGATGTGTGCAAAGATGAAGAGAAGGACTCTAAAGTGTGTGAGAAGGCTTACAGTGGGCTGCCAAAGAAGACTTCTATATATTTAGAGTGGGTAAACACAGACTTTTGTAGGTACAAAAGGGCTATATATGAGCTCACAGGTGTTTAAAAGGGGAAAGTACACTGCCTGGGATGAGTGCAGAGCAAATTGGGCAGGGCTTCCTCGCCGTCTTCTCTTCCAAAATGGCCACTCAAGCCCTCTATTTATAGAGGATGGAGCCGCAGGTGTACCTGCTGCTGCCCGGGGTGCCCCGGGCAGTGTGGGTCCCGTCGTGTCGAAGTACGTACACTCGAACAACGCGTTATTCGCTCGGTCGCTCATAACTTTCAATCCGGGAGTCCGATGGAAGCGTGCCATATCATTCCGGAAAGCTCTTTCCGAGAGCTACACAATGACATATGATTTGCCCTTTTTTGATTCCAAGAAGATGGGTCCATGACCGAAATGGCATTTCCGGGTTTCCGTCAGACAGTCCGTCGAGTCGTTTTGCGTAGTTTACACTCAGAAGTTAAGATATGGTTCTTGTGGAACTTCCTTTGAAGTATTTTGAGTTAAAATGAGTGTATTTGATTTGAAGTGAAGTTGAGTTGGCAAAATGACCATTTTGCCCCTCCCGGGGTTATCTCTGATTTTTGCACAGTTGTAGCAGTCGTTTCTCAAGGTTATCTTTGAGGTTGACTTGATGTTGACTTTGACTGTCCTCAGGATTATCTCTGAGGTTGGCTTGACCTCTTGGGGCTATCTCCAGGCTTTGATCTTGATTCTCTGGGGTTACCTCCAAGGTTGAAGCTGACTTTCCCTGGATTATCTCTGGGGTTGGAACCTGATTTCCCGGGGCTATCTCCGGGGTTGGAAACTGGATCTCCCGGGGTGATCTCCGGGGTTTGAAGTTGATGTCGTAGTCCTTCAGGGTTATCTTTGGAGTGTGAAAAAGACGCTTTTGCCCTCATATATGGTTAGTAACCGGAGAAGAAAATTTCGAGTGTCTACAAAGCTATCTAAGAATTTAGATCTCATTAGCATGATCTCATCATGATTCTAAAAGCATTGATTAAAACTATGAGTTTATCACATATTATTAAAACAACATCATGCAGATAAATTAAATGCATTTAGTAAATAAATACTTTTATTAATAAATAAATAAGATTATTTACAAAGTATATGCTTTATCATCATACATGATTAACTTGTACGCATACTACTTTCAAGTCTCTGGGTTCAAGGTCTGGGATGTTGTACCTTTCTTCTCCTTCTATGTGAATCCTTAAAGATTGTGATTCATGAAGGTTGGATAACTGGTTGGGAGTCGTGAACAAGTAGGTCACGAGGTTAACTTTACTGCACTCGACGATCTTGACCTAAAAGAAAATGATTGACCTGACTGTCCTTGACCTAGAAGAATGTCACGAGGTGCATAGATTCTAAGAGGAAGAGGAGGAAGTGATGATTGTTGAGTTCTTAGTGACAATCTCCTCTCCCCCTTTTTGTCAGCATCTATTTCATTTTTGAGGGCTACAACTTTCTCTGATAGTTGTTGAATGGTGGTAACCAATTCTTCAACTTGACTCCTAATGAGAGTGATGTTGTATCTGGTTTATCTATATCTAGCTTCAGATTAGTCCCTTTGCTGATGAATTAGAGTCATAGCAGTGTTAGTGCGCTCCAGAGATCGGACAACCACTTCCTTGAAGTGAATCAGGGATGAGTTCATTGGGAAAATTTTATCAGATAGAAACTTGATAGACTCCTTATATGTTGGTTATAGAAAGGTAACATCAACTTTATGATCAACTATCTGTTTGAAGTATATTTCATCTCGTCTCTTTAGATTATCCAGAATAGTTTCTATTAGCTCATTGATTTTATTGTCAGATTCTTTAAACATTTGTGTTAGGAATCTAATAATAGAATAGGAGATTGATTAAATAAGGGGGAGTTTGATTTGATCCCCAATTAGATTTCAAACATATATAATTTGATGATGAAGTCTGTATGTAATTTAATGGTAAAGCCTATAATGTATATTTGTATGAATAAGTTTTATACAGTCCTTAACTAAAAAGAATCTATGTACAAGGACTTAGAATAGAATGATCAAACTTGTTAGGTTAATCTTTATCCGGTCTGCATATATAATAGATAGGATCATTGTAAAAAGACTGCTCTACATGATAGAAGTATTGGCAAAAGAGTAATCTACATGTGCTAAAAGCAAAGATTAATTAATGTATGTTTGTAAAAGTAAGTTTTGTAAAGTCCTTCAAAAGAATTGATGTACAATGACTTAGATTAGAAAGATTAAATAATGTTAGGTTGATCTTATAGAAATTGATCTGATGTATAGATGATAGGGAATCATGGTCGTGTACCAGTTCACAGTATGAAGATACTTTACAGAGACAACCGTGTTTGCACATCATCAGAAGATCACAGAGTTCACTCTATCTCATAGACAGAGTATAAGTTTATAAGGTGAGCAAATGACCTCAAAGGTGCAAAGCTAACACAGAACTACACAAGGAGTCAAAGAAGCCGTTAAACATCATTTGGCAAAATCGATCAATCTACTAAATAAATCAATAGATAACAGAGTAAAGATTGCTCAGTAAATAGTGATTATAGAATACTTTTAGCAGACACAAAATGAAAGCAATATCTGAAGATTGCTCTAAGATCGTTCAGGAAGTTCAAGATCGTAAAGTTAACCTCAGAACAGTTGAGCAAATTATGAAATGCTGACTACATGGATTAGAGGAGATCATCAAGCTCAGTTTGTGCCATGGATATAAAGTGAAGACTAATTAAGAAGAAGCATATGGAAAAAGAATATATTATGATAATATCTAAGTATATCTTCCACAAGAAGAGATCTCCATAAGAAATCTAAGGGTTATAGCTGCAAGGATATTCTACCTAATCTCAGAACTCAGAACAGATCATAGAGCAAGAAGAACTTTGTATAGAAGCAACCAGTGTTTGAAAACAAAGAAGAACAACTTACTCAAAAAGATGTTATCGACTTCACATGACAACTAAATTATCAAGAAAACGAAGAATAGTCTGCTAAGCAAATCCAAGCATTATCAAGTAATTAGAAAATAGAAAAGAAGAAAAGGCTGTAATAGTAGTGAGGATGAAAGATATAAGACTATGACATTCCTCACTCTACCATCGATAGTTAAAAAGGATTCGAGAACAGAAAAATTAAAACTATTGTAAGGCTTAATCTTATGACTCTTGCAGCAAATAGATCGTAGAATTTATGTCAGGTTTGATAATGAGACTAACAAATGGAATGTTGCATGAAGTTGATCTCAAGGAATCAGAAGATATATTCTTGGAAGAAAACAAAAGTATATTTACTGGCTAGTTGGCCGAAAATAAGTTATTTGAAAAGCTAGAAAGGATACTGATTGATGTGATAAGTCCTAATTCAGAAAGTACACTGACACAGAGCCTCAGAAAGTCAACATCAGAGATATCAAAGTATCTAAGCATTAAATGCTCTAATGGATACTTCTCAATAGGAAGATTTCAAAGTAGTATAAAAGACATCATCATTCAAAAGAAGAAGATGATGATGAGCACTAAATGTCAATATAAAAGAAGGATCATCATCATAGATGAACATTAGGTCAAACAAGAGAAAACGTAGAGTAAAGGGAACTCGATGAATAGAGAAATGTTTAACGCTACCAAACTCAAAAGAGAAGGATATTAAAAAGATAATCTTGTCAGCACCTCACCGACTACAAGAGGCTGATGAGAATATGTAAAGGTCAGAGCCATAGAGCCAAAGACCTAAAGAGCTAGGAAGCTCCAGAGAAAATGAGCCAGAGTCGTAGAGCCAAGAAAGTGGAGGACATGGTATAACTGAAGATTCAAATATGAAGAAGCCATGCAGTTGATGCTGATGAAGTGAAAGTAGCTGATTAGAAGGTAAACCTCAAAGAAACACCTATACCCTTCATCATGAATACTCAGAATTAACTAGCTGAAGACTTAGAGCACAAGTCTACAATGATGAGATTGTTCAATGCTGATAAGCACTAAAGATAAAGAGCTCAAGTGAATAGCTTAACATCACATCAACTTTGATCATGAGTAGGTATTGATAATTAGAAGAAATTAAGCTCCAACAACAGAGTTCAGCAAGCACCAAGAAGATGATCAACAATGCTGTTAAGTACCATAAGATGAAAAAAATTCAAGCCATCTTAGCAGCCCGTCAAACACACTTCTACAAATGGAAGAAGGGTCAGTGGATCCTGGTCTATGTGACCGAAATAGGGTTGGTGGATCCTGGTCTTAAGGGCCGAATTAGGGTTAGTGGATCCTAGTCATTAATAACCGAATTGTCGAGTCTAAGTGACTCGATGCTGAGACTTTGTGACTCGAAGAAATCTTAGGGATTCAGATGTAAATGGTTTGTTGGGCCTATATCCTTAGTGGATATCCAACTCGTTGAGTAAAAAAGTGGAGTAAGAGTTGTTTAGTTTTCGAACCACTTAAAATCTCTTGTATCTTTTGCATTATCTCATTTACATTATGCCATCTATAACTGCTATATTTGCCATGTGTTTGATCATTCATATAACTTGTGTTAAGAACTATAATATATGAATAAATCTTTAAGGTGAGTTTTCAAACTTATATTCCACCGTGTATAGATAATCTTGATTTATTAATTGTTTGGTAATTCTCAAATAAGTGATTAGGAATTTTAAAAAAAAAGATATATTCAACCCCCCTTCTAGATCTATATTGTGTCTTTGGGAAATAATAATTTGCCCTAGTACTTTCTCAATAGGCTTAGCAATATGAAGTAGACTCTTCTGAATGCCAGTTACAGTAACCTTAAAACCCATATTATATTTTTAAGTTATTTCATTGAGCATTAGAGCAAGCTGTGTCTCAGAGGGAAACACTGATACGTTTTCAAAGATCTACTCCAAATGGCTTCGAATCTGTCTTTACTTCCCAGGTTATTGTCTTCAAACATGGCATCTTTAAATGATGAGCTGATAGAAGTATGATGAGAAGGTAGAATAAAACCTAAATCTATAGGATATGATGTAGATGGTATATCTTTACAAGTATTAGAAGTTGAAGGAATATCTGTATAGAGTATGTGTATGGTCAGGAATAGATTGGTGTTGTTCTACGATAAGAGGGTTTGGTGACTCTACGATTGAAGAGGTAGGAGACTCTACGATCGGAGAGTTTTGAGGAGATGGAGTTGGTAGAGGTTTTGGAGGAATGGGATATGGAGATCTAGTATATGTATGTTCAGGGGTGGTTACTGGCGAGGATTGAATATTATGTAAAGGTGAGAGGATTTGCGAAAGTGTTTGGGTTTGGTTATTTTGGGTAACGATAGAGTTTTGATACTCTACGATTGTGGGTTGAGTACTTTGGTTTGACGTACGCTCTGTGTTCGTAGTGTTGGGATCTACAAATGCTTCATAATAATGTGAGAGTGTTTCAGATTTATTCAAGCGAGAAAAGTGAATAACCGTGATTTTGTTGAAGATGCCAGATTGAGTGGAGGAACTTTTATCTAAGATGATTCTTCTTGTAAATTTCAAAATTCTGGGGAAGTTCTGAGATAATACTTTTACGCTTGGAAAGGTCTTTTAGGTCCAAGTGATGTATCTCAAATTTCCCATCAGAAGAGGCTTATCCAGGGCATAACGAGAAGGAAATAGAAGACTAAGTTACTATTATTATCAAAGATAATAGTGGTTATGTTCAATTCTTTATCTTCATTAAAGACCCTTTTGCCCAAGGCTTCTTATTTGTAAGACCTAGTTTTTGCCTCTTTTAGGTTTGGAATTTCTTCAATTAAAGCTTCATCTTCATTCCCTCGAGATTGTGCATCTTTTGGCTCAGAAGTAGGTCTACTGGGGTCACTTCTGATGTCATGTATAACTGAATTAATGATCCTTGTGAGCTCTAGCGAGTCATCAGAAGAGCTTACAACTATCTTCTCCCCCTCAGATGCAGCCTTGACTGGTTTTTGTAGGCTCAAGGGTTTTTTAGCTATTTTCTTCTTCTTCTTCTCAATCATCTTATCCAATCCTCTCTTCTTTGGATGTGGCTCAGGTTCAAACATCTTCACAACAATCTTTTCTGTTGTGGGCTTAGGGTCAGAAGCCTTCCCAGCCATCATTTCTTCAGCAACTTCGTGCTTTACGATCGGAGAGTTGGGAGACTATACGATTGACTCAGCATTGATGGGATCCTCAACAGAGATAATCCTGCCAACCTTAGCCATCTTAGCAATTTTAGCTTTCATGATTTACTTCCTATCCCATTCAACAAGGGTTAGACCTTCTTTGGTAACAGTATCAATGTCTCTTATGTTCATGTATTCACAAAATTCTTCAGCTTGTTCTTGAGTGGATTTCGAAGGTGGCTTGACTGGAACTTTTTGATTCTTTTCACCTTCCAATTCCTTTTTTTGCAAGTTGACTCATAGAGACAGATTGATCAACTTGATCTTCCTTATTTTCCATATTTGAATCTCTCTTCTCGGGAATAATTGACTTGTCATGAGAGTCCTTAGGACTATTATTTTTTCTACTTCATCAGACCATGCTTCTTGGTCTTGATGTTTGTAAAAATCATCTTCATCTTCTTCTGAGGTGGCTTTTCAGTAGTAGAAGCCAATGCCTCAGGT
Source organism: Panax notoginseng (assembly GCA_016801055.1). NCBI lineage: Eukaryota > Viridiplantae > Streptophyta > Magnoliopsida > Apiales > Araliaceae > Panax > Panax notoginseng. The sequence goes on from CM029012.1 coordinate 241,706,665, forward strand.
AGTTCCAGAGTTGCAAAGCCCGTATACTTCTTCTACCTCTATTAACTTACTTTTAGACTTCTCCTTGATAGGCATTTGAACTTCACTTAATGCCTTCTCACTCCATTCAGACTGTTTGGATTTTAAGATTTCAACTGGATATCTCTTCTAGTTCTCGAAGAGTTTCTTGGTTATTTTCTTATTTATGTTTAAAGCATTTCCCTCCTTCTCTCTAAGGTGCTTTTTCATTTTTTCTTTAGTAGAATGCTGATGAACCTTCCATAGAACATCTTAAGAAGTGGATTTTATGTTTCCTTTTTTTTCTTTGCATCCTTAAACCATTTGGAGATATAGGCCATCATAACTGCTCCAAAGTTTATCTTCTTCTCTATCGTGATAGTTGACATGTTCTTCTTTTGAATCTCACTAACAGAGTCATGAGCATAGTCTTTACAGAGAATACATTTCCCCACAATATCAACAAAAAATCTTGGGGAAACTCCTTCTTATATGTAACAATCCAGAATTTATTTGTAATTTCAAATATTTATTTGTAATTTCAATAAATATTTTAATTGATGTGTTTGTTGTTAAGTAAATATTTGTTGGATTATTTATTAGTTAAATAAATAATTCATGAGTTATAGAAATTAACTTAATTAAGGTAATATGTTAATTAAGATGATAATTGGTAATTTGATACTTTGAAATTAATTAAGATAAAAGAGTGATGAAATAAATTTTATGAAATAATATTTTAATTTAATTTAATAATTAAATTGGAGAGTTGATAAGGATTAAAGGAATTGCTATAATGTTGTTGTAATCTAATTTAGTAATTAAAAGTGATGTGTTAATTTATTAAATAAAAGATTATAATGAAATTTATAATTTTGTTGTATTGGATTATGTGACAAATTGATTTAAAAGCTTGTTATTAGCTTTAATTTAAATAAAATTGGATATGAGAATTTATTTAAATTAAGTGGGACAATAAAACTATATTATAAAGGAGTTATTAAGATAAATTAAAAGAGTTTTAAATGGGTTTACCAAACAAGGCTTAAGGAATGATTACGTCATTATTTATATTTAGTTTTGCCAAACAAGGCCTTATGACTTTTAAATTTAAAATCAAACATAACTGATATAATATTTAGTAGGGGTATTAAATACTTGTCTATTTTTATTCTTGCGTCTGTTTTATTTTACGTTAAAAGTTTTGGCTTAAGCCTGAGAATAGAAGAGAGGAAGAATAGAAAAGAAAATAGAGAGAAAAAGAGAGAAGTCTGTGAATTTGAAGAAAGGGTTTAAGAAAGCAATGAGCTAACTAATCATTCTTGTCGGTTAAACAAGCAAAGTGAATGTATAATTTTAATTTCTAAAGCTTTAGTTCCTATATATGAAAAGTTTTCTGTGTTTTTGAGTTTCATAAAATTCTCTGTAATTGAGTTTAGTTGATGATTTGTGGGAATAGAAATGTTAGTTAGATGATTATTGCTATATGTAGAATTAAATCAATAATATGGAATTTAATTGAAGGAATAGTGTTCTTGAGTTTCACTGCAAAACAAAATTGGTTTTCAAACTTACTATAGTGCAATTTTGATGAACTTTTGATATATAAAGTGATTGATTATGTTTATATGTAATTGTGGTGTTATAACTAACACCTAGACAAGGATTTGGTATATTAATTTAGGAAAATCACGTTCAAAAAGAAAAGAAACTGATTACAGTGTGGGTGTGTATAAATATGGCTTGTTGAAGTCCAAAATTGATAGTTGATTTGTGAACTAAATTGTAAATTGATTCTTGAATGTGTTAATTCATTAAGAAGCCAAAAGAATACAGTTTGAATGAGTTGGTTTGGTGTAGTAACGAAGTTTCACTGATGATTTTTGCTAAAGATATTAAAAATAGAGTTTTGGCAAAAATATGGAATTCAAAGGACTTAATTTGATTGTTGTTGTTGTTTTGTTATTTTAAATCAGTATATATATGCCGTGTAATGTTTACATGAAGCCTATATTATTTGGGTGTATATAATTACAACTTAATTGGTGAAGTTAGTGACTTTTGGGTCTGAACAGAGCAAGAAACTGTTTGTATAGTTTCTGTCTGCGCACCAGAGCATCTACGCTGGTTCTAGAGCTATAAACGGCGCAGCTGCACCCTAAGCAGGACAGTGGTTCTTGAACTCTTCAAGATCTATTATCCTCCCACTAGCCCCTTTAATGATAAATACCTTTATCTTAGAAGGTAGCGTGTTTCTCAACAAACACCTTTTGCTAAGTAGGATTATAGAACATATGCCCTAAACTTACTTTAGGATATCCCACAAATCTGTACTTATCAAATTTTGTCCCAAGCTTATCCTTTGAAACCTTTTCACATAAGCTGGAAAACCCGTTACTTAACATACTTAAAATTAGGAATCCTCACTGGCTATAACTCTTATAGAGTCTTGGGGTCGGATTTTGAGGTTACCTGTAGATATGCAACAATTTCTTGGGTATGACCCCAGAAGGATACTGGAATGTCGGTAAAATCATTATGGACTGCACCATGTCCAACAAGGTACGATTTTCCTTTTAGATATACCAATCAATTATTGCGTATCAAGAGGAGTCCATTATGAGAAAATCATTTGAGATAATCTAAAACCTTATTGCACAAGTATTTATTCCTTGATCTGATCAAAAAATTCTCATACGTTTTAATTAGTTTCATTTCTGAATTCTTTGAACCTTTCAAATAATTCACACTTGTATTTCAACAAATACACACATTCAACTCTTTGAATGATCATCTCCTTTTCTTATACTAATTTTTTCAATATACAAAATAATTTTCATGTAAGTCAAGTACACAAAATCCATTAAGTAATATTCTAGTTCTATACAAAATATTATTATTATAAATAGAACAACAATTGTTCTTAAATATAATACCAACAAATTTTATTGTCTAACAACAAAATAGAAATAATGTTTCTAACAAGAACTGGAATACAATAACAAGTTATTGACTTAATAGACTTACCCATAGGCAGTGCTAAACAATAAGTTCCTATGGCTAATGCAGCAACCTTTGCTTCATTTCACACATATAGGATTACTTATCTTTGTTTAGCTTTCTACTTCTGCTTGGTCCCTCCATAAATCTATATTTGTGAGAACCAAAGTCGGTATCCTATACCCAAGTAGAACCTTGAATTAAAGAAAAATTTATTTCAATCATGAACAAAACTGTATTTGTAACTGAAACTTCACTAAGCTTTTTTTGGTTAACCTCTGTAAAACGCTTCTCACAGTTTCTTTTCTAGTGTCCAAGCTTATTGTAGTGGAAACAAACTCCTTTTCTATCCGTATCAGTTTTGTTCTTATTATCCTCTATTTTTGCTGTGATGCCACCAAATTCGGACCTCCACTTGGTCACCCGAATTCGGTTCATCACGTTCTCATGGTAATACCATAATAACTAAAATCATACATTCACAACGGAAGATCTAATTTAGAATAATATACAATGATTTATTATAATTATTCCCCCAAGTCTCGCAACCTACAGTACTTAATAGATTACATAATAAGATCGAATAAAGACTTATTACATAATCCTACTTAAGTTTAAACATAGTCTGGAAATAGTTGTAATACAACATAATAGATTTAAACATAAAAGGAACAAGCTAGTCGGTAGCCTTGCCCTTGCCCTTGTCTGTTCCAGAGACACCTCCCTGTTCTTCCTTAACTGAAAGGTTTTAAATAAGCAAGGATGAGCACAAATTGCCTAGCAAGTAATATACAACAAGGGTGTAGGATATAATATCACAAGGTTTGAAATATCGAAGTGTCATTTCTAGGATAGTTCAAAGTTTCAGAGTAATATCATGAGTAATGAATATCAATAATTCTTGTAATAAGAACGACAATTCAATATAAATCAACTAATATATATGAATTCAACAACTATCAATGTATCCAACTGAATAAATAATTTATACTGAGTAGTCACTAAGGACTATTGAACTTCCACTAGAGTTACAAATATTAAATTGATAACCCCAAAAATATCAAGTACTATAGATGATCAGTCTACAATACTTTACGTTATGCATAACACCAAGTAATATACTTATGTGTTGGGGTTTCCAACAACATATAATCCCCTTACCATAAGGGTTGTCCAACTCAGTTTTCAAGATTTTCACACCAATCAATTGGTTTGGACAGTTTTTATAAACATGTATATAGTCTAGCCGAATCAAATGGCATCGACTCTTTCACAATATTCAAGAACATTACTAAGTTCAACATGAATACTAGTTTTCACAAGGGTTTAAGCATATTAGCTCATATAAACGAAAAAGTAATATAACTTGTATTCAAGAGATAAGCTTACGGTATTCATCAAATAAAGAATGCAAAGATACTTGCACAATAAGAGTAGGGTTCAGATATTTGTCTCAAGTGCAGTTTACCAAAGTATCGCTTAACAATATTCTTTCAAATCCTAACATAATGTGATACGCGTATCGGACATTCATTAGTTAAACATATTCGATAAACAATCTTGATAAATATAGTCTAAGTATACACACACGACTCAATCAAGAAACCTTATACCTATGTTATTATGTAGCTCGGATCTATCGTTAGACTTCATCATTTTAAAACACTTTGTCAATTCAAGCTAAGATAAGTGTTAACATGCAAAGCTACCTTTATCAGTGTATCATGAACAGAAATAAACATAATGAAGTTACACTAGCATGCTACATACTTCAGAAATCACAGAAGTCACTTTCCAACTCTACAGAATGGCGCGGCCGCGCGGCTCCCAGTTTAAATCAGGACTGAGCAATTATTTGCTTGGCCTAGCTCGTCCATCCTTACATACATAACATATATTAACATGTTAAGGGTCCTTTCGTATCTTTCAAGTTTAACCTAGGTCCCGTCTTGCACAATACAGTTCTAAGTTGGACATCTCAACAATTTAAGGCTATTTAAGGTTATGAAATCACAAAGTCCAACAAGACTGATTCTTAAACATATAAGGTAGTCATATAACTCATATTAGACATGCTTGTGAGTATTCATATCACATATGTGCAATTAGCATCGTTTTGGTTTGAAAATATGCTTCGTTTATGCTTTACTTAAATTACGATACCTAAGCATGGTATATATACATTTATGATACATGAGTGAGTCTAAGAGTACCATCAAACATGTTCACAAATATCAGATTCTAACTCTCAAAGTAGCATATCACTATTCACGTTCAAAGTTCGTATTTTCATTAGCAAAGCTTACTACTAAGTCTAACATGATCATGCTTCAATATGAAGTCCATATACGTAAGTTAGTATGTTCGACATGCATTTCAAAACCATACTAACATGCTTGCAAGGTGAGAATATGCATTACTTAAAGTTCACAACTTCTAGTTTTCCAAATCTTGAAGTTTTCTTGAAAACTCAACTCAAATCAAGTTAAAACAACGTACTATGTTTACAACAATATTTAACCACATGCTAGGGTTATTTATATGCTTAACCTAACTATCATAGTATGCTCAGAACAATGCAGAAACCTCAAAGTAGTATCTGAGAACAACACCACGTGTGGCCACGCGGTATTAAGCTATGGAAGTGGCGCGGCCGCGCCACTTCAATCAGAACCAAAAAATATGGCTCTACTTCTGCAGAGCCTTATCATATGCAATGCTAAACCTGCAGCCAGACCAGCTATAAGACTCCTAAACATGTATACAAGCTCAAATAACACAAAGGCCTGCTAATCCATACCAATTAACAGAGAATTTCTGAAATTATAAGAATTTAGACAAGACCCAAACTAAGAACAAAATTAGGGATTATACCTCCTTGATGCTTAAAATTTGAATTCCCTCTATATCTGATTATGCTCTCTCAATGCATTAGCAACACACACTCTCTGATGCACTTCTCAGACAATTTTTAAGCAACATAAAATGAGATAAAAGGGTGCTATATATAGAGAATGGTGTGCCCAGTTCATGGTATTTCACCATGGTTTGATTCAAAGGAAATTGAGAAGAGATGTTGGTCATGGAAGGGTTGGCCAACTGCCCAATCCCGTAGTCATCATCACCATAGCTTTGTAGCAACTCAGTTAACGCAATGAAGGTATAGGCTACTATTTATGTACTGAGAAGGTCATTGATTTTGGGACACGGGTTTTAATTCCCATCAAGGTGATTATAATGCTTAGTTTGTTTCTTTTAACTCCCAAAATATAATTTTAATGTGCTAATGCTACTATATAATGGAAAGTTAGGGATTATTTATGTATTCACATCATATAATCTATGTATATTAGTTCAGTCTAATTATTATCTATAACATGTATGGACTCCATTTAATTACCCACTAGAAATTAATATCCCCTTAAAACTCTATTATTCCAGTTATACTCACTTATTAGAATAGTATGTAATTCTTTGACAGAGTACTTCTTTTAATGCTTCCACACATATTTATTGTCACATAAATAATTATTTATGTAACTTATAATTCCTTACACTTAATATATAGTTTATATATATTTCATAGCCATTAATCCTTATCACATTTGCTAACAATAATAATCATATATTATTAATTAACTACCATTATTAATTAATCAACATTCTACCACATCCATTATCACTTAATTAATACAACAATTAATTATCACATAGTAATTAACCCTTATTAACATCAATTAACAATCCACAAATATACTACAACAACAATTAACAATTAATATTACTTAATTGTTTACCTTATAATTCCTTCATTAATTAATATTACTATTAATATCTTCTATCACCATGCCACACAAGGCTTCAATGAGTTCATTGCAAAACTCCACATATCCTCAATTATTCAGTCATTTATAATAATTGAGTTATCTCATTTCATAACACGAAATCGTTCATATTCAAATAAATATTCATTCCTATTAATAATATGCGAAAATTCTCGGGTATTACATTTGCCCTTTCTATTTACCTTCTTAGAATCGTTCTTCTTTTCAGAAGATCCTTTGGCCCCTATCAGTAAGACTTGGTCCTTTTTTTGGTTGGAAAGTGACTCTCAACATTTTTCAACATGTTAAGCAAATCAGTGAAGCTGATATCTAGCTTGTTCATATGAAAAATTCACAACAATTGTGAAAGGAGCCCGGGAGTGAATGCAAGATCAAATCTTGGTTCAACTCTCCAGCCATTACAAAACTAGTTGTCTTAACTGTTCAATCAAATTGATCATTGTAGACACTCAAAATTTTGCATTTCTATTACTAACATTACATGAAGGCAAAGTTGTCTTCCAGAAATAACCCTGGAAGTCAAAGCAGCTCAGTCCGGAGACAACCCCGAGATATTCAGTTTGCCATCTCGGAGACAACCCCGAGATATTCAATCTAGTCCCAAAGACAACCCCGAGATACTCAGTTTCAACCTCGGAGACAACCCCAAGGAATGCAGTTCCAGTTCCAGAGACAACCCTAAAATCCTCAGGTCCATCTCGGAGACAACCCCGAGATCTTCATTTCTAATCCTAGAGAAAACCCCAGGAGACACAGTTCAAACCTCGGAGACAACCCCAAGGCATGCAGTTGCAGTTTCAGAGATAACCCTAGAAATGCTTGTTTCAAACCTCTGCGATCAGCTTCAACACTCGGTGATAGCCCTGAGGCACTCAGCTCCAAACCCAAAGATAACCCCTGGAGGACAGGCATTCAGTACTTGCAGCAGCCCAATCTCAGAGATAACCCAGAGCAACGACTGCTAAATCAGCCTAACACCGGAGATAACCCCGGTCAGGGGCAAAATCATCATTTTGCCACCTCAATCCCACATTAGCGCCATCTTAACATACATTACACACATGAATGTCCTACAAGACCCAAATAGCTCCACTCCTGAGTGACTACTACACAGGACAGCACACCGGAGAGAATTTGAAGATTTGAAGACTCAGGGCATGGTCCCATCTTCCTAACTTTGTACAACCTCTACTCCCATGTCATCGTGTAGCTCTCGACAACAGCATGCCGAAAAAGGTCTTATACACCTCGATCGAATGCCCAAATTGAAGTTCTGAAAGTTTGAGTGAACATTACGTTGCACGCGTGCACATACTTCGAGACGGAGGGACCCGCGGAGCTCGAGGAACCCTGGGCAGCCGCAGGTGCATCTGCGGCTACTGCAGGTGCACCTGTGGCTCCCCCTCTATAAATAGAGGGCTTGGGGCAACCATTTTGCAAAGGGAAAAGGCGAGAAAGCCTTGTCCAGTTTGCTCTGTACACACTATAAATTGAGTGCTTTCTCATTTCAAATACTTTGAGCTTATATTTGGCTATTTTTTACCGGCGAGAGCCAAGTGTTCATCCATTTAAAGCTATTGAAGTCTTCTTTGGCAGTCCACTGTAAGCCTTCTCACATTACTTTAAGCATTTTCTCCACTTCTTGCACACACTATTATTCACGTTGACAGTCGTGTTGTGTGCGTGTTCCCGGACTTCGGCCCGTGACTTTTTATTTCTTTTATATATATATATATATATATATATATATATATATATATATATATATATATATATATATATATATAAGCGATAAACGCACTGGATATATATCGATCCAGACTCGTTTCGTTATGCCGCGTTCGAGAATATATATATATATATATATATATATATATATATATATATATATATATATATATTTACATTTCTGTCAGGCCTGGAGTTTACTTCGTGGCATTTTACTGCTTTCTTTATATTTAGTCCTGCCTGGAGTTTACTTTGTGGCGGTTGATTTGTTTTTACTGCTTTATTTACATTTTCTCAATCCCCCATGGAGGTGCTTTCTGGTGGTTGATTGTCTGTATATATATATATATATATATATATATATATATATATATATATATATATATATATATATATATAACTGTTTACAACTTTAATACAAACTGCTACATCATGTGAGCCTAGAAATCATGTGATCACATATTCAGTCTCCTGAATCTAGATTTGGTTCCCGTGATGGACATTTTTAGCTGTACATGGCTTGTAAATTATTTATGGTGTTTGATTGTTCTTAGACGGCTCTCATGCCCCCAAGTAGTTCGACACTACTATATATTTTTATTTTCTCGAGGATGCCTCACATCTCAAAAATAAAAGCAACTAAGCCGAACATTTAATAAAATGGAAGTATCAAAGGCTTCAATTACTATTGATCATAAGGGTTTGAAAAATCTCTTTTACAAAACATCACTGCTATATCTTGTTAAAATTGAACTTTTATACAAAATTCAAACCCTTTGTATATAGGTGCAAACGAGGCATATCACTACTTCCAGATAATTGCACATTGACCCACACACATTCAGATAATGGTTTAAATTGAAAAGTGGCGGTCACCGTGGTAACACGGATGTCGGGGGGTGCCTAAAACCTTCCCTCCACATAATCAAGCCCCCGGACCCTAACGAATCTCAGTTTCACAGACCAGTTAAATAATGTCACATGACTAGGTTAATGTGCAAGCCTTTTCTTGGTTGAGTTGGTGCAACCATTTAAAAATACCAACTGGCGACTCTTACAGTTCAATCGTCGACATATACATGTCGGACCTTTTTACAACTTGTTTTTTCAAACAAATCTCACCTAACATGAGAACACCAAAAGGAAAGAACAGAAAAGGGACAAATAAAAATCCGAATGTCGATAGGTGGCGACTCTGCTGGGGACTTCCAGTAAGAGGGCTTAAGCCGTTACGACAAACTTTTCAAAACCATTATCTGCTTGTGTGTGGATGTTGCATTTACATTTGAATAAATGTATACGAATGCATTTACTTATTGCACTTAGTGCTTCGCACCATATCTGCTTGTGATATTAGTGCTTCACACATGCACTACTACAAAACAGTAAATAGACAACGCGGAAAAAACGTTGTGATTTCAGTCAGAAAAACGTCGTGGTTAAGGGTGTTGTCTATTTGACACCCTTAGACAACGTTTTTAAAACGTTGTAGTTAAGCACAATACACAATGTTTTTTAGAAAAAAAAGATGTAGATTTGTTTTTCAAAAATTAGCAGATGCTTAAAAACGTTGTAGAAGGTATGATTCCACAACGTTTTTTTGTATAAAAATATTGTTTAGTATATCAGACAATGTTTTTTAAATGTTGTAGATAAAGAAAAAAAAAGAAAAAAAGGATGTGATTCACCTATATTACCAATGCACCTGTAATATGCTAATGCCATGATATATAGCCAAAATATATCAACAATTCAAAATACATCCCAAATAATACATCCCTATTCACAATTTATTTTCCATAAGAACCACTTGTTTAAAAATGTAGACTAACAAACAAATGCTCTCTCAATCACTTTCCTTCACTGTTCATAACCTATGCATATTACAGAAACCAATTTCGTGAAACCTTGCTATAAACAAAAGAAAGGTGAAAAACTAAAGGTAAAACGAAACCTGCCCATAATCCTATCTGGCCTGTTTAATTGGCTAACATCAAGACCACAAGATGCTAATTCTGAAGCAGGTGCAGTCCCTTGATACTCGAAATTGTGACATGTAAAACAGACTCTAGCTGAATTCAGACCTTTCGGTGCATATAGATCCCAGTACAGTGGTGCCTTATAAAATAAGAGAAATCATCCGGTCAGAACATAAGACTAATAAATTCAGGAAATATAGAAAGAAAAAGTAAAAACTGTGGTCTAATCATTCGTACAACAAAAGTTGTCTGCCAATCATTCGTGCAACAAAAGCTGTCTGCCCTGTCTTGTCCCCATCTTCTTTTGCCTGCAATGAAAAGGAATCAGTAACTAATTAATCACTATAATTAATCAATGTCATGTTTAAGCATCACAACATGAAAATTGCATAAACTACTAAACTAGTGAATCCATGGAGGGGGGAAATGTCTATGAGACTGTGTAGTGAAGCATCATAAAGTGCACTACGGACATCAAGTTCCAAAGAAAATATAAAGCACCATATAGAAGGATAGCTTACACAGTTTAAGTGTTGTCTATTTACTACTTTGTACTAGTGTATTCTTTTAGTACATGTTACAACTTACATGTAGAGGTCATTGCAATTAGTAAACTGTATGTGAGAAGCTGGATGGTCCATAGACTTCCTCATAGCTACTACTCACTTTGTTCCTATGAATGTAGCATCCACCTGCAGGGCAAAACCCAAAAACTTAAGCCTTAACAAAGCTAAAACCAAATGCAATAAAAGGGAATAGCTTGGGAATATCTTTGGGGTCAATTCCAGATCCTGAATCTTTTACCTACACGAGAGGAAAAACCTAAGTAAATCATTAAGATAAGAATCAAGCATTAAGCACTCACAGGCAGAAAAAATATAAACCAAGTAAAGATGAATCAAACCTGTACACGCAAATGAAAGTGATTATTATCAGTAGGCACAGGGAAAAAAATTAGGAGCTTGAGGCTCTCTTAAAGACTCCGATTTTGAGAGAAATCTAGATATTAAGATGCTGCCCTCTTTTGAGAATTTAACAGCATTCCCAACAACATTTAACATAATTTGCATAAGACGCTTTTCATCACCAATGGCATACTCCGGTAAATCTGATGCCAAACTTAGGGAAATGAATAACTTCTTGACAGTTGCAATAGGCTTTATCAAGTTAAAGACCTGAAACGAGATGACGCAATCTTAGGGCGTGGGCATGTCCATGATGTGCACATTATACATAACATTGACTCTTCTAAGATTGCAGCATGTGAAAGTGCTACAACCACCTGGGTAAAAAAGGAAGGAGTAACATATTATCACCCCCAGAAAATACTAATAGTCAAAACCATTTTTCAGTTCCAATCTAAGAAGAACTATCAATACAGTAGCATCAAGCAAATGTGCATGCATATATTTTCATATAAGATTGAAGCAGATGAAGTCCAATATCATCATCAACCTGATACGTGCACTCCCCAAAGGCTATTTCTCAATATTATAGTGTAAAATCAACCACATCTACTATAATATTAGTAGTTTTGCGAGTATGTTTGCAAGCCATCCTGTTTTCTTAACCAAATCTTTATCTTAAAAATTAGCAACAAAATGTCTACCCATTATATACAGAAATATTCAAAATTCACCATGTCATCACATATAGCACTCACGTGATAAGGCAGCTAACAAAATATGTTTCCAATTACTTTTTCCTTCTCTTTTCAATCATTTTGGACAACTAACAACATGCAAATATAGCACTCACGTGATAAGGGCTCCACTAAAGCTGGTAGATCATTATATAACATAAATAAAGAACAGACATCCATAGCTGAAATTTTGTTTGTAATACTGGGATCTCACCTTAGAAGAAGCCTTTGTGCCAGTTGTTCCTTTACCAGAACCAGAATGAGCAACCTTGCTCTTTGCCCTCGACAGCTGAGTTAAATTTTTAATGGTGACTGAGACTGCAATAGCACTAATAAGGCATACAGCAGGTGTAGCAACAAGAATTAACTGAACCATGAAACCAGCGAAATACATGCTTGTGAGACCATATATCTCTATAAATATTGTGGCATCAGACAGTCGCTTGAAGCAAAAATAGAGACTAGCCGGGAACAGGAAAAGCAGGATATGGAAATCAAACATGAAAGATGACCATGCCGTTAGCTGATGCTCAGATATAGATGCAATTATGGGGATGCGATCTTTAGCATAAGTTGGATCCAGTAGAGAGTCAAATTAGCGAAATACAAATGGCTACTATCTTAGAGAAGGACGTAAATCATCTTCATGGAAATCTTGAAAGCACTTACCTCATGAGCTTTTTCATGAGTTTATAAATAGTTCCACCTTTCCAGCTATTGTGCGTGCATGCTGCCTCAAGTATCGACTTATCTCCATCTACAACCAAGAAAAATTTATAGTCAAAGGTTCCGTATTTTATACCCTCAGTACTGAGTAATTACTGTATAAGTGATAAACCATACATCTATAGCACCACCACCAGCAACTACTGTAGAGTTTTCACAACCCTCCTAACAATTATAATTACATCATGTAAACTCTGTTCTGCTTCCTCAATTAACTGATAATTATTCCAGAAAAAAGTATTATAAAGTTAACATTTGAAAGAAAACACATATAAGACCAGACACTGGTAATATAGGCAAACCTGATAAGCTTTTACGATCATAACAGTCCATAATTCTCATACGTGTTAACCGAAACATTACTACACAATGAGATTTTGCATCAATAACTGACCAAATGGATAAAAGAAGCAAGTGTACAGAGCAGGCCACATTCTACAACTTACAAACTCAAACACTATAAAACTACACAAAAATTATTTTTAAAAAGAAGAAAAATGAACCAATCAGCTAGAGCCTTTAAAAAACTTTGGAGACACATAGTTAATCATCATAAATAAAAGAAAAGAAGAATATATAACATCAAAATTTATAACCTTGCACTATGTAAATAGTAAAACAAAAGAATGTTCACATTGTAAGCAAAGCTAATCAGAACTTGGGCAACGAAACAATGGAAAAAGCAAATTGCACATTAAATACCAAAGCAAATATATCCATATTCATCTGTGACAGATCAAATAACTCTGGGTATACAATACGAGATGACTTAAATACCAAAGCAAGAAGCATTAAAGCACATAAATCTTGCTGTGAAGACAAGGGAAGAAACGAGCAAAAACCTAGTCATGTAAATAGAGTACGCGCCCATTTTCTCTAACAAAACACCTCAGAGCAACAAATGAATCAGGTATGCAGTTTGATATCATACCTATCAACAGAATTATTGAGTTGCTTCTTGACTATGGCACCCTTCCTTGGTGTCCTACTCTGCATTGGTAAATCAAATTTTGGTAAATAAAGCTTCAATCATGTAAAACAAATATAAAATTGTTAACATGAATGGCACTCACATTTACTATGGGAACATACCGAATTCTCACAGAATCAACATCTCCAAATTGACTAAATTCCCTTAATAAAGCCTTTTTCTTCACCTTCAATGGTAAATTCCCAACAAAAATAGTCCTCAAAAGTTTATCCTCATCATCAAAACCTTCCTTCGAAGCAAGCATATCCTCTGCACTATCCAAGGTTTTCCTCTTTGCTTTCTTTGACAAAGCCTTCGACTCAGACCAAGAACTCGATGGTCTGGCCCTCATAAAGTGTACGGTAGCCGTCAGATTTGATCTCCGTATGATGAATGAAGAGATAGTCGCCGCGTCGTCGTGTTTTATGGATCCGTAACCCTTTTGCTCATTAAATCGAACCACCACACCTCGAGATCTGATATTCTCCTCTGCCATTAATGATAGCTAGACCTTAATCCAACCTCTTGTAGAACCAATCTATAACTATAGATCTCGCGAGAGAGTAATAGATAGAAACAAAAGTAAAGGAAGCCCTAATTTACTCGCTTACATCAAGGGGAGAGCTGCTTCAGTTGTTGGAAGACTGGGAGGCGGGGAGGGTTTTTAATTTTAATAAGCTCCGTGTTTTTCATATACACAACGTTTTTTTAAAATTAAAAATTTCCCATTAAATAGATAACATTTTTTCATATGTATCTATAACGTTTTATTAAAAAACGTTGTTAAAAAAAATACCACAACGTTTTTTATTGTTTAAGTGTTGTCTATTTAGTGTTTTGTACTAGTGATGTCATCATTTTCATAAACGGTGAGACACATTGTATGTGAATGTATGTTGTGTGGTTCCTCCACCAGGAGACTATCTTGTCGGTGTTTGATTACTGGACTCGTAGGAAGACTAATACCAACGAGGCTCAGGAAAAAGGCATCACCCAAATTCACACTAGTTGAAAGATCGGATTAACTTCTCAACAAGTAAATTGCGATGATTTGGGAACCTTCATGCCAAAAAGCCGCGAGAGTAGCCTAAGATAGGTCAATCTCTGAATAACCAAACGCGAAGGAAAGTCTCTTCATACTTTCCATTTCAATTACTTGTAAAATCAATTACTTGTAATTTCATTTCCATGTCAATCTCAATGTAATGAAAAATATGAGAAAAATGTGTACATTCATTCCCTATATATACTATCTTGTCAACTAACATTTGTTTCACAGGACAATATTCCTAAATGGACGCATCATATAATATTTTTACATTCACTAAAACTAAACTACATAAGTCTTTTTGTCGAGAAATAATTGGACCAATTGGATCCGGAGGCGGAGGAAAAGGACCGGAGGCGTAAGCAGAACATTGCTAGACACTTATCAAACATACTCATCATAGTCCACATGGACAGTATAAACAGGGTCACCCCAGACGATGATTATCCAGATATCATGATCATCATTCGGGAGAAGGAGGATGATAACAGCCCTTCATCACTGCTATCCACCAGGACTTCACCCTCGATAATTGGAGCAACACTCCTTGCATTTGTCGACAAGGGTAAAAAGGGTAGAAACTCCCTCTGCCCTGTAGATATCAATAACTGCTTATTTTTCTGTACAATATTAGCAGTTGTTTTGTCATTATGTGCTAACACTTTGAATGATTAAACATTTTCATATATTAAGTGAAAGCATATTTTGTTTCAGGACTCTAAACATAGATGTGCATATACTTGCTGACGTGGTGCCTTTTCTCCATAAGGAGTGTAACTTTGATGTGAAGTTGGACTCAGACTTGATGGAAATACAAGAGGATATTGAGATACCTCAGGAGATCAAAGCATGGGTCAAAGACAAACCCAAACCAAACCTTGATCAAACCACTTCATTCAATCTCGGAACCTTAGAAAGCCCTAAACTAATCCAGATTGGTACGGACCTTACTTCAAACCAAAGGAATGACATGGTTACACTATTAACCCAATTCCAGGATGTGTTTGCATGGTCTCATGAAGACATGGTGGGTTTGTCCACTGACATAGTCATTCATCGCCTTCCCATTAAAGAAGGATTCAAGTTAGTCAGGCAAAAGCTCAAGCGATTAAACCTGAGTGGAGTTTAAAGGTTAAAGAGGAAATTGTGAAATGATTTCAAGCCGGCATCATCATGGTGTCAACATACCATGAGTGGCTATCCAACATAGTCCCCGTGCCTAAACTAGGAAGGAAGGTGTGAGTTTGTATGGATTACTGGGATCTGAATAAAGCTTGCCTTAGAGATAGCTTTCCCGTGCCATTTATCCACATTCTCATTAACAATACTGCTCAATATGGCATGTACTCCTTTGCTAATTGCTTCGCTGGATACCATTAAATCATGGTTGCTAAAGAGGATCGCGAGAAATTTGCATTCATCATGCCTTGGGGAACCTTTTGCTACAGATGGTTGTCATTCAGCCTCATCAATATAGGAGCTACCTACCAGCAAGCAATGATGGCTCTTTTCCACGATTTAATACACAAGAAGATGGAGATCTATGTGAATGACATCATTGTCAAGTCCCGAAGGGAGGAAGACCACTTAGACCATCTCAGAAAGCTTTTCAATAGGTTGCGTAAGTACAACTTGAAGTTGAATCCAGCTAAGGGCGCCTTTGGCATTAAATCAGGTAAGTTGCTAGGTTTCCTAGTTAGCCACAAAGGGATTGAGCTGGATCCCACCAAAATCTAGGCTATTATAGAATTGCCCATTCCTCAGACAGAGAAGGAAATACGAGGATTTTTGGGAAGAATCAACTTCATTAGCAGATTCATATCCCAACTCACAATAACCTGTGAGCCTATCTTCAAGTTGTTAAGGAAGAACTCCTTCATGAAATTGAATGATTAGTGCCAGAAAGCCTTCCTTACAATCAAAGAACATCTAGTCAACGCTCCTATTTTGGTACCACCCAGGGATGATGTTCCCCTGTTCATGTACCTATCTATTAATGACAATGCCATGGGCTGTATGTTGGGACATAAAGACGATAGAGGCCAAGAGCGAGCTATCTACTACCTCAACAAAAGATTCAACAGCAGTGAGCACAAGTACACTCTAATTGAGAAAACTTGTTGTGCTTTAGCATGGGCTTCCATGTGGTTACAACATTACCTCCATGGTCACATAACCCATCTTATATCCCGCGTGGATCCTCTCAAGTACGTGTTCAGTAAACCCATGTTAAATTATTTACTGTTCAGATGGCAGTTGATCCTATAGCAATTTGACATAATCTACGTGATACAAAAGTCCATCAAAGGTCAAGGAATTGTGGATCAATTTGCTGCTACACCTTCAACAGATTTCAAACCCTTGGAAACATACTTTCCCGATGAAGGGGTAAAGACAGTTTAGCAACACCATCAGTACGATGCACGCCAAACATGGAAGATGTATTTTGATGGAGCTGTATACATGGAAGGTTCTGGGGCTAGTGCAGTTCTAGTATCTGTTACGAGGGAGCAGCATCCCGTCACTGACAAATTACAGTTTGCCAACACCAATAATACAACTGAGTATGGAGGCTGTATCATGGGGCTAAAACTTGCCCAGGCAATGGGCATCAGACGGTTAACTGTCTTTGGGGATTCTAAATTGGTAATCAGACAAACCACAAGAATCTATCACACCAAAGGTCTACATTTGCTGCCTTACCATCGGCAGGTTCTACAGATGACTTCGGAGTTTGAAGAAATATCCTTCCTCCACATTCCTCGAAATAGGAATGATTTTGTGGATGCGCTAGCATCCTTGGCCTCCTTGATCAATATACTTAACAAGGAAAACATGCCAACTTTCACATTTACCCAACAAAAGGCACCAGCCTATGGGAACTACATTGGAGAAGTATCAGATGAGCTACCTCCCATCCAACACCTTTGGTATTAGCATATCAAGGAGTACTTACAAGATGGATCTACACCCGCTGAGGCGAGTCCGACTGAAAGAAGGTGGATCCATCGACTGGCTATGAAATTTACCTGAGTGGAGACGCACTCTACAAAAGAGATGCAGGACTAGATCTCTCAGATGTCTGGACAAAGACCAAGCTTAGAGGCTTATGGATGAAATCCATGGTGGAGTATGTGGCCCACACATGAGCGGCCCTCTACTTGTTAAAAAGATCCTCATAACAGGGCATTACTGGCTCTCTCTCAAGGCTGACTGTGATGATCACGTCAAGAGATGTTATCAATGCTAAATTTATGGGAATGCTATCCACGTCCCTCTAATGGAGCTCCACAATATGAGTTCACCCTGACCCTTCTCAATGTGGAGAATGGACGTTATCGGGCCCATCGAGCCTAAAGCCAGTAATGGGCATCAGTTTATCTTCACCATGATCGACTATTTCACCAAATGGTTAGAAGCAGCCTCCTTCCCCAGGGTTACTAAAGAAGTCATCATTGCTTTCATCAAAAATAATGTCATTTGTCGATATGGACAACCAGAGGTAATTGTATCAGAAATGCTAAGAACCTCAATAACAAGATGATGAAGGAGTTATGTAGTAAATTCCACATCAAATCTTAACTCCATCATATACCGTCCAAAGATGAATGGTGCTGTTGAAGCGGCTAATAAGAACATCAAGAAGATCATGCAAAAGATGTCTGCCAATCACAAAGGATGGCCAGACTTATTGCCATTGACTTTGTTAGCCTAAAGAACATCAATGCGCACTTCTACTGGGGCAACCCCCTACTCATTAACTTATGGGATGGAAGCAGTACTCCCCATAGAGGTGAAAATGGAATCCCTCAAAGTATTGATAGACGCTAAGTTAGATGAAGACCAATAGTTGCAAGACAGGTATCACCAATTGTCTCTAATAGACGAAAAAAGAAGTGATGCTATTTTACATGGTCAGTTACACCAACAAAGGATTGCCAGATCCTACAACAGAAAAGTTCGGTTACGGCAGTTCAAACAACACGACTTGGTTTTAAAGAAGATCATTGACAACCAAGGTCAATCCAAGAGAAAATTCGCCCCAAACTGGGAAGGCCCGTTTGTTGTCAAGAACGTATTGACAGGAGGTGCTCTCTGTGAAGACCCCGAACTCAGGTACTTGAAACCCAAACTTGGTTCATCACGATACCATTTCTATGAGCGGAATAATACTAATAATAATAACAATAATATAAATATTAAACTTAACTTACATTTATCATAGTCTAATCCCAAGTACGTAACCTTTAAACATTCATTACAAACCATGATAGATAATATATATCATACTTGACTTAATAGTATTAAACTATTACATAAGATAACGCTCATTCATTCATTCAGCAACCTTTTCCCTTTCCCTTGTTCTTAGCAGAGCTCTCTGATCATTCACACTTAGCTGAAAACATTTAAATTAAGCAAGGATGATCATTTGAGTGCCCAACAAGTAATAACAATTATATATATATAATCTAAAAGAATTTAAATGTTTTTTGTACTATTCTTCTACAACAAGTCAATAGTTGTGAAGTATTCTGAACCGATAATAATAACATAACAACTCTCTTTCAAAATTTTGAAACTATATATTGACTATAACTGGGGTTATGGTGACATGCCATGAACATTATTTTTATTTTTGAAAAGGTTAAACAGAAATTTATCTGTAAACCGACATAACTTACGGGCGTTAGGTTGTACTTCCCATAGGCCCTGTATTGATTAATACTACATTACAAGAACGATAGGATCGTTCACTCTGTTCCACCTTGGGTGCATAAATAATTTTCCCGTGTAGGGATGTTCATACTTGTCTGGGTTTCAAATCAAAGGTTTTATCTTGTTCAACAATAATCTATAATTCAACATATATATATATATATATATATATATATATATATATATATATATATATATATATATATATATATATATACGGGTAATTGACAAAGGTATATCAACACGTGATTAAATACAATGATTATCCAAGTGGGGACACTTGTTTAACCATTTCTAGAAATTAACGAACAGAATATATATATCTGAGTTACCATATACTAACATGTTGATAATCAATGAGCTTATATAATATAAGATTAATAATCGGTACAATAATAATATAGTTTAGAAACATTCTTACTCATGTCCATTGCATAAAGAAAATGTAAAGGTTAGATACTTGCCTGAAGCGCTGCTTACAGTTTGTAATCTAGATTTATCGCTTATCTCACGACCTATCATTAATAAGATTGTTCGTTCGATTAGAATAACATACTATAACACATAACACTGCTTATTGCAGTCAGCACATACCCTAATCACATTGGCACATATGTTTAATAACCATTGAATTACAAATAACCACATATCTCAATAAATTATCTAAGTCCAGATCAATTTCTGAAACGTGTCGGTGTATCGACGGCTTTATCGGGTAATTATCGAGTCTAAGACTCTATCCTAAAATTCCACATCTGAAAGTATCGGTCATATTATTTTTAAATGACCTAATATAATTTTTAAATATTTATTATAATTTATCAAGAATTTTCAAACCTCGGAATCATTATTAAATGATTTAAACATTACACAATTCTATTATCATTAATATTTAATTAATATTAAACTATTAATGAAACCATTGCCAAAATGTTAAAGTTATTTATAATAACTTAAAATACTTTTAAAGTATTAATATTACCCTTAAATGATTTTTAAAAGATTTAAAAACATTTTTAAATAATTATCATTAATATTAAAGTATTAATGTATTATTTATTAAAATATTAAAAGTCATTATTTATAACTTAAAATATTTTTAATTCATTTATATCCTTTTTTAAATAATTTTTAAATAAATAAAACTATTTATTTAATAATATTATTAAATAAATCTAATATCATTTAATATTAAATTAATATCATTTATTAATGATATTATCCTTTAAATATTAAACGTTATATTTTATAACTTAAAATATCTTTAAACACTTTATTTTCATTTAAAATAATTTTCTTAATATTAAAATCATTTTTAAACTAATTTATTTAATATAATTATTAAATAACTTTAATATCATTAATAATAATTAATTAATGAAACTTAACTTTAAATATTGAAAGTTATATTTTATAACTTAAAATATTTTTAAACTATTTATTTTCATTTAAAATAATTTTTAAAATTATTTTTAAACTAATTTATTTAATATAAGTATTAAATAAATTTAATATCATTTAATATAAAAATATTAATATTTTTAATGACAAAATATCAAAAGTTATGTTTTATAACTTAAATAACCTTTAAATCATTTTTCTATAATTTTTATATCCTTAATTCTATTTTCCATAATTTATTTAATACATTTATTAAATAGCTTAATTACCATTAATATTAATTAATTAATGAAATTTCATCACAAAATATTGAAAGTTATCACAAATAACTTAAATTATTTTCTTATACCATAATATAATTTTAAATGATTTTTCATGTATTAAAATCATTTTTAAATGATTTATTTAATATTATAATTAAATAAATTAAATACTTTTAATATTCCAAAAATATAAAATATTTATGGAATATATTCAAAATAATTAAAAACTAATTTTTAGATTTTAAAATAATTTTTAAGAATTTATTTTGTATTTTTCATAATTAAAAACTAATTTTCGGATTTATTTAATAAAAATAATTAATTTTATAAATAAATTGTCGCTAAAGATTGCCTATAGCGATAGAACCGTCGCTATAGGTGTTCTTCATGTTTTTGAGTCTGCCCAGAAATTCATAGGCAGTCACTGAGATGGCATGTTTGACCAGCAATATCTAACAGATCATAAAGCTTCTAGGTGTGATATGACTTCAATCTTGTAGTATAAATATAATACTACAAGTATCTGCAACAAAAGTAATCAAACAACATAACACAATTGAGATCTAGGCTCCCGAAATGGCTGTCAGACCTGTTTATTATTTCTGGGTTACCCAGAAATGATGAACAGTTCGAGTGGCCACTTTTAGGCTTCTACTACTTGCAACACATGTACTGATTTGGTGATCTTATGCTTTTAATTTGTAGAAGACATAACAAGCTATTGATCCATTACACAAAATTACCCTAAACACATATCAATCATTATACCTGGTCCGGTCAAACCATGTCAGAAGATATGGTCATCAGTTTTCTGGGTTACCCAGAAAACCGATCCCATGATCTCCTGCTTGGTTTGACCAACCCACTACATCGTTTCTGGCCATCATTAAGGTGGTTTATGGGAATACATATATAGTCCAAATAACATAGTAGGATTATATTACAATAACAACAACAAAATAACAAACATAAGCAAGATCTAAGCCACAGAATATCCTGTCAGGCACTAGAATAGAGTTTCTGGGTTACCCAGAATTTAGAAAGTCATGGTTGGTCAACGACCTTTGACCATAAATATCTGCCAATATATGCATGATCTGGCCTTGCTAAAAGTTTTAGAAGACAGATCTCACAGCATACAACAAGATCCAACATTGAAACAACAAAAACACGTAACAACAAAAGATTTATGAGGTCTGACATTTGACTGTCAGACCCAAAAATAATATTTTCCAAATTTCAAAAATTTTTAAATTCGTGCACTTTGATGTTATTGATCCATCAACTACTAACCCAGATCAACTATATGGACTCCAAACAACATGTTTAACATACAAAAACTAACATCTAACATGGAATCAAAGATCAAATTTCTTGGTTAGGGTTTATACCTTTATGCTTTGATTTCTGGAATTGGGCTTTTGATTTGTTGTTGGTAATCGTGGGGCTGCGATTTGGGACTAATATACATATATATTTCGTAGGTTTTGATGAGAGAAAAGTGAGTTGGGTGTTTGTAAGAAAAATGAGCCAAGTTAGAAGACTTTCTCTCTCTTGATCTATATATATGCTAATGATACAATGTATTTGTAATACAAAGTGGCTGATTGCTGAGATATAAGACCATGTGGGATAATCTAGAGTTGGTGAACAACTCCAATCTTGGCAAGATACACAAGTAAGCTTAATAAATAAAAATTGTACATAAGATCATTTTTGTCATTTCCTTTTTATTTATAGAATTTCCATTTGTTGCAAACCCTTAGGGTTTAGGGTTTGAGCAATCTAGGGTTTGGACCATTTTAGAGTTAAAAAAAAATAATTTCCTAAAATTTACAATTTAGGGTTTGCACAAAAAAATAAAATAAAATAAAATAATAAAATTTTAGTTTCTACAATACAAAATTAAGGTTTCTTAATTAATTAGGTTTTTACTTACTTAACACCTTACTAATTAGGTTTAAGATACACTAATTAGCATTAAGCTTTCCAAATCAACAATTAGGGTTTACAATTTAAATAAATTAGGGTTTATAAAATAAATATTAGAGTTTCTAGAAATTAATATTTCTAAATATTAATTAGGGTATACCTAATTAATCAAAAAGTCATATAATACATAACATGCACGCACCATATAACACAGTTATATAACAGTGTCAAACTCAACCTGAGTTTTAAATTAGAGTTTTCATTTATCAATAAGTTAATTATTGATTTAAGGTTTCTAATTTACAAAATTAGGGTCTTACTTTACAATTAGGGTTTTTTTTTGATTATTAATAATTATAATTATCATGAATCACATAACATACTGCCTTAACAGATTTTAAAGTCTCATTTGACTTCGAAATTAGTGTTTGTCAGTAAAAATTAGGGTTTTATCATAATACCCCATAATTGACCAACCATTGTCAGTCCACAAAATACGGTACATAATTACAGCACTGAAAAATTAAAATATAATATTATTGTATTATTATCCTTATCCATTGATAAAAATCCAAAATTAGGATTTGGATTCCATATCTGATTTATTCTTCATATATAACATTATTAATTAAGTTAAAACAATTAACTTAATTAATCTCGCATAAATTCATAAAATAAATAATTATTATAATAATTCTAAAAATTATTTCATATATTATTTAAATAATATATAATTATATTTCCATGGAAAATAATTAATAAAAAAATATTTGTACTACAAAATTAATTATTATAAGCATATGCTTTATAATAGTCAATAATTCTAAAATAAAATTATTTATAAATATTCATGTAATAAATATATTTTTATTTATTACATAATTACATACACACATTATCTTGTACAAATCCTCATCCCTGAAATAAAAAAAATTATACGCAAAATTTATGATTTAATTTTTATAGAAAATATTGGGTTGTTACACTCTCCGATTGCAGGAAATGGACAGCGATGAATTTCCACAGCTTATCAACTCAGACACCGTGAAACGGTACTATGTCTGAAGTTACCAGCAAACTAGCATCCTGGTTTTGGATCACCAGATCCCCAGTCATTTCAGGTTTTCTAACCCTTCACTACATACAACCTTTCTTCACACTCATTTGCCCCCATCAGGGAGAAACACACTTTTCCAACCAACAGCCTGGTTCCGGATCAGTAGATCCTTCACACAACTTTGCCTTCATAACTTTTCACACCCGCAGTTTTGTCTCATCAGGGATTAAAACTTTTCACACCTGCAGTTTGTCCTATACATAGGATCAAACTTTATCCCCCACAATTTATCCTGAGCATGGGATAAAACTTTTCATTGGCTGCAAACCGCCCTATACATGGGGCGAACTACGCCGACCCGATCTCCTTGATACACGAGAGTAAGTAGGCAGCCATTTTATATGGTCCGGTCGCAATAAAACAAAAAAAAACAAAAACATTTCTACACCCTTTTACCGCATACAGCGTTGAACCTCTTACACCAGGTTTAAACTACGCAGACCTGATCTCCTCTTCAATAAGAGTACGTAGGCAACCATTTATGGTTCGATCTTACCCCCTACCAAAACACAAACACTTGTCAACGGTATTGGGATCAACCTTCAATCCATCACACTTCATCGGCTTCAGACCAAAGGGATGGAACTACCCAACTTCCTCACGTAAACGGGAGAATCGACGACCATCTAAGCTGCGGTTGAGTCCTCAAAGAGAAACACCAATCCATAAGAGATGGAACTAACTGGGCTCCCTCATACAAAGGAGCATTGATGACCATCTGTTGTGCGGTCAACCTCAGAGAAGAAAGCCATACTCCTCTCTACATCAACATACAGAAACCAGTCCCAAGACACCAAAGAAGGTAGGGAATACATACAGATCAACAATCCATTCTGAAAAATCTTAAGACATCTCAATGTCCGTCCATCAAGGAGGAGTTCAGAATACATTCAGATCACAAGCCCTGAAGAAGTAGGAAAATTTCAAGCAAGTAGCAATGCACAACTAAAAGGGAAGTGAATCAAAATATATTTTCCTGTCATATATAATGCTGCTTGATATATACAATATAAACTGTACATGATAAAATGGCTAAGCTAGTCTGTGCAGAAAAATATAAGCCCATCTACAAGTCAGTGTATATGCGAGCTATCAAGTCTAACATGGCATCCCTCTCAGAAGAATGAGGTACCGCTGTGATCTCCTGTACAAGGGTCTCTTCGTGAGATAACAGATCTACAACCATCTGCATGGTGACACTGTGCTCATCAATATACGTACTTATCTCTGCAATGATGCCAGTAGTAAGGGATTTCATTGTGGCACTGTTTGTAATAGCTACATCCTGGGCAGATATAACGCTATCCCGCTCAACTATCACTGCATCTCTGGCTGATCTGGCCTCATCTCACTCAATAATAGCGGTATCTATACGAGCTAAGGCATCGTCTCTCTCTAATAGAGCGGCATCTCTCCCTTCAAGAGCTATCAACATCAATGCCCTAGCCTGATCTCTCTCGAAGGTCATCAAATGCAAACTCTACACTAAATACTCTGAAGGGGGAGCCACAGCTGCAGAAGTACTGGGAGAGTCAACAAGAGCTGCTGTCACACAAGCAAAAAGCTCCTCCTCCTCGGTGTGAGAATCAATGTCCTCCATGGGCTCTCCACCATCTGAATTAATCCCCGACATTATGGATACTACCATAACCGATGAAGTCTCTGTCTCCATCCATGCAGAATACTCTGTCAAACAGCTCGGATGGCTAACAGAAAACTCAACATGCTCACGTTGATCCCAATATGCATAAACCCTGGATCTGTCCTTTGCTGACAAATGACGAGAAGCTAAACGCTGACCTAACACCCCCTCAAAAGGATGAAAGTCCTGAAACTGGTTAAATCGTGACATCACAGCTAGTGGGTGGTAGGTATTCATGTCCCTCAATAAAACTTTAGGGTGAACTGAACCCTGTACACGGTAGAATGTCAAATGGATCTCCAATCCCTGCCAAGAACACCGACCAAGATACAATGTCTACACACTCTATTGGCTGAAAGGAGTAAGAACATGCCAATCAGTCTCAAGTGTGACATCAACCCCACGTACAACATGACTGAGCTGCCTGTAAATACCCCTACATGGTGGATGCTGCAGTACATGGCTGATCTCAACGTCTTTGCCACAATCATCGGAATAAGGGTATGACCCTCCCTGAGAACTCTCAATGCCATGATAACACCGATGTCTATCTCATCCATATATCGTGGCATATATACATATGCCACTATACACATCACAAGTACATCTACTCTGGCCACATGCCACTGATCCTCTGGTATGGTGAAATCCCTAGAGTATCGTGCGTAACTGTCCACTGAGCCAAATCTGTCTATCAGAAAACACTAAGACAATACATGGCTGGATGTAATCTCATCTTGTACTACTCTACGCCGCAACCTGGTGAGGGTCATGAACTGCCAGCACATATCTCTGACAGCCATCCGAGCGCAAGGTCTGCCTAAGGACAAAGCTATCAACTGCTTATACTCCTCCAGCGTAGGAGTCAACTCCTGGGTCCCAAACCAGAAAACCTGCCTCTCCAGTACCCAATGCTCTAGCATGCCATCTACGAAGCCCAATGGAACCTGGAATGTCAGGAGGGCCATAGAATGCTGCAGTAGCTGATCTACAATCTCCCTATCTGAAGGGGATACACTGTCATACCAAGATCACAAGCGTGAGGCCACCAATACTGGTGTAATCAATACGGCAGACTATCGAAGAATACATCTGCGTGGGCTGTAACATAAGACCATCCAGGGGTCAATGCTGAATATCTCTGGACATACATATGCATAACATAATACGTGCATAACAGATAATAGATGGCAATATGATGTAGGGAATGGAAAAATAGTGTATACATTCCTAAGTACATCATCTCTGCACAAACTAAAAAATATAGGGAAATGGGGCACAACTGCCCTACTACTAATAGAGGCCTATCAAAAGAGATAACGAGAATGGGTCACAGCCACCCAGTATCTAACAGAGGCTTATCAAAAGATATAACGAGAATATACATCAGAAGAAGTGAAGGGTGTCGATGTCCACATCATCAATCCTGTCCACCTAATGTAACTCCTCCTGAGTCACTGGATCTCCATCAATGGGGATGTCAGGCCTATATAGTGGAGGATCTGCACCGACAAAGCCATATGGGTCACCTGAGGGGTCAGCACTAGAGCTAGAAGGATCAAAAGTATCTGCCTCTGAAGGATCTCTGCCCAAATGCCGGATAAAAAAATGTGCCCGCCCCAACTGTCGGGTCAAACTGCCAATCTGTGTCAAATGAGTCGAATCTCGGACATAGGCCATCCAATCCGTCATCATTACAGATCTAGGAACCATATCCCCCATGAAATTAGTGGCACAGGTAAGGGCTCTGATGGTATGAGGGGACCACTAGCAGTATAATTCCTCTTGGGTATATGACCCCTCTAACAAAGTGTAGCCGTCAACGCCCAACAATGGGATATCACTGATGGGCGACTGCAACACAGGCCAATAACGCCTGGCAAGAGGCAAGATCAGTACACGAATCTCTCCTGTGGTGCTCCTAATAACACACTCTCCTAAATAGAGCTCCCATCCTCCATCTGTGAAGAGAGGAATCCTATGGGTGGATATCACATACTCGACACCAGTCGGGAATCCATCCTCAAATCCAACTGCCAAATGTTCTCCAGAGTAGGGAACCCAAGTGATGGCATCAGCTGTCAATAACTCCAACTGTAAGCGACAATGGGTGAAACCCTCAGCTACAGGAACCTCCGCCAAAATAGAGTGATGCCATCACCGTCCTCGTGGATAGGTATCTAAACCTAACACACTCACAGGACGCAAACATAGGAGCCTCTCATAGGCCCAAAACTGCCAATATAAAGGCAAACATCTGCTATCAATGAACACTCTTAACCTGTACATGGAAAATCAAAAGAGAAATACTCACTAGCAGAAATGGATAAAATCCTAGCTAAGCCTCTGTTAAGCCCTGCGAACACATGCGCATTCCCCTGAGGAAATAGGCAAAGGTGTAGGAGCCCCAATCATACTCTCCAATATGGTCCACCTCCCTAGTGACGCTGATCAATGCGAATGACACCGTGGAAGAGTTGTCTGCTATGAAACAACCTCTGATAATAATCAGGAATAATCACTGAAGAATGCGATCCCTGACTCTCACATCAGCGGGTATGGGCTCACTCAACAGCCCACTCATAGCATCTACGCTGAAAGGACCCGTACGGATGGTCCTACCCTTCACCGCCTCAGCCAAAACTCCTAACAAGGATCTAATGGTAGTTGGGGTAATGTTCACCGTACATGGCACTGGCGCCACTCCAAACTCCATACCGGTGATAAATCGCCAATCCATCGGCGTCATCATCACCTCATAATCCAACAAATAGAGAGACTGAGTCTGGTGAAACCAGCGCTCAGACAATACCCTGAGGTAACCCCAGGGACAACGACGAGGCAGAATAGAAAAGAACGCCCCAAAGCCCCAATCATGCACAATACCTCGGTAATCTGGATGCAGAGCCAGATACAGGGAGTGTATGCTAAACCAGTTCCCTTGAGGCTGTGTAAAGCCAGGAACGTACATCAAATGCAGATCAACATCAGAGTCCTTGCTCCTCGTTAATAGGAAAAAGGAAGATTAAACCCAGCTTTTACCTCGTTTGCCTATAAGTAAACTGAGGGGTGGGGACTTAAATTACCTAGAAGATCTGGAATAACCACCTGAATGCCTGGAAGATCCCTGTGGTGAACATTAGCTGTAGGAGCTAGAGCCACAACTGGTACATCCTCCTCCTCGTCCTCGACATCGGGTACATCAACTCGGACAAGACG
Organism: Panax notoginseng; assembly: GCA_016801055.1. NCBI lineage: Eukaryota > Viridiplantae > Streptophyta > Magnoliopsida > Apiales > Araliaceae > Panax > Panax notoginseng. Next base: position 241,735,893 of record CM029012.1, read on the forward strand.
AATCACCGCCTCCACCAAACGATGAGGCTGTCTAACTGAACGGGGTTGAGGCACTTCAGAAGCCCTCCTCCGCACACCTGAAGTGGTCCTACGGGAACTACTTGGCTGATCCGGATCCATATATATCTGGACACAAGTCTCCAAATCACCTCAGAAAGGGTGTGGTAAATTCTAACTTGGAGCTTTTTAAATGCATTTTATGACTACATGCATGTATTACTTTAACAAATGCCTATAGTAAAGTTAAAAATGCATGTCTACCCAATGCCTAGACTTTTGGAAAAATTTGCCAGAGTCTTCTTTGTAAATAGGACTATCCACATGCACATAGGCATGACTAGGTTGCCATTCAGTAGCACACCTACCCACAATCATAAACATCCTATATGCATACACATGTCAAAGTCACAATCCATGATGGTAGACTAATTACCAGGATTACTTTGTTTTCTTACCTTTTGCTCATTTGTCCTCAAATAGGATAAGAAATAGCAGAAAAAGGTACCAATTTGACTGTTTCAAAAGTCAAATTTTTTCACATCATTATGTTTAACATTGTTTAATACTAACATTTACTATGTTGAATATTTTTTATCAAGTCATATGAGCATGCATATTCACTACTATGTGTTTAGACGAATTTTATATGATAATTCATTTTCCAACGGACAAAAATTGGAAAAGAAGACATGCATACGTTACTAAGGTAGTGTGAAACACTTGTACGATAACAGAATTTGCAGAAAGACGCCTGAACTCAGCAGATCTGAAGAAGAGCTCTCGGATTTTCTGTGTGGCGCAAGTTAAAAATGACTTGTGAAAGCAACAGGCAGCTTAAAACCACCCACGGTTGGCCGCAGGTGTACCTATGGCTCCCCTGGGTGGGGCCCACCCCTCCGGCTCAGTCCAGTTCGAGTTGTAAAGGAGATCTCACAAGTTGAAAAAGCCAAATCAGGAAAAAGAATGCTACGTGATTGAGCGAAAAAGCCTGAAATCCTGGTTTTTATGGACCAAACTATAGGTCTGCACGTCACTTATTGGTATTCACCCGGGCACAGGCTTACTATACCAATAATCACTACTGTTGCAAACTACATTCGACAATATCTCACGAAGATCCGATGCCGTCAGTTTGGGGTCGTAACTCCAAAACACTCATCCCCAACGGGAACTTCATACGTCTCATCCATTGATGCATACGTCAACAAAGGTCAAGCAACCTTGACAACACTCAGCCGATGGCAGGTAAACCCATCGAAGCATCAAAAGACATTCGATGATTTCATCCGTTGATGCACATATTGACGAAGGTCAAGCAGCCTTGACGTCATCCCCTGCAGGGATTCCAGCCGTTGATGTACATTTCAACGAGGGTCAAGCAACCCTGATAAACCAAAGACTGTTGGAAGTAACTCCGACAAACCATTAAAAAGACCTGGCGATATAACCCAAGGAAGGCCATCTTCATCGGGGAGGACCGATGATGGAATCTGTTATACACATCTTCCTCAAACAAAACATAATCCCCTAGAGTCTCTTATACATGAGAGGAACATCTATGGTGGAAAGTCTAAACCAAGGATTAAAGACTTTGGTGATAGCCCCAACGTCAACATCCTGGAAGTTTCTGAGAACTTTGGAGCACACATCCAAGCAGTTTATCAGGGTCGTCAGTGATAACTCCAGTCCCCATCGCAAATCATGGGATCAAATAGTCATCACATCTTGTTGGAAAATAGTCCAACAAACCACATACATCATTTGCATCATGCTGCAGTACATTGCATCACGAATATCTTGTTGCATTTCAAATGTCTAGTATTCTTTATCCTATCCACGCCATTACATTGCATGAATATGATAAAGAGGGGCATCTGTAGACACTCAAAAATTTCTGCATTCCTGTTACTAACATTACAAGAGGGCAAAGTCGTCTTCCAGAGATAACCCTGGAAGTCAAAGTAGAACCGTCCCGGAGATAACCCCGGAATATTCAGTTTGCCATCTCGAAGACAATCCTGAGATATTCGGTCCAGTCTCGGAGACAATCTCGAGATATTCAGTCCAGTCCCGGAGACAACCCCGGGATACTCAGTTTTAACCTCGGAGACAACCCCTAGGAATGCAGTTCTAGTTCTGGGGAATCATCAGTTACATCTCAGAGATAACCCTGAGATCTTTATTTTTAATCCTAGAGACAACCCCGGGAGATACAGTTCAAACCTCGGAGACAACCCCAAGGCATGCTGTTGCAGTTCCGGAGATAACCCTGGAAATGCTTGTTTCAAACCTCTGCGATCAGCTTCAACACTCAGTGATAGCCCCAAAGCACTCAGCTCCAAACCCGGAGATAACACCGGGAGGACAAGCATGTAGCACTTGCAGCAGCCCAATCTCAGTGATAACCCAGAGCAACGACTGCTAAATCAGCCCAAAATCGGAGATAACCCCAGTCAGGGGCAAAATCATCATTTTGCCACCTCAATCCCACATTCGCGCCGTCTCAACATACATTACACACAGAAGTGTCCTACAAGAACCAATAGCTCCAATCCCGAGTGACACCTACACAAAGACTATATGACCCCAACTTTTATGAATAAAAATAAATTTTTTCTATAATTATCATTTTTGAATATTATGAAGTGAGTTTGATATAATGTTATAGTTGTGGGTAATATTTATAAATTTTACAAAGTACGCAAGTTGTTATATTATATTCGATTGGTCGGAGAATATTCGTTTTAACAAGGAATATTCGTACGACGACACAATCATTGGTGGACCCCACAATGGAATTATTGTCGGAATGAGAAAATGACAAAAATATTTTTTTATAAAAATAATGGTGAAAGTTTTACCATTAACTATTGAAATACCTGGTGTTAAAAGTACAATAATACGCGTGGTTGCATAGTAGCACACTGTATTGATTATTGATGCTGACGTGAGAAGTCACTCAGTTTTGTTCAATTATTGCTACAGTAATTGCTACATAGTATCTCACGTTATTTGATTCAATTATTGTCGATATTTTATATATTATTAAATCAATAGTTGAGACGATACAGTTATTCCTATTATTATTTTCAAGATTGACAATGTCTAGAAAGTTCTGTCGAGGAGAGGTTTGGTCACCTAATTGTGCGCCAATAGGGAGAAATCCTTATTGGAAAACCCCCTCTTTTCTGAGAATGATCTGGTTGTTAAATATTGAGAATAATAATAATGATGAATAAATGTTGTTAAAAATATTGAGAGAATTTTTATGAAGTATTTGTTATAAATTTTGCTTAGTATTTGGACCCCCATTTACCCATTTTTTAATATAATCGGTAGAAAGTTATATATATATATATATATATATAATATTTTTGTGTGAGTGTGAAGTGTGTGAAAGTGACATGTGGGGTGGGACCCACATGTTGGAAGAAAGAAATGGGGGAGGGGAATTGGAATGTCACGGAAAGGAAAAAAGGAATGGCATGGAAAAACAAAGAAAGGGTGTGTATATATATACATATATATACAAAGTCAGTACATATATATATATATATATATATATATATATATATATATATAAAGTTTTGTTTTATTAGATTATAAATAGAATATATTATATTTTATTTAAAGTTTTTGTGTTATTAGAATACTTTATTGCACAGTAATGAATAGTAAAATTAAATTTTTAGAAAATTTTGCCGACTGAATTTGCCCGTGATTCCTTACTGTGCAGTCCGTGATTTTCTAAATTCAAATAGCATCCTTCTATTCTCCTATAAATAGGATGCTTAGTTAGAATTGAAAATCACACCAGAATAAGAGAATTCTTCTTCTATAATATTGAGCGTATTTCTTTAGAGTTTAAGGAAGCTTTGAGCATAGAAAATAGTTCAAGTTTTCTTCAAGAATATCCCCGCTATACCAGTTGGAATACTCTTCTTTTTAAGGTAATGTATATTATTTTTGTTCAGTGTCATATGAAATAATATTTTCTTCCATACTTTGTAGTATGTAAGTAATATTATTTCGTTTTAGATTTTGAATTTTACACTCATTTTGTTAAAGTTTTGACTTCTATACTCCATAAAATTTGTAGAATATCCTTGATATTTGCGCTTCATCTAGTATTTTTTATGAAAATATTATTCTGAGCATTCTTGATAAGTTTTAACCTTTTTATGTCAGAGTACTATTCACGGGGTACTATTCTCAAAGTACTATTCACGGGATACTATTCACTCGATTACTATTCACCCGGGGTACTATTCATGATAAAAATTGATCTATTTTCGGTTCAAATCATTTTTAATACAATATTATTCTTGAATTTTACTCCACAAAGCAGTATCATATTGATAATTTGGACGTTTTTGAATTCTAGATAAATTAAATTATAAATCTTTAAAAATTTATCCATTGCTTTCTTTTAATTGAATTCTTATATCATTGTCATCATCCGCATGCTTATATTATGATGAAAGTCATCTGTGGCCCATAGTGCATAGATGAACTTGGTATGATTATGAACAGGGATTATTCGATATAATCATGACTGTAATGTTACAAATGATGTAGTAAGAGTCCTCATTGGCCCGTAGTGCATTGATGGACAGTGGTTGGCATGATCATGACCATTGATGAAAACACGAATATCCTTGACCCGTAGTGCATGGATAATTTATGGTTGTGATACTAATGAATATCATTGGCCGTAGTGCAAGGATGATGTGGATTATTTATTAAGCTGAGTCTCAGCGATAAAATTGTTGACAAACTTTTTAAATCATAGAAGTTAGTAGATTTTATGCTCTACTTGACTCTTCTAATGGATTGTTTGTTCCGCTACAGTTAAACTTGATGTTTATTATATTTTATCCGTTTAACACTGTTGAAGGCTAATGGTAAATTATTCTGCATTATCTTAGTCATAATATTTCTTACTGGGCTAGTTGAGCTCACCCTTTTCTTTCAATGTTCTCTTCAGGAAATGAGAATATAGCTTGGACTAGTCGGGGAACGGAGTGACGATCCAGATGTTTGCATTAGTAGTCCTCATTATTCTATGAAATAGTGTGATAATAAATGTATTGAGGACTTATTTTGAGTTTGAATACTGTCTAGAAGACAATATTTGTATTAAAACTCACAGCTCATGTTGTATATTTAAGTTTGTATTTGTATTCTGTACCATGTATTTGGCGACCCTAGATGGGTGATATATATCTATCTTGGGGGCGTCACAGTTGGTATCAAAGCTTAGTGATATGATCCCTGGCTGAGACGTGAGACAAGAACTAGGAGGGGAGAGACGGAGAATTCTTTCGCTAGTATGACCTACCAAAGTTTATTTGTTATTTAATTGGTCGGTCAGAATATAAGGATAATATGTGGTGTGTCAATTAACCCTTGTTTTGTGGCAGTATTTAAAAATGATATCCGAGAAAGTTGAGAATAGCAATGGAGCAAAGGAGACCGTTGAGTCACCAACGATAAATATCCAGGATAATGTGCAACAGGAAGACAATAATCCTCAGGTAAACAACAACACCGATCAAATGATGAATGATGGGATGTTCAGAGGCTTTATGCAATTCATGGAACATCAGGCGAGAGCGGTTCCTGTTCAAAATGCAGGTGGAAATACTGGCAACTCTCGGACGGTCACCGCTAAACAGTTCAAGGATCTGGGACCACCAAAGTTTATTAGAGAGCCAAAACCACTTAAGGTGGAGATGTGGATAAAGCAGATCACCAAGATATTTGATGTCTTGGGATGCTCCGAGGAGCAAAAGGTTTCCTTTTCTGCCTTCATGTTGCGAGGAGAGGCAGATTACTGGTAGAAATCTGTAAAATGTACTCAACCTGCCGCACTAAAGATATCTTGGGAGAAGTTTCAAGAACTGTTCAACGACAAGTACTTTCCCAAAAGTAGTCGTCAATGAAGGAGGTAGAGTTCATCAAGCTGGAGCAAAACAATATGACCATGTCGCAGTACGAAGCTAAGTTTGTCGAGTTGTTCCGGTTTGCATCCCACTTAGTTGATAACGAGGAGATAATGACATGAATGTTTCTAAGAGGTTTGAAACCCGAGATACGTCAATATCTTATCTCTCATAAATTGTGTTTGTATTCAGATGTTGTAAATATGGCTCAATTATTGGAGCGCGATAATGAGACATCCCAACCAAGGGAGAGCAGCCGACAAAATGATAATACCAGTGGTAGCAGTTATCGAAGCGGCGAAAACAAACGTGGAGGAAATCAACATGCCAGAAATGGTAACTACTTCGGTGGTAATCATGGCCAAGACAATAAAAGTGTACATTTCAAGAAGAGGAGATTCAACAATGATGGAAAGATGTCAGCACCAACACCCGTTGTTAAGGAAGGAGAACGACCACCTATCATATGCTTCAAATGCGGAGGGGAGGGACACATCAGTCCAAACTGTGTACAGCAGTCCAAAATGTGTTACAATTGTGGAAGAGAAGGTCACCTAGCTAGATTTTGTCGTACAGGGAAGTTAAGTCCAGTTGGAACGGTGACACCAAATGCCATCCCAAACAAGTCAAAACCAGTAGTTCAAGGGAGAGCGTTTTTCGTGACCTCCCAAAAAGCAAGTAACCCAAACGAGGTCATCATGGGTAAGCTAATCATAAACTCTAGCGAAGTCTATACCTTATTTGATACCGGTTCTACCCATTCTTTTATTTCTTCTACTTGCGCTCAACGTTTAAATTTGACTCCGGAGAAATTAGACTTTGACTTATCTGTTGGAACTCCATTGGGAGAAACCTTCATTACATCCACTGTTTATAAGTCTAGTTTAGTTCAAATCGGCACTCGCACGTTACCTGTCGATCTTTTTTCTTTGAAAATACTTGCATTTGACGTGATTCTAGGGATTGATTGATTAACTACTCATCATGCTAAAATTGATTATTTTCGTAAGGTGGTTAGCTTTCATATTCCTAATCAACCTATTATGCGAATTCAAGTGACTAAACCATTAAAATCAATCTCGGTCATCTCAAGTCATAAAGCTATTTGTTTATTAAAAAATGGATGTCAAGCTTTCTTAGCTCATGTCGCGGATTTAAACAAAAATACGTCAGTTTTGAATGATATTTCTATTGTTAATAAATTTCCTGACGTATTCCAAGAAGAACTTCCTGGCCTACCCCCAGAGCGTCAAATTGAAATTTGTATCGACCTTGAACCTGGTACAAAACCCATTTACAAAGCCCCATATCGAATGACTCCTATTGAACTTTAGGAGTTAAAGACCCAACTGCAGGAATTGTTAGACATCAATTTTATTCGTCCAAGTACATCTCCTCGGGGTGCTCCTGTTCTATTCGTGAAGAAGAAAGATAGGAGTATGTGACTTTGTATTAATTATTGGGAGTTGAACCATGTCACTGTCAAAAATAGATACCCGTTGCCTCACATTGATGACCTATTTGACCAGTTGCAAGGTGCCAAATTCTTTTTAAAGATCGATCTTCATTCCAGATATCATCAGTTAAAAATTAAAACCGATGACATCCCAAAGACTGCTTTCAGAACTCGGTATGGACATTACGAATTCCTAGTCATGTCTTTTGGATTTACTAATGCTCCTGTTGCCTTCATGAATATGATGAACCGAGTATTCAAGGAATATTTGGATCATTTTACGGTTATTTTTATTGATGACATTCCCATATATTCCAAAAGCCGTGAAGATCATGAGCAACACTTGAGGCTGATACTCCAAAAGCTTCGTGAGAACAAGTTATATGCCAAGTTGAAGAAATGTGAGTTCTGGCTTGAGGAAGTAGCATTCCTTGGGCACGTAGTATCAAGTCATGGAATATCTATTGACCCGACAAAGATTAAAGTAATACAAAGCTGGGAGCAACCAAAATCAGTAACCAAAGTACGTAGCTTTCTCGGCTTAGCTGGTTATTATCGGAGATTCGTAGAAGGGTTTTCTCGAATCGCTACTCCATTAACTCAGCTGAATCGAAAAGATACAAAATTCGGTTGGAGCGAGGAACGTGAGAAGAGTTTTCAAGAACTCAAGAGAAGACTCATTTCAGCACCTGTTCTGACAATACCATCTGGCTCGGAGGGATTTATCATCTACAGTGATGCTTCGGGTAAAGGGTTAGGATGTGTTCTCATGCAACATGAGAAAGTCATAACATATGCCTCTCGACAACTCAAAGAATATGAGAGGAATTATCCTACTCATTATCTAGAGTTGGCAGCTGTTGTCTTTGTACTTAAAATATGGAGGCATTACCTGTATGGAGAGAAAGTGGAGATGGTTAGGAATGGTTATGATATGCATATTTAAATTTGATGATGTGGTTAAAATAATGTATAATTGTTCAGTAGTTTTTTAAAGTCCTTATCTGAGATATATGTGTTCATGGACTTAGAAATAGAACTATCAAACTTGTTAAGTTGATCATTTGAGTTGATTTAATGCATAAGTGATATGATCAATCGATCATATAGTCTTGTTAAACGATCATAGAGTTACTCTGTCTATTCGTAGTGTTAGTTCTATTTTTAGAGTAGTCTAAGTGTTCGTAGAGCATCAATTGACTGATCGTAAAGTTGTAAAGAGATAGCGAAGTGTTCAGTCAGTTCATATAGCTAACTCCAAAATCGTAAAGCTACCGGAGTGTTTGTAGAGTAAGAAAGAAGTTCGTAGACTATGCTCAAGTCGTAGAGAAGATATAGAGCTCATTTTCGTAGAGACTATGTCATAGAGCTCAGACTCTACTTTCCTCAATAGACTTACAATTATCTAAGTTTGCAGAGCATGTCAAAACTATCATAAGGACTGACAAATGTAAAGCATTAGAGAGTAAAGATTTCAAGAATGTTTCTTATCATCTTTAAATTCAAATAGAAGATCAGATAGTGGTTTGTCTAAACCTCTAGATTGAAGATATGGCACCACTCACATTTGGTAGGTGAAACTGTATTCTGATGTGACTAGATAGGGCCGAAAGCAACTTGCCTACCTACCATAAAAGATAACATCAGAGAACATCCTGAAGATAAGCATTAAATTCACCAATGAGAACTCTCCAATGACAGGATTTTCAAAGGTCTATAAAAGAAGTACGAGGATTCAAATCTTGGTACTCACGAATCATCAAGCAAAAAGCTAAAACTCTACAAAAATATGTAAAACTCTATTCTATGATCTTGAAGATCTCATTCAAGCTACTAAGTACCAAGAAGGAATCAAGCGTATTGTAAAGCTTAGAAACACCATACACTACCATCAATTCAGTGTGATTTGTTTGTTTAAGTGACATTCATCCAAGTTTAAGTGACTTGAAGAGGTCTAAGTGACCTTTCCGAGACTAAGCGACTTGAATGAATCTAAGTGATTTAGTTGTAATAGATCTTTGTGATCTGGTCTAAGTGACCCTATCTTTAGTGTATTTCCTACTTGTTAAAGTAGAAGAGTGGTCTATGAGTTATTTATACTCCAAACCACGTAATTTACTTTATGTTCTTATATTCTGTCATATATATGTTATATATGTGAAGTGACTAATATTTACAAGTGCTTAATTTAGAACTGAGATTTCATTAAATCTTTAAGGGGATTTTAAACTAATATTTCGTTGTGCTAAGATTAATTGAACTAATTATTTATCTGGTAACTAATCTTTTAAATAAACAAAAAGTTTTAAAAGATCTATTGAACCCCCTTTCTAGATATCTATTGTGCCTCTTGGAAAAACAAGGTCTTATATTAGCTTCGAAAATAAATGCAAACACTAATGGGTTCTATGCATAGTTCAACTAAGGATTTCAAAAATGTTTTATGTAAGACCCCAACTTTTATAAATAAAGATGAATTTTCTATAAATATCATTTTTGAATATTATGGAGTGAAATTGATATAATGTTATAGTTGTGGGTAATATTTATAAATTTTGCAAAGTACGCAAGTTGCTATATAATATTCGATTGGTCGGAAAATATTCATTTTAATAGAGAATATTCGTACGACGACACAATCGTTGCTGGACCCCACAACGGAATTATTGTCGGATTGAGAAAACGACAAAAATACTTTATGAAAATAACGGCGGAAGTTTTACCATTAATACTGTTGAACTACTCGGTAGTAAAAGTACAGTAATACGCATGGTTGCATAGTAGCACACTGTATTGATTATTGATGCTTACGTGATAAGTCACTCAGTTTTATTTTATTGGTATTATTAATGCAATAAAACAGAAAAGCTTTTTATATAAAATAGAATACTTTTATAAAGTTATTCGTTTTATTAGGATAATAGTAAAATCTTTTTATATAAAACAGAATACTTTTATAAAGTTATCTATTTTATTAGACAATAATTAGAATATATTATATTTTATTATGCATAGTGTTTGTATAGTACCTGTATAATATTTGCATAGTAAAATCTTTTATAAAGTTATTCGTTTTATTAGATTATAAATAGAATATATTATATTTTATTTAAAAGATTTTGCTTTAAATGTGGACCGTCAGATTAAAGTAAATCAATCTAGACCGTTCATGAGTTAGTTACTATGCAGTCTATTTTTCTATAAATAGAAGCTCATTCCTTCATTATTTTCTTACGAATTCACTGAAACTCTAGAGAGAGAAACTATAGAGAGAAAGAAGAAAATTATTCTGCTACTTCACTACTCCGATATCAAGTTTCTTTTACGGTAAGAGATATTATTTGTTGTACTCGTAAAGGGAATTCTTTCTTTCTTATTCATGAAGAGAACTTCTGTTATTCCATTCTTTATTATTCTGTTGGAATAACCTGTATACGCGGGCTACCCTATACTTGGTGAAATTCTTCTGTTATTACATTATTTATTATTCTGTCGGAATATCCTGTCTGTGCTTTACGCCGGACCTGGTTTCATTATTTATTATTCTGTCAAAATATCCTGTCTGTGCTTTACGCCGGACCTGGTTCCATTATTTATTATTCTGTCAGAATATCCTGTCTATGCGTTTACGCCGGACCTAGTTCCATTATTTATTATTCTGTTGGAATATCTTGTCGGTGCATTTACGCATGACCTGGTTCCACTATTTATTTTTCTGTTGGAATAACCTATCTGTGCAGTCTATCGCATGCTTGGTGAATTCTTTTGTTATTCCATTCTTTATTATACTCAGTTGGTTAAAGTTTTGGCTTTTATACTCCATGAAATTAGTGGAATATCTTTGATATTTGCGCTTCATCCAGTATAATTTCATGAAAATATTCTTCTGAGCATTCTTGAATTTTACTCTACAAAGCAGTATCATGTTGACAATTTGGATGTTGTTGGTTCCTGGATAAATTAATTTTTGAACATGTTTTATTGAATTCTTATATCATTGTCATAATCCTCATGTTTATATTCTGTTGAAAGTCATCTGTGGCCTGTAGTGCATAGATGGACTTGGTATGATTATGACCAGAGATTATTTGGTATAATCATGACCGTAATGTTACAAATAATGTGGTAAAAGTCCTTATTGGCCCGTAGTGCATTGATTGACAGTGGTTGGCATGATTATGACCATTAATGAATACATAAATATTCTTGGGCCGTAGTGCATGGATAATTGTGGTCATGATACTAAAGAATATCCTTGGCCGTAGTGCATGGGTGATTCGATAATGTGGATTATTTATTAAGCTGAGTCCCAGAGATAAAAATCATGAAAAACCTTTTAAATCATAGAAGATAGTAGATTTTATTCTCTACTTGACTCTTCTAATGGGTTGCTTGTCCCGCTGCAGTTAAACTTGATATTTGCTATATTGTATCAGTTTAACACTGTTTAATGCTAATGATAATTTATTCTACATTATCTTAGTCATAATATTTCTTACTGGGCTAGTTGAGCTCATCCTTTCTTTCACTGTTCTCTTCAGGAAATGAGAATATAGTTGGGATGAGTCGGGGAACGGAGTGATAGACCAGATGATAGCATTAGTAGTCCTCACTATTCTATGTAATAGTGTGATAATAAATGTAATGAGGACCCCATTGAGTTTGTATATTGTCTATCTGACGATATTTGTATTAAAACTCACAGCATATGTTTAGTCGTATTTTACATGACTGTTGTATAATTAAGTTGTATTTAAATTTTATACCATGTATTTGACAACTCAGAATAGGTGATGTATGCCTATTTTGGGGGCATCACAGTTGGTATCAGAGCCTAGGGATATGATACCTGGCTAAGATGTGAGACTAGAACTAGGAGGGGAGAGACGGGGAATTCCTTCGCTAGTATGACCTACCTAAGTTTATTTGGTATTTAATTGGTCGGTCAAAGTATAGAGATAAAATGTGATATGTTATTTAACCCTTGTTTTGTGGCAGTATTTGAAAATGACATCCGAGAATGTTGAGAATAGCAATGGAGCACAGGCGACCGTTGATTCACCACATATCAATAATCAGGATAATGTGCATCAGGAAGGCGACAATCCTCATGCAAACGACAACACTGACCAAATGATGAATGATGGAATGTTCAGAGGCTTTATGCAATTCATGCAACAACAGGCGAGAGTGGCTCCTATCCAAAATGCAGGTGGAAATACTGACAACTCTCGGACTGTCACCGCCAAGCAGTTTAAAGAACTGGAACCACCGAAGTTTTTTGGAGAGCCAAAACCACTTAAGACGGAGACGTGGATTAAATATATCAACAAGATATTTGATGTCTTGGGATGCTCCGAGGAGCAAAAGGTTACCTTTGCCACCTTCATGTTGCGGGCAGAGGTAGATTACTGGTTGGAATCTGTAAAGCGTACTCAACCTGCCGCACTGAAGATGTCTTGGGAGAAGTTCCAGGAACTATTCAATGACATGTACTTTTCCGAAAGTATTCGTCACATGAAAGAGGTAGAATTCATCAAGTTGGAGTAGAATAATATGACCGTGTCGCAGTATGAAGCTAAGTTTGCCGAGCTGTCTCGATTTGCGTCCCACTTGGTGGATAATGAAGAGAGAATGACGCGGATGTTTTTAAGAGGTTTGAAGCCGGAGATATGTCAACATCTTATTTCTCATAAACTGTGTTTGTATTCAGATGTTGTAAATAGGGCTCAGTTAGTGGAGCGCGATAACGAGTCAACGCAACCAAAAAGAGAGCAACCGACAAAAAGATAATACCAGTGAAAGTAGTTATCGAAGCGGTAACAACAAGCGTGGAGGGAATCAGCAGGCTAGAAATGGTAACCACTTAGGTGGTAATCATGGCCAAAATAATAAGAATGAGCATTTCAAGAAGAGGAGATTCAAAAATGATGGAAAGACGTCAGCACCAGCACCCGTGGTTAAGGAAGGAGAACGACCACCTATCATATACTTCAAATACGGAGGGGAAGGACACATCAGTCCAAACTGCGCGATGCCATCCAAAGCATGTTATAATTATGGAAGAGAAGGTCACCTAGCCCGATTTTGTCGTTCACCGAAGACAAGTTCAGCTAAGATGGAGGCACCAAAGGACGTCCCAGAAAAGTTAAAATCGGTAGTGCAAGGGAGAGCGTTTGTTGTGACCTCCCAGCAAGCAAGGAACCCGAACGAGGTCATCACGGGTAAGCTTATCATAAACTCTAGAGAAGTCTATACCTTATTTGATACTGGTTCTACCCATTCTTTTATTTCTCCTATTTGCGCTCAACGATTAAATTTGACTCCAGAGAAATTAGACTTTGACTTATTTGTGGAAACTCCGTTGGGAGAAACTTTCATTACATCCATTGTTTATAAGTCTTGTTTGGTTCAAATCGGTACCCTCACATTACCTGTCGATCATATTTCATTGAAAATACTTGCATTTGATGTAATTCTAGGGATTGATTGGTTAACTACTCATCATACAAAAATTGATTATTTTCGTAAGGTTGTTAGCTTTCATATTCCTAATCAACCTATTATGCGAATTCAAACAACCAAACCATTAAAATAAATCATTGTCATCTCAAGCCATAAAGCTATTCGTTTATTGAAAAACGGATGTCAAGCTTTCTTAGCTCATGTCACGGATCTAAGCAAAAATACTTCAGTTTTGAATGATATTTCTATTGTTAATGAATTTCCTGACGTATTCCCTGAAGAACTTCCTGGCCTACCCCCAGAGCTTGAAATTGAATTTTGTATCGACCTTGAACCCGGTATAAAACCTATTTCCAAAGCCCCATATCGAATGGCTCCTATTAAACTTTAGGAGTTAAAAATCCAACTACCGGAATTGTTAGACATTGGCTTTATTCGTTCTAGTACTTTTCCTTGGGGTGTTCCTGTTCTATTCGTGAAGAAGAAAGATGGGAGTATGCGACTTTGTATTGATTATCGGGAGTTGAATCATGTCACCATCAAAAATAGGTACCCATTACCACGTATTGATGACCTGTTTGACCAATTGCAAGGAGCACAATTCTTTTCAAAAATCGATCTTCGTTCCGGATATCATCAGCTGAAGGTTAGAACTGAGGATATTCCAAAGACTGCCTTCAGAACTCGGTACGGGTATTATGAATTCTTAGTCATGTCTTTTGGATTGACTAATGCTCCTGTTGCCTTTATGGATATGATGAACCGAGTATTCAAGGAATATTTGGATCACTTTGTGGTCGTCTTTATTGATGACATCCTTATTTATTCCAAAAGTCGTGAAGATCATGAGCAACACTTGAGGCTGACATTCCAAAAGCTTCGTGAATACAAGCTTTATGCCAAGTTGAAGAAATGCGAGTTTTGGCTTGAGGAAGTGGCATTTCTTGGGCACGTGGTATCAAGTCATGGAATATCTGTTGACCCAGCAAAGATTGAAGCTATTCAAAGCTGGGTGCAACCTAAATCAGTGACCGAAGTATGTAGCTTTCTCAATTTAGCTGGTTATTATCGGAGATTCGTGGAAGGATTTTCCCGAATCGCTACTCCACTAACTCAGCTGACTCGAAAAGATACAAAGTTTGGTTGGAGCAAGGAATGTGAGAAGAGTTTTCAAGAACTCAAGAGGAGACTCATTTCAGCACCTGTTTTGATAATACTATCTGGTTCGGAGGGATTTGTAATCTACAATGATGCTTCGGGCAAAGGGTTAGGATGTGTTCTCATGCAACATGAGAAAGTCATAGCCTATACCTCACGAAAACTCAAAGAATATGAGAGGAATTATCCTACTCATGATCTAGAGTTGGCAGCTGTTGTCTTCGCACTAAAGATTTGGAGGCATTACTTGTATGGGGAGAAAGTGGAGATCTTTATGGATCATAAAAGCCTTAAATATTTCTTCACTCAAAAGGAACTCAACATGCGACAACGACGTTGGCTTGAACTGTTGAAAGATTATGATCATACCATCCAATACCATCCTAGAAAAGCGAACGTGGTAGCTGACGCATTGAGTAGAAGATCATATGCGGGTACGAGTGCGATATTGTCAACGAAGAGGCCCATTTTGTATGACTTGCAAAGGATGGAGATAGAGATAAAGACTCCAGGAACCCATGTGATGATGGTGAATATACAAGTAGAACCGACTTTAATTGATAAAGTTAAAGCTGCTCAAACTACAGACCTGGAGCTGATACGTATGAGAAAGAAAGTGCAAGAAGGTGCTATGCCGGAAGTAAGAATCAATGAAGAAGGAATACTTCGAGTCAACTCCAGACTTTGTATTCCTAACGACCCTGATTTAAAGTATAAAATCATGATGGAGGCGCACAATACACCGTTTGCAATCCATCCTGGGAGTACCAAAATGTATCATGATCTTCGTCATACATTTTGGTGGAGCAGTATGAAGAGAGAGATAGCGTTGTTTATCTCAAGGTGTCTAACGTGTCAACGAGTTAAGGCGGAGCATCAAGTACCAAAAGGTCCATTGTAACCACTAGAAATTCCAGAATGAAAGTGGGAGCACATTACCATGGATTTCGTTACTGGTCTTCCCAAGGTTTCTCATGGCATAGATGTAATTTGGGTCATTGTTGATAGATTGACCAAGTCTGCTCATTTCTTACCAATACGAGAAACTTATACACTTGAACGTCTTTCTCGAATGTACATAAATGAGATTATAAGACTGCATGGTATGCCAGTATCCATAGTTTCTGATCGTGACCCAAGATTCACTTCACGATTTTGGGTTAGTTTGCAAAAAGCTATGGGCACGGATTTACGATTTAGTTCGGCATATCATCCTTAGACGGACGGACAATCAGAGAGGACTATTCAAACTCTGGAAGATTTATTAAGACTCTGTGTCCTTGACTTCAAGGGAAGTTGGGACAAGTTCTTACCGTTGGTGGAGTTTTCCTACAACAACAGTTATCAAGCAAGCATTGGCATGACTCCATTCGAGGCGTTGTATGGAAGAAAGTGTCGTTCTCCAGTATGCTGGGCTGAGGTGGGTGAAGCAACGTTGTTGGGACCGGAGTTGGTACGTATGACTACGGAAAAGATTCAAACGATCCGACGACGTATAAAAATCTCACAAGATCGACAAAAGAGTTATGCTGATCTTCATCGAAAGGACGTGGAATTCGATATTGGAGATCATGTGTTATTACGTGTTGCTCCATGGAAAGGAGTTACAAGATTTGGAAAGAGAAGAAAGCTCAATATTCGATTCATTGGCCCATTTTTAATCCTCGATCGAGTAGGAACTGTGGCCTATAGACTCGCTTTACCGCCAAGTATGTCTCGTTTTCATAATATTTTTTCACATATCCATGTTACGTAAATATGTGGAAGACCCGAACCACATTATTGAGTTAGAACCAGATGAAATAGCGGAAGATTTAACGTATGAAGAGGTTCATGTTCAAATCTTGGATAAGAAGGAACATATTCTACGCTCCAAGGTTATACCTAAAGTCAAAATTTTGTGGAGAAAGCACGATGTTGAGAAAATGACTTGGGAGTTAGAATCTGAAATGAAGTCAAGGTATCCTTACCTCTTCGATATACCAGGTACGTACCCTAATTTCGAGGGCAAAATTTCATAAGAAGGGGGGTTGTAAGACCCTAACTTTTATAAATAAAGATGAATTTTCTATAAATATCATTTTTGAATATTATGGAGTAAAATTGATATAATGTTATAGTTGTGGGTAATTTTTATAAATTTTGCAAAGTACAAAAGTTGCTATATAATATTCGATTGGTCGAGAAATATTCATTTTAACAGAGAATATTCGTACGGCGACACAATCATTGGTGGACCCCACAACGGAATTATTGTCGGATTGAGAAAATGACAAAAATACTTTATAAAAATAACGACAGAAGTTTTACCATTAATACTGTTGAACTACTCGATTGTAAAAGTACATTTATATGCTTGGTTGCATAGTAGCACACGGTATTGATTATTGATGCTTACGTGATAAGTCACTCAGTTTTATTTTATTGGTATTATTAATGTAATAAAACAGAAAAGCTTTTTATATAAAACAGAATACTTTTATAAAGTTATTGGTTTTATTAGGCTAATAGTAAAATCTTTTTATATAAAACATAATACTTTTATAAAGTTATATGTTTTATTAGACAATAATTAGAATATATTATATTTTATTATGCATAGTGTTTGCATAGTAAAATCTTTTATAAAGTTATTCGTTTTATTAGATTATAAATAGAATACATTATATTTTATTTAAAAGGTTTTGCTTTAAATATGGACTGTCAGATTAAAGTAAATTAATCTAGACCGTTCATGAGTTAGTTACTATGCAGTCCATTTTTCTATAAATAGAAGCTCATTCCTTCATTATTTTCTTACGAATTCACTGAAACTCTAGAGAGAGAAACTATAGAGAGAAAGAAGAAAAGTATTCTGCTACTTCACTACTCCGATATCAAGTTTCTTTTACGGTAAGTGATATTATTTGTTGTACTCGTAAAGGGTATTCTTTCGTTCTTATTCATGAAGAGAACTTCTGTTATTCCATTCTTTATTATTCTGTTGGAATAACCTGTATACGCGGGCTACCCTATACTTAGTGAAATTCTTCTGTTATTACATTATTTATTATTCTGTCGGAATATCCTATCTGTGCTTTACGCCGGACCTGGTTCCATTATTTATTATTCTGTCGAAATATCATGTCTGTGCTTTACGCCGGACCTGGTTCAATTATTTATTATTCTGTCGGAATATCCTGTCTGTGCGTTTACGCCAGACCTGGTTCCATTATTTATTATTCTGTCGAAATATCCTATCGGTGCATTTACGCATGACCTGGTTCCACTATTTATTTTTTTGTTAGAATAACCTGTCTGTGCGGTCTATCGCATGCTTGGTGAATTCTTTTGTTATTCCATTCTTTATTATACTCAGTTGGTTAAAGTTTTGACTTTTATACTCCATGAAATTAGTGGAATATCTTTGATATTTGCGCTTCATCCAGTATCTTTTCATGAAAATATTCTTCTGAGCATTCTTGAATTTTACTCTACAAAGCAGTATCATGTTGACAATTTGGACGTTGTTGGTTCCTGGATAAATTAATTTTTAAACTTGTTTTATTGAATTCTTATATTATTGTCATCATCCTCATGTTTATATTCTGTTGAAAGTCATCTGTGGCCTGTAGTGCATAGATGGACTTGATATGATTATGACCAGGGATTATTCGGTATAATCATGACCGTAATGTTACAAATGATATGGTAAAAGTCCTCATTGGCCCGTAGTGCATTGATGGAGAGTGGTTGGCATGATCATGACCATTAATAAATACACAAATATTCTTGGCCCGTAGTGCGTGAATAATTGTGGTCGTGATACTAAAGAATATCCTTGGCCATAGTGCAGGGGTGATTCGATGATGTGGATTATTTATTAAGCTGAGTCCCAATGATAAAAGTCATGAAAAATCTTTCAAATCATAGAAGATAGTAGATTTTATTCTCTACTTGACTCTTCTAATGGGTTGCTTATTCCGCTGCAGTTAAACTTGATGTTTGTTATATTGTATCAGTTTAAAACTATTTAAGGCTAATGATAATTTATTCTGCATTATCTTAGTCATAATATTTCTTACTAGGCTAGTTAAGCTCACCCTTTCTTTCAATGTTCTTTTCAGGAAATGAGAATATAGTTGGGACGAGTCGGGGAACGGAGTGATGGACCAGATGATAGCATTAGTAGTCCTCACCATTCTATATAATAGTGTGATAATAAATATAATGAGGACCCCATTGAGTTTGTATATTGTCTATCTTACAATATTTGTATTAAAACTCACAGCATATGTTTAGTCGTATTTTACACGGCTGTTGTATAATTAAGTTGTATTTGAATTTTGTACCATGTATTTGGCGACTCAGAATAGGTGATGTATACCTATTTTGGGGGCATCACATTTTACAATCTCATCGATATTAAAAGCTATACTTATTTCACAGTTCAAAATCATATAATCCCATTTCACAGTTCAAAAATAAATACTTGATCCAAAGTTTGAAATAAAAGAACATAATATTTTAATTTAAATGAAAGCCTTAAATAAAACATAACCAATTTTTAAATCGTACATTTATGAATTTGAGTAATTATTAAGGCATACATAAAAGTAAAAAAATTATTTAAAAACACTAAATAGTTCGGAAAGTCACTTACCTCGATATTGAGAAATATGAAATTAGAAGCGAACAAATCCTAAATATAAATTTAGAACAAATATAAATTATTAGGATAAAATATCCTAACTCAAACATATTTTTACTTCATATCTTACACACACTCATACTTAATATTTATTTATTTTTAATTTAATTTGTATTTAGTTAATATACATAAAATTATAATGATTTTTTGAAGTTATAATAACTTAGGCGTTGAAGCCATAACTTAAAATTAAATCAAGTATTTTCTGTTATTAGTTTATAATTCTTTATGTTATACTTATAAATTAACATAACCATTTAGCATGCAAAATACCAATACATATACATATAATTACAAACAATAACATGACTTCTATGATCCAAAATGTATAATATAACCATATATATGTGTGTGTATTTATACATACTTATAACTTTTAAATTACCTACTAGCACCATATATTGGCATCCACTGTGTCCGCCACACACATCCAAATATGTATTTAAAAAGTTATCCTTTAGTTGTTTTCATATATAATTAGGTTAAATAGTGCATATAGTAATACAATAATAAAGTGATATAATTATAAATCTATACGCACTCTTGATAAAATCAATAAATCTCTATATTAATATATAAGTATACATATATTATTTTAAAAAATCGACATAGTAATTTCTTTTATTCACAAAGATTATGTATACCTATTTTTGTTTTCATGAATTTATTACTATAATCATTTTTTTTTTCAAAATTAATCATACATATATAAGGCAAGTATCATCTCAAAATTGAAAAGGAAGATTTAGATTTACCTTTTCGAGTTTTCTTCTTTTATTCTTCTTTGTTCTACTATACTTCAAAACCAAATAGTTTTTATATTCTACTCTCTCTCTAATTATTTAAATATATTTTATTCTTTTGCAAAATAGGTTACCAAATAAAATAGTCCTTTTTAGAATTAAAAGTTTGTTACAGTCTAATTGACTTATCCTATTAGGTTTAAGACATGTACTAATAATTACTTTTTCATTATCTAATTGTATATTTATATTTGTTTTATTATATTATTACCCTTTATTTAAAAAAAATCTGGATATTACAATGATTCCATAAACATAAGAGCCATTGTTGTAAAATTATTCCACCCTTCTTGTGAAGACTCTGGTGTCAATGTTTAGGGTGTCATAGAACATTGTCTTCTTCACAAGATTGAGAACTGTTTTGAAGTGAGATTCTACTCCTCCGAACTCGTCGAAACAGATGAGATTTCCAGGGATTAATTGGTAGGTTGACATAATTTAGATGATTGATTTGGTCTAGAAAGAAAAGAATCAAGTTAAGGTTATAGACTCGTAGGGTGAACTAAGGTACAGAAAAAAAGAGAGAGAGAGAGAGAGAGAGTATTGAAAGCAAATGAATTAGTACAGACAAAAATTAAAATTTTGAAGTATAAATGTACTTCCCTCTATTTTGGCTGAGTGGGATACATGTTGAATAGTTATTGGAGGCACTCTCTAGCTTAACTACAACTTACACTTGTGTGGAAATAGATATCGTAGAGCTTTCTCTCATAAAGAAACTTTTACTTTACGATTCCTTTTCACTTTACGATTCACTCTAGCTGTGATCCTGGCTTTACTTTCTTTTGTTCTACGATTTTCATCTGCAAGGTTAGTTTCTCCAAAGCATAATCTTAAGCACATAAATTCAACATTTCTATTTCATTTATTAATTTATTGAATCTAGATTCGTCTAATAGATCAGTAAACACATCTTCTAATTGGTTTTCAGTAGAGAGAAAATGTAAAGAAATATTTTTATTTTGAGTATGATCGCTTATAAAGTGATTGTTTATATCAATGTGCTTGGTCCTTAAATGCATAACATGATTATGTGTGATTGCAATTGCACTAGTGTTATCAAAATGTAATAATAAATTTAAATTCAAACCCATACTAAGCTAGATGGTTCTCCATCCAAAGAATTTGAGCACAACAATTACCAGCAATAATGTACTCAACTTATGGAATTAAAGTTGACAGTGATTTTTGCTTTTTGCTAAACCATGAAACTAATCTATTTCCAAGCAGTTAAAATGTTCCAGTAATACTTTTCCCGTTTATCTTGCATCCTATAAAATCAACATCCGAATATCTAAATATATCAATGGGAGTCTATTTGGGATACCATAATCCCAGATATGGAATGCTATTGAGATATTTGAAAAATCTCTTTACAAACATTAAATGAGATTCTTTAGGATTAGCTTAAAATCTAGCACAAATATATGTAACAAACATAACATCTAGTCTACTAGCAGTTAAATAAAGGAAATAGCTAATCATATCTCTTTATTGAGTAATATCAATGTTTTTTCCTTTTTCATCGTTGTTAAGCTTAGTTTCAGAATCCATTGGGGTTTTCATAAGGGTAGTTAATTTCATGCCATACTTCTTGAGTAAGTCTTTGATGTACTTGGCTTGGTTGATGAATATACCTTCATCGGTTTGCTTTACTTGTAATCCAAGAAAGAAGTTCAGCTCTCCCATCATGCACATCTCAAATTTGCTACACATAAGCTTGACAAATCTCTTACATAACTTTTCATCAGTAGAACCAAATATAATATCATCTACATAAATTTGTACTAATAATGTTTTGTCTTTATGCTTCTTAAAGAATAATGTTGTGTATACTCTACCTCCGGTGGATTCTTTTTTAATAAGAAAGTTAGTTAAGGTTTCATACAATGCCTTAGGTGTTTGTTTTAATCCATATAATGCTTAACTAGTTTATAAACACAATTGGAATGAGTAGGATTAACAAAACCTAGACTTTGTTCAATATAAACCTCTTCTTAAAGTTCTCCATCGAGGAAAGCACTTTTGACATCTATTTGGAATAATTTGAACTTCATGTAGGCAGTATATGCACGAAAGGTTATTATGGCTTTAAGTCTTCCTACAGGTGCAAATGTTTCATCATAGTCGATTCCTTCTTCTTGAGAATACTCCTTGAGAATACTCTTTAGTCACCAATCTTACTTTCTTCCTTGTGATCACTCCATCTTCATCCATCTTGTTTCTGAATACCCATTTAGTGCTAACCATTGGATGATCTTTAGGCATTGAAACTAGTCTCCAAACTTTACTTCTTTCAAACTGGTTTAGTTCTTCTTGCATGGCTTCAATCCATCTTGAATCTTGTAAAGATTCCTTACTCTTCTTGGGTTATATTTTAGATAGAAAACTCAAAAAGAAGTATTCATTTTGGGTTGCAGATCTTATTTTGATTGTATCATTTGGATCACCAATGATTAGGTCTTGAGTGTAATCTTTAGCCCATCTACTTCCAGTTGTAACATTAGACCTTCTGCCTCCTTAACTAAGACCTTCAAGATCTTGCTCAGGTTCAGGAGAATCTTCGATTCGTAGAGTTCCTAACTTAAGAGTGTTTGACTTTACAATTTCTTTCTCTAGCTACGATCGTTGACTCTTTTTGGTCATAGGGTCCTCCTGTTCTACATTTTCTTGATCCTATATTACGATTTCATCAAACATTGTAGCCTTACTTGGCTCTTTAGTGTTAGTTTCATCAAATGTAACATGAATTGATACTTCAAAATTTATTAACCTTTTATTAAATACTTTATATGCTTTACTATCAGTAGCATAACCAAGAAAATTACCTTTATTTGGCTTGAATTGAAATTTAATCAGATAGCTTTTACCATTGTTGAGGATGTAACATGCACTTCCAAATATATGAAAGTAACTGATAGTAGGCTTCCTCCCTTTCCATAACTTATAGGATATTTTCTTGAATGAAGAATGAATAAGAGATCTGTTCTGAGTGTAGCAAGCAGTATTGACAACTTCAACCCAAGAATACTCAAGTAGGCTTGCTATAGCTAGAAGAGTTCTTCCTGCATTTATAAAATTTCTACTTTTCCTTTCAGCTACTCTATTCTAATAAGGAGTTCTTTGTGCTAAGAAGTTATGATGAATGCTATTATCTCCACAAAACTTATCTACTTCAGAAAAATTAAATTATCATCAATGATCACTTCTGATATTTTTGATCTCTTCACCCTTCTCATTTTCAACTAGTCTGAAAAGCTTGATCAATTGAGAGCTAGTTTTCATCCTTAGAGGATAGAAAGAAGACCCAAGTGAATCTAGTGTAGTCATCTACTTCTACTAGAGTATATCTCTTTTATCCAAGATTGACAATAGGAATAGTCCCAAATAAGTCCATATGAAGAAGTTGCAATGGCCTACTGTTGGAGTTGTCTGTCTTGTTCTTGAATGAGACTTTAGTGTCTTCCCTAGCTGACAGGCTTTGCAAGGTTTTCTCTTGACAAAGTTTAGCTTGGGTAAACCTGAAACTAGATCTTTGGAGGCAAACTTAGACATATACCTCAAATTCAAATGAGAGTACCTTTTGTGCCATAACCAGCTAATATCTTCATAGGCTTTGGCAAAGAAGCAAGCATATTTTGTTGAGCTTAGCTTTGATAGGTTGACTATATAGACATTTTCTTCTTTGTTTCCAGTAAGCTTTACTGAATGTATCTCTAGATGTCTCACTTGACATTGATTGTTGAGGAAGATCACTTAGTGCCCTTTATCACATAGTTGGCTAATGCTCAGGAGATTATGTTTTAAGCCTTCAACAAATGCTACCTTGCTAAAGAACACTGCACCATTTCCTATAGTGACATATCCTCTTATTTTTCCTGAATTATTATCCCCAAAGACAATAGTAGGACCATCTTTCTCTTTGAAATTTGATAGAAGAGCTTTTCTCCTTGTCATATGCTTTGAGCATCCACTATCTAGATACCAAATTGAATTAGTGGAACTGTTATCCTGCAAAAGAACTTAGATTTTACTTTGGCACCTAGGTTTGCTTGGTTCCTAATAGGTTAATGCTCTTAAGAACCAGACATGCCTAATTCTAGGCTTCCTATACACAGGATAATCATAGAAATCACACATTGCAATAATATGACCATAATGATGACAACTATAACATTTAATATGATGTATGCTTATGTGTGTGTATGGATTCCTTTTCTTTGAGGAAATATGTGGAATATAAGAACCTCCAACATTTCTACTTAGCTCATACACTCTCTGCTTCAATACTGTTCTACAATTTTGAGATTTCGTAGGGTGAAAGTTAACTCTATGTTTCATGCTTGGTTGGTTCGTAGGGTGAATGTGAGCCGACTCTACAATCCATCGAGACTTAAAGGTAGTTTTAGCTTTACTCTACGATTTCTTAAATTTTAGATCAGTGTGCGATCTATTGTTCTCAAGATCACAATTTGATCAGCAGAAATAGAAGAACTTTGAGTACTTGGTTCAGTATCCTGTGTAGATTTCAAAAACACAATGCTTGTAAGGACCGAGAACTTTATATGATTATATATTTAAATTTTTACGAATAATTTTTTTTTAGTTTATAAGTGAATATATGTTATGAGATATAAATTAAACAAGATAGTTAATTTAGTTATTTCAAATTAACTAAGATCAATACTTAATCAAGTTGATTAAGGAAGAGTAAGATAAGTTATATTGAAACATTAACATAACTTGAGTGTTAGCCTTAAATGTTAAATAGAAATATTTATAATCTTTAAATGATTAATTAGTATGACTATTATATAGTGAATAAATATGTGAGGACTGTGTGAAAATGTGTATGGCTTAATAAATATATATACTATAGTTATGGATATATATATTTATAGATTTCATTAAAAAGGAAAACTTCATAACCTAATTATACATTAAGTGAGATAATTAAATAACCTAAGGGTTATGGTATTGAAGAATTGTTAGTATTTAATAATTATACTAACTTAAGAGATTAATTTTATTATCTCCAATTGAATAATTATTTTAAACCTAATTAAAGCAAACCTAATTAGGTTATGAGTTAAAGTTACATGTATAAGTAATTAAATTCCATAAGATTGGGAATGGAAATTCTAAATAAACAATTAGGGTAATATATATTAAAATTATTAAACTATGTTTATTACATAGCCCAAAACAATTAAAGGAGGAGCCCAAAAGAAATAAAATGCAAGACCACACTTAGCCTACTTGATTAAGGGTATTTTAGACTTTTGATTAATCTAATTTGTTCATTAAAATAAAGGTAAAATGGATGGGTTATTGGGCATATGGGACCAGCCATATTATGCCTTTTAAGGCAAATAAATTAAGCTAATCAGGCAAGTATCTTACCTTTGCATTTCCTTTATGCAATGGACATGAGTAAGAAGTTTCAGAATTCTTTTCTATTCCTGTACAGATTATGTACGCTTTGATTATCAACATGTTAGCTCAGATATATATTCTGTTTGTTAATTTCTAAATGGTTATACAAGTGTCCCCACTTGGATAATCATGACATTTATTTACATGTTGATACACCTTTGTCAATTATCCGTATATATATATATATATATATATATATATATATATATATATATATATATATATATATATGTTGAATTACATATTATTGTTGAGCAAGATTAAAAACCTTCGGGTTTGGAACCAAGCATGTATGAACATCCCTATATGGGAAAATTTTTGCGCCCAAGGCGGATAGAGTGAGCGATGAATTTCGTTTAGGTTATGTAGTATTGATCAATACAGGGTACAACGGGGCTGATCACCCTCCGTGCCCGTAAGTTATGACGGTTTACGGATAGATTTCTGCTAAACCTTTTCGAAAATGAAAAGAATGTTCATAGTATGTTTCTTAAACCCTATTCATGGGTAGAGCCAAATTTTAAGAATTTGAAAGAGAGTTGTTATGTGAATTTTTTATCAGTACAGATTACTTCACAACTTTCGAGTCGTTGTAGAAGTGTTATGTAAAGAGAATACTTATATTCTTTCAACTTATATATATAGTTGCTATTACTTGTTGGGCACTCAAATGCTCATCCTTGCTTAAATTAAATATTTTCAGTTATGTATGAGCAACCTGAAGGCTCAGGCACGAACAAGGTGAAAGGAAAGCTGTTCGAATGAGTTTATATTATGAGTTAATGGTTATAGTTAGTATTGGTATCTATTCAAATATTGTAAGGAATGTATTTGAAGGTCTCGTACCTGGGAAGTAAACTTTGATGTATGTAAATTAAGTTTGAATGCAATATTATTATTGTTTTATTCAGCTTATAGAAATGGTATCGTGAATCACCGAGTTCGGGTTTCAAGTACCTGGATTTGGGGGCGTCACAGGTTGGTATCAAAGCTGTAGGTTTTAAACGTTAGGAATGCGAAACCTAGGTTATAACCTTAGTAGAATGAAGAACGAAAGTTAAGATAGATATTCAGTGAACTAAGAGACGAAGTACTCTGGTGAGAAGCTATAGGATATGATGAGTTGAAGAGATTCATCAAGTTTTAGCTGTACTAAATAAAATATTACTTCATTTTATTGATGAATATATTTTATTTCAGTACTAATGTTGTCTCGTTTATTGTGGTCATAGGATGGATGACGAAAGTCAAGATAGTAATTCCTTGACCCAAAAGACGATGGACTCTAGCGAGGAGTACACAGACAGTGAGATGATAAGAGATTTGATAGTTAGAAACGACGACTTAAAGGTTAGAGCTGAGCAGGCAGAGGCACATAATCATACTCTCCAGATTTCGGAACAGCAGTACAAGGATGCTGCTCACCGAACACAGATGGAATTAGCCGAGTTACGAGGGAGGTTAGAGCAGAGATATATACAGATAGGACAGTTGAAGGTTTAGATAGAAGCCAAAAACACCAGGATATATACCTTGAAGCAGGCTTTAGACATCGCCTTTATGCGATTCACAACGAAGTGGATGGAGCTGCCTTTTGGCAGAGAAATATAGGCGTTGATGTGTTTATAGAGATGGATTGAATAAATTCATCGTTAAACAAAATAAGAGACAACGTATATAGAACTCTTGATTGCTGTGTATATATACTATATGCTAATCAGGGTAACTTATGTATGTAGATGTTTGGTGGAAAAGATATGTGGAATAAGAAGGATCAGGTCCATACCCCCGAGCAAATATCGAGGCTAACAGCTGAAATAGAAGCTCACAGGGAACCTAAATCGGACGAGGTGGCTATCGTGGAAAACGTAGCATCAGACCCAGAAATGTTGGATTTGATAGATAGTGATTCAGACACTAAAGTTGAAGCTGCTCAAGCATCAACAGAGGTGCAGTATCTGGAGCACAAGGTTGCTACGCTGGAAAGGCTGTGGGAGATAAAGGCGTTGCTTAATATTCAACTGCATCAAGCACTGCTAGAAACAATGGAAGAGCAGGATAAGCTCAAACTACAAATTGACCAGATGGGAGCCCCAGGCAACACATCGTGTGCAGCTCCGAGAGGTAAGGGAAAAAGAAAGATTGAAGACCCTGACTTAGGAAAACCTGACAAGAAGAAAGGGAAGAAGATATGTTATATTTGCGGCCGTGAGGGACATACCTCTCCTCGTTGCCCCGACTATAAGAAAGGTGGATGTTTTAATTGTGGGATGGAAGGACATCGATCGAATGAATGTCCGAGAAGAAAGGCTTGGTAAATAAGTAGTATGGGTTATGTTATGTAATATGTGTGATAAGTAATGAACTATTTTTAACTTTTATGTTGGTCAAGATTTTAATTCCCGACTTTCGTAGTCACAAAGGGATAGCTGTTGATTAAAGCATGATGTGCTATATATATATTCAATAAATGAATATGAATCTAAGATTGAGAAATGAAACGAGTTTAATACATTAATCTTATGCAATAAGGTTTAAAATGTAAGGGTATAATTTATGGTTTTATTTAACCAGATAATGCCGCCAAGACGTCAAACTCGAAACCAAAGGATAGAAGAATCTACTAATGCTGGGGAACGACAGCCAGAACTGATGCAAAATTTTGCAAACATGGTAGCTCAGGCTATGCAGTAGGGAATACCAGCTGCAGGGAACCAGCCAGACAATCGCTTGGCAAATTTCATAGACTTCAAAGCCGTAGGACCACCAGAATTCAGAGGATCAGCTGCCCTATAGAAGCCCAGACATGGGTGAACGAAATAGAAAAGGCGTTCATAATTGCTAGAGTAGATGAGGGGCAAAAGACCGCTTTTTCCACTTATATGTTGAAAGGGGAAGCTAACTTTTGGTGGGAGGCAAAAAGACTCGGGCAGGAGAAGAAGAAATTACTTGGGATAGATTTAAGAATTTATTTTTTGAAAACTATCTCTCTGTTAGTATGCAGTCTAGAATGGAGGTGAAATTCCCGGAGTTAAAAAAGGAGAACATGACTGTTGCGGAGTATGCCGCAAAGTTTAATGGGTTGGCTAGGTTTGCTCCACATCAAGTGGATACAGAAGCTAAAAAGGCAAGGAGATTTGAGCTGGGCTTAAAACCCTGGCTCTACAATAAGGTGTCAGTACTGTAAATTAATACTTTTGCAACACTCATGGAGAAGGCTATCATAGCTGAACAGGGAAGTGAGGCCATGAGCCTCTACCACAAGGAGAAGAAGAACAAAAGCAAGTCAGGAGGAACAGTAAAGATAGAAAGTAATAGTGGGAATAGGGGTGAGAAAAGAATGAGGAATTTTTCTGAGAACGTGTAAGTGAAGCAGGAAGGTACAAAGAAGCAGGTAGTGCAGTGCAAGAACTGTGGGAAGAATCACTCTGGCGAGTGTCTGAAGGGCAAGTTTGTATGCTACAAGTGCGGGCAAGAGGGTCATATCTCTCCCAACTGCCCCAACTCAAGGATGATCAGTGGATGCTTAATATGCGGATCGACTGAGCATAAGGTGAGGAACTGTCCAAAGAGGGGAATGGAGGTAGGAAACGTAACCACGGGGAGGAGCAGTGGATCTTTAGCAATAACAGGACCACACTCAACCAGTACCCCAACGGTAGCAACTCCGAGGGTCTTCAACATGACGATCCAGGATACGGTGGCAGCTGAAAACAGAACTCCAGGTGCTATTTGAATCACTTATATATCTTATGTGATTTTCCTACACATGTAGTAGATTATTTTATTTTGTAAGAAAAGTTGAATAAGGAATTTGAGTTCTTTTAGAAATCAAATTTCTGCCTAATCAGAGTGTTATGAAGAATAGTTAAAGACCAGTTCGATCAAGTATGGTCGAGGTCTATGTACAGTGATTATATGCTATGTACCCTTCTGTAAATGAGTTTAAAAACGGTGATTCCGGGGACGGAATCCTTATAAGGGAGGGTGAATGTAATAACCCTAGATTTTCTATATAAAATAAATCAGAAATTTTGCATATAATTTTTTTTTATTATTTAATGACGAGAATAAATGTCTAGTAATGTGAACGATAAATGCGAATATATTTATTACTTGAAAAATTAGAAATAATTTTGGAATAATTAATTACCACAAATTATATTGTTATGGTAATTAATTCCTGTAAGCCAAAATGTTTTTATTAATTATTTTTCATGAAAACATGATTGGAAATAATATATGAAGTGGTAATTAGAATTATATAATAAATATTTTATTATATTATTTGTTCAGAATATTTAAGTTAATTATTTTAACTTGATTATTGATGTTGTGTAAGAAAGAGAATTTAGATATGAGATCCAAACCCTGGATTAGGATTGTGATCAAGAGATGAGAATAATAATATTATATTATTTATATAATGATTTTATAGTACCATAAATATGTACCATGTATATGCGGACAGCTAATATTGAGCAATGACGGTCAATTAGGTCATAGCATATTACCGTGCTGTGAAACCCTAATTATTAAACTTAGTTATGAGATATGACTGAGTAGTGACTGTGTATATGAAGTTACTGTGTAAAAGAATGTCGGTAATTAGAAGGAAACCCTAATTACTTTTGTACGTCGATAATTAGGACAAACCCTAATTATTATAACCCTAACCGGTTGAAGTTAGAAACCGTAATGACTGTGTTAGTAACATACACAGATAATTAGAGAACCCTAATGGTCAATTGGAAACCCTAATTGATGAAGTTAAGAAACCTTAATTATAGAACCCTAAATTTTCAATCGAAAACCCTAATTTTAAATTATCGGGTTTAATTACGATGTTAATGTATAAATGTTTTAATTTACCAATGGATGGAAATTAATTGGTAAATGATAAAAATTACCATCTAGTGATTAAATATTACATTTAATTGCCATGTACAAAATTGCCCTTGAAATTATATGGGAAATTATCAAAATACCCTTTTTGTCCATTTTAGTGTATTATTATTAGCATTGTTGATGGAATCTTCAATTATGCTAGCTAATCAATGGCTTCTAGAAGTTATCCATGCTACTATACCATTACACCCACCAATTATCTGCCTTACATGATTGAATTCAATCAATTCTATAAATTAAGGAGAGATTAAGCTTAAAATGTACACTAAAATTGCCCAACTCTCCAAACTAGATTCTCTCAACCTCTTAGCTCCCAAAAACACTTGCCCATACACTCCTAAGCACGGCCCCACGATCACAAGCATCAAAAACAGAAGATCAAAGTCAGAAATCAAGAAATCAAATTAAGAAAAGGTATGAAATCCCAAAAAATTAGAAATCCTTCGATTCGATGTTAATTGATGCAGTTTATTGTTTAAAGTTGTGTAATAGGGAGTCTATTAATGTTCAAAGTTGATAAATCAAAGACCCATAACATCAAAGTGCACGAATTTGAAGATTTGAGCAAGTCGGAAAAACCGAATTCTGTGATTTTTCATCAAATGTCAGAGCTTATATCTCTGTGATTATTTACTGTTTTTGTTGTTTGTAAGTTGTTATGTGTAGCCTGATATGTGTTCTTTAATATACAAAAATAATCAAGTTCATAGCTATTATAGATCGGGAGTTATTCATGGTCAAATCCCGTTGACCAAAAACGCTGAAGAACACGAACCCAGATTTTTTTTTTTGGGCAATTTCCGTGGTTAACTTTGACCGGCTAGATCTTGCTCATGATATGATTTTTTTAGTGTTATGATGCTTTATAGTTGTAGTCCTACATGTTTTCTACACACTCCAATTGATAGATCACACAAACATTTCACATATTGCACGTTATAAGGATCCAAAGTAGGCACCTCGACTGTTCTTCAATTGAAGAACAGCCTAGTCAGACTTTTTGATGGCTAATAACTCTTAGATCTAATGTTTTTTAGCCATGATGTTTGTTGTTAATTTTAGTCTTACATGAGCACTACAAGATGTATGTGTTAGATTGCCTAGAAACATCACGATACGATCTAAAATCGTGGTCAAACTAGCCCCCTCGAAACTGCCTTGTCAGTGTTCTTGAGGCTCAAGAACACCTAAGGCAACAGATAATCGTCGCTAAAGCCTTTAGCGACGGTTTTGATTTATTTTAAATTTTTCAATTTCTAAAAATTCCGAAAATGATTTAAAAATTAGAAAAATTAGATTTTAATTATTAAAAATACTTAATAAATTCTGAAAAATTATTTTAAAATTTGAAAAATAGTTTTTAATTATTTTGAGTATATTTCATAAATATTTAATATTTTTGGAATATAAAAGGTATTTATTTATTTAATTATAATATTAAATAAATGATTTAAAAATAGTTTTAATTCATGAAAAATCATAATAAATTATTTTATGGTATGAGAAAATATTTTAAGTTATTTTCCATGACTTTTAATATTTTGTGATGAATTTCATTAATTAATTATTATTAATAATATTAAATTTATTTAATGATTATATTAAATAATTTAGTTTAAAAATGATTTTAATATTATAAAAATCATTTTAAATGAAAATAAGGTATTTAAAAATATTTTAAGTTATAAAATATAACTTTTAATATTTAAAGGATAATTTCATTAATAATTAAATATTAATGATATTAAGATAATATTAATGATATTTAGTTTATTTAATAATTATTATTAAATAAATAGTTTAAAAATGATTTTATTTATTTAAAAATCATTTAAAAAGGATATTAAGGATTTAAAAATATTTTAAGTTATAATTAATGACTTTTAATATTTTAATAAATAGTACATTAATATTTAAATATTAATGGTAATTATTTAAAAATGATTTTAAATGTTTTAAAAATTATTTAAGGGTAATATAAATGTTTTAAAAATAGTTTGAGTTATTATAAATAACTTTTATATTTTGGCAATGATTTAATTAATAGTTTAATATTAATTATTTATTAATGATAATAGAATTGTTTGATGTTTAAATCATTTAATTATGATTCCGATGTTTGAAAATGCATGATAAATTTTAATAAATGTTTTAAAATTATTTCAAGTCATTTAAAAATAAAATGACTGATATTTACAAATGTTGAGGTACATAATAAGAGTCTTAGACTCAGTATTTAGCCGATAAAGCTGTCGGTACACCGACAATTGTCAGAAATTGACCCGAACTTAGATATTTGACTGTGTTTATGATTGTTGAGGACGTAATGCCTGTTAGATATATGTGATGATGTGATTAGACCATGTGCTGACTGTAATAGACAGTACTATGTGTTATGATATATTGTTCTAATCGAACGAATGATATGATTATTGATAGGTTGTGATAAAGAGATAGAATCTAAATTGAGATTTGTAATCAGCAAATCAGGCAAGTATCTTACCTTTGCATTTCCTTTATGCAATGGACATGAGTAAGAAGTTTCAGATATCTTTTCTATTCCTGTACAGATTATGTACGCTTTGATTATCAACATGTTAGCTCAGATATATATTCTGTTTGTTAATTTTTAAATGGTTATACAAGTGTCCCCACTTGGATAATCATGACATTTATTCACATGTTGATACACTTTTGTCAATTACCCGTATATATATATATATATATATATATATATATATATATATATATATATATATATATATATATATATATGTTGAATTACATATTATTGTTGAGCAAGATTAAAAACCTTCGGGTTTGGAACCAAGCATGTATGAACATCCCTATATGGGAAAATTTTTGCGCCCAAGGCGGATAGAGTGAGCGATGAATTTCGTTCATGTTATGTAGTATTGATCAATACAGGGTACAACGGGGCTGATCACCCTCCGTGCCCGTAAGTTATGACGGTTTGCGGATGGATTTCTGCTAAACCTTTTCGAAAATGAAAAGAATGTTCATAATATGTTTCTTAAACCCTATTCATGGGTAGAGCCAAATTTTAAGAATTTGAAAGAGAGTTGTTATGTGAATTTTTTATCAGTACAGATTATTTCACAACTTTCGATTCGTTGTAGAAGTGTTATGTAAAGAGAATACTTATATTCTTTCAACTTATATATATAGTTGCTATTACTTGCCGGGCACTCAAATGCTCATCCTTGCTTAAATTAAATGTTTTCAGTTATGTATAAGCAACCTGAAGGCTCAGGCACGAACAAGGAGAAAGGAAAGCTGTTCGAATGAGTTTATATTATGAGTTAATGGTTATAGTTAGTATTGGTATCTATTCAAGTATTGTAAGGAATGTATTTGAAGGTCTCGTACCTGAGAAGTAAACTTTGATGTATGTAAATTAAGTTTGAATGTAATATTATTATTGTTTTATTCAGCTTATAGAAATGGTATCGTGAAGCACCGAGTTTGGGTTTCAAGTACCTGGATTTGGGGGCGTCACAGCAGCTGCGCCGGGTTGAACTACAAAACCTTTGCTTCTACAGAACTAATAACCGCACATGAATTTCCTTAATTAAATACACTAAAGCAAGCCATATTGCTTTCATATATGCATAGAAACTTATCTAACACATAGACATCAACTTACAATCTAATTTACAATAGATCCATGAAATTCTAAGACTTTGAAATACTTGAATTTAAGAGCATAGTTTAAGAAATCTACCTCTGTTGGAACTTAGAATGGAAATACTTCAAATCTCAGATTGTTCCCTCTCAATTACTAGACTCATACTATATATGAATTTATAAGAGAACTCAGTAACGTGAATTGAGAAGAGAAGCTTACAATTTATAGAGAATTCATTACCCAATTTTGGGTCTTGCACATTGAATTAATCCAAGAGGAAGAAGAAAAATCCAATGGGTTGAGAGATTTTGATGAAAAGAAGCTACCAACTTCTTCTCCTCCATTCTTCTCATCATCGTTGCAACTAAAATGTCTGAGTTTGGAAAAGGAGAGAATAGGTTAGGCCAATGGCCTATTATGTTAATAGAGAAGAAATGATTCACTGATTCTGGTACTGAGTGTTATAATACTCGACATTTAGTTCCAATGTGCTTATTTTAGTTCCTCTTTGGTTCCCTCATGTGATTTTAATGTACTAATGTTATTGCATAATAAAAAGTTAGGGACTATGTACTTATATCATATAATCTATATACATTGGGTTTACATAAAATAATATTTAATGTAGATAAAATAATGCAGTTGGGTACTATTAACGTGGTATTCTCCATAAATTTTATTATTATTACCCACTTCACTATTATAATGGCATTCAATATTAAATGTTTATTTTCTAAAATTTAACTTCCTCCTGAATTTTCTGAGGTGCACAGTTTAATTAACTCTTTCTGTATTAGAATGTCACACATGATTCTGTTTTGCTACTTAGTACTTCATATCATTCAATTTACTTTTATTATACAGTTTTATGTCACACTTTATTTTATATAAAATGAATGTAGCAAATTTACTATATATTACTACGTATTATATGCTATTGCACATAACCAACTTGTGACGCCCCCAAAATAGGTTTACATCACCTATTCTGAGTCGTCAAATATATGGTACAAAATACAAATAAAAACTTAATAATACAACTGTCGTGTAAAATACGACAAAACATAAGATGTGAGTTTTAATACAACATTTTCTTCTAAACAGTATTCAAACTCAAAATAAGTTCTCAATACATTTATTTTCACACTATTTCATAGAATAGTGAGGACTACTAATGCTATCATCTGAACCGTCACTCCGTTCCCCGACTAGTCCCCGCTACGTTCTCATTTCCTGAGGAGAACAATGAAAGCAAAAGGGTGAGCTCAACTAGCCCAGTAAGAAATATTATAACTAAGATAATGCAAAATAAATTATCGTTAGCCTTCAATAGTGTTAAACTGATAAAATATAACAAACATCAAGTTTAACTGCAGGGGAACAAGCTATCCATTAAAAGAGTCAAGTAGAGAATAAAATCTACTATCTTTTATGATTTAAAAAGGTTTTTCATCACTTTTATCGCTGAGACTCAGCTTAATAAATAATCCACATCATCCCTGCACTACGGCCAGGGATATTCATTAGTATCACGGCCACAAATTATCAATGCACTACGGGCCAAGGATATTCGTGTATTCATCAATGGTCATGATCATGCCAACAACTGTCCATCAATGCACTATGGGCCAATGAGGATCTTTACCACATCACTTGTAACATTACGGTTATGATTACACCGAATAATCCCTGGTCATAATCATACCAAGTCCATCTATGCACTACAGGCCATGGATGACTTTCAACAAAATTTAAACATGAGGATGATGACAATGATATAAGAATTCAATAAAACAAGTTCAAGAATTAATTTATCTGGGAACCAATAACGTCCAAATTGTCAACATGATACTGCTTTGTAGAGTAAAATTCAAGAATGCTCAGAAGAATATTTCCATGAAAAGATACTGGATGAAGCGCAAATATCAAAGATATTCCACTAATTTCATGGAGTATAAAAGACAAAACTTTAACCAACTGAGTATAATAAAGAATTGAATAACAAAAGAATTCACCAAGCATGCGATAGACCGCACAGACAGGTTATTCTAACAGAAAAATAAATAATAGAACCAGGTCATGCGTAAACGCACAGACATGATATTCCAACAGAATAATAAATAATGGAACCAGGTCATGCGTAAATGCACAGACATGATGTTCCAACAGAATGATAAATAATGGAACCAGGTCATGCATAAATGCACAGACAGGATATTTTGACGGAATAATAAAGAATGGAATAACAACAAAATTTTACCATGTATACGGTACTTCGCATAGACAGGTTATTCCAACATAATAATAAAAAATGGAACAACAGCTCTTACGAGTATTGAAAAGAAAATAATTCTCTTCATGAATATTGTGACGCCCCCAAAATTAGGTATACATCACCCATCTTGAGTCGTTAGATACATGGTACAGAATTCAAATACAACTTAATAATACAACTGTCATGTACAATACGACAAAACATAAACTGTGAGTTTGAATACAAATATTGTCTACTAGAGAGTATACAAACTCAAAAGGAGTCCTCATTACAATTATTATCACACTATTACATAGAATAGTGAGGACTACTAATGCTATCATCTAGTCCATCACTCCGTTTCCCGACTCGTCCCAACTATATTCTCATTTCCTGAAGAGAACAGTGAAAGAAAGGGTGAGCTCAACTAGCCCAGTAAGAAATATTATGACTAAGATAATGCAAAATAAATTATCATTAGTCTTCAACAATGTTAAACTGATAAAATACAATAGACATCAAGTTTAACTGCAGCGGATCAAGCAATCCATTAAAAGAGTCAAGTAGAGAATAAAATCTACTATCTTTTATGACTTAAAAGATTTGTCATGACTTTTATCGCTGAGACTCAACTTAATAAATAATCCACATCATCGAATCACCCCTGTACTACGGCCAAGGATATTCTTTAGTATCACGACCACGAATTATCCATGCACTTCGGCTAAAGATAATCATATTTTCATCAACGGTCCTGATCATGCCATAAAACAATTCATCTCTGCACTACGGCCAAAGAGAATCTATAGCCATAATCATACCAAAAACTGTCCATCAATGCACTACGGGCCAATGAGGATTTTTTCCACATCATTTGTAATATTACGGTTATGTTTATACCGAATAATCCCTGGTCATAATCATACCAAGTCCATCTATGCACTACAGGCCACAGATGACTTTCAATATAATATAAGCATGAGGATGATGATAATGATATAAGAATTCAATAAAAACAAGTTCAAGAATTAATTTATCTAGGAACTGATAACGTCCAAATTGTCAACATGATACTGCTTTGTAGACTAAAATTCAAGAATGCTCAGAAGAATATTTACATGAAAAGATACTAGATGAAGCGTAAATATCAAGGATATTCTACCAATTTCATAGAGTATAAAAGTCAAAGTTTTAACCAACAGAGTATAATAAAGAATGGAATAACAAAAGAAATCACCATGCATGCGATAGATCGCACAGGCAGGTTATTCCAACAGAATAATAAATAACGGAACCAGGTCCAGCGTAAAACGCACAAACATGATATTCCAACAGAATAATAAAGAATGGAACCAGGTCTGGAATAAAACACACAGACAGTATATTCCGATAGAATAATAAATAATGGAACCAGATCTGGCGTAAACGCACAGACAGGATATTCCAACAGAATAATAAAGAATGAAAAAACAGAAGAATTTCACCAAGCATAGGGTAGCCCGCATATACAGGTTATTCCAACAGAATAATAAAGAATGGAATAACAGAAGTTCTCTTCATGAATAAGAAAGAAAGAATACCCTTTACAAGTACAACAAATAATATCCCTTACCTTTGAAAGAAGAGTATTTCGACTGGTAGGGCGAGGATATACTCGAAGAAAACTTGCACTACGCTTAAAGCTTTCTTAAACTCTAAATAAATACGCTTAAGATTATAGAAGAATAACTCTCTCTATAGTTTCTCTCTCTAGAGTTTCAGTAAATTCGTAAGAAATAATGAAGGAATGAGCTTCTATTTATAGAAAAATGGACTGCATAGTAACTAACTCATGAACGATCGAGATTGATTTACTTTAATCTGATGGTCCATATTTAAAGCAAAATTTTTTAAATAAAATATAATATATTCTATTTATAATATAATAAAACGAATAACTTTATAAAAGATTTTACTATGAAAATTCTATGCAGGCACTATGCAAACACTATGCATAATAAAATATAATATATTCTAATTATTGTCTAATAAAACAGATAACTTTATAAAAGTATTTTGCTTTATATAAAAAGATTTTACTATTAGCCTAATAAAACGAATAACTTTATAAAACTATTCTGTTTTATATAAAAAGCTTTTCTGTTTTATTACATTAATAATACCAATAAAACAAAACTAAGTGATTTATCACGTAAGTCTCAATAATCAATACTATGTGCTACTATGCAAATACACATATTACTATACTTTTACTACTGAGTAGTTCAACAGTATTAATGGTAAAACTTCCGCCGTTATTTTCATAAAATATTTTTGTCGTTTTCTCAATCAGACAATAATTCTGTTGTGGGGTCCACTAATAATTGTGCCGTCGTATGAATATTCTCCGATAAAAAATAATACTCCCCGACCAATCGAATATAATACAACAACTTGCATACTTTGTAAAATTTATAAATACTACCCACAACTATATCATTATCTCACATTCACACCATAATATTTAAAAAAATATTTCAAAAAAATTAAATCTCTATTCATAAAATTTGGGGTTTCACAATCTCCCCTCCCTATGAAATTTCGCCCTCGAAATTTACGTACGTACCTGGTATGCCGAACAGATGAGGACACATTGTCAGATTCTAACTCTTGAGGTATAACCTTTGAGTGTTGAATACATTTCAGGATTTTAACAGGTACATCTTCATACGTTAAATTATCCGCTATCTCATCCGGTTCTAAATCAATAATGTGGTTCGAGTCGTCCACATATTTACGTAACATCAATACGTTAAAAATGTTATGAACACGCGACATACTTGGCGGTAAAACGAGTCTATAAGCCATAGTTCCTACTCGAACAAGGATTTCAAATGGGTTAATTAAATCGAGAGTTGAGATTTCCTCTCTTCATCGATTCTTGCTTCTAGAATAACGCCCTCTTGAACCTTCTTCTTCACATTCATCAGCTCTGAGTATGCAGCTTGAGCGGCTTTAACTTTATCGATTAAAGTCGATTCTAATCGTATATTCGTTATCTTCACGTGGGTCTCTAAAGTCTTTAACTCTATCTTCATCATTTGTAAGTTATAAGAAATGGGTCTTTGTGTTAACAACATCTCACTCGCATACGATCTTCTACTCAACTCGTCAGCTAACACTTTCATTCTTCCACGATGATATTGAATGGTATGGTCATAATCTTCAACAGCTCGAGCCAACATCTTTGGCGCATGATACATTCGCTTTAGTTGAAGAAATATTTAAGGGTTTAAGAAATGGGTTTTGTACTGGGGTCAATACAAAATTCGATTTCACGCTCTGGGGTAGGCTAAGAAGTCTTCACAAATACGTCAGGAACTTTATTAATAATAGAAATATCGTTCAAAACTGTGACCCTCATCCAAAACATGGATAGCACGTCACCTTGATACCTATCAACTTGCCATCGTCATTCACGATGTCGCCTATAGAAAGTCTGGCTTCGGTACATTCCACACAAGAAAGTCAACAACGAAAGGACCAGGGCTCCTTATTTATGGCTTGATATGACAATGATTGACTTTAGTGGTTTAATTGCTTGAATTCGCATAATAGGTTGGTTAGGAGTATGAAAGCTAACAACCTTACAAAAAAAACTATTATGAGTAGTTAACCAATCGATTCCTAAAATTACATCAAAGGCAAGTATTTTCAAAGAGACACGATCGACAGGTGACGTGAAAGTGTTGATTTGAATCAAACAAGATTTATAAATAGTGGAGGTAATGAAGGTTTCTCCCAACTGAGTTTAAACAGATATATCAAAGTCTAACTTCTCTAGAGTTAACTTTAAACATTGAACACAACTAGGTGAAATAAAGGAGTGAGTAGAACCGGTATCTAACACGGTATAGACTTCACAAGAGTTTATGACTAACATACCCGTTATAATTTTATTAAGGTTCTCTGTCACGAAAAAAAACGCTTTCTCTTAAACTACCGAGTTTGACTTTTCTGGGACGGCCTTTGGTGCCTCCATCTTAGCTAAACTCGTCTTCGGTGAATGACAACATCGGGCTAAGTGACCTTCTCTTCCACAACTATAACATGCTTTGGACGACATCGCGCAGTTTGGACTGATGTGTCCCTCCCCTCCGAATTTGAAGCATATGATAAGTGGTCGTTCTCTTTCCTTAACAACGGGTGCTGGTGCTGACGTCTTTCCATTATTGTTGAATCTCCTCTTCTTGAAATGTCCATTCTTATTGTTTTGACCATGATTACCACCGAAGTTGTTACCATTTCTGGCATGTTGATTCCCTCCATGTTTATTGTCACCACTTTGATGACTGTTATCACCGGTATTATCATTTTATCGGCTGCTCTCTTTTGGTTGCGTTGACTCGTTATCGCGCTCCACTAACTAATCCCTATTTACAATATCTGAATACAAACACAATTTA
This sequence comes from Panax notoginseng, assembly GCA_016801055.1. Taxonomy (NCBI): domain Eukaryota; kingdom Viridiplantae; phylum Streptophyta; class Magnoliopsida; order Apiales; family Araliaceae; genus Panax; species Panax notoginseng. Next base: position 241,777,102 of record CM029012.1, read on the forward strand.
TGAGAAATAAGATATTGACGTATCTCCGGCTTCAAACCTCTTAAAAATATCCGCGTCATTCTCTCTTCATTATCAACCAAGTGGGACGCAAATCGGGATAACTCGGCAAACTTGGCTTCGTACTGCGACATGGTCATGTTGTTTTGCTCTAACTTGATAAATTCCACCTCCTTCATGTGACGAATGCTTTCGGGAAAGTACTTGTCATTGAACAGCTCTTGAAACTTCTCCCAAGACATCTTGAGTGCGTCAGGCTGGGAACGTTTTACAGATTCCCACCAGTGATCTGTCTCTTCACGCAACATAAAGGTGGCAAAGGGAACCTTTTGCTCCTCGGAGCATCCCAAGACATCAAATATCTTGGTGATCTGCTTTAACCACGTCTCCGCCTTAAGTGGTTCTAGCTTTCCCAAAAACTCCGGTGGTCCCAGCTCCTTTAATTGCTTAGCGGTGACCAACAGTGGGTTGCCATTATTTTTACCTGCATTATGAACAGGAGCCGCCTTCGACTGATGTTGTATGAATTCTAAAAAACTCCTAAACTTACCGTCGTTCGTCAATTGATCAGTGTTGTTGTTTACAAGAGGATTATCGCCATCCTGTTGCACATTGTCCTGATTATTGATCTGTGGAGACTCAACGGTCTCCTGTGCTCCATTGCTTATCTCAACATTTTCAGATGTCATTTTCAAATACTGCAACAAAACAAGGATTAATTAACATATCACATATTATCTCTATACTCTGACCGACCAATTAAATACCAAATAAACTTAGGTAGGTCATACTAGCGAAGGAATTCCCCGTCTCTCCCCTCCTTGTTCTTGTCTCACATCTCAGCCATGGATTATATCCCTAAGCTTTGATACCAACTGTGACGCCCCCAAAATTAGGTATACATCATCCATCTTGAGTCGCCAGATACATGGTACAGAATTCAAATACAACTTAATAATACAACTGTCGTGTACAATACGACAAAACATAAACTGTGAGTTTGAATAAAAATATTGTCTACTAGAGAGTATACAAACTCAAAAGGAGTCTTCATTACAATTATTATCACATTATTACATAGAATAGTAAGGACTACTAATGATATCATCTGGTCCATCACTCCGTTTCCCGACTCGTCCTAACTATATTCTCATTTCCTGAAGAGAACAGTGAAAGAAAGGGTGAGCTCAACTAGCCCAGTAAGAAATATTATGACTAAGATAATGTAAAATAAATTATCATTAGTCTTCAACAATGTTAAACTGATAAAATACATTAGACATTAAGTTTAACTGCAGCGGATCAAGCAATCCATTAAAAGAGTCAAGTAGAGAATAAAATCTACTATCTTTTATGATTTAAAAGATTTTTCATGACTTTTATCGCTGAGATTCAGCTTAATAAATAATCCACATCATCGAATCACCCCTACACTACGGCCAATGATATTCTTTAGTATCACGACCACGAATTGTCCATGCACTACGGCTAAAGATAATTATATTTTCATCAATGGTCCTGATCATGCCATAAAACAATTCATCTCTGCACTACGGCCAAAGAGAATCCATAGTCATAATCATACCAAAACTGTCCATCAATGCACTATGGGCCAATGATGACTTTTTCCACATCATTTGTAACATTACGGTTATGATTATACCGAATAATCCCTGGTCATAATCATACCAAGTCCATATATGCACTACAGGCCACAGATGACTTTCAACATAATATAAGCATGAGGATGATGACAATGATATAAGAATTCAATAAAACAAGTTCAAGAATTAATTTATCTACGAACTGATAACGTCTAAATTGTCAACATGATACTGCTTTGTAGAGTAAAATTCAAGAATGCTCAGAAGAATATTTACATAAAAAGATACTGGATGAAGCGCAAATATCAAGGATACTCCACCAATTTCATAGAGTATATAAGTCAAAGTTTTAACCAACTGAGTATAATAAATAATGAAATACCAAAAGAAATCACCATGCATGCGATAGATCGCACAGGCAGGTTATTCCAACAGAATAATAAATAACGGAACCAGGTCCGGCGTAAAACGCACAGACAGGATATTCCGACATAATAATAAAGAATGGAACCAGGTCCGGCGTAAAACGCACAGACAGGATATTCCGACAGAATAATAAATAATGGAACCAGGTCCGGCGTAAAACGCATAGACAGAATATTCCGACATAATAATAAATAATGGAACCAGGTCCGGCGTAAACGCACAGACAGGATAGTCCAACAGAATAATAAAGAATGAAACAACAGAAGAATTTCATCAAGCATAGGGTAGCCCGCATATACAGGTTATTCTAATAAAATAATAAAGAATGGAATAACAGAAGTTCTCTTCATGAATAAGAAAGAAAGAATACCCTTTACAAGTACAACAAATAATATCCCTTTCCTTTGAAAGAAGAGTATTCCGACTGGTAGGGCGATGATATACTCGAAGAAAACTTGCACTACGCTCAAAGCTTTCTTAAACTCTAAATAAATACGCTCAAGATTATAGAAGAAGAACTCTCTCTATAGTTTCTCTCTCTAGAGTTTCAGTAAATTCGTAAAAAATAATGAAGGAATAAGCTTCTATTTATAGAAAAATGGACTGCATAGTAACTAACTCGTGAACGGTTGAGATTGATTTACTTTAATCTGACAGGCCATATTTAAAGCAAAATCTTTTAAATAAAATATAATATATTCTATTTATAATCTAATAAAACGAATAACTTTATAAAAGATTTTACTATACAAACACTATGCAGGCACTATGCAAACACTGTGCATAATAAAATATAATATATTCTAATTATTGTCTAATAAAATAGATAATTTTATAAAAGTATTCTGTTTTATATAAAAAGCTTTTTTGTTTTATTACATTAATAATACCAATAAAACAAAACTGAGTAACTTATCACGTAAGCCTCAATAATTAATACCGTATGCTACTATGCAACCACACATATTACTGTACTTTTACTACCGAGTAGTTCAACAGTATTAACGGTAAAACTTCCGCCGTTATTTTCATAAAATATTTTTGTCGTTTTCTCAATCCGACAATAATTCCATTGTGTGGTCCACCAATAATTGTGTCATCGTACGAATATTCTCCGACAAAAAATATTATTCCCCGACCAATCGAATATAATACAACTTGTATACTTTACAAAATTTATAAATACTACCCACAACTATAACATTATCTCAAATTCACACCATAATATTTAAAAAAATATTTCGAAAAAAATTAAATCTTTATTCATAAAATCTGGGGTTTCACAAATATGAAAGAATAATATCCCTTACAGTAAAAGAAGAGTATTCCGACTGGTAGAGCAAGGATATTCTTGAAGAAAATTTATGCTGTTTTTCTACGCTCAAAGCTTCTGAAAACTCTAAAGAAAATACGTTCAAGATTATAGAAGAAGAATTCTCTGATTCTGGTGTGATTTTAAATTCTAACTAAGCATCCTATTTATAGGAGAATTGAAGGGATACTATTTAATCCGTGTGCACCAAGTGATTTTACGGATGAATTATTTAGCAGTAGCTTTTGGATGCTAGGCCATGAATTTCAAAGTATTATCAATAAAAACAAAACTAGGTACAATAACATATATATATATATATATATATATATATAATACTAATACCATCATTTCTCCACCGAAACCTATGATCAAAATTCATCAGGTTCTCCCCCCCCCCAAATTTTTCCCCGAAACCACAAAATCCATTATGATATGCTCCCATTTCCATCTCGGTATCTTTAACGGTTGCAATAATCTGCTTGGCCTTTGATGTTCAGCTTTAACTTTATGTCAAGTTAAGCATTTTTCCACACATTCAGCAACATCCTTTTTCATATTCGACAACCAGAAATGATGTCTGAGGTCCTGGTACATTTTCTTACTTCCAGGGTGAATCGTATATCGTGAGTTATGAGTCTCACTCAAAATTTCCTCCTTGATCTCCGGTACGGCTGGAACCCAAATTCTCCCATCAAATCGAAGTAACCCTTCTAAAGCTACTTTAAATTTATTTTCTTCACCTTTAGACACTTTCTTTCTTATCTTTTCACAATTTTCATCCCGAAGTTGTGCATTTCGCACCTTATCCATCAAAACTGAATTGCTCCCCATCTGGAACAATTTTTCATCTAATTATGTCGGATATTTAATTTCCAACTCCATCTTGGCAATTTCTGTTACAAGCTTTTCCTGAGCAGTCAACATCATTAATTTCTCCTGGCCTTTTCTACTTAAGGCATCGACAACAACATTCACCTTACCGGGATGATAGAGAATCTCGCAGTTCTAATTTTTAATCAACTCTAGCCATCTTCTCTGTCGCATATTCAAATCCTTCTATGTAAAGATATACTTCAGACTTTTATGGTATGTATATATCTCACACCTCTTTCCATACAGATAGTGTCTCCAAATCTTGAGAGCAAACACTACCGCAACCAACTCCATGTCGTGAGTCGGATATCTTTTCTCATAATCCTTCAATTGACGCGACGCATATGTAATAACTCTACCGTTTTGCATAAGCACACAATCTAGTCCTTTATGCGATTCATCACTATATACCACAAAATTCCTTGTATTATCAGGCAATGATAACACAGGTGTTGAACTTAATCTTTTCTTTAATTCTTGAAAACTTTCCTCACACTTCTCTGTCCAAGCAAATTTAATAGCCTTCCTAGTTAAATTCATCAATGGAGTTGCGATCATGGAAAAATCTTGAATAAAATGCCTATAGTAATCTGCCAATCCCAAGAAACTTCTTACTTCTGACGGTGTCTTCGGCTGATCCCAGTTTATCACATTATTAACTTTTGATGGATCTACCGAGATTCCGTCATTGCCAATAATGTGCCCAAGAAACTGCATATGTTCTAGCCATAACTCACATTTCGACAATTTAGCGTACAACTTCTCTCTCATCAATGTCTTCAATGTCACCCTTAAGTGTTCAACATGTTCCTCCTTAGTCTTAGAATACACCAATATATCATCAATAAACACCACCATAAATTTATCTAAGAATGGTTTAAACACCCTGTTCATCAAATCTATAAATGATGCAGGTGCATTGGTTAAACCAAATGACATAACTAAAAACTCGTAATGACCATACCGAGTTCTGAATGCCGTTTTCAGTACATCTTCTGGCCTCACCTTCAGTTGATAATATCCACTTCTTAAGTCTATTTTTGAAAAGTACCTCGCTCCCTTCAGTTGATTGAACAAGTCATCGATTCTCGATAACAGATATTTATTTTTAATCGTGACCTTATTTAATTCCCTGTAATAAATTCAGAGCCACATCGATCCATCTTTCTTTTTAACAAACAACACCGGCGCCCCTCATGGCGATACGCTTGGTTGGATATACTTCTTATCTAATAATTCTTATAACTGTACCATCAACTCCTTCATCTCTACTGGGGCCATTCTGTGAAAGCCCCGAACCCGGGTCCCAAATCATCGCGGATCCGGTACAATCAATCAATCACTATTACAATCATTCTATAACTATTGCGGAAGATATACACATAAATTATTTATACAGTACATTTACACACAATTCCCCAAGGTCGAATAACCTTAACTTATACACAATTCATAACTTGACTAACACGTATCATTATTATCATACAATACTATTATAATTAAGCTGCACATAAAATCCCAAGCTAAACTTGGCTTTATCCTTTCCTGTATCCGATGTATGCTTCTTAATCTGTAATGTTAATCATGATATAGCAAGGGTGAACATGAAGGTTGCCCAGCAAGTTTAAATTTATAATTTAACAATATATTATGATTGAAAGAATCTGAATAATAAGCTGGCTATAATTTAACAATACAATTGTGAACTAGCAGGAATAAACTTTTGACTGAACAAGTATTGAAAATGAATAAATATATCTGAACCGAATGGTAATGAAGGTGATCAGCCTTTCATACCTGACTTATACATGCAATATGTACAGAGTACAATTCTACAATAGCAATCAGCAATGATTAACCACAAGCATATATGAATAAAACAACTCCTAGTAGAGTTAAGTAAAACTTGCCTGAACTGTTGATTACCGTTACATAATTTAATAAGCTTTGTCTGAACCTAATATATACATAATATCGATATACAAATTAGAATAATATCATCACAATATTTAAAATAACTTAAACATAGTATCACATAATCCTATCAGTCTATAAAACACAAAAAACTTAACCTCAAGTCAAACTATTACAATATGAGTCGACTTCAGTATAATTTTGACATCCCGACGGTCTAGTCGGACAAAATTTCAAGTTTAAGTTCAATTAAACTATGTATAAACACTTAACCATTATCAACGATAATTTATAAGTAGTCAAAACATTTTTCATAAGCCCGTAATAATTTTCAGATAATTATTATCATTTATTATATTTTTTCAATCATTAATAACGTATTTATATGAATTAAATACCACATAATTCCTTTATCATTAATATTTATTTATTATCAAATATTAATGAAATACATGTCATAATATTATAATATATTTATAATATCACAAAGTATTTTTTTAATACTTTAAAATCACCTTTATATGATTTTTAAACCATTAAATCTATTATCCAATAATTTCTTTTTATATTAAAATATTAATATTTTTATGACAAAATATCAAAAGTTATATCTTATATTCTAAAATATTTTTATAACACTTAAATCATTTTTATATGATTTTTAAATCATTAATTCCATTTTTCTATAATTTATTTAATATTTTTATTAAATAAACTAATTATCATTAATATTGATTAATTAATAAAATTCATCCTAAAATATTAAAAGTCAATAAAAATAACTTAAAATATTTTCTTATACCATAATATTATTTTTCATGATTTTTCATGCATTAAAATAATTTTTAAATAATTTATTTAATATTATAATTAAATAAATTAAATACCATTGTTATTCCAAAAATATTAAATATTTATGAAATATACTCAAAATAATTAAAACTATTTTTCAGACTTTAAAATAGTTTTTTAGAATTTATTTAGTATTTTTAATAATTAAAAACCATTTATATCTATTTATTTAATTAAAATAAATAATTTCCAGAAAATAATTATTTAATTAATGGCCCTATAACGACAGAACAGTCGCTATAGGTGTTCTTGAGTGTTCTTGAGCCTTCATAGTCATAGTGCGGGGTACTACGTTTGACCGGTTGTAACTTTTTGATCCTTAAGTTTCTGGACTTGTTCTTGTTTTAATAATATAGTACTAATGTAATATAACAACTACCAACTAAGTTCATGGCCATATGACACGAAATCAGAGAGATCAAAGCCTCTCAATATTCTGACAACGCTGTTCGTGAGTTTCTAGGTTGCCCAGAAACTCAAGCAGTGTTGAGGGTCCTTCTATGCAGCCTTCAATCTTTGATTTCCATGCCATGTTTATGTGATCTTAAGGTTCAATGTTGTAGTCCTCATGTCAGTATACACTACCATCTCACTAACTCAACCTAACAACATCATATGTTCAAGATTTGGGCCGGTCAATATAGGGGTCAAGTACTGTTCCTCAGAAATATGGGTTTTCTAGATTTCTTCATCCGGCTGGTGGTGAACGTGGGTTTGACTACGATTTGCTACGATTCTGCTACGGATCTGAGTGATCTAAAGGCATAGATGTATAGCCTGCATGTCAGTCTACATGATACAACCAACAACATTACATAACAACTTAAACCTAGCAAGATCTAACGCCTGCAAAAGCTTGTCAAGAATTCTGGGAAAATTCTGGGTTACCCAGAATCGTTTTCTGTGATCGGTCAACGAGTTTTGACCGAGTATAACTGAAGATCTAGACTTGATCCAACCTTGATTCCAGTTTCAAATCACAGTCCTCGTGTCATAGAACAGATTCAAAACATAAAACACACAAAACATCTAACAAATAAAGAACTAAGCCCTTTGACATTTGACTGTCAGGCCATTTTACAAAATTTTCCAGATTTCTTAAAATGCTAATTTTGTGCATCTAAGTGTTATGGATCCATGATCCAACAACCCAGATCACTTATTAACACCCTAATACACAACTTTAACCAATTATTAACAACATCTAACATCAGATCGTAAAATTTTAAGATTTAGGGTTTTTTATACCTTTAAAGCTTTGATCCTTGAACTTCTGATCTCTGATATGATATTGGAAATTTAAAGGTTGATCTAGCCCTAACTTAACACTCATATTTACTCTCAAATCTCGAATTCTAGATAGAGAAAAGTCTTGGACAAAATAAAAAGTAAAGTAAGTATTTTACTTAACTTTTATCTTTGATTTTTGGATTTAATGAATGTAGTGTTTCAAGGTGGCGCCAAAGATCAGATATGGTAAGATATTTAACACATGCCAATATCTAAATGGATAACTCAACAAGATTTGGCAAGTCTTTTACTTAATCATTAAGAAAAGGGTATTTTAGACATTTCGCATTTAATTTTAAAGGCATTTGCCCTAACCCTTAGGGTTTAGGGCTTAACCCTAAAATTTTTAAAATTTTATTTCTAAGATTTCCAAATTTCGGTTTTCCAAATAGAAAATTAATATTTCAAAATTATAATTAGGATTTTCTAATTATATTAAAATTTACTAATCATTAATCAAGCTTACTAATTATGATTAATATTTCCTAATTAAAATTTCTAATTTAGCAATTAGGTTTCATAATCATGCATTAGGGTTTATAACCCAAGAATTAGGGTTTCTAAATTATTAAAAATCTAATTAATAATTAGAATTGTAATTAAAATACATAAACCTTATACATAGCATTTAAATTCCCAAATTAGGATTTTAATATCCAAATTAGGGTTTGAAATTCCCAGAACTGAAATTAGGGTATTCATAACAAGTTTCTAGGGTTTCTTGTCAGACGTTAGGCTTTCCTAACTGAAAGTTGATGATATGAATATATACCTAGGGGTTGGACACTGATATAGTTACCTGGTCAACCCTTGACCCTTAACCACATACGGTACTCATATAATACCATATTCACAGAACATATACACTTATATACTTAATCCTGAATAATTCACCACTAAAAATTTTTAAATTCACAAAATTCCTTTTCAGAAAGGTCAAATCCATACTCTTATTTTCTATCTAGGTTTATTATTTAACCTTTATTTAATAATTTAAGATTTAAACAATTTTCTAAATTCTTGGGTCGTCACATTCACCCCTTCTTCTAATAATTTCTTCCCTGAAATTTACCTTACACCATACACCATTCATACACAGCATTGCATGCTACCCAATACATTCCTCACAAGAGTAAAAATTTTGAAATTGTGCTGAGGGGTTATATAGACTATTGTCTATCATTTTCGCAATGGTTTTATGGAAATTCATTCGCAAATCGTCATAACTTACGGACATAGTGGGTAATTAGCCCGATATGCCCTGAACTTATTAAGTACTACTGGTCGAATCTGTTTCTCGTCTCTGCCATAGGCACAAAATTTTACATCAGTCTTATTAGATTCCGCACCAGAACAATTTGGTTCGGGAATTTTTTTTCAATGAACACTTAGAGTTTTTATAAACATTAGTCTAGCTTAATCGAATAGCGTAGACCCATATCAATAATTCAATTCAATCGAATTATTTAGGTGTAGCTAAACCCCATTGGCAAATTAAAACTTTTAAAATTAGTTTGAAAATGACGTCATTATACCGTACTATCTTAACAGCCCGTTTGAAAATGTCGTCACTGTATGACTTTGTCGTAACACATCATACAATAGTGGAACAACGATTTTAGATTAATTCAACACTAATTATTCCTGCATTTACAACTCCATCAACTTTTTATCATCTCTGCACCAGGTTACATGGTACATAAGTGATAAATAAAAATATATTTTGATATTTCAAATCATTATTGTCTAGCCAAAATAATTAGCATAGAATGTACTTTAAACCGTTCTGAAAAATGATTACGAGTCTACATTTTTTTTAAAAGCACATCGTGCGTATTTAGCTTGATGTCAAAATTTCGAAGTCTAGCATAGCTAGGAATTTTAAAAAACCTATATCTCCACTAATAATCATTTGCTTAAATAGTCTATCTATTCCTATTATCCTTAATACTCCATTCACACGAAACTATACCTAGTTCATCAAACTTACCACACTTATGAGTTCAGGAACTTACCACAATCATATGAGTTTAAGAACTTGTCCTAGATAGACCTTTGGCGTCCATTCGCTGAGGGGTTCATAAACATTTCATATAATTATAAGTCACGAACGTACCATAAGTATGAGTTTTAAGAACTCGTACTTAACCTTATATTCTCTACCTATAACATATCTATCTGTTATACACATGAGAAAAGAATCACCTTCTCAACACGCATATAGCAAATAGCACGTCACAGACATTTCAATGACTATCAGTGCCAGAAACTAAGTGGTTTTTACACCAAGTACAATTCCCCACCCATAACAAGGAATCGTACAACTTAGCTGTTGACATGAATTGAAATCCCCACTTAATCTTAACTACATTCTCAATACGAATTTCATTCAACTCGTATTCATAATCCTTTCCTACATTAGTACCAATTCATAGATACACACTATTCTTGCCGCAAACTTGTCTATCATTAGCTTAATCCATATCAGATCACGGGCTGATCTCATCGTATATAATACGATTTATTTCTATTCCATGATCATTTTGTTTTACGATCTCCTATCCCAATTCTTCTAGTCTTTTAGACTTTATCTATTCATTACTACTATTCACTTTTATTATCAGAGGTAGGGAACTCTATATCTTTTATAACCCGCCGAGATTCGTATTTGAATCATACCGACACACTAACTCTATTTGAGTTAGTACTTATCCTAATCACTGCGGTTATTAGTCTAAGGTATCACTACCCTAGGTTTATAACCTACAGCTTTGATACCAACTGTGAAAGCCCCGAACCCGGGTCCCAAATCACCGCGGATCCGGTACAATTGATCTATCAATATTACAATCATTCTATAACTATTGTGGAAGATATAAACATAAATTATTTATATAATACATTTACACACAATTTTCCAAGGTCGAATAACCTTAACTTATACACAATTCATAACTTGACTAACACATATCATTATTATGATACAATACTATTACAATTAAGCTGCACATAAAATCCCAAACGGAACTTGGCTTTATCCTTTCCTGTATCCGACATATGCTTCTTAATCTGCAATGTTAATCATGATATAGCAAGGGTGAACATGAAGGTTGCCCAGCAAGTTTAAATTTATAATTTAACAATATATCATGATTGAAAGAATCTGAATAATAAGCTGGCTATAATTCAACAATACAATTGTGAACTAGCAGGAATAAACTTTTGACTGAATAAGTATTGAACATGAACAAATATATCTGAACCGAATGGTAATAAAGGTGATCAGCCTTTCATACCTGACTTATACATGCAATATGTACAGAGTACAATTCTACAATGGCAATCAGCAATGATTAACCATAAGCATATATGAATGAAACAACTCCTAGTAGAGTTAAGTAAAACTTGCCTGAACCGTTGATTACCGTTACATAATTTAATAAGCTTTGTCTGAACCTAATATATACATAATATCGATATACAAATTAGAATAATATCATCACAATATTTAAAATAACCTAAACACATTATCACATAATCTTATCAGTCTATAAAACACAAAAAACTTAATCTCAAGTCAAACTATTACAATATGAGTCGAGTTTGGTATAATTCTGACATCCCGACGGTCTAGTCGGACAAAATTTCGAGCTTAACTTCAATTAAACTATGTATAAACACTTAACCATTATCAACGATAATTTATAAGTAGTCAAAATATTTTTCATAAGCCCGTAATAATTTTCAGATAATTATTATCATTTATTATAATATTTCAATCATTAATAACGTATTTATATGAATTAAATACCATATAATTCCTTTATCATTAATATTTATTTATTATCAGATATTAATGAAATACATGCCATAATATTATAATATATTTATAATATCACAAAGTATTTTTTAATACTTTAAAATCATCTTTATATGATTTTTAAACCATTAAATTCATTATCCAATAATTACTTTTTATATTAAAATATTAATATTTTCATGCCAAAATATCAAAAGTTATATCTTATAACTTAAAATATTTTTATAACACTTAAATCATTTTTATATGATTTTTAAATCATTAATTCTATTTTTCCATAATTTATTTAATACATTTATTAGATAAACTAATTATCATTAATATTGATTAATTAATGAAATTCATCCTAAAATATTAAAAGTCATTAAAAATAACTTAAAGTATTTTCTTATACCATAATTTTATTTTTCATGATTTTTCATGCATTAAAATAATTTTTAAATAATTTATTTAATATTATACTTAAATAAATTAAATACCATTTATATTCCAAAAATATTAAATGTTTATGAAATATACTCAAAATAATTAAAAACTATTTTTCAGACTTTAAAATAATTTTTCAGAATTTATTTAGTATTTTTAATAATTAAAAACCATTTATTTCTATTTATTTAATTAAAATAAATAATTTTCAGAAAATAATAATTGATAAATGGCCCTATATCGACAGAACCGTCGCTATAGGTGTTCTTGAGTGTTCTTGAGCCTTCATAGTCAGAGTGCAGGGTACTACGTTTGACCGGTTGTAACTTTTTGATCCTTAAGTTTTTGGACTTGTTCTTGTTTTAATAATATAGTACTAATGTAATACAACTACTACCAACTAAGTTCATGGCCATACGACACGAAATCAGAGAGATCAAAGCCTCTCAATATTCTGACAACGCTGTTCTTGAGTTTCTGGGTTGCCCAGAAACTCAAGCAGTGTTGATGGTCCTTCTATGCAGCCTTCAATCTTTGATTTCCATGCCATGTTTATGTGATCTTAAGGTTCAATATTGTAGTCCTCATGTCAGTATACACTACCATCTCACTAACTCAACCTAACAACATCATATGTTCAAGATCTGGGCTGGTTAATATAGGGGTCAAGAACTGTTCTTCAGAAATCTGGGTTTTTCAGATTTCTTCATCCGGCTGGTGGTCAACGTGGGTTTGACTACGATTAGCTATGATTCTACTACAGATCTGAGTGATCTAAAGGCATAGATGTATAGCCTGCATGTCAGTCTACAAGATACAACCAACAACATTACATAACAACTTAAACCTAGCAAGATCTAGCGCCTGCAAAAGCTTGTTAGGAATTCTGGGAAAATTCTGGGTTACCCAGAATAGTTTTCCGTGATCGGTCAACGAGTTTTGACCGAGTATAACTGAAGATCTAGACTTAATCCAACCCTGATTCCAGTTTCAAATCATAGTCCTCATGTCATAGAATAGATTCAAAACATAAAACACACAAAACATCTAACACATAAAGGATTAAGGCCTTTGACATTTGACTGTCATGCCATTTTTACAAAATTTTATAGATTTCTTAAAATGTTAATTTTGTGCATCTAAGTGTTATGGATCCATGATCCAACAACTCAGATCACTTATTAACACCCTAATACACAACTTTAACCATATATTAACAGCATCTAACATCAGATCGTAAAATTTTAAGATTTAGGGTTTTTTATACCTTTAAAGCTTTGATCCTTAAACTTCTGATCTGATATTGGAAAGTTAAAGGTTGATCTAACCCTAACTTAACACTCATATTTACTCTCAAATCTCGAATTCTAGAGAGAGAAAAGTTTTGGACAAAATAAAAAGTAAAGTAAGTATTTTACTTAACTTTTATCTTTGATTTTTTGGATTCAATGAATGTAGTGTTGCAAGGTGGTACCGAAGATCAGATATGGTAAGATATTTAACACATGCCAATATCTAAAGGGATAAGTCAACAAGATTTGGCAAGTCTTTTACTTAATCATTAAGAAAATGGTATTTTAGACATTTCACATTTAATTTTAAAGGCATTCTTGTCATTTGCCCTAACCTTTAGGGTTTAGGGTTTAACCCTAAAATTTTTAAAATTTCATTTTTAAGATTTCCAAATTTCAGTTTTCAAAATAGAAAATTAATATTTCAGAATTATAATTAGGTGTAAGACCTCAACTTTTATAAATAAAGATAAATTTTCTATAAATATTATTTTTTAATATTATGAAGTTAATTTGATATAATGTTATAGTTGTGGGTAATATTTATAAATTTTGCGAAGTACGCAAGTTGTTATATAATTTTCGATTGGTCGGGGAATATTCGTTTTAACAGAGAATATTCGTACAACGGCACAATCATTGGTGGACCCCACAACGGAATTATTGTCGGATTGAGAAAATGACAAAAATATTTTACTAAAAATAACGGCGGAAGTTTTACCATTGATACTGTTGAACTACTCAGTAGTAAAAGTATAGTAACACGTGTGGTTGCATAGTAGCACACGGTATTGATTATTAATGTTTATGTGAGAAGTCACTCAGTTTGATTCAATTATTGTCAGTTAATAATATGAATTATTTAGCGATAATGAAGTTTTTTTTTATTCGTATTATTAACGTAATAAAACAGAAACATCTTTTTATATAAAATAGAATACTTTATTAAAGTTATTCTATAAATAGAATATATTATATTTTATTTAAAAGATTTTTCTTTAAATATGGACCGTCGGATTAAAGAAATCAATCTGGACCGTTCATGGAATAGTTACTATGCATTCTATTTTTCTATAAATAGCAGCTCATTTCTTTATTATTTCTTACGAATTCATTGAACTCTAGAAAGAGAAACTATAGAGAGAAACTATAGAGAGAGAGAGAAAAGAAAAGTATTTTGCTACTTAACTACTTCCTTATTTCAGTTCTTCGTTAAAACGGTAAGGGGTGTTATTCTTTCTTATTAATAAAGAGAACTTTTGTTATTCCATTTCTTATTATTCTATGGGAATAACCTGTATACGCGGTCTACCCTATACTTGGTGACATTCTTCTATTATTCTGTTGGAACATCCTGTCTGTGTGTTTTACACCGGACCTGATTCCGTTTTTATTATTATTCTGTTGGAACATCCTGTCTGTGTGTTTTATACCAGACCTGGTTCCGTCTTGTTATTATTCTGTTGGAACATCCTGTCTGTGTGTTTTACACCGGACCTGGTTCCATTATTTATTATTCTGTCCGAATATCCTGTCTGTGCGCTTACGCCGGACCAGGTTCCATTATTTTTTATTCTGTCGAAATATCCTGTCTGTGCGTTTACGCCGGACCTGGTTCCATTATTTATTATTCTGCTAGAATAACCTGTCTGTGCGGTCTATCGCATGCTGGGTGATTTCTTTTGTTATTCCATTTTTTATTATACTCAATTTGTTAAGTTTTAACTTCTATACTCCATGAAATTAGTGGTATATCCTTGATAATTATGTTTCATCCAGTATCTTTTCATGAAAATATTATTCTAAGCATTCTTGAATTTTACTCCACAAAGCAGTATCATGTTGACAATTTAGATGTTGTTATTTCTTGGATAAATTAATTCTTGAACTTGTTTTATTGAATTCTTTTATCATTGTCATCATCCTCATGTTTATAAAATGTTGAAAGTCATCTGTGGCTTGTAGTGCATAGATGGACTTGGTATGATTATGACCAGGGATTATTCGGTATAATCATGACCGTAATGTTACAAATGATGTGGTAAAAGTCCTCATTGGCCCGTAGTGCATTGATGGACAGTTGTTGGCATGATCATGACCATTAATGAATACACGAATATCCTTGGCCGTAGTGCAGGGGTGATTCGATGATATGGATTATTTTATTAAGCTGAGTCCCAGCGATAACAGTGTTGAAAAACCTTTTAAATCATAGAAGATAGTAGATTTTATTTTCTACTTGACTCTTTTAATGGATTACTTGTTCCGCTGCAGTTAAACTTAATGTTCGTTATATTTTATCAGTTTAACACTGTTGAAGGCTAATGATAATTTTTTCTGCATTATCTTAGTCATAATATTTCTTACTGGGCTAGTTGAGCTCACCCTTTCTTTCACTGTTCTCTTCAGGAAATGAGAATATAGCTGGAACGAGTCGGGGAACGGAGTGATGGACCAGATGATAGTATTAGTAGTCCTTACTATTCTGTTAAATAGTGTGACAATAATTGTAATGAGGACTCCTTTTGAGTTTGTATAGTCTCTAGTAGACAATAATTGTATTCAAACTTACAGTTATATTTTGTCGTATTTTACACGACAGTTGTATTAGTAAGTTGTATTTGTTTTCTGTACCATGTATCTGACGACCCAAGATGGGTGATGTATACCTAATTTTGGGGGCGTCACAGTTGGTATCAGAGCTTAAGGATATGATCCCTGGCTAAGATGTGAGAATAGAACTAGGAGGGGAGAGATGGGGAATTCCTTCGCTAGTATGACCTACCTAAGTTTATTTGCATGATATTTAATTGGTCGGTCAGAATATAAGGATAATAGATGACATATCAATTAACTTTTGTTTTGTGGCAGTATCTGAAAATGGCATCCGAGAATGTTGAGAATAGCAATGGAGCACAGGCGAATGTTGATTCACCACATATCAATAATAGGGATAATGTGCATCAGGAAGGTGACAATCCTCATGCAAACAACAATACTGACCAAATGTTGAATGATGAAAAGTTTAGAAGCTTTATACAGTTCATGCAACAGCAGGCGAGAGCGGCTCCTATTCAAAATGTTGGTGGAAACACTGAAAACTCTCGGACGGTCACCGCTAAACAGTTCAAGGAGCTGGGACCACCGGAGTTTAAGGGAGAGCCAAAACCACTTATAGCGGAAACATGGATAAAGCAGATCACCAAGATATTTGATGTCTTGGGATGCTCTGAGGAGCAAAAGGTTCCCTTTGCCGCTTTTATGTTGCGAGGGGAGGCATATTACTGGTGGGAATCGATTAAGCGTACTCAACCTGCCGCACTGAAGATGTCTTGGGAGAAGTTCCAAGAGTTGTTCAATGACAAATACATTCCAGAAAGTGTTCGTCACATGAAGGAGGTGGAGTTCATCAAATTAGAGCAGAATAATATAACCGTGTCGCAGTATGAGGCTAAATTTGCTGAGTTGTCCCGGTTTGCGTCCCACTTGGTGGATAATGAAGAGCGAATGACGCGAATGTTTTTGCGAGGTTTGAAACCTGAGATACGTCAACATCTTATTTCTCATAAACTGTGTTTGTATTCAGATGTTGTGATTAGGGCTCAGTTAGTGGAGCGCGATAATGAGTCAACGCAACCAAACGAGAGCAGTCGGCAAAATGATAATACCAGTGAGAGCAGTCATCGAAGCGGTGACAACAAGCGTGGAGGGAATCAACAGGCCAGAAATGGTAACCACTTCGGTGGTAATCAGGGCGAAAACAATAAGAATGGTCATTTCAAGAAGAGGAGATTCAACAATGATGGAAAGACGTCAGCACCAGCACCAGTTGTTAAGGAAGGAGAACGACCACCTATCATATGTTTCAAATGCAGAGGGGAGGGGCACATCAGTCCAAACTGCGCGATGCCGTCTAAAGCATGTTATAATTGTGGAAGAGAATGTCATTTAGCTCGATTTTGTCGTTTACCAAAAACAAGTTCAGCCAGGATGGAGACACCAAAGGCCATTCCAGAAAAGTCAAAACCGGTAGTGCAAGGGAGAGCGTTTGTTGTGACCTCCCAGAAAGCAAGGAACCCGAATGAGGTCATCACGGGTAAGCTTATCATAAACTCTAACGAAGTCTATACTTTATTTGATACCGGTTCTACCCATTCTTTTATTTCTCCTACTTGCGCTCATCGATTAAATTTGACTCCAGAGAAATTAGACTTTGACTTATCTGTTGAAACTCCATTGAGAGAAACCTTCATTACATCCACGATTTATAAGTCTTGTTTGGTTCAAGTTGGTACCCACACATTACCTGCCGATCTTATTTTATTAAAAATACTTGCATTTGACGTGATTCTAGGGATTGATTGGTTAACTACTCATCATGCAAAAATTGATTATTTTCGTAAGGTTGTTAGCTTTCATATTCCTAATCGACCTAATATGCGAATTCAAGCAACCAAACCATTAAAATCAATCGATATCATCTCAAACCATAATGCTATTCGTTTATTGAAAAATGGATGTCAAGCTTTCTTATCTCATGTCACGGATCTAAACAAAAATATGTCAGTTTTGAATGATATTTCTATTGTTAATAAATTTCCTGACGTATTCCCTGAAGAACTTCCTGGCCTACCCCCAGAGCGTAAAATTAAATTTTTTATCGACCTTGAACCCAGTACAAAACCCATTTCCAAAGCCCCAAATCAAATGGCTCCTATTGAACTTCAGGAGTTAAATATCCAATTGCAGGAATTGTTAGACATTGGCTTTATTCGTCATAGTACTTCTCCTTGGGGTGCTCCTGTTCTATTCGTGAAGAAGAAAGATGGAAGTATGCGACTTTGTATTGATTATCGGGAGTTGAATCATGTCACCATCAAAAATAGGTACCCATTGCCACGTATTGATGACCTGTTTGACCAATTGCAAGGAGCACAATTTTTTTAAACATCGATCTTCGTTCTGGATATTATCAGCTGAAGGTTATAACTGAGGATATTCTAAAGACGGCTTTCAGAATTCGGTACGGGCATTATGAATTCCTAGTCATGTCCTTTGGATTGACTAATGCTCCTGCTGCCTTCATGGATATGATGAACCGGGTATTCAAGGACTATTTGGATCACTTTGTGGTCGTCTTTATTGATGACATCCTTATTTATTCCAAAAGCCGTGAAGATCATGAGCAACACTTGAGGCTGGTACTCTAAAAGCTTCGTGAATACAAGCTTTATGCCAAGTTGAAGAAATGCGAGTTCTGGCTGGAGGAGGTAGCATTCCTTGGGCATGTAGTATTAAGTCGTGGAATATCTGTTGACCCGGCAAAGATTGAAGCTATTCAAAGCTGGGAGCAACCTAAATTAGTGACCGAAGTACGTAGCTTTCTTGGTTTAGCTGGTTATTATCAGAGATTCGTGGAAGGATTTTCTCGAATCGCTACTCCATTAACTCAGCTGACTCGGAAAGATACAAAGTTCGGTTGAAGCGAAGAATGTGAGAAGAGTTTTCAAGAACTCAAGAGGAGACTCATTTCAGCACATGTTCTAACAATACCATCTGGCTCGAAGGGATTTGTCATCTACAGTGATGCTTCGAGCAAAGGGTTGGGATGCGTTCTCATGCAACATGGAAAAGTCATAGCCTATGCATCAAGACAACTCAAGGAATATGAGAGGAATTATCCTACTCATGATCTAGAGTTGGCAGCTGTTGTCTTTGCACTTAAAATTTGGAGCCATTACTTGTATGGGGAGAAGGTGGAGATCTTTACGGATCATAAAAGCGTCAAATATTTCTTCACTCAAAAGAAACTCAACATGCGACAACGACGTTGGCTTGAACTGTTGAAAGATTATGATTATACCATTCAATACCATCTTGGAAAAGTGAACGTGGTAGCTGACGCATTGAGTAGAAGATCATATGCAAGTACGAGTGCGATATTGTCAACACAAAGGCCCATTTTGTGTGACTTGCAAAGGATGGAGATAGAGTTAAAGACTCCAGGGACCCATGTGATGATGGCGAATATACGAGTAGAACCAAATTTAATCGATAGAGTTAATGCTGCTCAAGCTACAGACCTGGAGCTAATGCGTATGAGGAAGAAAGTGCAAGAAGGTGCTATGCCGGAAGTAAGAATCGATGAAGAAGGAATACTTCGAGTCAACTCCAGACTTTGTGTTCTTAACAACCCTGATTTAAAGTATGAAATCATGAAGGAGGCGCACAACACACCGTTTACAATCCATCCTGGGAGTACCAAAATGTATCATGATCTTCGTCATACATTTTGGTGGAGCAATATGAAGTGAGAGATAGCGCTGTTTATCTCAAGGTGTCTAACTTGTTAATGAGTCAAAGCGGAGCATCAAGTACCAAAAGGTCCATTGCAACCACTTGAAATTCTAGAATGGAAGTGGGAGCACATTACCATGGATTTCGTTACTGGTCTTCCTAAGGTTTCTCAAGGTATAGATGCGATTTGGGTCATTGTTGATAGATTGACCAAGTCTGCTCATTTCTTACCGATACGAGAAACTTATACACTTGAACTTCTTGCTCGTATGTACATAAACGAGATTGTAAGCTTGCATGGTATGCCAGTATCCATAGTTTCTAATCGAGACCCAAGGTTCACTTCACGATTTTGGGTTAGTTTACAAAAAGCTATGGGCACGGATTTACGATTTAGTTCGGCATATCATCCTCAGACGGATGGACAATCAGAGAGGACTATTCAAACTCTAGAAGATTTATTAAGACTCTGTGTCCTTGACTTCAAGAGAAGTTGGGACAAGTTCTTACTATTGGTGGAGTTTTCCTACAACAACAGTTATCAAGCAAGTATTGGCATGGCTCCATTCGAAGCATTGTATGGAAGAAAATGTCGTTCTCCAGTATGCTGGGATGAGGTGGGTGAAGCAACGTTGTTGGGACCGAAGTTGGTACGTATGACTACAGAAAAGATTCAAGCGATCCGACAACGTATAAAAACCTCACAAGATCGACAAAAGAGTTATGCTGATCTTCATCAAAAGGACGCAGAATTTGATATAGGAGATCATGCGTGTTGCTCCATGGAAAGGAGTTACGAGATTTGGAAAGAGAGGAAAGCTCAATCCTCGATTCATCGGTCCTTTTTTAATCCTCGATCGAGTAGGAACTATGGCTTATAGACTCTCTTTACCGCCAAGTATGTCTCGTGTTCATAACGTTTTTCACATATCCATGTTACGTAAATATGTGGAAGACCCGAACCACATTATTGAGTTAGAACCGGACGAAATAGCGGAGGATTTGACGTATGAAGAAGTTCCTGTTCAAATCTTGGATAAGAAGGAACATATTCTACGCTCCAAGGTTATACCTCAAGTCAAAGTTTTGTGGAGAAATCACGATGTTGAGGAAATGACTTGGGAGTTAGAATCTGAAATCAAGTCAAGGTATCCTTACCTCTTCGACATACCAGGTACGTACCCTAATTTCGAGGGCAAAATTTCATAAGAAGGGGAGGTTGTAAGACCCCAACTTTTATAAATAAAGATAAATTTTCTATAAATATCATTTTTGAATATTATGGAGTTAATTTGATATAATGTTATAGTTGTGGGTAATATTTATAAATTTTGCAAAGTACGCAAGTTGTTATATAATATTCGATTGGTCGGGAATATTCGTTTTAACAGAGAATATTCGTACAACGGCACAATCATTGGTGGACCCCACAACGGAATTATTGTCGAATTGAGAAAATGACAAAAATATTTTATTGAAAATAACGGCGGAAGTTTTACCATTGATATTGTTGAACTACTCAGTAGTAAAAGTACAGTAACACGTGTGGTTGCATAGTAGCACACGGTATTGATTATTAATGCTTATGTGAGAAGTCACTCAGTTTGATTCAATTATTGTTAGTTAATAATATGAATTATTTAGCGATAATGAAGTTTTATTTTATTCGTATTATTAACGTAATAAAACAGAAACATCTTTTCATATAAAACAGAATACTTTATTAAAGTTATTCGATAAATAGAATATATTATATTTTATTTAAAAGATTTTTCTTTAAATATGGACCGTCAGATTAAAGTAAACAATCTGGACCGTTCATGGATTAGTTACTATGCATTCTATTTTTTTATAAATAGCAGCTCATTCCTTCATTATTTTTTACGAATTCACTGAACTCTATAAAGAGAAACTATAGAGAGAGAGAGAGAAGAAAAGTATTTTGCTACTTAACTACTTCCTTATTTCAGTTCTTCTTTAAAACGGTAAGGGGTGTTATTCTTTCTTATTCATGAAGAGAACTTTTGTTATTCCATTTCTTATTATTCTGTGGGAATAACCTGTATACGCGGTCTACCCTATACTTGGTGACATTCTTCTATTATTCTGTTGGAACATCCTGTCTGTGTGTTTTACACCGGACCTGGTTCCGTTTTTATTATTATTCTATTGGAACATCCTGTCTGTGTGTTTTACACCGGACCTGGTTCCGTCTTGTTATTATTCTGTTGGAACATCCTGTCTGTGTGTTTTACAGCGGACCTGGTTCCATTATTTATTATTCTGTCGGAATATCCTGTCTGTGCGTTTACGCCGGACCTGGTTCCATTATTTATTATTCTGCCGAAATATCCTGTCTGTGCGTTTACGCCGGACCTGGTTCTATTATTTACTATTCTGTTAGAATAACCTGACTGTGCGGTCTATCGCATGCCGGGTGATTTCTTTTGTTATTCCATTCTTTATTATACTCAGTTGGTTAAGTTTTAACTTCTATACTCCATGAAATTAGTAGAATATCCTTAATAATTGCGTTTCATCTAGTATCTTTTTATGAAAATATTATTCTAAGTATTCTTGAATTTTACTCCACAAAGCAGTATCATGTTGACAATTTGGATGTTGTTATTTTTTGGATAAATTAATTCTTGAACTTGTTTTATTGAATTCTTATATCATTGTCATCATCCTCATGTTTATAAAATGTTGAAAGTCATCTGTGGCCTGTAGTGCATAGATGGACTTGGTATGATTATGACCAGGGATTATTCGGTATAATCATGACCGTAATATTACAAATGATGTGGTAAAAGTTCTCATTGGCTCGTAGTGCATTGATGGACAGTTGTTGGCATGATCATGACCACTAATGAATACACGAATATCCTTGGTCGTAGTGCAGGGGTGATTCGATGATGTGGATTATTTTATTAAGCTGAGTCCCAGCGATATTAGTGTTGAAAAACCTTTTAAATCATAGAAGATAGTAGATTTTATTTTCTACTTGACTCTTTTAATGGATTGCTTGTTCCGCTGCAGTTAAACTTGATGTTCGTTATATTTTATCAGTTTAACACTGTTGAAGGCTAATGATAATTTATTCTGCATTGTCTTAGTCATAATATTTCTTGCTGGGCTAGTTGAGCTCACCCTTTCTTTCACTGTTCTTTTCAAGAAATGAGAATATAGCTGGGACGAGTCGGGAAACGGAGTGATGGAGCAGATGATAGTATTAGTAGTCCTTACTATTCTGTTAAATAGTGTGACAATAATTGTAATGAGGACTCCTTTTGAGTTTGTATAGTCTCTAGTAGACAATAATTGTATTCAAACTCACAGTTATGTTTTGTCGTATTGTACACGACAGTTGTATTAGTAAGTTGTATTTATATTCTGTACAATGTATCTGACGACCCAAGATGGGTGATGTATACCTAATTTTGGGAGCGTCATATTAGGATTTTCTAATTATATTAAAATTTACTAATCATTAATCAAGCTTACTAATTAGGATTAATATTTCCTAATTAAAATTTCTAATTTAGCTATTAGGTTTCATGATCATGCATTAGTGTTTATAACCCAAGAATTAGGGTTTCTAAATTATTAAAAATATAATTAATAATTAGGATTATCCCTGATTAGGTTTGTAATTAAAATACATAAACCTTATACATAGCATTTAAATTCCCAAATTAGGATTTTAATATCCGAATTAGGGTTTCAAATTCCTAGAACTGAAATTAGGGCTTTCAGAACCGATTTCTAGGGTTGCTTATCAGACGTTAGGGTTTCCTAACTGAACGTTGATGATCTAAATATATACCTAGGGGTTGGACACTGATATAGCTACCTGGTCAACCCTCGACCCTTAACCACATGTTGTACTCATATAATACCATATTCACATAACATATACACTTATATACTTAATCCTGAATAATTCACCACCAAAAATTTTTAAATTCACAAAATTCTTTTTCAGAAAGGTCAAATCCATACACTTATTTTCTGTCTAGATTTATTATTTAACCTTTATTTAATAATTTAAGATTTAAATAATTTTCTAAAATCTTGGGTCGTCACATTCACCCATTCTTCTAAAAATTTTGTCCCCAAAATTTACCTTACACCATACACCATTCATACACAGCATCACATGCTACCCAATACATTCCTCACAAGAATAAAAATTTTGAAATTGTGCTGAGGGGTTGTATAGACTATTGTCTATCATTTTCGCAAGTGTTTTATGAAAATTCATCCACAAACTGTCATAACTTACGGACATAGTGGGTAATTTGACCGATATGCCCTATACTTATTAAGTACTGCTGGTCGAATCTGTTTCTCGTCTCTGCCATAGGCACAAAATTTTACCTCAGTCTTATTAGATTTCGCACCAAAACAATTTGGTTCGAAAAATTTCTTTCAATGAACACTTAAGAGTTTTTACAAACATTAGTCTAGCTGAATCGAATAACATAGACCCATATCAATAATTCAATTCAATCGAATTATTTAGGTGTAGCCAAACCCCGTTGGCAAATTAAAACTTTTAAAATTAGTTTGAAAATGACATCATTATGCCGTACTGTATCAACAGCCCGTTTACAGATGCCGTCATTGTATGACTTTGTCGTAACACATCATACAGTAGTGGAACAACGATTTTAGATCAATTCAACACTAAGTATTCCTACATTTACAACTCCATCAACTTTTTATCATCTTTGCACCAGGTTACATGGTACATAAGTGATAAATAAAAATATATTTCGATATTTAAAATCATTATTGTCTAGCCGAAACAATTACCATAGACTGTACTTTAAACCGTTCCAAAAATGATTACGAGTCTACATTTTTTTAAAAGCACATCGTACGTATTTAGATTGATGTCAAAATTTCGAAGTCTAGCATAGCTAGGAGTTTTGGAAAACCTATATCTCCACTAATAATCATTTACTTAAATAGTCTATCTATCCTTATTATCCTTAATACTCCTTTCAAACGAAACTATACCCAGTTCATCAAACTTACCACACTTATGAGTTCAGGAACTTACCACAATCATATGAGTTTAAGAACTTATCCTAGACAGACCTTTGGCGTCCATTTGCTGAGGAGTTCATAAACATTTCATATAATTATGAGTCACGAACGTACCATAAGTATGAGTTTTAGAAACTCGTACTTAACCTTATATTCTCTACCTATAACCTATCTATCTGTTATACACATGAGAAAAGAATCACCTTCTCAACACGCATATATCAAATAGCGCGACACATACATTTCAATGATTATCAATTCCAGAAACTAAGTGGTTTTTACACCAAGTACAATTCCCCGCCCATAACAAGGAATCATACAACTTAGCTGTTGACATGAGACCTCAATTGAAATCCCCACCTAATCTTAAATACATTCTCAATACGAATTTCATTCAACTCGTATTCATAATCCTTTCCCGCATCTGTACCAATTCATAGACACACACTATTCTTGCCGCAAACTTATCTATCATTAGCTTAATCCATATCAGATCACGGGGTGATCTCATCGTATATAATACGATTCATTTCTATTCCACGATCGTTTTATTTTACGATCTCCTATCCCGATTCTTCTAGTTTTTTAGACTTTATCTATTCATTACTACTATTCACTTTTATTATTAGAGTTAGGGAACTCTATATCTTTTATAACCCGCCAAGATTTGTCTTTGAATCATACCGACACACTAACTCTATTTGAGTTAGTACTTATCCTAATCACTGCGGTTATTAGTCTAAGGTATCACTACCTAGGTTTATAACCTACAGCTTTGATACCAACTGTGAAAGCCCCGAACCCGGGTCCCAAATCACCGCGGATCCGGTACAATCAATCTATCACTATTACAATTATTCTATAACTATTGCGGAAGATATAAACATAAATTGTTTATACAATACATTTACACACAATTTCCCAAGGTCGAATAACCTTAACTTATACACAATGCATAACTTAACTAACACATATCATTATTATCATACAATACTATTACAATTAAGCTGCACATAAAATCCCAAGCTGAACTTGGCTTTATCCTTTCATGTATCTGACATATGCTTCTTAATCAGCAATGTTAATCATGATATAGCAAGGGTGAGTATGAAGGTTGCCCAGCAAGTTTAAATTTATAATTTAACGATATACCATGATTGAAAGAATCTGAATAATAAGCTAACTATAATTCAACAATACAATTATAAACTAGCAGGAACAAACTTTTGACTGAACAAGTATTGAACATGAACAAATATATCTGAACCGAATGGTAATGAAGGTGATCAATCTTTCATACATGACTTATACATGCAATATGTACAGAGTATAATTCTACAATGGCAATCAGCAATGATTAACCATAAGCATATCTGAATAAAATAACTCTTAGTAGAGTTAAGTAAAACTTGCTTGAACCGTTGATTACCGTTACACAATTTAATAAGCTTTGTCTGAACCTAATATATACATAATATCGATATACAAATTAGAATAATATCATCACAATATTTAAAATAGCCTAGACACAGTATCACATAATCCTATCAGTCTATAAGACACAAAAAACTTAACCTCAAGTCAAACAATTACAGTATGAGTCGAGTTCGGTATAATTCTGACATCCCGACGGTCTAGTCGGACAAAATTTAGAGTTTAAGTTCAATTAAACTCTGTATAAATACTTTACCATTATCAAAGATAATTTATAAGTAGTCTAAACATTTTTCATAAGCCCGTAATAATTTTCAGATAATTATTATTATTTATTATAATTTTTTAATCATTAATAACGTATTTATATGAATTAAATACCACATAATTCATTTATCATTAATATTTATTTATTATCAAATATTAATGAAATACATGTCAAAATATTATAATAAATTTATAATACCACAAAGTAATTTTTAATACTTTAAAATCTTCTTTATATGATTTTTAAACCATTAAATCTATTATCTAATAATTGCTTTTTATATTAAAATATTAATATTTTCATAACAAAATATCAAAAGTTATATCTTATAACTTCAAATATTTTTATAATACTTAAATTATTTTTATATGATTTTTAAATCATTAATTCTATTTTTTTATAATTTATTTAATACATTTATTAAATAAAATAATTATCATTAATATTGATTAATTAATGAAATTCATCCTAAAATATTAAAAGTCATTAAAAATAACTTAAAATATTTTCTTATACCATAATATTATTTTTCATGACTTTTCATGCATTAAAATCATTTTAAAATAATTTATTTAATATTATAATTAAATAAATTAAATACCATTTATATTCCAAAAATATTAAATATTTATGAAATATACTCAAAATAATTAAAAACTTTTTTTCAGACTTTAAAATAATTTTTCGGAATTTATTTAGTATTTTTAATAATTAAAAACCATTTATTTCTATTTATTTAATTAAAATAAATAATTTCCAGAAAATAATAATTAATAAATGGCCCTATAGCGACAGAATCGTCGCTATAGGTGTTCTTGAGTGTTCTTGAGCCTTCATAGTCAGAGTGCAGGGTACTATGTTTGACCGGTTGTAACTTTTTAATCCTTAAGTTTTTGGACTTGTTCTTGTGTTAATAATATAGTACTAATGTAATACAACTTACTAACTAAGTTCATGGCCATACGACACGAAATCAGAGAGATCAAAGCCTCTCAATATTTTTACAACGCTGTTCTTGATTTTCTGGGTTGCCCAGAAACTCAAACAGTGTTGAGGATCCTTTTATGCTGCCTTCAATATTTGATTTCCATGCCATGTTTATGTGATCTTAAGGTTCAATATTGTAGTCCTCATGTCAGTATACACTACCATCTCACTAACTCAACCTAACAACATCACATGTTCAAGATCTGGGTCGGTCTATATAGCGGTCAAGAACTGTTCTTCAGAAATCTGGGTTTTCCAGATTTCTTCATCCGGCTGGTGGTCAACGTGGGTTTGACTACGATTAGCTACTATTCTGCTACGGAACGGAGTGATCTAAAGGCATAGATGTATAGCCTGCATGTCAGTCTACAAGATACAACCAACAACATTACATAACAACTTAAACCTAGCAAGATCTAACTCCTGCAAAAGCTTGTCAGGAATTCTGGGAAAATTCTGGGTTACCCAGAATCGTTTTCTGTGATCGGTCAACGAGTTTTGACCGAGTATAACTGAAGACCTAGACTTGATCCAACCTTGATTCCAGTTTCAAATCACAGTCCTCGTGTCATAGAACAGATTCAAAATATAAAATACACAAAACATCTAACAAATAAAGAATTAAGCCCTTTGACATTTGACTGTCAGGCCATTTTAAAAAATTTTCCAGATTTCATAAAATGCTAATTTTGTGCATCTAAGTGTTATGGATCCATGATCCAACAACCCAGATCACTTATTAACACCCTAATACACAACTTTAACCAATTATTAACAACATCTAACATCAGATCGTAAAATTTTAAGATTTAGGGTTTTTTATACCTTTAAAGCTTTGATCCTTGAACTTCTGATCTCTGATATGATATTGGAAATTTAAAGGTTGATGTAGCCCTAACTTAACACTCATATTTACTCTCAAATCTCAAATTCTAGATAGAGAAAAGTCTTGGACAAAATAAAAAGTAAAGTAAGTATTTTACTTAACTTTTATCTTTGATTTTTGGATTCAATGAATGTAGTGTTTCAAGGTGGCGCCAAAGATCAGATATGATAAGATATTTAACACATGCCAATATCTAAATGGATAAGGCAACAAGATTTGGCAAGTCTTTTACTTAATCATTAAGAAAAGGGTATTTTAGACATTTCACATTTAATTTTAAAGGCATTCTTGTCATTTGCCCTAACCCTTAGGGTTTAGGGTTTAACCCTAAAATTTTTAAAATTTCATTTCTGAAATTTCTAAATTTCAGTTTTCAAAATAGAAAATTAATATTTCAAAGTTATAATTAGGATTTTCTAATTATATTAAAATTTACTAATCATTAATCAGGCTTACTAATTAGGATTAATATTTCCTAATTAAAATTTCTAATTTAGCAATTAGGTTTCATGATCATGCATTAGGGTTTATAACCTAAAAATTAGGGTTTTTAAATTATTAAAAATCTAATTAATAATTAGGATTATCCCTAATTAGGGTTGTAATTAAAATACGTAAACCTTATAAATAGCATTTAAATTTCCAAATTAGGATTTTAATATCTGAATTAGAGTTTTAAATTCCCGGAACTGAAATTAGGGTTTTCAGAACCAGTTTCTAGGATTTCTTATCAGACGTTAGGGTTTCCTAACTGAACGTTGATGTTCTAAATATATACCTAGGGGTTGGACACTGATATAGTTACATGGTCAATGATGAGTATGAAATATGTTATATTTTTATTCCTTAATACTTAATCTTTTGTATTTATTTTGTGCCTAAATAAACTCATTATTCTTATATTTTTATTTTAGGTACAATTGAAGGGGTTTCATGATTTTGGAAATAAATTAGAGGAGGTTTACGGGATTCCTAACAAATCAAGGATTCAACAATTAGTATCATAAATGGATTTGGATTCACGCGGCAATGAGTTTAAGCACATGACAATTGTGGGATTTAATTCCAATTTCAAATCTGAATTTTAGATTCTAGAAGAATAGTTTTTACAATTCTATTGTAATTAGAATTTCTTTTAGACTAAGATTTATTTCCAAATTGAATTATATTTCTTTATGGAAATTGGTGTAATCTGTAATTCCTTTTAGGATTTAGGACTTTGTCTAGCACTATAAATAGAGGATGAGAGTCAGGGTTTTATTCATTCAATCATCTACTACATTCTCTCATCTACAACATTGGAGGATTGAGGACATGAGCTAAGTTCTTTTTATTCAGTTCTAAGGGATGTTGAACCTTATTTATAATTAATGGTTAATTTAGTATTCATTATTTATTCCTTCTCACATGAAATTTATTCTTGATAATCTGATTTAATTTCTGAATGCTATTTGGCTTAACTGATTTGATTTCTGCAGGATTGAGTTGGTTAACGAATATCATATGCTAGATCAAGGAATAATATTACGTGTAATTGATATTATTTCTAATCACAAGTAGTAATTAGTAATACATGATTGTGGACAAGCTTTTGAGTATTGCTATGATTATCAGAAGACAAGTTAAACAATCCGAGCTTATGTGTTTGTTACTTGGAATAGTCTAATTCCCTAGTTCTTAATGTCGCTATTATATTAAATCTAGAGAGCTTATTCTAGGTTATATAATTGTTAGAATCTTGTGAAGAGCTTATTTCATTGAGTGACAATCTAAGGGGAGTTTCGGGTAGCAGAGCTTGTTGTTACCTAGGGCTATTAGTTTCATTGAAGGATAAATAATGTTACACTTGATTAATCTATTATTGTAAAAAGGTGATACTGAACTAAAGAACTGAAGATTTTTATTCATTGTTTATTCTTATTACTTTATTCTTGTTAATTTAGTTAATTAATTAAATATCCCCTTTTTATTAGAAACCATAGGATAAATATAAAACAAATCACTCTCTGTGGGATCGATCCTTGCTTACTACTGTGCTAATTGTTTGAATTTGTAAAGTAAAAATGAGGTTAATTTAGGAGTGTAAACGATAGCTCCCAAATTTTGGCGCCGTTGCCGGGGAGTGTTATTTGTTTTGTTTATTCTTTGTTTTCGTTTATTTTTATTTTTTTTGTTTTTGTTTTATGACTCAATCTTCTAACTTTATTGACTTAAATTTTGATCAAGAGATAGAGAATACTGTAAATATAAAAGAAGCTCTTGTTCCATCATTTGAAGTGGAAGATATTGCGGTTCCACAAAATAACAGAACTTTGAAAGAATTGGCTACTCCTGATCTAACTCAACCATCTTTTTGTATTGAGTATCCTACTTTAGATGTTACTTTTGAACTTAACTCTAGACTAATTCATCTTTTGCCTTCTTTTCGTGGTCTTACAAGTGAAAATCCATATAAGCATCTAAAGGAGTTCCATGTGGTGTGTTCCACGGTGAAAGCACAAGGAGTGACAGAGGAGCAGATCAAGCTTAGACTTTTTCCATTCTCATTAGCAGATTTGGCTAAAGACTGGTTATACTATCTACCTTCAGGATCAATACGATCATGGACTGATATGCAAAGGCTATTCTTGGAGAGGTATTTTCCTGCATCAAGAGTTACCGATATAAGAAAGGAGATATCTGGAATCAGGCTGTTCAATGGAGAGAATCTCTATGAGTATTGGGAAAGGTTCAAGAAGTTGTGTTTCAGCTGTCCACCTCATGGAATTGATGAACATTACTTGATCCAGTACTTCTATGAGGGGTTGCTACCAATGGAAAGAAGCATGATTGATGCAACAAGTGGAGGAGCACTGGTAGACAAAACTCCAGAAGCGGCAAAGAACTTAATTGCAAACATGGCAGCTAACTCACAGCAGTATAGACCTAAGATGGATCACACACCACAAAGGGTAAATGGGGTAAGCACGCGAGACTTGGAGCAACAGATTTTTGATTTAACTATTTTAGTTCGACAAATGGCTGCAAGGAATACGCAAGGTATTCAACAAGCTCAACCTCAGTACCACACAGAAAATTAAGAAGTACCTGTCAATTCTGGGACATCTATGGAGGATATGTTTAAGGCATTCATGAACCAAACACAACAGTTCATGAGTCAGACACAACAATTTCAGCAGGAGACAAGAACTTCTGTTCAAGATTTGAGGGATCAAGTTGGTCAACTTGCAACCACAGTAGGAAGGTCACTTTCTCAAACTGTTGAAAATGTAAGTGCCATAACATTGACATGTGGTGCAGAGGATCAGCAACAAGAAAAGTCAATACAAAACAAGTCAGACAATAGTGAAACAAACAACAATGATGTATTCAAGCATAAATTTTCACCTCTTTCAACTTATGAACCGAAACTACCTTTTTCCCAAGTTCTAACAAGGAATTGGAGAGTTGGAAAGAATTCAACGTGGTATACAGAGTCTAATGAAAAATTCCTTGAAGAAATGTCAAATAGGGAACAAGAACTTAAAGAGGATGAAGTGTTCACTAGTAGAAACCAGTTGGAAGTGCTTGAGGCTACTACTGAATTTGAAGAAGAAATCAGGTATTCAAAGTCAGAAAAGAATGAACAAGAGGTAGAGATGGAAGAATTAATAATTCCTGCAGATTTCTATAAGGAGGACATAGATAATGATACTTTCCTTGTACCAGCAACAACACTGAATGATAAACACCATGTGACCTTACACATGGAATTCGACGACGCACATGTCCAGTTCGGCATATATAAAGTTAAGAGGTATCCTGGTAATGTTAATTTTATTTTTGCTATTGATGTTGTTGACTCTATAGTGCAGGAATCTCTTGAGCAAATATACAAGGAGGGTTTGAGGGCTGAAATGGAGCAAAATCAGGATCTGAAGGATGCTCCTAATGAAGAATTGAAGCTGTTACCAGTCCACTTGAAGTACACAAGTCCAATTACATAGGATGAGAAGGATGATGTCAGGCCAATGACAATAAACAAGGGCAGCTGCTTGGGAGGCAACCCAAGATCTCAGATTTGATTTTTCTATCCCTTCACTTTTTAGTTTTTTTTATTGCATGTTAGTTAGTAGTATTTTCTTCTTTGCATGATTTTTTTACATTGGGGACAATGTAAGGTTTGAGTGTGGGGGGAAGATTTAGGTTTTTATTTATGTAGGAATATTGATCCTATTTTGATGGGGAATTTGATGCATTAAATTTTTTTTTTAAAAATTTGGTTTCATGATTCTATTTGGCTATGTGTTAAAAGGTTAAAGTCAAAAATTGAAAGTTAATACTAAATTTCAAAATCTATTTAATGCTTAGTTGGTTAATGAATGATGAAGACTAAGCCATGATCCATAGTAACTGATTTAAATTAAATTTGTGATACATGAGTACTTGAATATGAGAAGCATATTTATTTGGCTAAGTTATTTGTGGAGTTGTCTATGTGCACTGATTTCACGACTTAGAACTGTTTAACTTGCTTATATTATTGCAGAACCATGTTAAATAATGATGAATGAAAAAAAAAGAAAAAAAAAAGAAAATTGAAAATCTGCTTCAATGTCCATTGTGCGAAATAACTGGGTATCTAAGCCTCAGGAAGCATCGGTATTCACGCTGAAAAGTGTGATGGATAAAAGCAGCTTGACTAGTCGACTTTTGTGGCCTTTGTTACTTGAATAAGTAAGCCTTAGGGGTGTCTCTACACCTAGCGCCCTAAGATCATCTGGTTTGGGAGTCGTTGGTGGAAAGTTCGCTAATGGGTAACTCTAAAAAGCCTAAGAAAAGGAGACATTGCACATGTCAAGAAAAGAAAAAAAATATAAGAAAAAAAAAGAAGCATGAAAATACATTCATCTGTGCTAAAAAAAGGGTTCTATGAAAAAAATTAAAAAGCAAAAAAAATTTATTCTTGGTTGTGAGTCAGTGTGCACGGTTTTTGCTCCATGGTAACTAAGTTGAGTAAGTATGTAAATTTTGGGAAAGTTTCTTATGTGGTTACAATTTGGTTTAATGAAATTCATTGGTGAAATGGCAAGGTTGGTAATTGTGAGTTGATTGATAAGACATTAATTAGATTTTTGCAAATTTAGTGTTGATAGTCATGATTTGTACCTTAAAATCTTTTGACATTTGGTTGAATAGAATTTTTTTTGAAAATTAAATTTTTGGTTTACACGAGGACGTGTAAAAAGATAAGCGTAGGGGAATTTGATGAGTATGAAATATGTTATATTTTTATTACTTAATACTTAATCTTTTGTATTTATTTTGTACCTAAATAAACTCATTATTCTTATATTTTTATTTTATGTACAATTGAAGGGGTTTCATGATTTTGAAAATAAATTAGAGGAGGTTTACGGGATTCCTAACAAATCAAGATTTCAACAAGTAGTATCATAAATGGATTTGGATTCACGCGGTAATAAGTTTAAGCACATGACAATTGTGGGATTTAATTCCAATTTCAAATCTGAATTTTAGATTCTAGAAGAATAGTTTTTACAATTCTATTGTAATTAGGAATTCTTTTAGACTAAGATTTATTTCCAAATTAAATTATATTTCTTTATGGAAATTGGTGTAATCTGTAATTCCTTTTAGGATTTAGGACTTTGTCTAGCACTATAAATAGATGATGAGAGTCAGGGTTTTATTCATTCAATCATCTACTACATTTTCTCATCTACAACATTGGAGGATTGAAGACATGAGCTAAGTTCTTTTTATTCAGTTCTAAGGGATGTTGAACCTTATTTATAATTAATGGTTAATTGAGTATTCATTATTTATTCCTTCTCACATGAAATTCATTCCTGATAATCTGATTTAATTTCTGAATGCTATTTGGCTTAACTGATTTGATTTCTGCAGGATTGAGTTGGTTAACGAATATCATATGCTAGATCAAGGAATAATATTACGTGTAATTGATATTGTTTCTAATCACAAGTAGTAATTAGTAATACATGATTGTGGACAAGCTTTTGAGTATTGCTATGATTATCAGAAGACAAGTTAAATAATCCGAGCTTATGTGTTTGTTACTTGGAATAGTCTAATTCCCTAGTTCTTAATGCTGCTATTATATTAAATCTAGAGAGCTTATTCTAGGTTATATAATTGTTAGAATCTTGTGAAGAGCTTGTTTCATTGAGTGACAATCTAAGGGGAGTTTCGGGTAGCAGAGCTTGTTGTTACCTAGGGCTATTAGTTTCATTGAAGGGTAAATAATGTTACACTTGATTAATCTATTATTGTAAAAAGGTGATACTGAACTAAAGAACTGAAGATTTTTATTCATTGTTTATTCTTATTACTTTATTCTTGTTAATTTAGTTAATTAATTAAAAATCCCCTTTTCATTAGAAACCATAGGATAAATATAAAACAAATCACTCTCTGTGGGATCGATCCTTGCTTACTATTATGCTAATTGTTTGAATTTATAAAGTGAAAGTGACGTTAATTTAGGAGTGTAAACGACAGCTCCCAGTCAACCCTTGACCCTTAACCATATAATGTACTCATATAATACCATATTCACAGAACATATACACTTATATACTTAATCCTGAATAATTCACCACCTAAAATTTTTAAATTCAAAAAATTCCTTTTCAGAAAGGTCAAATCAATACACTTATTTTTTGTTTAGGTGTATTATTTAACCTTTATTTAATAATTTAAGATTTAAAT
Source organism: Panax notoginseng (assembly GCA_016801055.1). Taxonomy (NCBI): domain Eukaryota; kingdom Viridiplantae; phylum Streptophyta; class Magnoliopsida; order Apiales; family Araliaceae; genus Panax; species Panax notoginseng. Next base: position 241,812,573 of record CM029012.1, read on the forward strand.
AATTTTCTAAATTCTTGGGTCGTCACACATTCTATATGGGGCTTTATATATCGGGGTCGTTCTTGGTGCTAAATCAATCACGAACTCTATTTCTTGATTTGGCAGAAGTCCAAGTAAATCGTCTGGAAATACGTCTACAAAATCTCTAATGATAGGTATCTCTTCTAACTTCGCACTCTTCTTCTGTATATCGACTATGTAGGCTAAGTATCCTACACATCCTTATCTCAGCAACTTCTTGGCTTGCATCACCGTCAGACAACTTGCTTGTCGAGGTGACTTACTGCCATAAAACACCACCTTTAATGGAGTCATAAGGTTAACACATTTCTTTTGGCTATCAATTACTACCCCGTAATTGAATAATCAATCCATTCCCAGTATAACATCAAACTCCCCAAGTTTAATTGGTATCAAATCTACCATCATCTCGTGACTCTTTATATCCACCCTATAATTCTTGTATATAAACCTAACAGGAATCACTTCCCTATTCGTAATCTCTATGCTTAAAGGAAAATCTAGTTCTTCTAGAGGCAAATCTAATTTCTGAGCAAAATCATTGAATATAAATGAACAAGTAGCACCCGAATCAAATAACACATAAACATTAATACCATTAATCGGAATGATACTTGACACCACATCCTTTGACTGCACAACATCTTGCATGGTCATATTGAAAATTATGGCAGTGGGTCAGCTTGATTGCACTGGCCCAGTGATAGTTAGCATACCACCAATGTTGTTTCCCTTGCCTCCACTTGAACCTCACGTTGTCTTCCTAGGGCAATCACGAGCCATATGATCATTTGACCCGCAAGTGAAACAGGCTCCCTTCTTTGGACTAAAATAATTTGTCAAAATGTGACCCTCTTGGCCACAATTGAAACATACTTGCTTACCCTTTAGACACACACCAGTGTGGTTCTTCCCGTAAGTAGCACAAGCTTCAAACTTCTTCTTTTGTTTACTTCTTTGTTGTCCTCCCGCATTTGAATTTTCATTCCATTTGCTTTTCTGGTTGTTACTTCCACTATTGCTTCCACCAGCTTCGCCCCCCCAAATTTAGGTACTTGAAACCCGAACTCGGTGCTTCACGATACCATTTCTATGAGCGGAATATTACTAATAATAATAACAATAATATAGATTATCAAATATAATTTACATATTATCAGATTTTTCAATCCCAAGTACGAAACCTTTAAACATTCGTTACATTACATGATAATTAATATATATCATTCTTATCCTTATAAAGTTTAGTTATTACAAAAGATAGCATTATCATTCATTCAGCAACCTTCCCTTTCCCTTTGTTCTTGGTAGATCCTTCAGGTTGTTCACACTTAGCTGAAAATATTTAAATTAAGCAAGGATGAGCATTAGAGTGCCCAGCAAGTAATAGCAACAAAAACAGTTAGCTGAACGAATTAAATGTTTTCTTTGAACGATACTTCTACAACGAATCAATAGTTGTTAAGTAAGCTGAACTATTAATAAACAACATATTATTTCGATTTCAAAATTTTGAAACTACGTACTGACTATAAATGAGGATCAGTTGACAGACTATGAATATTGTTTTCTATTTTTGAAAAGGTTAAATAGAACTTCATCTGTAAACCATAATAACTTACGGGCACGGGGGTGATCAGCCCGTTATGCCCTGTATTGATAAATACTACATTCAAGGACGATATTTTCCTCTAGCATATCCGCCTTAGGCGCATAAAAGTTTCCCATATTTGGGATGTTCATACCAGCCTAGAATCCAAACCAAAATAATTCGGTTGGATAATAATAAAGTTCTTATCTTGTTCAACAAAACTTTTAAGTTTGTGTCTAGCAAGATCAAATAGTTTAGACAACTTTTAATTCAACGTGTACATACTGGACACCGATATGTATGTATCAATATGTGATAAAATATAATGATTATCTAAGTGAGGACACTTGTATAACCATGTTTAGAAATTAACGAACAAAATATATATCTTGATTTACAATAACAGAATAAAAGGAGCTTGTACAATAATTATAATTTAATAACTTGATTATACAGAATCATTGCATAAGTGTATACAAAGGTTGAAATATTTGAACAATTGAAATGAATAGTTTAGATATTATCTTACGCATGTCCGTTGCATATAGTAAATGCAAAGGGTTAGATACTTGCCTTGTCTGCTGCTTACACAACTTAGATTTATCTTTTATACCAAACCCTATCATTAAATAGATAATTCGTTATATTAGAATAACATATCATGTCATATTGTACTGCTATTTGCAGTCAGCACATAACCTAATCACATTGTCATGTAAGTTTATTAACCATTGAATCACAAATAACATTTATCAAGTCAATCTATCTAAGTCCAGATCAATTTCTAAAATATGTCAGTGTACCGACAACTTTACCGGGTATTTATCGTGTCTAAGACTCTATATAGCAGTTCAATATCCATTTAGATAACTTATATATCAGTTATATTATTTTTCATGACCTTATAATAATTTTTAAATATTTATTATAATTTATCATGAATTTTTAAACATCAGAATCATTATTAATTGATTTAAATATTAAATAATTCTATTATCATTAATATTTAATTAATATTAAACTATTAATGAAACCATTGTCAAAATATTCAAGTTATTTATAATAACTCAAAATATTTTTAAAACATTTACATTACCCTTAAATGATTTTTAAAATATTTAAAATCATTTTTAAATAATTTCCATTAATATTTAATTATTAATGTACTATTTATCAAAATATTAAGAGTCATTAAGTATAACTTAATAATATTTTTAATTCATTTATATCCTTTTTAAATAATTTTTAAATTAATAAAAATATTTTTAAACTATTTATTTAATATAATTATTAAATAAATTTAATATTGTTAATAATAAGTTAATAATCATTAATATTAAATTGTTAATAAAATCTACCTTTAAATATTAAAAGTTATATTTTATAACGTAAAATATTTGTTATAACACTTAAACAATTTTTATACTATTTTTAAATCATTAATTCTATTTTTTCATAATTTATTTAATGTATTTATTAAATAAAATAATTATTATTAATATTAATTTATTAATGAAATTCATCACATAATATTAAAATTTATTAAAAATAACTTAAAATATTTTCTTATATCATAATATATTTTTAAATGATTTTTTATGAATTAAAATTATTTTTAAATATTTTATTTAATATAATAATTAAATAAATTAAATACTTTTAATATTTCTAAAATATTAAATATTTATGAAATATATTAAAAATAATTAAAAACTAATTTTTAGATTTTAAAATAATTTTTAATAATTTATTTTGTATTTGTAATAATTAAAAACTAATTTTCTATAATTATTTACTAAAAATATAGTTTTTATATTGAAACTGTCGCTAAAGACCACCTATAGTGACAGAACTGTCGCTATAGGTGTTCTTCATGTTCTTCATACAAACCCAGATCCTCATACAGTTTCGAGTGAGCAACTTTGACCAACCTTTAATGACAGATCATGAAGTTTCTGGGAAAGATAAAGGTTAGAGGTTGTAGTACTAATGTAATATTACAAGATCAAAGAACAAACATAATCAACAAGCACAACAAAAGCGAGATCTAAGCCTTCAAAGTAGATGTCAGAACTGTTCTTTATTTTCTGGGTTACCCAGAAATGAAGAACAGTTCGATCTGTCCATTTTGGACTTCCACAACTTGTATTTCGGTCGATGTTTTAGTGATCTAAAAGCTGCAGTGTGTAGTCCGTATGTAAATGAAGAGATCTAACACCAAATATCAACAAAACATCAACAGAATCAATAGATCTGGACAGGTCAATGCATGTCAGAAACTAGGCTATTAGGTTTTCTAGGTTACCCAGAAAACCATTTTTGTGCTTGACCCTGCTAGTTTGACCGGTCACTAAATCCAGTGTATTTGATATCTAGATGTACTATAAGCATATATCGAATGTGTACATAACATACTGCAACATGATTTCAATTAATAACTTAAAACACTAAAAACCTGACAGATCTAGAGCCTTAAAGAACTTGTCAGACACTGAAAACCCATTTCTGGGTTACCATGAAATGGTCTGGTCATGGTCGGTCAACGACCTTTGACCAAGAATACCTTGCAATCTGTTTAGACTATGACCTTGATTCAACTTCCAGAGTATAGATCTCATGACATACTACAAGATTAACACTTAGAACACAAAAACTAAACACAGACAGAGATCTACAAGGCCTGACATTTGGTTGTCAGACATCAAAAAATGAAATTTCCAGATTTTGTAAATCTTCAAATTCGAGCCTTTAGATGTCATGGATCTAACGTCTAGCAACCCATATCATCATTATACACTACATACAACATATTTAACATAAAAAAAATAACATCTAACATGGGATCAATGGACAAATTTTCAAGTAGGGTTTATACCTTTACTTTGATCAATCTTGATCTTAGGCTACTGATTTGTTGTAGATATTAGTGGGGCTTGAATATGGGACTGATTTGTCTTATGATTTCGTTGGTTTAAGAGATTGAGAGTCTAGGTTGTGTACTTGTGCCAAATGAGGTAACAAATGAATTTCTCTCTCTCTTTGATCCATTTATACTACTTGAATACAATGAATTTGGCTAGCTAAAAGGATGATATTTTCAATTCTAGTCACATGGCTACCCTAGGGTTGGTCAACCACTCCAACTAGACCAAGTTCTACGAGTAAACCTCAATAATGCAATAAGGGCATAATTGTCATTTGTTATTCAATTTTAATGGCATTTATGTAATCTCATCCCAAACCCTTAGGGTTTGATCCTTAGGATTTAACCCTAAGGTCTTGCACAATAAATTTTGTAGGATTTCTAATTAAGCAAAATAAATAAATAGTTAGAATTTTAGTTTCTAAAAATTTAAAATTAGGGTTTACTTAATTAAATTGATTTTTTAATTACACTATACATGAACATTAGTGTTTTAGTGTCCACTAATTAGCATTTAGTTTACAATTAACAAATTAGGGTTACTAAATTAGCAAATTAGGGTTTCTAATTATCAAATTAGGGTTCTAGTTTAGTAATTAGGGTTTAAAAATTTAGGGTTTCCATAATAAACAATTGTAATTCTAATACTCATTAATTAATCACATTAACACAATTACCAATCAATCTTGAACTCTAATTTGAGTTGCAAATTAGGGTTTAACAATTAAAATTAGGATTTTTAATAACTTTTGGTTTTCTAAAAATTATTTAGGGTTTCTATTTTTTTTAAATTAGGGTTTACCTAATTAATCATTTAATACACAACATAAATCATATAACACATTTATATAACAATCTTAAATTCATAATTGATTTTCAAATTAAGGTTTCCCACATAAAACTAGGGTTTTAACATTAAACACCATAATTGACCAACCATCCTCAGTACGTACGTATAGTACATATTTATAGCACTGGAAAATCAAAATATAATTAATATTATATTATTATTCTCATTCCTTGATAAAATTCCAAAATTAGGGTTTGGATTCCATATCTGATTTATTCTTCCCGATTTAACCTTAATAATTAAGGTAAAATAATTAACTTAATAATTTGTACTAAAATTCATATAATAGAATAATTATTATAATTATTCTAAAAATCATTTCATATATTATTTAAATAATATATAATTATATTTTCATAGAAAATAATAATAAAAACATTTTTACCAATAAATTAATTATTATAAGAATATAATTTATAATAATCAATAATTCTGAAATAAAATTATTTTTAATTATTCATGTAATAAATGTATTTTTATTTATCACAGAAATACATATACACAATATCTTGTACAAATCCTCATCTCTAAAAAAAATTATATGTTTATAGATGTTGTTACAAAGTTGTAGATGTTAAGTTTAATGAATTGCTGTGGAATTGGGAGAAATTGGAACTTTTGGTGAGAGTAGAGCTTCAATTCACGTTGCTGTAAAACTGATTCTGGTGTCTAGCATGGGCGCGCGGGCGCCCGCGCCAGATTCAAAGGGAAATATGGCACGACCGCGCCAGTGGTCAGTCAGACCCAGTGTTGAGCTGTTAACAACATAACTTTGGGAGTGCTAACCTAACTTCTTTTAATGATTGTAGAGGAACATGAAACATGTTATAAGATGCAATAACATGTTGTAATCAAAGAGTTGAGACTATGGATTATGAACTTGTAAGTTGTGAAAGTTCGTATCGTGATGTCATGAGAATTGGTGTTGTTATACAATCACCATGTCGAGTATTGTTATATAATTAGGAATTCAGATTTATGGTACTTGAATAATTAGGATAATCAGATCCTAAGCTAAAGACTATAGACTTGACTAAAATGAAAAAACGAATGAAGTTAATGTTAATATAACTAATTGTTATTGCGATTTCAATGATATGTGTAGGGTAATTGGAGAACATTTATTATACTTGTGTAGCTTACACGCGAGACAAGTTTTCTAACTTCATTCTCTTTATAATGAATGCCCGTTCCTTATCCTAAATTTTTATTGAGCAAGTTTAATAGATATGCTATCTTTATGTCAAGCAAGCTTTCTATTCCTAATTTTTACATTAAAGTTGAGCAAGCCTATTGAATCTATCTCGTGTATGATTGTACAAACTCTTGTAATCTAGTTCGTTACATCAAGTGAGTTTCAATTTCTTAAGTCTTGTTGTTGTTATTCAAAGTATATATTGTTCTAATACATTGATTCAAATGAGTTTGTTCTAACTCTTTTGAATGAGGTACTTTGCATACATACTATGTCTATTCAGTTGTACACTATTGTTATTCGATCTTTGACCTTGACAACCTTGTTGCAAAATTTTAGATTTATTTATATAGAAAATATCGGGTTGTCACATTCACCCTCCCTTATAAAGATTCCGTCCCCGGAATCACCGTTTTAAAAACCTATACATACCAGGGTACATAGAATATACAATCATTACAAGTAGATCTCGATCATAATTTGATCGAACTGATCTTTAACTATTCACATAAAGCTTGTCTTTCTGATTAACGAAAATTTGATTTCTAAAAGAACTCAAATTCCTCCTTCAAAATTTTCTTTATACGATAATTTACTATATCTATAAAAATCATGCATAATAAAATAAAAATTATACGAATAATACCTGGAGTTCCATTGCCAGCTGCCGCCGTATCTTGGACTGTCATGTTGAAGACCCTTGAAGTAGATTTTGTCGGCTTGCTAGATGATGTTGGTCCTGTGATTACCAAAGTTCCGTCGCTTTTCCCTATGTTCACGCTTTCTGCCTCCGTCCTCCTTTTCGGATAGTTCTTCACCTTATGCTCCTTTGATCCGTACAGAAAACACCCACTAATAGTTTTAGGATTGGGGCAGCTGGGAGAGATATGACCCTCCTGCCCGCACTTAAAACATGCAAATTTACCTTTCAGACATTCCCCCAAATGGTTCTTTCCACAGTTCCCACATTGCACCACCTGCTTCTTCTTTGTACCTTCATGCTTCACCTGCATACCCCCAAAGTTTTTTCCCTTCCTCTTTTCATTCCTATTCCTACTGTTTGTTCCTACCTTCCCAGGTCCCTCAACCTCACCAGTGTTCCTTCTTTCCTTGTTGTAGAGGCTCATGGCCTCACTCCCCTCCTAAGCAATAATAGCTTTCTTCATGAGTGCTGCAAATGTAGGGATCTGCAACACTGCCACCTTATTATAGAGCCAGGATTTTAACCCCAGCTCTACCTTCTAGCTTTCCTAGCCTCCGTATTGACTTGATGCGGAGCAAACCTAGCCAATTCATTAAATTTTACGGCGTATTCTGACACTATCATATTCTCTTGCTTTAATTCTAAATATTTAACCTCCATCCTAGCCTGCATACTGGATGAAAAATAGTTTTCAAAAAATAAAGTTTTAAACCCTTCCCAAGCAACTACATCTGCTCCAGCCCTTGCCTGATTCGCTTCCTACCAAAAATTTGCCTCACCCTTCATCATGTAGGTGGCAAAAGCGGTCTTTTTCCCCTCAGCTATCCTAGTTATAACGAACGCCGTTTTGATTTCCTTAACCCAACTTTGGGCTTCAACAGGGTCAGTTGTACCTTTAAATTTCGGCGATCCCACAGCCTTGAAGTCCTTAAAGTTTGCCCAGTAGATGTCTGGCTGGTTCCCTGCGGTTGGAATTCCTTCTTGCATTGCCTGAGTTACCATGTTGGGAAATTATTGCATTGGATCTGGTTATTGTCCCCCAGCGTTGTTGACAGATTCTTCTGCCTTTTGATTTCTAGTTTGACGTCTTGGCGGCATTATCTGATTAAATAAAACATAATTTAACTTACATTCTAAACCTTAAACTTGTTTCATTACTCAAACATAAGTTCATTTTCATTAAGTCATAGTAATTTACATAACATAGCCCATATTGTTATCCCTTTATGACCATAAAAGTCAGGATTTACAACCTTAACTTATACAAAAGTTGAGAATATTACATTACACAAACATACATATCATAAATATTGCATTCAACACACCTACACCACAGAACCTATACTAACTATTCACTACGCCTTTTTCTTGATCTTAGACAGCTTTTTGGCTGATGACCTTCTGTCCCACAAATAAAACAAACACATTGCTTTGGATTGGGACAATGAGGAGAGAAATGTCCCTCATGTCCGCAATTGTAGCAAATATTTTCCCCTTTCCTGCATACACCTTCATGTTTCTTGTCACAATTTGCACACCTTTCTATTCGATTAATTTTTCCTTGGTTGTTATCAGGATTTCCTATATCACGGTCCTTCATATTTCTTTTCCCCTTCTTGCTCAGAGCTGCGCATGCTTTGTTGCTTTTAGCTCCAATTTGGTTAATTTAGATTTTAAGCTTATCTTGTTCTTCCATTGTTTCTATTAATGCTTTCCGCAATTGGCTATTTAGTAGTTTTTCTATTGCCCACAGCTTTTCCAAAGAGGAAACCTGGTTCAGTAGATTCTGTACTTCGGTTGATGCTTGATCAGCTCCAACTTCAGTGTCTGAATCACTATCTGTCAGTTCCACCATTTTCGGATCTGGTATTACATTTTCCACAATAACCACCTCATCGAGGTTGCTTTCACTTTGAGCCTTTATATCAACTGTTGGCTTTGACATTGGCTCCTTCTTTACGATCCGAGGGTATCCTAATCCTTTTTCACCTGACATCTACACACATAAATTATCCTGATAAGCATATAATATATACACATAATAAACAATAGTTTTATATAGGTTATTTTTTTTATTTTGTTAGACGATGAATTTATCTGATTCATCTCTTTTTAAACTCTATATGAGTTATTTATATTTTCAACGTTTCCCTCTGTTCTAAGGTTATTGCCTAAGGTCTATCCCACCTAAGGTTTCTAACCCTATAGCTCTGATACCATCCTGTGACGCCCCCCAAATTCACGTACTTGAAACCCGAACTCGGTGCTTCACGATACTATTTTTAGGAGCGGAATATTACTAATAATAATAACAATAATATAGATTATCAAATATAATTTACATATTATCAGAGTTTTCAATCCCAAGTACGAAACCTTTAAACATTCGTTACATTACATGATAATTAATATATATCATTCTTATCCTTATAAAGTCTAGTTATTACAAAAGATAGCATTATCATTCATTCAGCGACCTTCCCTTTCCCTTTGTTCTTGGAAGAGCCTTCAGGTTGTTCACACTTAGCTGAAAATATTTAAATTACACAAAGATGAGCATTAGAGTGCCTAGCAAGTAATAGCAACAAAAAAAGTTAGCTGAACGAATTAAATGTTTTCTTTGAACGATACTTCTACAACGAATCAACAGTTGTGAAGTAAGCTGAACCAATAATAAATAACATATTATTTCGATTTCAAAATTTTGAAACTACGTACTGACTATAAATGACGATCAGTTGACAGACTATGAACATTGTTTTCTATTTTCGAAAAGGTTAAACAGAACTTCATCTGTAAATCGTCATAACTTACGGGCACGAGGGTGATCAGCCCATTATGCCCTGTATTGATCAATACTACATTCAAGGACGATATTTTTGTCCAGTGATGAGTGAGTTTTATACACATGAATTGGATACATTCGGGCTTAATTTATTATTATTCTCAAGTCTTTTAGGATATTTTTATGTGTTTGTGTCTATTCATGCATGTTTTATATTGTTTTGTAGGAATTGGGACAAAACTTGTTGATCGATTTCGCAATCAATGAATACGTGCAAGTATACACGGTCAACAAGTAATAAAGTGATAAGAAAAGTATCGTTCCCACGAGGAATTATTTAATAAAAATCACCAAGTACTAATTCTTAACCAAATCAATTTTATTTAAACAACCATAAATTATGATTTTTCTAATTAAGAAAACTAAATTAATCAATTAAATCTAGATTACTCTTAAAAAACTAAATTGCTTTATGACTAAATTCAGATAAATAAAGATTAAGACTTCAATATCCCCAATTATGAACTATAAATCAATTATCCAACTATCCCAATTATTATGCCTACTGAATTGTTAACAGAAATTCTCAAATGCCAAAAGTCCTTTTCCAAATGATCAATTGCCTTCTATTTAATCCAGATTAATCTTGCTATATTCCTATGCAAAACAATTGAATTAAACTCGTTACAAACCCAATTCCTTATGCGTTACATATGGTGAAGAGATATTTTCATTCTATTCACAAACCTAATTATTCACTGTGCAAATAACTAAGTCACATGTCATCATGCCCAGTTCTAACCCTAGAATTTCTCTTCCGATTCCTTCTAGAGTAACAAGGTAATTACTGATCAGATAATTAATCAATAAGCTCAAGACAAGATAAACAATTCACTTTGACATAAATAATTGGAATAAATCGAATAACTAATTCATAGACATAAAAGGTTCAATTGAAATCTCAATAAAAGAGTTAGTTCATAATTAATGAATTGAAACTAAGAATCCACAACTGAATAGACATTAAAAGATAAAAGTATGATAAGAGAAGAGAATAGAATCTGTTGTCAGCAAATCTGATGCTCCCCTCTTGCTCCTGCTCTTGATCTTCAATGATCTCCAAGTTGCTTCAATCTCTAATGGCTAATTAAGAACTAGGGTTTAGATTCTAATCTAATAGAGTGTTTTATCTAGTCTAATCTATGTAATCCCCCCTTTATTTTATGTCTTACATCATATATGTATAGGTTACAAGTCTAATTTTTAGGTTAGGAACAAACCCAATCCAATTTGGAGTCAAAAAGATGTCAAAATTCGCCCCAAAACGCGTCCAAGCCTTTCCACTGACTTCCCCAGCGCCCCGGCGCTGGGCACGGCGCTGGGATTCTGCCCCCCAGCGCCCCGGCGCTGGAATTACATAGAGAAATAGCGCCCCGGCGCTGGAAGTTTTTCTGGAATTTTCTGCTCCGACGTCCTTTGGGAAAATGGCCATAACTTCTTCGTCCGAACTCCGATTTTGATGATTCAAGATGTTCCGGAAAGAGGAGAAGTAGATCTACAACTTTTATTCTTTAAGTTTTTCGAAATAAGGTCCATAGAAATACTCAAATTAACTCTGAAGTGACTGCTGTGTAAATGGTAAGCCGAAAACGCGCATCTAGCCACCCCGAACGTCGATCCATGTAACTTTTGTCCCAATTCCTACAAAATAATATAAAACATGCATGAATAGACACAAACACATAAAAACATCCTAAAAGACTTGAGAACAATAATAAATTAAGCCCGAATGTATCCAATTCATGTGTATAAAACTCACTCATCATCCAGCATATCCGCCTTAGGCGCATAAAAGTTTCCCATATTTGGGATGTTCATACTAGTCTAGAATCCAAACCAAAATAATTCGGTTGGATAATAATAAAGTTCTTATCTTGTTCAACAACACTTTTAAGTTTGTGTCTAGCCAGATCAAATAGCTTAGACATCTTTTAATTCAACGTGTACATACTGGACACCGATATGTATATATCAACATGTGATAAAATATAATGATTATCCAAGTGAGGACATTTGTATCATCATGTTTAGAAATTAACGTACAGAATATATATCTTGACTTACAATAACAGAATAAAAGGAACTTGTACAACAATTATAATTTAATAACTTACTTATACACAATCATTGCATAAGTGTACACAAAGGTTGAAATATTTGAACAATTGAAATGAATAGTTCAGATATTATCTTACGCATGTCCGTTTCATATAGTAAATGCAAAGGGTTAGATACTTGCCTTGTTTGCTGCTTACACAACTTAGATTTATCTTTTATACCAAGCCCTATCATTAAATAGATCATTCGTTCGATTAGAATAATATATCATGTCACTATTTGCAGTCAGCTCAGAACCTAATCACATTGTCATGTAAGTTTAACAACCATTGAATCACAAATAACATTTATCAAGTCAATCTATCTAAGTCCAAATCAATTTCTGAAATATGTCAGTGTACCGACAACTTTACCGGGTATTTATCGAGTCTGAGACTCTATATAGTAGTTTAATATCCATTTAGATAACTTATATATCAGTTATATTATTTTTTATGACCTTATAATAATTTTTAAACATTTATTATAATTTATCATGAATTTTCAAATATCGAAATCATTATTAATTAATTTAAATATTTAACAATTCTATTATCATTAATATTTAATTAGTATTAAACTATTAATGAAACCATTGCCAAAATATTAAAGTTATTTATAATAACTCAAAATATTTTTAAAATATTTATATTACCCTTAAATGATTTTTAAAATATTTAAAATTATTTTTAAATAATTTCCATTAATATTTAATTATTAATGTACTATTTATCAAAATATTAAAAGTCATTAAGTATAACTTAATAATATTTTTAATTCATTTATATCCTTTTTAAATGATTTTTAAATTAATAAAACTATTTTTAAACTATTTATTTAATATAATTATTAAATAAATTTAATATTATTAATAATAAGTTAATAATCATTAATATTAATTTATTAATGAAATTCATCACATAATATTAAAAGTTATTTAAAATAACTTAAAATATTTTCTTATATCATAATATATTTTTAAATGATTTTTAATGTATTAAAATCATTTTTAAATAATTTATTTAATATAATAATTAAATAAATTAAATACTTTTAATATTTCAAAATATTAAATATTTATGAAATATATTAAAAATAGTTAAAAACTAATTTTTAGATTTTAAAATAATTTTTTTTAATTTATTTTGTATTTTTAATAATTAAAAACTAATTTTCTATAATTATTTAATAAAAATATAGTTTTTATATTGAAACTGTCGCTAAATACCACCTATAGTGACATAACTGTCGCTATAGGTGTTCTCTATGTTCTTCATACAAACCCATATCCTCATACACATTTTCGAGTGAGCAACTTTGACCAACCTTTAATGACAGATCATGAAGTTTCTGGGAAAGATAAAGGTTAGAGGTTGTAGTACTAATGTAATATTACAAGATCAAAGAACAAACATAATCAACAAGCACAACACAAGCGAGATCTAAGCCTTCAAAGTAGATGTCAGAACTGTTCTTCATTTTATGGGTTACCCAGAAATGAAGAACAATTCATCCTGTCCATTTTGGGCTTCCACAACTTGTATATCGGTCGATGTTTTAGTGATCTAAAAGCTGCAGTGTGTAGTCCGTATGTAAATGAAGAGATCTAACACCAAATATCAACAAAACATCAATAGAATCAATAGATCTGGACCGGTCAATGCGTGTCATAAACTGGGCTCTTAGGTTTTTTGGGTTACCCAGAAAACCATTTTTGTGTTTGACCCTGCTAGTTTAACCGGTCACTAAATCCAGTGTATTTGATATCTAGATGCACTATAAGCATATATCGAAAGTGTACATAACATACTGCAACATGTTTTCAACTAATAACTTAAAACACCAAAAACCTGACATATCTAGAGACTTAAAAAACTTGTCAGACACTGAAAACCCATTTCTGGGTTACCCAGAAATGGTTTGGTCATGGTCGGTCAACGACCTTTGACCAAGAATACCTTGCAATCTGTTCAGGCTATAACCTTGATTAAACTTCTAGAGTATAGATCTCATGACATACTACCATATTAAAAAACGAAATTTCTAGAAGGCTTGCCATTTGGTTGTCAGACATCAAAAAACGAAATTTCTAGATTTTGTAAATCTTCAAATTCGAGCATCTAGATGTTATGGATCTAACGTCTAGCAACCCAGATCATCATTATACACTACATACAACATATTTAACACAAAAAAACAACAACATCTAACATGGGATCAATGGACAGATTTTCAAGTAGGGTTTATACCTTTACTTTGATCAATCTTGATCTTAGGCTACTGATTTGTTGTAGATGTTAGTGGGGCTTGAATATGGGACTGATTTGTCTTATGATTTCGTTGGTTTAAGCGATTGAGAGTCTAGGTTGTGTACTTGTGCCAAATGAGGTAACAAATGATTTTTTCTCTCTCTTTGATCCATTTATACTACTTGAATACAATGAATTTGGCTAGCTAAAAGGCTGATATTTTCAATTCTAGTCACATGGCTACCCTAGGGTTGGCCAACCACTCCAACTAGACCAAGTTCTACAAGTAAACCTCAATAATGCAATAAGGGCATAATAGTCATTTATTATACAATTTTAATGGCTTTTGTGTAATCTCCTCCCAAACCCTTAGGGCTTAACCCTAAGGTCATGCACAATAACTTTTGTAGGATTTCTAATTAAGCAAAATAAATAAATAATTAGAATTTTAGTTTCTAAAAATTTGAAATTAGGGTTTTCTTAATTAAATTGGTTTTCTAATTACACTATATATGAACATTAGTGTTTTAGTGCAATTAACAAATTAGGGTTACCAAATTAGCAAATTGGGATTTCTAATTACTAAATTATGGTTCTAGTTTAGTAATTAGGGTTTAAAAATTTAGGGTTTCCATAATAAACAATTGTAATTCTAATACTTGTTAATTAATCACATTAACACAATTACCAATTAGTCTTGAACTCTAATTTGAGTTTCAAATTAGGGTTTAATAATTAAAATTAGTGTTTTTAATAACTTAGGGTTTTCTAAAAATTATTTAGGGTTTCTAATTTTTTTTAATTAGGGTTTAGCTAATTAATCATTTAATACACAACATATATCATATAACACAGTTATATAACAGTCTTAAACTCACAATTAATTTTCAAATTAGGGTTTCCCACAGTAAAACTAGGGTTTTAATATTAAACACCATAATTGACCAACCATCCTCAGTACGTACATACACTACATATTTATAGCACTGAAAAATCAAAATATAATTAATATTATATTATTATTCTCATTCCTTGATAAAATCTCAAAATTAGGTTTGGATTCCATATCTGATTTATTCTTCCCGATTTAACCTTAATAATTAAGGTAAAATAATTAACTTAATAATCTGTACTAAAATTCGTATAATAGAATAATTATTATAATTATTCTAAAAATCATTTCATATATTATTTAATTAATATATAATTATATTTTCATAGAAAATAATAATAAAAACATTTCTACCAATAAATTAATTATTATAAGAATATAATTTATAATAATCAATAATTCTGAAATAAAATTATTTTTAATTATTCATGTAATAAATGTATTTTTATTTATCACAGAAATACATATGTATTGTACAAATCCTCATCTTTAAAAATAAAAAAAAAACTATATGCAAAATTTCAGATTTATTTATATAGAAAATATCGGGTTGTCATAAGCCTTGTTTTCACCCTTATTCTTCCTCTTCTATTATTCTTGATTATACTTAGTTAAGGCATCGCTTCCACCTTCCGCGATAATTACCTTTTCCAATACTGATGCAAACGTGTTTAGCTGAAACATTGAAACCTTGCTATATAGTCAGGGCTTCAACCCTTGTTCAGACCTTCTCGCCTTACGCTCATAGGTATTGACTTGGTATGGAACAAACCTCGCCAACTCATTAAACTTTGCAGCATATTCTGGCACAGTCATGGTTCCTTGCTTTAACTCCAAAAATTGAACTTCCATCTGATTACGGAAACTCGTTGGAAAGAACATTTCGAAAAACATCTCTTTAAACCTATCCCACGCTACTATTCCTTGTCCCCCACGAACCTTATTCGCTTGCCACCAATAGCTAGCTTCAGACTTCAACATAAACGTCGCAAAGGTAGTTTTCTGGTCCTCATTAACTCTGGCAACGTTGAACACCTTCTCCACTTCCATGATCCAGGTTTGGACTTCAACTGGATTCATTGATCCTTGAAACTACGGCGGTCCAACCACTTTGAAGTCCTTGAAAGTCATGAGTTGAGCTTGCGGCTGATTCGTAAGTGCTCCTGTTAACAAAGTCACCAACTACTGAATCGGGTTAGCGTTGGCCTCGTTATTATTATTGTTAGTAGACCCCTCAGGAGGTGATTGTTGGCATGGTTGTCTTCTTCTAGGAGGCATTTTCTATTTAAAATATACGCTTATTAGTTCATTACTCAATTCCTTGAATATTTAAAGTTTAACTCAAACATCTTAAAATTAAAGCTTAACACATAATATTTTAATAAACTTCGACATTTTATTCATTCATAATGTTTTGAAACATAATAAGGATAGCATCTCTGCAATCTACATCAACTTTCCTGAAGTTGAAAAGTTTCAGGATATCTTACTCATCTTACCCCTTTATTTAGCTCAAAATAAGGGATTTAAAATTTATTTAATCACATACTTAATCATATATTATTATTATTCTTCCTATCTTGGCATATTAATACGTCGAGAGGCTTCTCTACGCTCTTTTTCCATAATACGATACGCCTTCCTAGGATCCATCATGTACCATGGCAAGTCTTCAAATTGAGGTGGGTAATAAAAGACTCAATCCTGGGCCCTATCAATTGCAAAATGAAAGGCATAATCCATTTCCTTCATCTTAGCCTTCTTCGTTTGAACCTTAGCTTCAGCACGATCTGCACGCTGAGTAGCCTTCATCCAAGTGTCTTCTGCTCTCGCATGCTTAGCTGACTCCTCCTTCAAGTCATCTTTTAGCTTTTCAACTTCAGTCTTCATCTTTTCATTTTCAGCCAATAGCTCCTCTTGATGTCCCTCTGTGTGAACTAGGTTCCATTCCGTGTTCCCAAGTCGTGAATCGAGTTCTTGAATCTCCACATCCTTCTGCTCTATAGTAGCCTGACGCATATCAGCCAGCTCCTTCAACTCCTCATTCTTATCCTCTAATTCTATATTTTGGTCATACAACTCATTATACATCTCAGCTGATATGGAGTTTAGTGGAAACTTCGCAGGATCCTCTTCCCCATCCTCCACCTCTATCTCCTCAAAGTCCTCCTCCTCAGGATCAGACATAGGCTCATTCTCCTGTCCTTCCTCAGCGACGAACAAAGAAGACTCCCTCTGGATCAACTGCTCCCGAACCACATGGACATCTCGGGGCTCCTCATCTCTGAGCACCTGAGGTATCTCTTCCCTAGCTTGACTGGATCCTTCAACGTTAGACATCCTAACAACAAAATACTTTTAAGTTTTATTTATTATGTGACACTCTTCGATACTCGCGAGCACATAAGTTATTAACATATAACACATAATGTCTTTTATTGTTTATCTTTAATGAATTCCCTCAATTCATTCCTTAGAACTCGATAAGAGTTTAACACTACTATGTTTTTTGTCTCCTTAAAGGTTACTTCCTAATGTTTCCCCCACCTAAGGTTCATAACCTAAAGCTCTGATACAAACCTATGACACCCCCAAACCTGGGTACTTAATTCCTACAGGATTTAGTGCTCACTATCCAAAATAATTACTTCTAACTACCCATAATCAAGGATAAAGATATAAATTAAATAACTTAAATGATAATCCTCCCCATTAAAGGGTTACATCAAACTTTAAACAAATCCTAGGTAATCTAACCTTAACTATTACATAAGTCTGCGAAAGACATCACAAAATATAATAAGTCTCATAACAGAATTCTACTAAATAAAACCAAACAGGTCTTCATCATTTGGACATCTTGCCCTTGCCTTTGCTAGAACACGGTTCTTCAACTTTCTTAACTTTAGTAGCAATGTTAAATGCAAGAGTGGGCAAACAATTTCTCACTAATATAATGATGACAAAAGCAATAACATAGGAGTAAGCAATGATTACTGAATAATTAAAAACCTGTTATTCGAGTCAAGATTTGTAAACAAGTTTGAGGTTTATATCTGAGGGTCTTTAAGACCGTGAACTTTGTCCCAATGTTATTAAGTATTTCTACTTTAACCTTTAACAGACATTGTAATATCTCGAGTGTTTATGAGTTGAGTATATGATAACGATCTTTAGATAAGGAAATGAATGAGTTAAAGAATATATAATACTCAAAATATAATTGAGTTCAAGTGAAAGTTATAAAATAAAACCTAAAATTTGTTGAAGAAATGAATGTAGTAATGTGTTGAAGTTATTCAACAATAATTTTTTTTAAAGGGATTTGATGAAAACTTGAGTAAAGTAGGGTTTCGGTGATTCCGAGGACAGAATCCTTATAAGGAGGGAAGGATGTGACGACCCGAATTTTTTAAAATTATTAAAATAAGATTTTAATAAATAAAATTCTTATTACGAGATGTTTTGAGTTTGGATATGTGTTTATATGTGTTATATATTGTGAAATATATGATTTGATTTGAATATATATATATATATATATATATATATATATATATATATATATATATATATATATATATATATATTGGAAGAATGAGGTTTAGTAGTTAATTTAATTTAACTATTGAAGAAGGTAAATGAAATTGTTTAAAAATGGAGTTAAGTTAATTTAATTAAGTTGAAAATTATATTATGGAATAATATAATTTGATTATTATGCCTTGTAGAAATGAATTTATTATGAATTAAACCTCATAAATAATATGAGCAATTCACTTAATTAAAATAGTGAATTAATGTAAAATAATTAAAATAAGAATTTAATGGATAAAATTCTTATTATGATGTGTTTTAATAAAATGATAGAGTAATATATATTACATATAAATGTAATATGTTAATGTAATACGATTGTGAATCTCGTAAATAGTTAAAATATTTATCAAATAAAATAAATATTTTAGTTGGAATATTTATTAAATTTAAAATGAATATTTTAGTTGGAAATTGTTATGGAATAATTTGTTTCAAGTGTGATGATATCTAGGGAATGAAAATATTCTAATTTAATTAAGTAATTAAATTAGAGGATTAATGGTTGTTAAATAAAATTATAATTATATTGGATTTATTAATGAATTGAGATTAATTCAATTAGCTAATGGGTGTGACAATGGTATTATACGATAAGGAATAAATTAAAATAAATTAGAAGAGGATAATTGTGTTCTAACCAAACATGGCCTTGAGACCCTTGGGTTTTTGTAACTGATGAAGCCATATTGATGTACGTATTATGTTATATCAGTTATTTGGTTTTACGTTTTTTCCTAAGCTTAAGAATAAGAAAACAGAGTGTTGAAGAAGAGAGTTATAGAGTTTTGAGAGAGAATAGAAGTTCTCTGTGAAATTGGAGAAGAAGAGATGATAGAAAATCAAAAGAAACAAGGTTTTTCAATTCATCTAGACAAGGTTTAGAAGAATCAAAAGGTATTAATCTAATTTTTTTCATTCTCTTGAGTTTTCGTTGAGAAATTGGATTTCTATGTTTAATTTGTTAAGAAATTAGTTATATATTTTAGTGGTTATGTTTAATCCGTTCTATATCATCTAAAAGTTGTTTTATAGTGATTAAATGTGACGCCCCCAAAATAGGTATATATCATCCATTCTGAGTAACCAAATACATGGTACAGAATTTAAATATAATTTTAATTATACAATTGTCGTGTAAAATATGACAAAATATAGCTGGGAGTTTTAACATGAATATTGTCTTCTAGACAATATCCAAACTCAAATAGAGTCATCATTACAATTATTATCACACTATTTTATAAAATAGTGAGGACTACTACAGCCACCATCTCGGACCGTCACTCCATTCCCCGACTAGTCTCGGCTACGTTCTTATTTCCTGAAAAGAACAATGAAAGTAAAAGGGTGAGCTCAAGTAGCCCAGTAAGATATATTATGACTAAGATAATGCATAATAAATTATCATTAGCCTTCAACAGTGTTAAACTAATAAACAACAAGTTTAACTGCAGCGGAACAAGCAATCCATTAGAAGAGTCAAGTAGAGCATGATATCTACTATCTTCTATGATTTAAAAAGTTTATCATCAATTTCATCGCTGAGACTCAACTCAATTAATAATCCACATCACTGAATTATCCATTCACTACGGGCCAATGATATTCATTAGTATCACGTCCACGAATTATACATGCACCACGGCCCAAGGATATTCGTGTTATCACCAATGGTCATGATCATTCCAACAATTGTCCATCAATGCACTACGGGCCAATGAGGACTTTTACCACATCATTTGTAACATTACAGGTCATAATTATACATAACAATCCCTAGTCATAATCATACCAATCAACAGTCCATCTATGCACTACAGGCCAAAGATCACTTTCATCACAATATAAGCATGAGGGTGATAACAATGATATAAGAACTCAATTAAATGAAAGCAAAGGATACATTTTTAAGACTTATAATTCAATTTATCCGAAATTCAATAATGTCCAAATTGTCAACATAATATCGCCTTGTGGAGTAAAATTCAAGAATAATATTGTATCAAAAATGATTTGGACTGAAAAGAAATCAATTTTTATCATGAATAGTACCCCGGGTGAATAATACCCGAGTGAATAGTATCTCATGAATAGTACTTTGGGAATGGTACCCCGACATGAAAAGATTAAAAATTATCAAGAATGCTCAAAATAATATTTTCATGAAAAGATACTAGATGAAGCACAAATTTAAAGGATATTATACTAATTTCAAGGAGTATAGAAGCCAAAACTTAACAAAATGAGTGTCAAATTCGGAATCTGAAACGAAATAATATTACTTACGTACTACAGAGTATGAAAAAAAAATATTATTTTACACAAATATTGAAAAAAAAATATCCCTTACCTTAAAAAGGAGAGTATTTCAACTGGTATAGCGGGGATATTCTTGAAGAAAACTTGCACTGTTTTCTACTCTCAAAGCTTCCTAAAACTTGAAAGAAATACGCTCAATATTATTGAAGAAAAATTCTCTGATTCTGGTGTGATTTTCAATTCTAAACTAAGCATCCTATTTATAGGAGAATGGAAGGATACTATTTAGATGCACAATAAGGAAAAAAATCACGGACTGCACAAAATTGGCTAAAATTTTCTGATTTTACTATGCAGTCACTATTCAAACACTATGCATGATAAAATATAATATATTCTATTTTTCATAAAAAAACAAAACTTATTATAATATTATATATATATATATATATATATATATATATATATATATATATATATATAACAAAACTGAGATAGCTTTCTACCGACAGTTTAAAAAAATGGGTTAGTGGGGGGTCCATATAATAAGCAAAATTTACAACAAAAACTTCATAAAAATCCCCTCAATATTTTTACCAACATTTATTCATCAATAATATAACTTACAACAATAACAACCAGATTATTCCTAGGAAAGAGGGGGCTTTCCGATAAGGATTTCTCCCTATTGGCGCGCTATTAGGTGGCCAAGCCCCTTTTCTCAATAAAACTTTTTAGACATTGTCAATAATGTAAATAATAATATGAATAACTTGTCATCTCAATTATTGATTTAATAATATAAAATATTGTGACAATAATTGAATCAATAATGTGAGATACTATACAGCAATTACTGTAGTAATAATTGAGTATAACTGAGTGACTTCTCACGTACTATGTAACCACGCGTATTACTTTACTTTTATCACCGGGTATTTCAACAGTTAACGGTAAAACTTTCGCTATTATTTTTATAAAAAGATATTTCTATCATTTTCTATTTCTGACAATAATTCTATTTTGAGGTCCACCAATGATTGTGTCGTCGTACGAATATTTCCTATTACAACGAATATTCCCCGACCAATCGAATATTTAATAACAACTTGCTTACTTTGCAAAATTTATAAATATTACCCACAACTATAACATTATAACAAATTCACACCTTAATCTTCAAAAATGATATTTAGAGAAAAATTTATCTTTATTCATAAAAGTTGGGGTCTTCCAACCTCCCCTTCTTATGAAATTTCGTCCTTGAAATTGGTGTACGTACCTGGTATGTCGAAGAGGTGAGGATACCTTGATTTTATTTCGAATTCTAACTCCCAAGTCATTTCCTCAACATCGTGGTTTCTCCACAAAACTTTGACTTGAGGTATAACCTTGGAGCTTAGGATATGTTCCTTCTTATCCAAGATTTTAACAGGTATCTCTTCATACGTTAAATCTTCCGCTATCTCGTCTGGTTCTAATTCAATAATGTGGTTCGGGTCTTCCACATATTTACGTAACATAGATATGTGAAAAATATTATGAACACGAGACATACTTGGCGGTAAGACGAGTCTATAGGCCATAGTTCCTACTCGATCGAGGATTTAAAATAGGCCAATGAATAGAGGATTAAGCTTTTCTCTCTTTCCAAATCTCGTAAGTCCTTTCCATGGAGCAACACGTAACAACATATGATCACCAACATTGAATTCTACGTCCCTTCGATGAAGATTATCATAACTCTTTTGTCGATCTTGTGAGGTTTTTATACATTGTCGGATCATTTGAATCTTTTCTGTTATCATGCGTACCAATTCCGATCCCAACAGCGTTGTTTCACCCACCTCATTCCAGCATAATGGAGAACGACACTTGCGTCCATACAACGCCTTTAATGGAGCCATGCATATACTTGCTTGATAACTGTTGTTGTAGGCGAATTCTACTAATGGCAAGAACTTGTCCCAACTTCCTTTGAAGTTAAGGACATAGAGTCTTAATAGATCTTCAAGAGTTTGAATAGTTCTCTCCAACTGTCCGTCCGTTTGAGGATGATATGCCGAACTAAATTATAAATCTGTGCCCATAGCTTTTTGCAAACTAACCCAAAATCGTGAAGTGAATCTTGGGTCTCGATCAGAAACTATGGATACTGGCATACCATGCAGTCTTACAATCTCATTTATGTAAATACGAGCAAGACGTTCAAGTGAATAAGTTTCTCGTATAGGTAAGAAAGGAGCATACTTGGTTAGTCTATCGACAATGACCCAAATCGCATCTATGCCTTGACAAACCTTGGGAAGACCAGTAATAAAATCCATAGTAATGCACTCCCACTTCCATTCTGGAATTTCAAGTGGTTGTAATGGACCTTTTGACACTTGATACTCTGCCTTGACTCGTTGACAAGTTAGACACCTTGAGATAAACTTCGCGATCTCTCTTTTCATATTGCGCCACCAAAGTGTATATCAAAGATCATGATACATTTTGGTACTGCCAGGATGGATTGCAAACAGTGTGTTATGCTTATCCATCACGATTTTATACTTTAAATCAGGGTCGTTAGGAACACAACGTCTGGAGTTGACTCGAAGTATTTCTTCTTCTTCTATTCTAGCTTCCAGAATAACACTTTCTTACACTTTCTTCTTCATACGCATCAGGTCCAGGTCTGTAGCTTGAGCAGCTTTAACTTTAACGATTAACGTCGATTCTACTCGTATATTTGACGTCATCACGTGGGTCCTTGGAGTTTTTAACTCTATCTCCATGCTTTGTGAATCATACAAAATAGGTCTTTATGTTGATAATATCACACTCGTACCCACATATGATCTTCTACTCAATGCGTCAGCTACCACATTTTCTTTTCTAGAATGGTATTGAATGGTATAATCGTAATCTTTTAATATCTCAAGCCAACTTTGTTGCCGCATGTTGATTTCCTTTTGGGTGAAGAAATATTTGAGGCTTTTATGATCCGTATAGATCTCCACTTTCTCCCCATACAGGTAATGCCTCCAGATTTTAGGCGCAAAAATGACTGCTGCTAACTCTAGATCATGAGTAGGATAATTTCTCTAATATTCTTTGAGTTGTCGTGAGGCATAGGCTATGACTTTCTCATGTTGCATGAGAACACATCCTAACCCTCAGCCTGAAGCATCGCTGTAGATGACAAATCCCTCCGAACTAGTTAGTATTGTCAGAACAAGTACTGAAATAAGTCTCCTCTAGAGTTCTTAAAAACTCTTCTCACATTCCTCACTCCAACCAAATTTTGTGTCTTTTCGAGTCAGCTGAGTTAATAGAGTAGCGACTCGAGAAAATCCTTCCACGAATCTCCGATAATAACCAGCTAAGCCCAGAAAGCTACGTACTTCGGTCACTGACTTAGGTTGCTCCCAGCTTTGAATTTCTTCAATCTTTACCAGGTCAACAGATATTCCGTGATTTGATATCACGTGCCCAATATACTATTTCCTCAAGCCAGAACTCGTATTTCCTCAACTTGGCATATAGCTTATTTTCACGAAGCTTTTGGAGTATCAGCCTCAAGTGTTACTCATGATCTTCACGGCTTTTGGAGTATATGAGGATGTCATCAATAAAGAAAACCACAAAATGATCTAAATATTCATTGAATACTTAGTTCATCATATCCATGAAGGCAGCAGGAGCATTAGTTAATCCAAAAGACATGACTAGGAATTTATAATGCCCGTATCAAGTTCTGAAAGCAATCTTTGGAATGTCATCAGTTTTAATCTTTAACTGATGATGTCTGGAACGAAGATCAATTTTTGAAAAGAATTTGGCGCCTTGCAATTGGTCAAACATGTCATCAATACGAGGCAACATGTACCTATTTTTGATGGTGACATGATTCAACTCCCGATAATTAATACAAAGTCGCATACTCCCATCTTTTTCCTTTATGAATAGAATAGGAGCACCCCAAGGAGACGTACTAGGACAATGAAACCGATGTCTAACAATTCCTGCAGTTGGGTTTTTAACTCCTGAAGTTCAATAGGAGCCATTCGCTATGGGGCTTTAAAAATGGGTTTTGTACCGTGTTCAAGGTCGATACAAAATTCGATTTCACGCTCTGGGGGTAGGTCAGGAAGTTCTTCAGAGAATACGTCAGGAAATTTATTAACAATAGAAATATCATTCAAATCTGACGTATTTTTGTTTAAATCCGTGACATGGGCTAAGAAAGCTTGACATCCATTTTTCAATAAACGAATAGCGTTATGGCTTGATATGACAGTGATTGACTTTAGTGGTTTGGTTACTTGAATTCGCATAATAGGTTGGTTAGGAATATGAAAGCTAACAACCTTACGAAAATAATTAATTTTAGCATGATGAGTAGTTAACCAATCAATCCCTAAAATCACATCAAATGTAAGTATTTTCAAAGAGATGAGATCAACAGGTAATGTGAGGGTACCGATTTGAATCAAATAAGACTTATAAACAATGGATGTAATGAAGGTTTCTCCCAACGGAGTTTCAACAGATAAGTCAAAATTTAATTTCTCCGGAGTTAAATTTAAACGTTGAGCACAAGTAGGAGAAATAAAAGAATGGGTAAAACCGATATCAAATAAAGTATAGACTTCGGAAAAGTTAACGATTAGCTTACCCGTGATGACCTCGTTTGGGTTCCTCGCTTTTTGGGAGGTGACAATAAATGCTCTCCCTTGAACTATAGATGATCGTTTACGTATTCTACGTTCACGTTGCTCGTCTCTTAAAATCCCATTCAACCTTTACCTAGGGTTTTAATCACTCTCATTCGTGATCCATAACATGACCCTCACGTTCATCATCATTTCTTAATGTCGAAGCCATACGATTCATTGTATGCTAAGACCGATCGTTCATCGCAACTACGTTGCGTTTACAGCGTTTATACGCTTTACACTTATCTCTCATTACGACATCATAACATCAAAATATTATACATCACCCTTGTCACTCAACGTCTAAGGAATCACAATTATAACAATCCCACACATTCATTTTATCGAAATCTACGGTCCCCGGATATTGGTTACATATTTTGTGGTTATATTATTTGTCTTTTAATCCCATTAAACCTTTATTAAAAGTTTAAATCACTTGATTAAGTGTTATATTATATGAACTATATGTTCTTTATCTTTTCTTACACTCTTCCCAAGAGTTGAGTAGTTAAAAGCTCTTCTCTGGGCTTTGCCTTGCACCGGTGCTACGGCGCCACTTCCCTTTATGTTTGTTGCGCTGTAACGCAAGTCTCCAGTAGCTTAGTCCTTGGGCTGGCGCTGTAGCGCCATTTCCCAACGCATAACTGGAGCTGCGGCGCCAGTTCTAAAACTCAGAAAATTTTTATAAGTGTTGAACATGTTTGAGATGCTTATTTTGAAATCTCATAACTTCTTCGTTATAACTCTGAACGAGGTCATTCCAAAGCTATTTTCTTAATCTGATTACAAACTTCAACTTCCTTCGGACATAATTTCATTCTAAATCCATTAACATGCCATTCGATTGGCTTAATTTTCATCATTCATTCGTTTTACGTTATTAACGTTCTTCGTTCGTTCATCCGTAATTCGGTCAACTGAACTCAGAATTCATTCTTTCTCAAGTCCTCGACTCACATTTTCTACACTTTCTTATATTCTTATGAAACCCTACACATTCGGGTTTAATGACATACTTTCTACTTTTCATTCGTCTTTTACAAAAGTTCGTCATAACTTCGTTATAGCTAAGTTCAATCCGTTCTTCATGAACGTTTCTACCGATCCTAACCAAGAAATAAGCATACTCAAACGAATAAATATAACAACATACATTCTCCAATCCAAGGTTCTAATACCTTATAACAAATATTATGGTCTTTTGTTATTAATTCTAGCTGGCCCAAATTGGTTCTTCTATTTCATCTATTCTACAGAGTATTTCGTGGGTTTTAAATTTATTTAAGGATATACTCTTGCTTGGTGTGGCCCATATTAGTTAGTGACAATTTGTATTGATATTCTAATTGATAAAGGAGTCTTTCAGAAGCTATTTAGAGTTTGTGGATCTTATCTTATCTAATCTCTTTTGTTTCTTAGCAGTTAGACTAGTATAGTATATCTCTCCTTTATTTCAACTACTTCAAAATCGTATAGCTATTGCAGATTACATATTATCCTTTTTGGTTATACAAATCTGTTGGAATCATGGATTTACTTTAACGGGACTGAGATTTATTAGCTTACATTTTTTTTAGCCGTTGTGTGTCTTGTTCTATATACTCCTTCTCTTTGGCAGAACAGGACACAACTCTAAACCTGCAATAAACTTGAAATACTACATCAGAGCTCTTCAATTACTTTATTCCAGCCATTTATTGTAATCATTTATATTCTTTTGTGCTGGAAATTTATTTTACTCATTCTTTGTAAACCAAACTCAAGCATGGTTTTGGC
Source organism: Panax notoginseng (assembly GCA_016801055.1). NCBI lineage: Eukaryota > Viridiplantae > Streptophyta > Magnoliopsida > Apiales > Araliaceae > Panax > Panax notoginseng. Next base: position 241,840,280 of record CM029012.1, read on the forward strand.
TTAAGGTTTCTTATTTAGTTAGTCTGTTCATAGAAGGCTTCAAGGGTCTCAGAGGTGAGAAGAGGTGCAGAGGTGTACAAGTTGCAGAGGTGCAAAACGAGGGCATAGGTATCCAACATCAGAAATTGAGGCTTCTTTGTAACAGGGAGTAATTTGTGTATTAAGGTTTAAATAGTAATAAAAAGAGTCTCCAATCCTAGTTAGGATTAGACATGGATTGCACCACTAGGTAGAGGATAGGGGCTGAACCACATAAAAAATCTTGGTGTGATTTTTACTTCTATTTATCTCTTTAACTGCCATTCATGTTCTGCACATTTTTGTTCATCATGCTAATCTAGACACTAAAGTAGACAAGTCTAGCTGTCTGATAATAATAAACGAAGAACAGACACTAAAGCAGACATTTGTGGTTGTCTGAATTAAATCTGTAGCAGAAAATTTCAAAAAGCTTTCACTGTTTATCACTTTTAGCATAAACACCTATTCACCCCCCCTCTAGGTGTGCGTATTTACTGAATTACAACCATTTCAATATAAGCGAGGGGTCAAGGTGTCGTTGGTGTCCATTCAACACAGATTCTGAACGCGAGCAATTGTACCAAGATTACCTTCTAAATATAGACGAGGGGTTAAGGTGTTGCAAGTAATTCACCCAACAACTATGCTAGAAATGATCCAGGTGACGACCACCTCACGCAAGCATGTCGTGGAGTCTATCATCCTCCTTCAGCTCCGTCATCCTCTCCTTATACGCCGCTTTTATCTCCTTCTGCTTCGCCCTCTGCTCAAACGTCGATCCCTTCAAGCTCACCTTCGCCGCCGAAGACCGATAGGTCCTCGGCTGCTTCCACTTTCGACCCGAGACTGTTCCCGCGATAACACCGTCGTAGGTGTTGTTTCCAAACATGCGCTTATTCAGGTCATCGGACGAAGATACGGCTTGTCTCTTCGCCGGAGGTGTAGGCTAATTGAGATCGATCTCCATAGATGCATCGTTGTTTTCTTGTTGTTGTGAGGAGATTAACTGATTGAGCTATTGTTATTGCTGTTCAGATCTCTTCCGCTTGTAGGTCTTGCCGCCAAAGCCTTCATCTAGCCTCTAGGCACCTTAAATCAACTGTGCACGCCATGTCGCTCGCTTTTTCGTAAAACCATAACGTTTTAGGGTTACCGAAGATGATACCAAATAGGAGAGACCGACTATGAGCAGACTAGTCATTTAAATATTATTTAAATTAAAACATATATAAACATAAAGACATATTCAAAAATATATATAGATAGATATCTATGGGGCAAAGGTCTAAAAATACCCCTGACATTTACCCTGATGTCCCACTTACACCCTAAACTAAATTTTTTTCCAAAAGTACTTTTAATGTTACAAAAATCAGGTCACCCGTGCTCCTCCTGTTAACGAATCTGCCACATTGACAAACAGAGCTGACACCTCATCTAATTTTGCTGACTAGGCTGAAAAGAGAAACTTAACTCTTAACTAAAACAAATGAAACAATTATACTAACACTACTGTAAATTATTTAATTCTAGAATAATTAATATTAAAAAATAAAATTCAAAAATTATAATTTACCAAATTGTACATGAAAAAAATTATAGTTACACTAATTAAAAATTAGAGCAAAATCAACCAAATTAAAGCCAATTTAAAAATCAGAGCAAAAACAACCAGATTAAAGCCAATTTAAATAATGAACTGACTAAAAATCAATCAAAATCAAAAAATTAAGAGTACTAAGTTAATAGAATAGCACACATTAACTTAGACTGCTCTGAGTACCTTAAACCTCATTGACCATAGCGTGCTAGCTAAGATAATTGGAGATGGCAAAGCCTCACCCTCAATCTATCTCCCCTGCTCTCCCAATCTTTTTCCTTCAAACCCTAACCCTAATTTCCTCAAAAAGCAGTCCAATTCTCACAAAAATGTTGGAGCTGAGGCTAGTCCAAGGGAGTCTTCTCAAGAAGGTGATGGATTCCATCAAAGACCTCGTCAATGACGCCAATTTCGACTGCTCGGCCACCGAATTTTCCCTCCAAGCCATGGATTCGAGCCACGTGGCGCTGGTGTCGTTGCTTCTTAGATCGAAGGGTTTTGAGAATCTGGGTAATATGATTAAGATGCTAAAGTGCGCTGGTAATGATGATATAATCACCATTAAGGCCGATGATGGAAGTGATACTATAACCTTCATGTTTGAAAGCCCCTGCAAGCTCCAATTTCTCTTAATTCTCCACTAGAATGTATTTTTCTGGTTTAAATCTCGTTGGGTTTGTAATTTTTCTGCTTGTTTATTGGGTTAGTAAATACTTCATAGTTGTAATTTCTTGACGTTAATTGGGGATATAATTTTTCTTCTTCATTTTCATTTTAGGTTATTTCATTTTTTAAATTGGTTTGGGTTTTGCTAATTGGGTCAGCATATTTCATACTTATAAGTGAGTTTAAGTTGTTTTGATTTAGTTCATTTTCTATTTCGTTGGGTTTTTGTTTTTTTGCTATTCTATTAACTTAGTACTTTTAATTTTTTGATTTTGATTGATTTTTGGTCAGTTCATATTTTAAATGGGTAAAGGGTCAAAAAAGTCCCTGATGTTTACCCCGATGTCCCACTTGCACCCTAAACTAATTTTTTTTTTCCAAAAGTACCATTAAAGTTATATTTTTTTGGGTCGCCCGTGCCCCTGCCGTTAATAGAAGACAAACAGGTTTAAAATGTGATGACGTGGTAAGCTTAAATATAAAATATATTCTAAATAAAATAATATATATCATTTAATTTTTTTTAGTATTTTTTTAATTAATATTTTAGTATTTTTTATAATTAGTATTTGATGTAAATATGTTATGTTTTGAATTTTAGTATTTTGATTAAATGATGTAAATATGTTATACAACTTATTTTATTTAATTAATTGTTTTGATTAGTTAACAAAATAATTTGAATTTTATTATTTTGATTAAATGATGTAAATATTTTATGCTTTTTTATTTTGAATTTTAGTATTTTTTATTTTGATTAAATGATATATATTGTTCGATTTAGAATATATTTTATATTTAAGCCTTCCACGTTATCACATTTTAACTTCGTTTGTTTTCTGTTAACGACAGGGGCTTTAAGGGTACTTTTGGAAAAAAATTTAGTTTAGGGTGCAAGTGGGACATCGGGGTAAACATCAGGGGCTTTTTTGACCCTTTGCCATCTTTTAAATTGGCTTTAATCTGGTTGATTTTGCTCAGATTTTTAAATTGGCTTTAATTTGGTTGATTTTGCTCTCGTTTTTAATTAGTGCAACTATAATTTTTTTCATGTACGATTTGGTAAATTATAATTTTTGTATTTTAATTTTTAATATTAATTATTCTAAAATTAAATAATTAATTTATAGTAGTGTTAGTATAATTGTTTACTTTGTTTTAATTAAGAGTCAAGTTTCTCTTTTAAGCCTAGTCAGCAAAATTAGATAAGGTGTCAGCTCCGTTTGTCAGTGTGGCAGATTCGTTAACGGGAGGGGCACGGTTGACCTGTTTTTTGTAACGTTAAGGGTACTTTTGAAAGAAAAAAAATTTAGTTTAGGGTGTAAGTGGGACATCAGGGTAGACGTTAGAGGCATTTTTGGACCTTTGCCCGATATCTATGCAAACATATGTAAAAATTCAAAATCAAAACTATGTACATACATAAATGCTTCTGAGACCTGTCTCTATCTTTGTCTTATTCAAGTATTATTTCTATCTTGGTATCAAAGGCATGAACTAATTTTTTAAAGCAGAGATAATCACATAATTTGTGAGAGTGATCTTAATCTGATCGTATACTTTATTTGAGTGATCTTAATCTGATCATATACTTTGTTTGAGTGATCTTAATTTGATCATCTAATTTGTTAGAATAATCTTAATCTAGTGGGACGTCACTCAAGTCGCATTCTCCGGTAAAATGTTTTGTTGTCGTGTGTTGGCGTTTATAGTTCCTTGTTGGGATAATTCACATGAATCTCACATTGGATAAATTCAAGAGTGTAGATGTGTTAATAAGTATGGTAGAGCCTCAACCTAATAGGTTAACCTTTTAGGTAAGGAGGTGGTCCAACATGCTTATTGGGCCAGTCTACACAGGTGTTCGCTGCATGGTGATGAATTGATGTGGGATGGATCATACAATTCCGCTAGAAAATTGTATCAAAGCTCATGGTTCGATGGGCCCAAGAACAACTCCAAGGTGCGAGGGGAGTGCGATGGTAAATTCGCAGGCCTCGTGGGTGGAGTAAATAGAGTTGAATCAGGTGGAGCGGGCTTAGGATAACTCTAGGGAAGTTGCTGAGACACGTTTGCCCCGGGCGTGGTTGAGTAATATTAGAGTCAAGCAAAGCTCTTGAAGGACTCAAAGGTGAAGTATTTGAATCGGGTGGAGCAGGGCTCAGGATGGCTCTAGGAAATTACTGAGACACGTTTGGCTCTGGCATGGTGGAGTAGTACTAGAGTCGAGCAAAGCTCTTGAAGGATTCAAAGAAGGTTTGCTTAATGGTGAATACTCTAGTATGATACTTGTGATGGGTATTTAAGTGAAAGGTGGAGATTGTTGAGATAATTCACATGAATCCCACATTGAATAAATTCAAGAGTGTAGATGGGTTAATAAGTATGGTACAGCCTCAACCTAATAGGTTAACCTTTTAGGTAAGGAGGTGGTCTAACATGCTTATTGGGCCAGTCTACACAGGTGTGCGCTGCATGATGATGAATTGATATGGGATGGATCGTACAATTCCGTTACATTCCTTATTCCGGTTATAAATCGTTGACAGGCGTACTAGAAAAAGATTAAACTGATAAATTATGTGCAAGGAAAGAGATTAATCTTATAGAATATATGAATAGAAAAAGATTAATCTTATAGATTATATGAAAGGAAAGAGATTAATCTAATATTTATATGAAAGTCTGATGCTTCCAGCATTAGGAATTGGCCCAAGTACTACTAGTGCTAGGAAAGATAAAAAAACATAAAGATAATGTTAAAAACATGTCAGAAATTGCTTATAGCAATCTTGAAGAACATTTAAAAAATTGGTCTCTACCTAGGATAAAACCTAGTCATGATTATGAAATTGGAACATTTGATTTACAATAAAAAACAATTATCAAAACGGTGGAGAGAACGATCCCAATATCTTTGATGTATAAAAGCATACAACTCCTTAATAATGATATAAAGCAATATAAAGAAGATTATAATTTCTTACATCTTGGATGTGTTTCTATAGGTGTAAAACCATTAACTCGTGATGGTCTGAATACCTACCTAATGATAGCACTCCGTGATAATCGTCACAATAGATTTCATGATTCCTTAATAGGATTAGTCAGAACCAGTTTATGTAATGGTCCAGTTTATTTCAACTGCTACCCCAATTTTGAAGTCTCTCTAACAGACAAACATCTTCTAGATGTCTTGACCTTTCAAATTGAAAATAAGGGATATGATATGAAATTAGGCGTAGAAAATATTGCCTTAATTTATAGAGTTTGTTTAAAAACCCTAAACACTTTGGCTCCTAAAACAAAAAGATTTGATATTAGGAGAAAAAAAATACTCTTTTTGAAACAAATGTTTCTAAATCTTTTCTAAGTATTCCTAAAACTTTAACATGGTCTAAAATAACAATCCCAGAACAATGGACTCTTCATCGAGCAGTCCTTTCTGAACCAGAAGAAAATGAGAATAAAGATGTTGAATAAATAATTGAAACCCCCGATGGGAACGTTGAAATCTACTTTGGTCAGTCTAATAGAATGTCTAGATTTCATATCACTAATTTATAGAAAAATGGTTCAAGTAGTAAAACTCCTACAACTACCTCAACAACTATTCCTTTGAGTAGAGCTTCTACTTCATCCATTCCTTCTTACATTCCTAATAGGGATAATCTAATTAAGACAAATATTAATATAATAGAAGTTTTTAATAACAATAAACAAGAATTTATCATAGATAGAAAAGCTATCAATGATGAATTTCGAAAAATAAAATTTTCAGAAATTGGTATTTCAACTATTATTCTAAAAAAGATTTAAATATTTTCAAGGAAGAATATTATACTTATTTGGAAACAAATAAGGTTAATATTTCTTTTATTAATTGGTTTTTTTATATTTAATGATCTTAAAGAAAAAGAAATAGCAATAATTGAAAAATTTTATAAATCATGGGAAATAATTGAGGGAAAAAAAGTCTTATCTACACATCCTCCCACAGAAATTCCAATTATTTTAACCAATACTTTTGGATCTAAAATTCAGGCAAATGCTTTTGCAGACCCTATAATGACCAATGAAAAGTCTTCAACTGATAAGTCTGACTTTAATAAAGTCATAAGACAAAATAATTATACTAATGCATGTCTTCAAACAATAGGAAAATAATTAATCAGAATTGAAGATAAAATTGAATCACATAAAGAATTTTCTAAAACAAAATTAAATTTAACCCCTAAAAGGGATGAAGAATTTATTACAAAATTAATTGATTAATTATCTGATTTAAAGATAAAAGATAACCCTTCCACTTCAAAACAGGTATATGTTATTAATAAAGAAGAAGAAGAAGAAGAAGATTCTAGTGACGAATTTATTCATCTAAATAAAATAAATGATAATTTCACAAAACTTGGATTAGAAGATCATAATATTTTAAATAATTTTAATGATTCCCTTGATCTTAATAAGATCAATTTTGATAAATCTTCAAAAAATAGGCTTCCATATGGAAGATACTATTACTCAAGACCCACTCTAATGGATATTTTATTTGAAGAAAACTTCATACATTCTAAAAAATCATATTATAGTGGGGTAAAATGCAAAGTCGACCACTGAACTTTAGGGGTTTTTGGGTATTGAGCCATTTTCTTTTGGTCAATGCAAATTGAGCCCTTTCTATTAAAAAATTTTGGACTTTAAGCCCTAGGCGCCACATGTGCGTTGACCTGCCTACGTGGCACACGTGAAAAATCTAATGTGAGAATTTTTCATTTTATTTTACACGTGGACGAGCTGACGTGGCCATTTTCAAAATTTATCCCAAAAATATGTCGCTAAACAGATTCGAACTCGAAACCACCAATTTGAAACGTTGGTCCAATGACCACCTGATATTTTGCAAGGATTAATCTTTATAACTAAACAATTCATGTCCCCCAAATTAAAAGACAAAACAGATCCCCAAATTAGATCCACTTAACTTGGCCCATTCTCATCTTCGTCTCCCTCTCTCATCTAAAACTGAGAAATTTAGATACCCAAATGTGAGGGTTTGGTAAATTGAGGCAAAAAGTTAGGGTTTCATTAATAGTCGTCTCTCTCTCGCTCGCTCGCTCTCATCTTTCGCGTTTTAGTGGTCTTTCATCTCAGAAATTTATGAGTAATGGGAAGGGGAAAGCAACCTAAAGAAAGTAGCAACCAAAAGGTTGGGAACGGTTCAATATCCATTGAAGTCAGTGGGATTTCATCACCAAGGTATTGTGGGTGTGGGATACGAGCAAGAATTTGTACATCGTCAAAGGGCAACAGTGTAGGGAGGAAGTTGTATGGTTGTTCAAGTTATGGTGTAAGTTCTTGTATTTACTTTGATATAAAATTTTAATTTTTACATACAATCGTGGTAAATTGTTAGTTTAATTTCCTATAGATGTAAACATTTTGTGGCTTTTTTCAATGGATTAACTCCATCCACATGTTAGAAGATGCTGAGAATTGTTCGGGTCTATTAAATTTGAGGAGCATTGAAATTGACCTACAGATGATGAAGGAGAAAGCTCCTGACTTGGAAGTGCAAGTATCGAAAATGAAAAAAAAAGAAAGTCAAATTGAAGAATGATTTGAAGTGTTTAAAAGAAGAAATAAGAAATTTACAAACTAGGGAGAAGTGGTTAATACTTTTAATTGGGATGCTTTTTGTTTTGTGTTTGAACATGTTAAAAACTCTGTTTAAGTAATTTGCGTAATTGGAGAAAGCTCTTTTTTAGTTGTTTTGATGTTTGGAAAATGAATGGACCTTTGTATGAAATTATGGTTTTACTTGTGATATGAGTAAAAATGTTACTCCTATATTAAGTTCTATGTAAAAGTAAGCAATCATTCAAATTTAGGCTCCTCCCATCTCTTCCTTTTAACGAGAATTATACTGGGATGGAGCTTATTGTTTTTCCTCTTTATTTGTTTTAGTAGTTTAATTCTTGTGTATTCAGAATGTTGTTTTGATGAAATATCTCTCACGTGAGACTTGTGCAATTTGGAAGTGAGACTCATTTGCAAGGTATAGGATGATTGTATACACAAAATAATAATTAACTTAATAATACTTTAAACAAATATAATTTTTTTGATGAATTTGTATGTCATTCACTGCCGAATGCATGCAATACATAGTTGTAACATGTTTAATTTCTTTTATGAATTACTATGTCATTTTCAGTGGAATGCATGCTATTCACAGTTGTAGCACGTGTTATGTGTTTTGAATATTGTACATTGTATTAAAAAATACGTAGTATTTTTCTGCTTTGGAAATATATCTCCCAATTACTATGCATAATATATATGTATATATTATAGTTGTATATATACTAGTCAGGTCCACTCTTCCATAGATTGATATTCCAATTGAAACATGCAAAGCACCAGGGCAATGTTGAGCACAAAAAAGAAATAGCTCTTTTACACTTAAAAAAAAGGGCATGCATCAACAATATTATCAACTTCCATGTGAAATCAATTGATGCATCTAAACATTTAATTATCTGGATTACAAACATCACCAGAACAACTACACCTATGATACCAAACACCAAAAAAACCTTCTTTGTCAGGTTTACAAACACCAATAAATTCTCCTGTGTGTCAGTTTTGTGTTTGAGATAATACAAATACCAAAATACCATAAAAAAGTCAAATACAAAATGATGATATAAATTACAAGATCTTCATATTCTACTCCTTGTTCACACTTTCTTGAGTTCCACCAGTCTTGTTCAACTTATTTGTCACTCCACTTGATTGGCATTTACCCTCTGGTTTTCCTACCCCTCTAGTCTCTTTGAAGCTGTTATACAAGGCTTGAGCCATCAAACAATCCTCTATTTCAGTTTCTCCATTAAGTATAACTACCACTCTTAGAGCACCAGACATCAATTTTGTGGCCTTATGTGCAGTACTTATCTTTGTACTTGGTGGATTATGTGCAGTTGTTTTTGCCCTTTCTTTTCCTTTCTCATTTTCTACTAGGTAACACTGGTACAATCTTTGGGCCAGCTCTAGCTAAGTAACATCTCCCAGGTGTGCTCTACATAAAACAACACAATAATTGTACACATCACATTCTTCAAAACTGGGAATATAATTCAAACTGCCAAAACCATAAATCAATACTAATTATTCTTTGTAATGAAAAAACACAATAATTTCTAAATTTAGATACCCTCACTTGTGGCTATCTAAATTTCTCAGCTTTAGATGAGAGAAGGAGACGAAGATGAGAATGGGTCAAGTTAAATGGATCTAATTTGGGGATCTAGTTTGTCTTTTAATTTGAGGGAAATGAATTGTTTAGTTATAAAGATTAATCCTTGTCAAATAATAACAGCTAGGCAAGTGGTGCTTGGGTGGTCATTGGACTAATGTTTCAAACTAGTGGTTTTGAGTTTGAATCTGTGCAGCGACATATTTTTGGGATAAATTTTGAAAATGGCCACGTCAGGTAAAATAAAATAAAAAATGCCCACGTTAGATATTCCATGTATGCCACATAGGCAGGTCAACGCACAAGTGGCGCTCGGGGCTCAAAGTCCAAATTTTTTAATAGAACTGGGCTTAATTTACGTTGGCAAAAAAAGAGAGCACAATACTCAAAAACCCTTAAAGTTCAGTGGTCAACTTTGCATTTTACCCGATTACAGTGTTGATCACATCTATGAATCAAATATAGATGGTCTCACTGAACATGCTACATTCACAGTTTTACATAAAATGCTTATGTATGCTACTATCTATAAAGTTAACAGAAATTCTAACAAACAAGTGACTAGTTTTATCAGTTCAGGCTTTACTGGCCAATTGAAAGGTTGATGGGATAATATCCTCACGCATGCACAAAACTATGACATTGAACATGCCATAAAAACTGTTAATATGACAAACCCTTCCACTTGACAAATTAAACAAGAAATTAATGAAGATAGTGTTTATACACTAATACAAACAATAATCAAACACTTTGTTGGAAATGCTTTATTCAATATGGATAGAAGCAAAGAATTATTAATCAACTTAAAATGTCCTACACTAACACACTTTAGATGGTATAAAGATGTGTTCCTCTCTAAAATTGTTATGAGAACATATGGTAATTCTACTTTTTGGAAAGAGAAATTTATCTATGGTTTACCTGCTTTATTTATAGAAAAACTTATAACTAAACTCAGAAATAAAAATGGTGGAATGGTAATACCATATGATAATTACACCTATGGTGAATTAATAGGAGAAATTACTGTAGAAGGTTTGGTCTTATGCAATGATTTAAACCTTAAAGCACAGCTTAAAAAGTAAGGTCTTTTTGATAGAAAGGAAGTTGGCGAATTCTACCACCAATTCAGCTATCCTCTTATTTTTATTCCTTAAAGGAAAATCAGTAATAAGAAAAAAGCTTATAGCGACAAATATAAGAATAGAAAGAAAAAATCATCTGATGATTATTACAAACAAAGATCCCTTAATAAGGAAAAAAAGAAAATGAGTCTAAAAGACATAAAATGTCACAAATGTGGCCAAATGGGTCATTATGCTAATAAATGTAAGGCAAAAAAGAAAATTGATGCTTTGAAATTAGATGATAATATCAAAGAGCAAATTTATAATTTATTACTACATTCTGATATGTCTTAATCTGACAATTCTACTACTAATTCTGCAGCTGATATTGATGATTCTGATATTGCTTTATCCTCTGATTCTAATAATTATGTTCAATATGCAGATCACTGTAAAACAGAAAAAAGATTTTTATAAATTTATAATAAAGATGAATGGTTTAAGCAAAAATGTTTTAACAAAACATAAAAATTTCATACTTGATATAATAGAACAGGTAAAAGACCCCGTTGAGAAAAGAAATCTAATAGAAAAATATATAAATCAAGCAAAAAAAGAAGTTGAACAAATTTAAAAACCAACGATTTATAAATCTTATACTTTACAAGAAGTATTTAATAGAATTAATTCTAAACCTGAAAAGGAAATTACCTTTAAAGATTTAAAAGGAGAAATTAATAACCAAAAAAAGAGATTAATAATCTCACAAGCAGATTAGAATTAATTTAAAACCTAACTCTTGCTAAATTCACAAAAGGAAAGGAAAAATTCCTTAAAAAACCCCAAATAACTTCCTCTCTTGAGGAAGAAAATAAGGAAATTCCTTATTATTTAATGCTTATGGAAAGAATTACATTCCAAAAATGGTATATAGAAATAACTCTAGTTATTGATAAAGACTTTATTGTCAACATTACTGCCCTAGTAGATAGTGGCGCTGATATGAATTGTATCAAAGAAGGTATAATTCCTACCAAATATTTTCAGAAGACTAAACAAACTATAAGTACTACTGATGGTTCAAAAATGGAAATAAAATTTAAACTTAATAATGTTCATATTTGTAATCAAAGAATATGCTTGAAAACAACTTTTATATTAATTAAAAATTTATCTCAATTTGTTCTCCTAAGAACCCCGTTCCTAAACATGAATCAACCAACTGAAAGAATTGATTCAGTAGGAATAAAAACTACAATAAATAGTCAATCCATAATATTCAAATATATATCCTCCCCAATTACTAAGGATATAGATGAATTAAAAACTCATCTAATTTTTAAAGAAAAACAATTGAATTATTTAAAATAGGAAGTATCTTTTTGCGCACTATTGAGGAAAAGCTCAAGACTCCTTTAATACAGGAAAAGATCCAAAAAATTGTAAAAGGAAATTACAGATAATATCTATAACGAATTTCCAAATGCTTTCTGGGATCAAAAGAAACATATGGTTAATATACCATACAATGAGAAATTCTTCTGAGGAAAATATTGTTCCGTTTGGACAATATGAATGGAATATTTTACTCTGTGGGTATTCGGATAGTAAGACATCCACAATGATCTTACTTACTCCATCTCTAACGGCAGATGGTAAAGAAATATTAAGTCCGTTGATGGGTGTGGTTTTCCCCAAAAGCCAATCTGACTCAAGTCAGCTTAATGTTATCAAATGTATTTTCAAATTACAAAATGATTTGCTAAATCAAGAATTTACTCTGTGAATTGATTGTTCAGCCATCCAATATGTTTTAAAACAAGATGTTAAAAACCTGGCTGTCCAACAATAATTTGCTAGATGGAAAGCTTTATTAGCCATCTTTGATTTCAAAATTGAATATATAAATGAAAGTTAAACTCTCTCTCCCTGATTATTTAACCCGTGAATTTCTTTAGGAAAATCCATCTCTAAAAGAGGAGGTTCATCAAATGGCCAAGGTAAATACACCTTTGGCTCCACAGTCTCTAGCCGGCGTAAATACACCTTTGGCTCCACAGTCTTTATGAAGGAAATCCTTCAAAAAGAAGAAGTGGATAATATCTATGAAAAATACTTCGTTGAAGTCTTACTCACAATTGAGAATATTGATCTTAAATGGATGAATGATCAAGATTATTTGGCATCTAGATACTTTGATCCTAGAGTTGCTTATCCTTTAAAAGGAAACAATAATTATCGTGGCTACTATGAGAAGATTCTAATAGAAACTAGCTAAGTAGAATTTGAACACTTTCAAATGGAGAAAAATAAACATTTTCCATTTTCTTATTCTAAAGCATTCTTAAAAAGAATGTTTACCCCCAAAATGACTGGGGATTGGATCCTAATAGGCCAAGAAATATGATTAATTGTCTTCAAATGGATTTTTCCTATTGGGATTATAAGGATGACTGGTATTATTGCTTCTATTATGATAATCCTCAAAATAAGCATACTTGGTTCTTCCGAATTTCCCATGAATTTGCTAATAGCGAAATTCCAAACTGGTCCATCCATTGGGGGATGTGTTTTGGCCCTGAAACAGTAATACTGCCAATCAAGATTAATAATCTCTTTGCCCAATATAAAAATTGGCACCATCATTTCAAAGAGAAAAATTGTAACGACCGAGAAATTCGGATCATTTGTAAAATACTTGAAAGAATTAAATAATAAAATAATATTATTTGTTATTATTATGTGTTAATAAGATGTATGTTGTTCTATAACCTAGAAAGGTCGGAACATCGTAGTAGTTGAACCATGTGAAGGAATTAAAGTGTTTGAATTTTCAAGACGAAAATAAAAGTTTTTCGAGAAAGATTCCAAAAAACACTATTCACCGTTTACCGCTCAGGAATTATTTTTGAACTTTCGAGAAATACGTAACGTTATAATATCGAGGCAAGATGGATTATGTAATAATAATCTTAGTATGGAAAATGCAAAATTTCGCTTGCAGACTTAATTCAAGAATGTTTAGTATTAATTTCTAATGAAATGGAATAATGAATCTTGTATGAAGAATAAGTCCAATAAAATTAAAGGTATAAACCTATGTGGGGTTAATATTTAGCCCAAGTGGTTAATGCTATAAAACCCAAAAGATAAGTTAATTAGATTAAGAATTAAGCCCAAATGATGGTCCACTAGTGAATAGGATCCATGGGGCAACCCATGGGTAACGTAGTGGGCAAGAACTTTATGTGATGCCCAAGTACTTTATGTGAGGATCAAGTGTTGTGATGAGCAAGAAAGATGATTGGCTAGCAAGTTTTCTTAGTGGTTAAGTAGATGAATAGTAAGGAGGTTAGCTGAGGAGGTGGGGTAGTTAATGACTAGTATGCCCTCACCTTGGCTCTCCTATAAATAGAAGAAGTTGCTAATCATTATTCATTGTTCAAATTTCATCAAATACAAATTAACTTATGTGTTAGAGAGAATAATCACTTTATAAGACAACACATCCTTTGCTAGATTTTCAAAGAAGAGAAGTACAAGTTCTTCAAGGGTAAGAATCTTGTCTAATACATCTTCATCTTTATCATTGTAGGGTGATAAGAGAAGTATAACTTAATAAGCATGTATGGTAAGAACATGTAAGAATTGATTAAGCAATGGACTTAAGCCGAATAAAGTTATGAATAAGTAACTTGAACCTAAATAAGTTATTAACTTATGATGAACTTGTCTTATGATTGTCATATGAATTTAGTATGTTGGATAAGATGTGAGAACATTGAGTAAAGGACTTAAAATAATAATAAGTCATAACCTAATTTGGATATAAGTTGTTATATCATGTAAATTGAGATGTCTAGGTAATGAAATGAATGCATTTGGAATGATGAACAAATCACTAGTAATGAAGTTTTACCGGAATTCACACGATTGGACGATAATCGTCGAATTCGTGAAATTCTCGGAATAGAAGTCGTATTTTGTGTTTGAACTTGGAAACATTATTTTTCGATGGAGACAAGTCGTATTTGGCATTATAGAGTTGCGGACTCAAAAATGACCAGATTCCTACTTAGAACGAAGAAACGAGCGTGGAACGTTCACGAACGTTTATCGTTTTTGTTAAGAATAGACTAATAGATGAATTTTTAGCAAATGAAGTTGAATAGATGAAATTCTTGCATGAACACATAGAGTATGTGATTTGTGATTTGTGAATCGTAGGCTCTTGAACGAGCCAATTCGGACTTATAACGAAGAAGTTACGAGCCCGGGAGTTTCATAACATTTAAAGTCTGTAAAAAAAAAATTTGGTGCACAGAGCTGGCGCCGTGGCGCCAGCCCAAGGCAAAATTACCCGTGCCGCAGTGCCAGTTCTAAAACCTAGACAATAAAGAATGTTGCATGTTATGTATGACTAGTAATTGATGAACACTTAACTAAGGATCTTAATAAAACATTGTTAAGACATAATTAAAGCCTTAAGTATGATCACTTAGGGTTAAAGAAAATCAGTTACTTGTGAGCGTGAGAATGATGTAACGAAAAGCCGGAACTAATAAATAACAAATCTAATATGTAATTAGTTTAAGAAGAAGGGTAAGTTTCTTTAGGAACCATGTATGTTTATTCATGACCTAATGTGATATGTGATGTTATCATCTACTATAGAGACCTTAAAGACCTACATTGCACGTGTTATATGTAACGCCTCCAAAACAGGTTCATTCCATCCAACCTATTCTGAGTCGTCAAATACATGGTACAGAAAACAACTACAGCTTTATTACAACAATTGTCGTGCAAAATACAACAACACATATGTTGTGAGTTTTGATACTAAAATATACCAACTGTGACACTGGACACCAACTTGGATAGCACGTCACCATGACACCTTACATAAAGGTACAGTCAAAAACTGTTTTAGAAATTAAAACCTTTGGAAAGTGCTCAAGGAAACCTTCGTACATGGGAGGCCATGGATCTAGGTTATGATAGATATCATATGCCCACAGAACTATCCTTGGTTGACCCAATAGACCCCAAAGAAAAAATGAAAAGATTACTATCATATTCTTTCTAATGGTGAGTCTTCTCTTGACATATCATTATCTCCACCGTCTCTAATTGAGAATTATACTTCAACCAAACTCCAAGATCATATAGGTAGTGCTTGTAGATATACTCAACAAGTGGATGTGCACAACCTTGTCTTATGATAACACGAGGTTGTATGTCATTAGACATCTTGTATGATAGTGGCAAAACACCCTTCCAACGTTGGGTTCGCCTCACCCTAGTTGATTCACCAAATATAACTACTAAATGATGACCACCGTTCTATTCTCCTGTTACCCCGGCTCGATCCAGCTACACTCTTATTACCTGAAAGGAATTGTGAAGCAAAAGGGTGAGCACAACTAGCTCAGTAAATAATATTATGTCTAAAGATAATTAAATTATGAATAGCATTCATCAGTAATAAATCAGAGATTTAGAACATATGGTAGATGATAAAACTTTTCAACCATAGTTGCAGCGGAACGAGCAAACCATTAGAAGAGTCAAATAGACCATAAAGTCTATTATCTTCTCCATGTTAAAAATCGACCAACAATGTTTTATCTCTGTAACATCAATCAACAGTTCTGATCCACAATTATATGAATAACTCATAATCATAATTGTGATTCTAAATTCCTCTTCGCATCTAGGACGAAGATAATTTTTATCACCTGTCTTTACCTGAAACATCAAAGATCATGGTTATACCAAATCACAGTTCCTTTTCATAATCATACTAATAAATTCATCTTTGCACTACGGGCCAAAGATATTCATCAACAGTTCATCTTTGCACTACAGGCCAAAGATATTTAACAACAGGTCATCTTTGCACTACAGGCCAAAGATATTTATATCTCAAAGAAATACATAATCATTTCAGAATTTATATAAACCATAATTATAACCATGTTGATCAATTCACCTTTGCACTTAAGCTAAAGATATTTAATTATAAATTCAATGGTCATGATCATACCAGTCACAATTCAACTTTTCACTACTGGCCAAAGAGAACCCTAGTCATGATCATACCAATAATCTACCCATCTTTACACTCTAGTGAAAGAGAATTTCAACATCAGGGTTATAAAAATGTTATATATGATAATAAAATCAATATAATCAATACATAGTTTTAATCTCCAGAGTAATATTCATAAATCAACTATAATTTGGTTAGAAAAAGAAACCAATTTTATAGTGAATAGTACACGTGAATAGTAACTCGTGAATAGTAACCCGTCGTGAATAGTAACTCATGAATAGTAACTCGTCGTAAATAGTAACTCATGAATAGTAAATCGTGAATAGTAACTCGTGAATAGTAACTCATGAATAGTAACCCCGATATGAAAAAGTTCTAAATTTGATAAAAAGTTCTAACCAATATTTCGGCATAATGATATTGAAGGAATTAATATCATTTAAGAAGAAATAGCCTCCATTACTATCCCTTACCTCAAAAGAGCAGTACTTCTGACTGGAATAACGCTGAACGAACTTGCACCGTATAGCAACACTCAAGATATCAAAATACTTACAAGAATACACTCGATAATATAGAGAGAGAAATAGAGAGAAAACTTCAGTTTCTGGTGTGATTTTCAATTCTAACCTAAGCACCCTATTTATAAGAAATTGCTTAGAACACCAAAGCAGAAAATTTAATATATATATATATATATATATATATATATATATATATATATATATATATATATATATATAAATTTTCAAGCCCACCTTTGAAATCAGATCTTAGCATTTACCACATGCCAATCTTCTAGAAAAAAAGTAAGAAAAACGTTTTTCATAAATAAAATATTTAAAACTTCCAAAAATCAATTATTTTGGAACTACGGAACTTCAATAATTCTTAATAAATAGCCATTTTATCAGAAAATTCGAATCCCACAAATTTTTCTAGGAAATTCAATTCTCTACAACTTTGCAGAAGAAAGTTTTTCCAAATTCTAAACAAAAATTGACCGAAATCCACATACGGACGATTTTACAGGCTATAATCAAATTTAAGTCAAGAAATGGGGTCCACCGACACACAAACATATGTTAATCATTTAATGCAACAAAAATACTCTTTCTCCTCATATACTCATATATCCCACATTCATTGTAAAACTATCACCATTATTATATTATTAAAATATAATAATAAATTTAAATAAATTATTTTATCAGAAAAAGATAAATTATTAATTTTCAACAATTGTCACATTAAAAATTTTTTCCATCTATATCCACATAAATCAATATTTTCCTCATCATATAAATCAATAATTAATTATTCACAAATAATATTACAGAATCATAATACTGATAACCAGGCAGTTCCCAGGAAAGAGGGGCTTTTCAATAAGAATTTCTCCTTACTGGTGCGCAATTAGGTGATCAAACCTCTCCTTAGACAGAACTTTCTAGACATTGCCAATAATGCTATCTAATAATATTATTCAAATAATATGAATTATTGATTTGATAATGGAAAATACTGTGCAGTGACAATTATTAAAACAACAGTAATATAAAATATCAACGCAGCAATTATTGAATCAAAATAGAATATTGAACAGTAATTACGGTAACAATTATTGAGTAGTGCCTTCTTACGTAAAAATCAATAATTGGTGCAATAGCGTGTGCTACTGTGCAACAACGCGTATTATTGTGTTTTAACCACCGGGTATTCCAACAGTATTAACGGTAACAACTACGCCGTTATTTATAAACAACTTATTTTTGTCGTTTTTTTTCATCCAATCGCTTTCCGTTATGGGGCTCACACAAGGCTGCGCCGTCGTACAAATATTCCCCGACAACAAGAATATTCCACGACAAATATTCCCCGACAACAAGAATATTTCACGACCAAACGAATATTCCCCGACAACAATGAATATTTTATGACCACTTGCTTATTTGAAATATTTGCGCATTTTACCCATAACTAACCACATTAATCAAATCAACCCATACTATTTCAAAATAATAAATAGAGGAATTAAATTTCATTTATTAATAATTTGGGGTCTTACAACCTCCCCTCCTTATGAAATTTCCTCCTCGAAATTGATGTACGTACCTGGTGTTTCGAAAAGATGAGGATACCTCGCTTTCATTTTCGTTTCCAACTCCCAGGTCATTTTCTCAATAGCATGGTTTCTCCACAAAACTTTAACTTGTGGTATGACCTTCGTGCATAGGACATGCTCCTTCCTATCTAAGATCTTGACAGGTACCTCTTCGTACGTTAAGTCTTCAGCTATCTCGTCTGGTTCTAACTCAATAACGTGGTTTGGGTCTTTCACATATTTACGTAGCACAGATATATAAAAAATATTATGAACACGAGACATACTTGGAGGTAACGTGAGTCTATAGGCCACATTTCCTACTCGATCAAAAATCTGAAATGGACCAATAAATCGTGGATTAAGCTTTCATCTCTTCCCAAATCTTGTAACTCCTTTCCATGGAGCCACACGCAATAATACATGATCCCCAATGTCAAATTCCACGTCCTTTCGGTGAAGATCCGCATAACTCTTTTGTCGATCATGTGTCGTTTGTTTACGTTGTCTAATCGTTTGGATCTTCTTTGTAGTCATTCATACCAACTCTGGTCCTAACAACGTTGCTTCTCCCACCTCATCCCAACATACTGGAGAGCGACACTTTCATCCATATAATGCTTCAAATGGGGCCACGCCTATACTTGCCTGACAACTGTTATTGTAGGAGAATTCCACCAATGGTAGGTACTTATCCCAACTCCCTTTGAAATCTAGGACACAAAGTCTTAATAGATCTTCAAGAGTTTGAATAGTCCTCTTTGATTGTCCGTCCATTTGAGGATGGTATGCCGAACTAAATCGTAAATCCGTGCCCATAGCTTTTTACAAGCTAACCCAAAATCTTGAAGTGAGTCTTGGGTCACGATCTGAAACTATGGATACTGGCATGCCATGCAACCTCATAATCTCATTCACGTATATACTAGCAAGACGTTCAAGGGAATAAGTCTCCCGCATCGGTAAGAAATGAGCAGACTTGGTTAATCTATCAATAATCACCCAAATAGCATTTATGCCTTGAGAAACCGTGGGAAGACCCGTAACTAAATCCATGGTAATGTGTTCCCACTTCCATTTCAGAATCTCAAGTGGTTGCAATGGACCCTTTGGCACTTGATGCTCCGCCTTTACACGTTGACAAGTTAAACACCTTGAAATAAACTTTGCAATCCCTCTCTTCATATTGTTCCACCAAAATGTATGTTGAAGATCACGATACATATTGGTACTTCCAGGATGGATTGCAAATGGTATATTGTGTGCCTCCATCATGATCTTGTACTTCAAATCAGAATCGTTAGGAACACAAAGTCTGGAGTGGACTCGAAGTAGTCCTTCTTCATCGATTCTTGCTTCTGGAATATCACCTTCTTGCACTTTCTTCTTTATACGCATCAGCTCCGGGTCTGTGGCTTGAGTAACTTTAACTTTATCGATTAAAGTTGATTCTACGCGTATACTTGACATCATCGCACTCGTTCCTGCATATGATCTTCTACTCAATGCGTCAGCTACCACGTTTGCTTTTCTAGGATGGTATTGGATGGTATAATCGAAATCTTTCAACAGCTCGACCCAACGTCGGTGTCGCATGTTGAATTCTTAGAAGCTCTTCTCGCATTCCTCAGTCCATTCGAAGTTTGTATCTTTTTGAGTCAGCTGAGTTAATGGAGTAGCGATTCGAGAAAATCCTTTTACGAATCTCCGATAATAACCAGAAAGCTACGTATTTCGATTACTGACTTAGGTTGCTCTCAACTGTGACTCATATCCCAATCTTGGATATCACGTCATAATGGCACCTATCAGTTTACTACCATACGAATATGGCATCCCCTACGGAGAGTCTGGCTTTAATGCATTCCACAAAAGAAGTCACCAGATAGAGGCTCGATTATCAACTTCTATAGTTGGGTTTTTAACTCCTGAAGTTCAATAGGAGCCATTCGATATGAGATTTTAGAAATGGGTTTTGTACCGGGTTCAAAGTCGATACAAAATTCAATATCACGCTCTGGGAGTAAGCCAAGAAATTCTTCAGCAAATACGTCAAAAATTTTACTAACAACAGAAATATCATTCAAATCTGACGTATTTTTGTTCAAGTCCATGACATGGCTAAGAAAGCTTGACATCCGTTTTTTCAATAAACGAATGACTTTACGACTTGATATGAAAGAGTTTAACTTCAATGGTTTGGTTGCTTGAATTCGAATAACAGGTTACTTAGGAATATGAAAACTAACAACCTTACGAAAATAATCAATTTTGGCATGATGAGTAGTTAACCAATCAATTCCTAAAATCACATCAAAAGCAAGTATCTTTAAAGAGATAAGGTCAACAGGTAATGTAATGGTGCCAACTTGGATCAAACAAGGTTTATAAACAGTGGATGTAGCGAAAGTTTCTCCTAACAGAGTTTCAACAGATAAGTCAAAGTCTAATTTTCTCCGTAGTCAAGTTTAAACGTTGAGTATAAGCAGGAAAGATAAATGAATGGGTAGAACCGGTATATAATAAGGTATAGACTTCGTAAAAATTTATAATTAACTAACCCGTGCTAACTTCGTTCGGGTTCCTCGCATTCTGACCAGTCACAAAAAACGCTCTTCCAGGAACCGTTGACTTTGACTTTTCTGGAACAACCTTTTGAGTCACCACCCCCGTTGGAGTTGGTTTCGCTACAGTGCAATCTCGAGCGATATGTCCTTCCTTTCCACAGTTATAACATACCTTAAACTGTTGTGGGCAGTTTGGGCTGATATGTCCTTCTTTTCCGCACTTATAGCATATGACCGATGGTCGTTCTCCTCCTTTGGAACCAATTGCTGCTGGTGCTGACGTCTTCGTATGGTCATTGTTGAATCTCCTCTTTTTAAAATCTCCTCTCGACTCGCTTCTTCTATTTTTATGGCCACGATTACCACCAGAGTGGTTACCGTTCTTGTCCGTATTCTTCTTTCTCCGCTGGTTATCATTGTTCTGATAACTGCTGTCACCAGTATGATCCTAGTTGTGGTCCCTCGATTGACCGTACTCGTTATCTCGCTCTAATAATTGAGCCCTGTTGACAACATCTGAATAGAGAGAAAATTTATGAAAAATGAGATATTGACGTATGCCGAGTTTCAAACCTCTCAGAAACATCCGCGTCATACGTTCCTCATTCTCCACCAAATGAGGTGCAAACCTGGACAACTCTGCAAACTTCGCCTCGTACTGAGACACCGTAATGTTATTCTGCTCCAGTCTAATAAACTCTACCTCCTTCATATGACGAATATTTCATGAAAGTACTTGTCATTGAACAGTTTCTGAAATGTCTCCCAAGACATGCTGAGTGCGGCTGGATGGGTGCGCTTCACAGACTCCCACCAGTAGTCTGCCTCGCCACGGAACATAAAGGTGGCGAATGGAACCTTCTGTTCCTTCATGCATCCCAAGACATCAAATATCTTGGTAATTTTCTTGACCCACGTTTTCGCCATGATCGGATCTGGCTTTCCCTTAAATTCTGGTGGTCCCAATTCTTTGAACTGTTTGGCAGTGACAAACCGTGAATTGCTATCATTTCCTCCTGTATTTTGAACCGGAGTCTCCTTTGTCTGATTTTGCATGAACTGCAAAAAGCTTCTAAACATCTCATCGTTCATCATCTGCTCATTGGTGTTGTTCACAGGAGGAACATTGCCAGCCTGTTGCACGTTCTCCTCGTTGGTGAGTACAGGCATCTCCACGGTTTTATTTACTTCACTGTTAACATTCTCTGTCGACATTCTTAAATACTGCCATAAAACAAGGGTTAATTTAACAAATCACATAATACCCCTATATAATGACCGACCAAAAAATAAGCTTAGGTAGGACACACTAGCGAAGGATTTACTCGTCTCTCCCCTCCTAGTTCTATTCCCCGATCTCCGCCAGAGATCATATCCCTAAGCTCTGATACCAAATGTAACGCCCCCAAAACAGGTTCATTCCATCCAACCTATTCTGAGTCGTCAAATACATGGTACAGAAAATAACTACAACTTTATTACAACAATTGTCGTCCAAAATACAACAACACATATGTTGTGAGTTTTGATACTAAAATATACCAACTGTGACTCTGGACACCAACTTGGATAGTACGTCACCATGACACCTTACATAAAGGTACAGTCAAAAACTATTTTAGAAATTAAAACCTTTGGGAAGTGCTCAAGGAAACCTTCATACATGGGAGGCCATGCATCTAGGTTATGATAGGTATCATATGCCCACAGAATTATCCTCAGTTGACCCAATAGACCCCAAAGAAAATCACATAATACCCCTATATAATGACCGACCAACAAATAAGCTTAGGTAGGACACACTAGCGAAGGATTTACTCATCTCTCCCCTCCTAGTTCTATTCCCCGATCTCCGCCAGAGATCATATCCCTAAGCTCTGATACCAACTGTGATGCCCCCAAAATAGGTATACATCACCCATTTTAGGTCGTCAAAATACATTGTACAGAAACAACTACAACTTTATGAAAACAATTGTCGGGCAAAATACGACAACACTTAAACTGTGAGTTTAACTACAAATATTGTCATCTAGACAATATCCACACTCAAATAAGTCCTCATTACAATTATTGATACATTATTTCACAAAAATGGTGAGGACTACTAAAATAACTTCTAGAACCATCATTCCATACCCCGACTAGTACTCGCTACATTCTCGCCTCCTGAGAAAAATGAAACAAAAAGGAAAATGGTGAGCTCAACTAGCCCAGTAAAGAACATTATGACTAAGATAATACAGAACAAATTATCGTTAGTCTTCAACAGGGAAAAATCTAATAGAATACAATTGACAACAAATTTTAAATCAATATTCGCAGCGAAAAATAATAATACATAGAAGAGTTACATAGAGAATGAAATCTACGATTATCTATGAATTTAAAAGTCCATCATCAACATTTTATCCCTGTAACATCAATCAATATACATCTTTGCACTACAAGCCAAAGATATTCATCAGTTGGTCATGTTCATCTCAACACCTGTTCATCTTTGCACTACAGGCCAAAGATATTTATATCTCAAAGAAATACATAATCATTTCAGAATTTATATAAACTATAATTATAACCATGTTGATCAATTCACCTTTGCACTTAAGCTAAAGATATTCAATTATAAAATCAATGGTCATGATCATACCAGTCACAATTCAACTTTTCACTACTGGCCAAAGAGAACCCTAGTCATGATCATACCAATAATCTACCCATCTTTACACTCCAATGAAAGAGAATTTTAACATAAGGGTTATAAAAATGTTATATATGATAATAAAATCAATATAATCAATACATAGTTTTAATCTCCAAAGTAATATTCATAAATTAACTATAATTTGGTTAGAAAAAGAAACCAATTTTGTAGTGAATAGTACCCGTGAATAGTAACTCGTGAATAATAACCCGTCGTGAATAGTAACTCATGAATAGTAATTCGTGAATAGTAAATCGTGAATAGTAACTCGTGAATAGTAACCCCGACATGAAAAAGTTCTAAATTTGATAAAAAGTTCTAACCAATATTTCGACATAATGATATTGAAAGAATTAATATCATTTAAGAAGAAATAGCCTCCCTTACTATCCCTTGCCTCAAAAGAGCAGTACTTCTGACTGGAATAACGCTGATCGAACTTGCACCGTATAGCAACACTCAAGATATCAAAATACTCACAAGAATACACTCTATAATATAGAGAGAGAAATAGAGAGAAAATTTCAGTTTCTGGTGTGATTTTCAATTCTAACCTAAGCACCCTATTTATAGGAAATTGCTTAGAACACCAAAGCAGAAAATTTAATATAATATTAATATATATATATATATATATATATATATATATATATATAATTTATATATATATAAATTTTCAAGCCCACCTTTGAAATCAGATCTTAGCATTTCCCACATGCCAATCTTCTAGAAAAAAAGTAAGAAAAACGTTTTTCATAAACAAAATATTTAAAACTTCCAAAAATTAATTATTTTGGAACTACGGAACTTCAATAATTCATAATAAATAGCCCTTTTATCAGAAAATTCAAATCTCGCAAATTTTTATAGGAAATTCAATTCTCTACAACTTTGCAGAAAAAAGTTTTTCCAAATTCTAAACAAAAATTGACCGAAATCCACATACGGACGAGTTTACATGATATAATCAAATTTCAGTCAAGAAATGGGGTCCACCGACACACAAAACATGTGTTAATCATTTAATGCAACAAAAATACTCTTTCTCCTCATATACTCATATATCCCGCATTCATTATAAAACTATCACCATTATTGTATTATTAAAATATAATAATAAATTTAAATGAATTATTTTATCAAAAAAAGATAAATTATTAATTTTCAACAATTGTCACATTAAAAATTTTCTCCATCTATATCCACATAAAATCAATATTTTCCTCATCATATAAATCAATAATTAATTATTCACAAATAATATTACAGAATCACAATACTGATAACCAGGCAGTTCCCAGGAAAGATGGGGCTTTCCAATAAGAATTTCTCCTTACTGGCGCGCAATTAGGTGATCAAACCTCTCATTAGACAAAACTTTCTAGACATTGCCAATAATGCTATCTAATAATATTATTCAAATAATATGAATTATTGATTTGATAATGGAAAATACTGTGCAATGACAATTATTAAAACAACAATAATATAAAATATCAACATAGCAATTATTGAATCAAAATAGAATATTGAACAGTAATTACTGTAACAATTATTGAGTAGTGCCTTCTTACGTAAAAATCAATAATTGGTGCAATACCGTGTGCTATTGTGCAACAATGCATATTATTGTGTTTTAACCACTGGGTATTCCAACAGTATTAACGGTAACAACTACGCCGTTATTTATAAACAACTTGTTTTTGTCGTTTTCTTCATCCAATCGCTTTTCGTTATGGGGCCCACACAAGGCTGCGCCGTCGTACGGATATTCCCCGACAACAAGAATATTCCACGATCAAACGAATATTCCCCGACAATAATGAATATTTTATGACCACTTGCTTATTTGAAATATTTGCGCATTTTACCCATAACTAACCATATTAATCAAATCAACCCTTACTATTTCAAAATAATAAATAGAGGAATTAAATTTCATTTATTAATAATTTGGGTCTTACATTATATATGTAAGCGGACGCTAAAGGCAAGTACTCTAATCCTTGATCCAGTTCAATCTGGACAAGCTTTGTTATTCATGTATTCTTACATATAAGTTAATGTCTGATGAAGTCAAAAGCCAATTCATTCGGCTAGACTTATGCTATGTGGATTTCTTATAATCTATCAAGTATTGACAAGGATTTACCAAACTAATATTGTTGTGGTTTTCAAAAGGAGACTGAGTATGTTAAATTGTTTTGTCGTTAAACGACAGGCACGTGAGGTTGCCACAACTTAAACATATACACGTTTATTGAATGTAGTGTTGATCAACATAGAGTACTATAGGCTGATCACCTAGACATGCTAGCAGGCTATGCCGGACTTACGAACTTAGTGCCGGGACGTCCTTTTCAAAGTACCAATGAAATGCTCATGTTCTTGGACTTGAATTGATGTTTTATTGAATATTGTTATTGTAAAACGTTTTGAATGAAAATAAGTGCTATTTTGAATCATCGATAGTACTTCATAACTATTGTTCAGTTACTGAAGATATATAATTCCAATATTTCAAGCATGCTAGCTTTATTAGAATTGTTGTACTTGCTGAGCCAGTTAGACTCACACTTGCTTGAACCATATGAATGCAGCTAAGAGCGAACGGACCGATGGATCCGACAAGGATAAAGGGAAGGCGAAGGCAAACCCGTAGATTACTGATGTAATAGTGTAGTTTTGTAAGAATAATATTTGATAATATGACAAGGACAAATGTAATGGTTGTAAAGAACCTGGGGAATGTTAATATTCTTTTTAATATATATTAGACATATTCGTGCTTTTGAGGCATTTCAATTGAATGTTTATGTGAACTGTAGCACCGTGTAGCACCATCTGTCGAGTTGTAAGATACCCGGATTTGGGGGCGTCACAAAAATATCTCTCCAGGATTGGATTTATTCAAATTCTTTATAAATTATGGACTTCCATAGATTTGGACGTGGACATTTGGCTCCAGACAACAGGAAGGCTTCAATTACGGACTTCCATCCTTAATAAGGAAATTCTATTGCAAATGGTGGACAAAATGGTCAATTAAAGACTCTTTCAAAATTATCCAAATGGATATCAAAAAATTCCAAGACCTATATAATAAGGAGAATGAAGACAAAATTCATCAAAAGGAAACTCAAATTCAAGGCCCTTTACTCACTCTGCAAGAATCTCTCAAAAAAAAAATTGTCAACTTCCTCTATGAAAAAAATTAACAAAATGGTCCTAGAAATTTTGGCAAAAAAAGTAACTTCAAATTCAGAAGATAATATGTCTATCAGCAGCAAAGGCAGCAGACACAGATCCACTCATAGTGACAATGACTCTTCAGAAACAGAAGAAGATAATGGAGAATCTAACGATTCAAGAAATAATACTTGGAAAAGAAAAAGATAACCATTCCCAGGATGCTCAAGGAGACACATGGGATCGCATTCATATGGCTATCAACAAAAGAGTAGATAGCAAACTCCAAAAGAAGAATAAAGGCAAAAACAAAATGACGGGACCCTCCACCCAGAAATAATAGAGAATGGTGGAAAAGTCCACTAAGGATAAGATTCCTTTAATAAAGTTACTTTAATAAAGCTACTTTATTAAAAGATACTTTAATAAAGCTAATAGTTTTAATAATTCGATAGGAATCGTCACCAATGACGATCATCATGGCTCAAAGCCTTGTATAAATAAAGACTCGATCCTCAGTTGTAATTAAGCTTGGTTTTCATTCCCTTTTCTTTTCTTTCTTTAGTTTCTTACCAAATATCTTGTACTGGTCTCTCCTTTGTAAATACCGGTGTGCAATAAAAGAAGAAGACCATGGAATCTCCATGTAAGTCTTCCTAATTTTATAATTTCCATGTTACTAATATGTTTGCATGTTAATATACACGTTTAGCTAATAGTTTTATTAATTAGTTTGTGTTTATAGTCGCTCCTGTCTCTATCTTGGTATCAAAGCCTTTTAAGTATTATTAATAGAAAAAGGTTAGACCTGTTCGAAAGGTTAAAAATCCATAGGATAAGAATTTGTCAAGAATATTTCCAATCTGTAGAATAGTTAGAATATTATTATAACATGACAATAAACAATATTAAATCAGGAAAAATAGATTAAATACTTACAAAAAAATGGGAATAAATATAACTCCAGGTATAATGGCTTTTGAAAGTAAGTTAATAGAAACTAGACTAGCAGCCAATTAGGAAACGAGTAAGATAATCTAGGATATATCAGGTAAACAACAGTCATGAATTTTATCCCTAATGTGATAGCCAAATATTCTAAAGAAATAAAAAGACATAATAAAATTATAAAAGATAATTAAAACCATTATAAACAAAAAATCATAAATTTGAAAGAAGTTTTAAACCATAATTTAATAAGTTGTAAAGACTACCTATAATAGACTGCAGATTTACTCATAGAACATTAGGATATAGAAAGATATAACAGATATTTTGCACAAACATATATTTAACTTTTAGGCCAGATAGCTTTATAAGAAAGGAGTTGTCCAGAATTCGATAGATTAAAAGCTTTAGTAAAACAGAGAAGATATATTATCCATAAATTAAAGGAACATAAATTAGACAACATAATTTATACCAGGTAAAAACCAGCATGAATGCATACATAGAAATTTTAGACAGAATCAGAGATGTTAAAGAAAATCTAGCAGAATTACAGTTAGAAACATTAAATGATAGAGAAAAACTAGAAAAAATATATTTGCTAAATATGGATCCAGTAGAAGCCCGCAGAAGATATAAAGTGTATATAAAACATAACAGAGAACAAAGTTTAAAATTTGAGAAAACATTCAGAAATATCACTAAGAAATATCAGATAGAATTCTACAGTTCTAGTAAAAAATACATAGAAACAAAAAAAATTAGTTAATTTATAGAAAGAACTAAAACAGATGATACATATCATGAGTACATGAAAATTAGTATCATACATCAAGTATAAAAATATAGTTGAAGCCATTAGAAGATTATCTAATATGTTATAAATTAGTAGAACTAAAATCAAACTTAAGACATCTAAATAGATCCATATGTTAAAAGATAGTCTTGAAGACATATTAGTCCATATTCTTAAACAACTCCAAGAATCTTCAGATACTCAAACAGATAGTTTACCTACAAGAAAAGAATTAATAGCAATAGAAATTATGATTATCATGTACAAGAAAAATAACTTAGGAAATCCAGAAGAAATAAAAACAGAAAGGTATAATATACTTAGAGAATATTTAAAGTCCAGAAAAAAGGATATTCAAGAAGTAACCCTTACTAATAGATATTTATTTTATCATCCAGATACTTTAAAAATGGATTGTTTAAAGTTAGTCCAAGAAAATCTATTAGAACCTTTACTAGTATATAAAAGTAGAAAAATATAATTTAGTTCTAAAAATAAATACAAAAATATTACAGAAGATCTTCCAAAAAGGAGAACTAGAAGACTTAAAAAAAGTCTTAGAATTTTTTTTAACTATTACAATTCAAG
The DNA here is from genome assembly GCA_016801055.1 of Panax notoginseng. Taxonomy (NCBI): domain Eukaryota; kingdom Viridiplantae; phylum Streptophyta; class Magnoliopsida; order Apiales; family Araliaceae; genus Panax; species Panax notoginseng. Next base: position 241,869,852 of record CM029012.1, read on the forward strand.
AACCAAATCAGATAGAAGTGTTGGGTTTGTATATAGAGCCATCATTCCATCAAATTACATAAAAGGTGCGGAAGCGCCATAAAAAAGGAATTTAAAATTTTCATACAAACTCATCACCATGATCATAGTTTGTGCATAATTATTAATCAATAGAAAAGAGATAGAGATCATATTCATACCCTTGTAGAAACTAGCTTACTCAGGTACGAGTTCATCTCCAATTCCTTTTCACGTTCAACTTGAATCCACCAGGTTTGATTCTTTCCTTTGATCAAAGTTAGTCACCCAAGTGTTTAGCCTTTAGAGGTGATCCACCAAGGAAGAACAAATATTCAAGAAGATGGGTGTTTGACAAAATCCTAGTTTTCTCTCTTCAGAGAATATGTCAGTACTATTCCAACTCTTGGAAGTGTCATTCACGTGTATTGTGAAAACATCAACCCTCACCCATAATATGACTCCTCTTATTTATAGAAGTAGGCAACCCTCCTTAACAATTAAGGAATTGAGTTTTATTTTAATTAATTAAACTCCTTTAATTAATTAGGCTCCTAATCTTATTAAGAATATATAGAGTACTTTTATTAATTAATTCTCAATTCCTTTAGGAATTAAATAATAATAATAATAGTAATAATAATAATAAGACTCCTCTTATTAATTTATATTTAATATTTCTAAAATATTAAATAATAAATATTAAGCTATTTAATTTATTCTATCACTATAGACTAAATTAAATACCTTTAACTTATTATTACGATTATGTCATTTGCTTCTTAAATAAATATTCTTCCTTTTTCGATGTGACCTTTTAGGTTCTCCATATTAAACCTGTTGTGAAAAAATCAATTAGAACAATTCTAATCTTATTTAAATAAATAAATTAATCTATTAATGACATACAATCAGAAAATCTCAACTTGCAATAGAGATGTTGTGTATGTGTGTTGTGTTCATAGATAAGCTTGGCAAAGGTGAATATTTCACATTCTATACTGCTTAAGAAAGAAAACTGAGGTTCAAATCAAGAACTATGCATAAAAATGAAATAACAACTAGTCCAACACATCAGTACAAGCTAAGGTTCAGCAAGGGGTTTATTCTGCTTTATTTTTACTCAGGAGGACGATTTTCGCACTTTCTCACGGTGTTTATTATTTTCTTTTATTTTTTCCATAACTGTGCAATACCTCATTCCATTAGGCTAATAGTGTTACCCCTTAGCGAGCTTTCAACAACGACTCCCAGACCATAAAAGACCTTAGGGCGCTAGGTGTAAAGACAATCCCCTCGGGCGTACTTGCTCAAGTAACAAAGGCCCCGAAACAAGACTAGCCACTATAATTTTTCATATTTTTCGCTTTTTCTATTTATTTTTTTAATAACAAGTATACCCATGCGTTCCCAAAGCTTGAGTTTCAGTATTTTCATAGTCATTACTCACTTCCTATACAATTATATCTTTAAAACAACGTTTTTCTCTCAGCAGACAAACAAGCTAATCTTAACCAACAAGCAAATATAAACACCTATGTGCTAACCGATAGCATCTAAATAACAAGCATGGATTAAATCATGTATAACATTATAACTAAGCTCATGTCATCCACTAAATGCAAAAATCTATCAATGTTCTATGTCATCATTGGCCAAATTAGAATTCAACTAACTAAGAACCTGGGATTATGCAATGTTATGCAACTAAACAGATATTAAGCAAACAAAAAGAAGAAATTTTTTTTACTACAAAATTAAACTAATAACTACTAACATGCAATTAACTATATGTAATATGAAATTACTTTATATGATGCAATTACACTACATGCTCTAAACTACTGACTAAACTCAATACCCTCAAACTTAAAACGAACAATGCCCTCATTGTAATTAAAAGTGCAAGAATACTCCCCTAAGTGGCAATGTCATCTCCGTTCGCCTCCTCATGATCTGATGGTATATCAGGCAATGGATAAGTTTGAGATATTTTATAGTTGGAAACTGAGTGTGGGCTTCTAACTTTACTGCACAATTGGTTACCTCTGGAAAGGATCAACATGAACTATTAGACTTTATTTAATTATAACCAATACTTACTGCTAAAAATTTAATTAACTATAATAATAATAAACTAATTAAAGCATAAAGAATTGAATACAAAGGAAGAAAAATGTTAGACTATGGATAATGGAGAATTAAACAAATAGGGAGAGAGAGATATTTGATGGGGTGCATCCCATTAAACGCTCGATTTATAGTCTGTTAGCTAGACTATGTGCTTGACACCGCTATCCAATTCCTCTACGATATGCTAAGAACCCTCCATCCATTAGAACTACTATGTGCATAGGTAGGTTCCCCATCTAGTGAGTTTGTGAATTGAAACAACCTAGCATATTTCCTATGCATGATGCCCTCAGTTCTATTGCATAGCTAGGTGCTCCGTCCGTTGTATTGGTGAATAAATTACTGCATTGAGGCATGACAAATACAATAGACTTTTCCTCTTCTCTTTTCTTTTCCTCAGCCCACCATGGTGTATAAGAGGCCTCTTTATCATCCTGATCTTTACTTTGAACGTGGCTACCAAGATGAAATGGGTTTGTAAATTTCACTAAATTTTTTAACTCTGACTGAAAAGGCACCTGGGGTATTATACAAGTCATTTCATGTTCTTCTTTTTCTATACCCTCAGTTGTCTCCTTAATGTCCACTCCTTTAAGTTCATTTAGTGGCATGTACACTTCTGGCTCTCCATCAGTTTCATCGTCCATGTCATAGCACCAATTATTTGGAGGGCGATTGTTCAAGGCTTCCAACATTTGGTCCATCTGATTCTGAAGATTTTGAATTGGCCTTTCTTGCTCAATCACCTTCTCCTCAGTTGATGCTACAAATTTAAACCACAAATCCTCCAATCTTGAATTATCTTGTTCAGTTTTGAAATCCATGTATTGTGGACCATTCATTGAGGAGTTAATGAGTTATTCCATCTGTCTGTTAAGATTTTGGCTTGATAACTCCTGATTCATCATCATCTCTTCATGTTCTGCTATGCTTTTTGACATGAATTCCTTCAACTCTGAATTTTCCTCTTGTTGCATTAGAGGTAGATATGAGAAATTCGATGGATATGTCGGACTTGGAACACAGTCTTGGTCTTGATAGTTATAACTCCATTCATAATCTGGGTGATACCCCCAACCTTGATGATAATTAGGATTAGCATAGCTATTACAGTAATCACCCCCATACTGTATTTGCCCATAACTGATGTTCCTCTGATAGCTTGGATGCTCGCCAGCACAATATTCACATGTAACTACTATCTCTCGAGGACGTTGGGCTGCAAGAACATCCAACCTCTCCGAAAGTGTTGCAATTTGTGCTGACAATATAGAAAATACATTGAGTCCCTCAGTGTTGATGTCCCTTGGTTGAGGCATATTCGCATAAGGCCATTGAGAAGCAAAGTCATCCATGGTACCTGAAAAGAGAAATATAGGAAGAGAATTAAAATAAAATAAAAATGTTTAAATTAAGACTAATTCGATTGAAATTAATGTTGGCAAAAATTATTAAAATAATTCCTCGGCAACGGCGCCAAAAACTTGTTGGTCGTTTTACCGATTAATATATGCGTGCAAGTATACACGGTCAACAAGTAATAAAGAGTACGTAAAGTATCGCCTCCACGGAGAATTAACTAATAAATTTCACCAAGCACTAGTCTATAACCATTTCAGTCTTATTTAAACGAATGATTTAATATTTTCTTATTTAAACTATGAAATTAAATAAACCTAACTATTCCTAGAGTAAGACTAGATAATGAAGACCTGAGATCACAATATCATCTATTGAATCATTTAAATCAACGCACTCCATGTTAAGCCAAATTACTTGCACTAGATTGCTAGTCGAGAACACGAAAGTAAAGTACAACCATATCTCAATGTACCATACCCATATCACATATAATCCACAATTGATGGAATACACATGAACACCCACATTACCTAAACCACTATATGTCTATGTGATTTATAAATAATTTGGGTTTTAGCCCAAATTCTCAAACGACTACAAGCGATGCCTTAGTATATGTCTATCCTAAGCACGAGTCATATATTCCATCACCATGTAAAACATACAAACAAAAGCTATCAATATCAAATCTAAACCCATACTCCGTCTTTCAAGTTCAGATGGGTTATCACATTAATTGATGGCCAATCAACTAAGCAAATTAGCATGAATCTTAATAGACAATCTTAAAGCAATCAATAAGGCTAACAATGAAGTATGTCAAATTACACTAGGCAATAGATTCTATTGCAATCTCAAAATAGAGTTTAGTTCATCATAGAATTAAAATCAATAATCCATAATTGAGTATACATTGAGAAATAAAGATAGAAGTAAATAGAAGTTAGGAAATTGGGAATGAAAATCTGATCTCTCTTGCTCCAATTCTGAATTTCCTATGCTCTCTAATTGCTTCAATCTTCAACTCTAATCTGATCTAGGGTTCTAATCTAGTCTACTCTATTCTACTTGTTGAAATTAAAGAGAAAGCAACAGTAGCTGCGTGATCCCCCAAGCGGTGGAATCTTTTTAATCATGAAAATACGTCCAATATATAAGCCCTAATTGAACCCCCTCTCCATTACGCTTTAATTTTAAAAATTAAAATAAAGTCAGCAGCTTCGGTCAAGTATGCGCGCGGTCGCGCGCTGTCCCTTCGTAATCATAGAGCGAGCGCGCAAGTGCAAAGTCAGTTATGACCGGGTGATGGCGCGGGCGCACGTGTTCCAGCTTGTTTAGCCGCGCAGCCGCGCGGCTTCTGTGTTCTGCTTCCTTGAGTTTTGATGCTGCTACTGCTTCTGTGTCCAGCTGCTAATACTTCTTCCATCAATGATTAGTTGCTTATCTCCACTCGACTCTCGTGTCATGCCTTCAATGATCTCATGCCACTTATCAACGCCGAGCTATACCATTTCCTTCACTTTTACACCAGAGGGGTTCTCAGTACATGCAATGCAAAATAACACGAAATGCAACTAAAATACACTAAAATGTACTTGAGATAGGCATAGTTCTCGTGAATTGATATCCAATAAGTAGGTATAAAACCCACTTATCAAAAATCTCAAGCATTCCAACTGCAATATTGTGAGTATTTCTTTTGAGTATAAGAATACTTTGAGTATATCTTTTAGTGCAAGACTTTTTCAGGATAATATCCGATATTCCAGGTCAAATCTAGTTTCTACTAAGGTAAAAGATATTATTTTATTTCAATACTCATAAGAAATATCATTTTCTTTCATACTCTATATTACGTAAGTGATATTATTTCATTTCATATTTTTAAATTTAAACTTACTGTGGTAAGTATTGCTTCTATAATTCCTGAAATGATTAAAAATTCTTTAAGTTTTGTGCTTCATCTAATATCACTTCACTAGAACATTGGTATGAACTTTCTTATTAAATTTTAATATTTTCATGTCGGGGTACTTTTCATGGGTACTATTCATACGGTACTATTCATAAGTACTGTTCACAATAGAATTTAATTTTTTTTCTGTCCAAATTATTTTTGATATAAGAATATCATTCTTAAATTTTACTCCACAATTAGTTATCATGTTGACAATTTGGACACTTTTGAACTCGGGATAAATTGAATTATTAATCTCTAATATTTATCATTGATCTCACTTGATTGATTCTTTATATCACGGTCATCATCCTCATGCTTATATTGTGTTAAAAGTCATCTTTGGCCTGTAGTGCAAAGATGGACTGTTGATTGGTATGATTATGACCAGGAATTATGTATTGGTATAATCATAACCTGTAATGTTACAGATAAGGTTTGGGGTGAAAGTCCTCTTTGGCATGTAGTGCATAGATGGACAGGTGTTTGGCATGATCATGACCACTGGTGATATAAACGATTATTTTTGGCTCGTAGTGCATAGATAATTTGTTGATTGGAAATAATTTTTGATTGGTGTTACAAGGATAAAATATTGATGATGGACTTTTAAATTATAGAAGATAGTAGACATCATGCTCTACTTGACTCTTCTAATGGATTGTTGTTTCCGCTGCAGTTGTTGATCTAAAACTTGTTGTCCATTGTATTCTATTAGATTTTTTCATGTTGAGGACTAAGGATAATTTGTTCTATATTATCTTAGTCATAATATTATTTACTAGGCTAGTTAAGCTCAACCTTTTCCTTTTGGTTTCATTCTTCTACTCAAGAGGCGAGAATGTAGTTAGGACTAGTCGGGAAGTGGAGTAATGGTCGAAGATGGTTATTTTAGTAATCATCACTATTTTGTAAAATAGTATGAAAAGAATTGTAATGAGGATTTTAATTGAGTTTGAATATTGTCTACGAGATAATATTTGTACTAAAACTCACAGCTTATGTTTTGTTATATTTTACATGACAATTAATAGTTGTATAAATGAAGTTTGTATTTGAATTATGTACCATGTATTTGGCGACTCAAAATGGGTTGTGTGGACCTATTTTGGGGGTGTCACAGACACTATTTTTAGTATAGCTTTGATTTCCATTCTCCGTCCTTACTCTATCTAAGCATTTTCCCGAAAGGGAAAACCATTCCAGTAGTTAGAGGTTTGACTTTATCCCAAATAAAACATTTATGCATGTACATAGTTTTGATTTTGAATTTTTACATATGTTTGCATAGATATCTGTTTGCATGCCTTTATGTTTATATATGTTTTAATTTAAATAGTACTTAAATGACTAGTCTGCTCATAGTCGGTCTCTCCTCTTTGGTATGTTTTGTATATATTAATAGAATAAACTTTTATATTCCTGGAATAGATATTATTATTATTTATACTTAAAAAACTAGTTCATGGCTTTGATACCAAAGAGGAGAGACCGGCTATGAGCAGACTAGTCATTTAAGTATTATTTAAATTAAAACATATATAAACATAAGGACATATGCAAATATATATCTAAATAGATATCTATCAAACATATGTAAAAATTTAAAATCAAAATTATGTACATGCATAAATATTTTTGTGGGGATTAAGTCATACCTCTAACTACTGAAATGGTTTTCCCTTTCGGGAAAATCCTTAGATGGAGTAAGGACGGAAAATGAAAATCAAAGCTATACTGGAAATACTATCTGTTATTATTATTGGAGAATTTACAATGAGGAAAGAGGAGAGATGGAAGGAGAGCCTAACTTAGGCGTAATTTCCAGCTTGCCTTTTCTGATTACAAGAGGACCTATTTATACACCTCTTGAGATACCTATCACATCGGACTTCAAAATGAAATCAAATTAGAATTAAGTAAAAGATAAAGTTCGGGTACACTTTGGGCCCCATTGTCAACTTTAATCATTTTACCTTTTTCTAAAGTTTTTTCGAAAAGGATGCATACCTAACTTCCTTTAATAAAGTAGCTTTAATAAAGTATAGATACTCCTTTACAGATAAAAGTAGTTTACATAATTAAAGGACATCAATAATGGAGTAAGTGCGTCCATTATTGATCTGGACAGCTTGTCTACATTCGGTTCACGTCTGAAAAAATATTTACGTGTCCAAATTGTGTCTAGCTATGCTGTCAAGGTTGGTTGGTTCCACTATCACTTACTGGTGACCCAATTGGAGAGTCTGAAAAGGTTAGAGAGTGGGATGGTGAGTTCTCCACTTTGTCTGCCACTTTCTCTTTAGTGTAGTTATTCTGTGGGGATAAGAGTGGTGGAAGTGAATTTTTTCTTACTTGGAGACATTCAAGCTTGTTGAGAAAGCTATTTAAGGCTGTTTGAGTGTCATTTATACTGTTTTTACTTTTAGAATTTCTAAGAAGGAGCTTCCTCTTAGTACTGGCATTTCTTTTCTTGGTGATCGTGACAACCCTATCTTTAAGCTGTGTAACTAGCTTTCGAAGCTGAATAATTTCTTTAGCTTTGCAGGGAGTCATGGAACTTAGAATTGTATCAGTCCTAATCTGATTACTGGAGTCTGGTATTTTTAAAGAATTAATTTGACTAATTAAAGTCTTTCTAGGACTGAAATTAATCTGACTTAATTCTGATTGGCTATTGGGGAAAGCCACACCCATCAACAGACTTGATATCTCTTTACCACTTGTCGTTTGTAATGGAGTAGGTAAGTTATTTACGGATGACTCACTATCCATCATAAGTGTTTGGGATCTTGTGATATCCTTTGTGCTCTTTAGAGAGGAAGATGTTAAACTCTTCTGTCCCATATTTTGGGTATCTAACTGTGAGCTTAGATATTATACCTGTTGTTGTAAATCATTATTTTTCTAGCGAAGTTTAGAATTCTCTGTTAAGAGTTCTTCTTTCTGTTTATTGAGCTTGAAGAAACTGGATACCATAGTTTCAAAATGTGTGCAAAACAATAGTTGTGTTAGATTAGGGTTGAACCTATTTTGTTTCTAGCAAATTGATGAGCTGATTCTAAAGATTCAAAACCTTTGAAAATAGGTTTTGGATAATTCTATATCTGTGAGCAAACATCTGTCCAAGATTGGAAAATACCCTGAACATAGCATGCTACTACTACATAGAATTTAAACTTTTTAATTGGAATAAACTGGCACAAGCATTTAGGGATGCTAAAAACTCTTTTTGGTTTTTTCCATATGATATCCAAATATTATCAATGACACATTTCTGTTCTTTGGTAAGCTTTATTCTTGGCAAAGGTTTAAATACGAACTTTTCTATGTCTGTATATGAATAAAGCTGTAGGTTTCCAATTGAAAGAATTTCATAATTCTTTTGAGGGGGAGGATGTATGATATGCTGGGATGACTGTGCAATTTGTATATTATTTGATGTATATGTGTGTTGTGTGTACTGGCATAAACTGGTATTAGTGTTGAGCCTATAGGCGGCAAACCTTTATGAAAACCTTGATGCATGTTGTTGTTCCTTGGTGAAGAATGCCTTGGAGGATCTGTCATCTGTTATGTAATTATGAAGTTAATAAACAAATTGTTTTATACAAATAAACTGCTGTTATGACTGCTTCTGGAGATTATTTCAAACCTATTTTACTATGTTAGGTGTCGGAGGTGGTTTTTCTATTGGAATATTTTCTAGGGTTGGTGTAATGAATGAGTAAATAAATCTATAAGTTGTTTCTAGATCGTAAAGCTGTATATTTATAACCTGGTTAGGAGCTACAACTTCTTTCTCTTCTAGGATCTTATAAAAATATTCCAGGTATTCGAGACTAAAAGTTATTCTGTATTTCAATCCTGGGACCTGTGTATGTTTCCTTTTTGAATATTTAAGAAAGGTCTTTTTATCTAGTTTATTAGTTAATTTTTTCTAGTTAGTTTTAAATTTATGGTCTTTTTTTGGATCTAATGCTCAGATAAATATTCTTCTTAATTATAGATTGTTTTCTTAAAGTCTTTAATAATTTTATGTGAAGATTATTAGTTATATCTTTATTAAAGATTTTCTCTAGAATATGATATTCATCTGGAATGTTAGATTGTTGGTTAGATTGTTGGTGAGTATTATATATACTAGTTTTAACAAAACTATTTTCTAACTTATGATCTAAGTTAATAAGAATAATTATACTAGGGTGTCCTAGTATTAACTGTTCTAATCTAATGATAATATTACTGCTTATATTATTACTTGAGCAAAAATCTGTTTTATTATTTAGTATGTTAACGATTTATAATCGGAAAAAAGAACTTTCAATGCTAACACACGGATACAACGTTCCACCGGGAAACGCGACCTGAGTGACGTCCCACTAGATAGAAATCAATCTAATAGATCATATTTCTGATCAACAACCGTTAGTTAAAGAGACTAAAATAGATCATATTTTTTATCAACAATCCTTCAGTTAAAGAGACTGAAATAGATCATATTTCTGATCAACAACAATATAGTTAAAGAGACTGAAATAGATCATATTTCTGATCAACATCCATATTGTAAGACCCCAACTTTTTATAAAAAAAATTAATTTTCTTCTATTCATTTTTTTGAAATAGTAAGGGGTGGATATGATTAATGTGGTTAGTTATGGGTAAAATGTGCAAATTTTACAAAATAAGCAAGTGGTTATAAAATATTCATTATTATCGGGGAATATTCGTTTGGTCGTGGAATATTCTTGTTGTCGGGGAATATTCGTACGACGGCGCAGCCATTTAAGGGCCCCATAATGAAAAACTGTCGGATGAAGAAAACGACAAGTATGAGTTTTTTTTATAAATAACGGCGTAGTAGAGAATAAAATCTATTATCTTCTATGATTTAAAAGTCCATCATCAATATTTTATCCTTGTAACATCAATCAATATACATCTTGAATCAAAAATTTATCTTTTCACTACGAGCCAAAGATATTCATTTGTATCACCAGTTGGTCATGTTCATCTCAATACCTGTCCATCTTTGTACTACGGGCCAAAGATAATCATCGGTAATCATTCATCTTTGCATTACAGACCAAAGATATTCAGTTATATCACCATTTAAAACTGAGAATGATGAAAATATTTTAAAGACAACGAATCCAGTGAGATAAAAGGAAAAAGATTAGGGATTCGTACTTTAGTTTATCCAAGTTCAAAAACACTCCACAATAAATAATTGTGGAACAAAATTCAAGAATGAAGATCAAAATATGGATACAATCAAAGATAGTAACCATAATAGACAACTTGGACAAAGAAAAGAAAATTTAATTTTTTTTGTGAATAGTGTCGTATTAGTGAATAGTGTCGTATACGTGAATAGTATCGTATATGTGAATAGTAACTCCGACACAAAAAAGAAAAAATTCCATAAGAAAAATCATACTTCGTGAATAGTACTTATGCATAGTACCATATTCATGAATAGTGCCGTATACGTGAATAGTAACCTCGACATGAAAAGGTAAAAATTTTATACCAATATTTCGGTATAATGATATTAAAAGAAATAACATCATTTACGAAGAAAATAACATCATTTATCTCAAAAGAATAGTACTTCTGACTGAAATATCGGATATAATGCTGAAAAAAACTTGCGCTGTTTATCAACTCTCAAAGTATCTAAATACTCACAAAAATATGTTCGATATTATAGAGAGGGAAAACTTTTGATTCTGGTGTGATTTTCAATTCTAGCTAAGCACCCTATTTATAGGAAAATGTCAGAACGCCAAAGCAGACTGACCTGCTACCGGTGGCTCTACCCTCTGCCATTCACGCATTCTACAATTGAAACTTTAGCATTTTTCCACCAAAAAAACAAAAGTGGGGCCCACCCATGTTTTTAATAAAAAAAATTATTTCTGAAACTTTTATAATTCATAATAAATAGCCCTTTTATCAGAAAAATACAAATTTTATGTCCATTCTATAGGAAATTTAATTCTCTACAATTTTGTAGAAGAAATTTTTTCTAAATTCTAAACAGAAAATAACCGAAATCCACATACGGATGATTGTTAATACCTCCATTCCGACAAAATACTGATAGAACTACTCAGCATTAATTCCTTCATTTATATCCACATAAAATAAATATTTCCTTAGCATATAAATCAATAATTAATTATTCACAAATAATATTACAGAATCACAATAATGACAAACAGGTCGTTCCTAGGAAAGTGGGGGTTTTCCGATAAGGATTTCTCCTTATTGGCACGTAATTAGGTGATCGACCAAACCCCTTTCCTAGACAGAACTTCCTTAGACATTGACAATAATGTTATCTAATAATATTATTCAAATAATATAAATTATTAATTTGATAATGAGAAATAATGTGTTGTGACAATTATTGAAACAACAATAATATAAAATATCAACGTAGCAATTATTGAATCAATAAAATAAAATATTAAACAGTAATTACTGCAATAATTATTGAGTATTGTCTTCTTACGTAAGAATCAATAATCTAAAAATATTGTGCAATACCGTGTGCTACTGTTCAACCACGCGTATTACTGTACTTTAACCACCAGGTATTCTAACAGTGTTAACAGAAACAACAACGCCGTTATTCATAAAAAAAACTCAAACTTGTCATTTTCTTCATTCGACAGTTTTTCGTTATGGAGCCCACAAATGGATGCGCCATCGTACGAATATTCTTCGAAAGCAAGAATATTTCACGACCAAACGAATATTCTCCGACAATAATGAGTATTTTATAACCACTTACTTATTTTATAAAATTTGCACATTTCACCCATATCTAGGCATATTATCAAATCAACACCTTATTATTCAAAATAATATTTAAAGAAATTAAATCTTTATTCATAAAAAATTGGGGTCTTACAACCTCCCCTCTTTATGAAATTTCGTCCTTAAAATTGACATACGTACCTGATATGTCGAAGATGTGAGGATACCTTATTTTTATATCAGATTCTAACTCCCAGGTCATTTCTTCAATAGCATGGTTCCTCCACAAAATTTTAACCTTTGTGTGTAGGACATGCTCCTTCATATCCAAGATCTTGACAGGTACCTCCTCGTACGTTAAATCTTCGATTATCTCGTTTGGTTCTAACTCAATAATGTGGTTTAGGTCTTTCACATATTTACGAAGCATATATATGTGAAAAATATTATGAACACGAGACATGCTTGGAGGTAATGCGAGTCTATAGGCCATATTTCATACTCGGTCAAGAATCTCAAATGGACCAACAAATCGTGGATTGAGCTTTTCTCTCTTCCCGAATCTTGTAACTCCCTTCCATGGAGCAACACGTAACAATACATGATCCCCAATATTAAATTTCACGTCCTTTCGATGCAGATTCGTATAACTCTTTTGTCGATCCTGTGCCATTTGTATATGTTGTCGGATCATTTGGATCATTTCTGTAGTCATACGTACCAACTCTGATCCCAATAATGTTGCTTCACCCACCTCATCCCAACATACTAGAGTGCAACACTTTCGTCCATACAACGCTTCGAATGGAGCCATGCCTATACTTGCTTGATAACTATTGTTATAGAAAAATTCCACCAATGGTAGGTACTTATCCTAACTCCCTTTGAAGTCTAGAACACAGATTCTCAATAGATCTTCAAAAGTTAGAATAGTCCTTTCTGATTGCTCGTCCGTTTGAGGACGGTATGCCGAACTGAATCGTAAATCCTTGCACATAGCTTTCTACAAACTAACCCAAAATCGTGAAGTGAATCTTGGGTCATGATCTGAAACTTTGGATACGGGCATTGTGAAAGCCCCAAATCCGGGTCCCAAATCACCACGGATCTGGTATACTATTTCTATAACTATTTGCGAAAGATATAAACATAAATTGTGTATACATTAAACTTTACACATTAATCCCCAAGGTCGAGTAACCTTAACTTATACACATTTCATAACCTATTTAACTTACAGTGTCATTAATATACAATACTGTTATAAACTTTATCTACTCATATAATCCAAAGCTGGACTTATCTTTGTCTTTTCCTTGTAGCCGAGGTATTAGTCTTAATCTGTAATGTTTATCATGATATAGCAAGGGTGAGCAATGAGTTTGCCCAATAAGTTTAAATTTATTTGAGGATATATCATGATTGAAAGAATTAAACAATAAGCTGACTAACATTCAACAATATAGTTGTGAACTAGCATGAACAAATTTTCATAGCTGAACGACCAATACAATAGGAATTGAATGGTCAAGAATGAACATGAACAATTATAACTGGACTAGATGGTAATGAAGGTGATCAGCCTTTCATACCTGATGAACACTTGCATTATTTACACAGAAAGCTATTCAACAATTCATAGACATGGTAATCAACAATGATTAACCATTAGCATATTCGAATGAAACAACTCGAGGCCGAGTTTAAGAAAACTTGCACAATAATTAGAAGTTCAAGATGAGGAACTTGCTCAATAAAAGAGTATAGTTCAAGGAACTTGCCTGTTTCACCAACAACTGCTACAAATTTATATCACTTTATCCGAAGACCTAATATTATAAATATAGATCTCAAATAATAGAATAATATCATCACAGTATAAAATAGTTAATAAAAGTTATAAAATAACCTAAACACATAACACATATTCCTATAAGTCCACAAACTACTTAAGACTCGGTATCAAGTCAAACTAATTCAGTTTGAGTTGAATCCGACACAATTCTAACATCCCGACGGTCTAGTCGGATAATTCTCGAGCCTAAAATCACTAAGACTCACTCTAAACACTGAACAATTAACTTATATAATTTTCTATTCAGACAAAACATTTTTCAAAGACTCGTAATAATTTTTTAGTATATTATTACCATTAATCATAATTTTTCAATCACTTATATCATATTTATATAATATAAATACCACATTATTCTCTTATCATTAATATTTATTTAATATTAAATATTAATGAAAATTATAACATAATATTATAATATATTTATAATATATCAAAGTATTTTTAATACCTTAATTTCTCATTTAAATGATTTTTAAACATTTAAATCTATTATCAAGTAATTGACATTAATATTAAAATATTAATATTTTTCATGACAAAATATCAAAAGTTATATTTTATAACTTCAAATATTTTTCTAACCCTTAAATTATTTTTATATGATTTTTAAATCATTAATTCTAATTTTCCATAATTTATTTAATATATCCATTAAATAAATCAATTACCATTAATATTAATTTATTAATAAAATTCATCACCAAATACCAAAAGTAATTAAAAATAACTTAAAATATTTTCTAACATCATCATATAATTTTTCATGATTTTTCAAGTATTAAAATCATTTTTAAGTAATTTATTTAATATTATAATTAAATAAATTAAATATCTATAATATTTCAAAAATATTAAATATTTATGAAATATACTCAAAATTATTAAAAACTCATTTTTAGGCTTTAACATAATTTTTAAGAATTTATTTTGTATTTTTCATAATTAAAAACTAATTTTCTCTATTTATTTAATAAAAATAATAATTTTCAAAAATTAAGTATCACTAAAGGGTGCCTATAGCGATAGAACCGTCGCTATAGGTGTTCTTCACCAAACCCAGAATGTTCATACACAGTTTGCAGGGTGCCTCCTTTGACCGATTCTAGATTCTTGATCTTTTAGTTTCTGGTTTGTCTAAAATGTTAGTATTGTAGTGTTTATGTAATACTACAATCCCAATCAAGTTTCATGGCCATAACATCACATAACAGCAAGATCTAAACCTCAAAAAATCATGTCAGAGCTGTTTTTCATTTATAGGTTTTCCAGAAATGAAGAACTGTTGCAGGGTACCTACTTTGGTGCTCTGTAACTTTGATTCTAGGCATTATTTGTGTGATCTAAGAGTTTACACATGTAGTATATATGTCAGGGTACAATAACATAACACTAGATCATCATAACAACATTATATGAACAATATCTGGCATGGTCAAACCATGTCAGAAACCTTGTTCTTAATTTTTCTGGGTTTTCCAGAAACTTAACAAAACAGACAGTCAACTCTAGTTTGACCTTGATTATCTTGGATCATATACATGATCTGGGTAAACTAATGACATGATTGTGTAGTCCTCATGTCAGACTACAACATCAAAACAACAACATGGCTTAATCACTTAAACACGGTAAGATCTAAGGCTTTGAAAAGCTTGTCAGAGCTTTCTGGGCAAATCTGGGTTTTCCAGAACAGTTTGGTCATTGTCGGTCAACCGACTTTGACCACTTATAACTTGAAATCTACACATGATCAGACCCTATTTTCAGTTCCAGATTATAGTCCACATGGCATATTACATATCTATAACTTAAAACACCATAAATCATCAACAAACAAGGATCTATGAGCCCTGACATATGGCTGTCAGACCATATTTTAGGGTTCATAGTCAGTCCTTAAAACTTAATTTTCTAACACCTAGATGTTATGGATCCTTAATGTAACATCTTAGATCACTCAATAACATCCCCTAACACAACTTTAATCAACAACTAACAACATCTAACATCAAACACAAATTTTAAAGATTAGGGTTTTATATGTTTTCTAGCTTTGATTCTTAATTTCTGTCCTTGGATCCTGTTCTTGGAAAACATAGAGCTGATCATGGCTTAAATTTTCACACCCTCTCACTCTAGATTTCGAAAAGTTAGAGAGAGAAGGGACTTGGAGCAAATGAGAAGTAAAGTAAGTATTTCTTACTTTTTAATCTCTTAGATTTTGATTCATGTATCTAATGTTGCTAGGTGGCAACAAAAATTTGATCTTGGAAAGATATTACACACATTGGATAAACATAACTAGATGAGTTACCAAGATTTGCAAAATACTTTACTTAAGTATTAAGAAAAAGGGTATTTTCGTCATTTCGCACCCACTAGGGGTACTTTTGTAATTTTCCATTCAAATTTGAGGGTAATTTAGTCATTTATGTTATGGATTTAGACACATGGCAAATCTTGGTGATGAGTCCCTAAGATTTGTATTTATCTTTTGTTAAAAGATAAGGTCGAGGGTATTTTGGTCTTTTTACCCTTACTAAGGGAAATTTGGTCTTTTCTCCTATACATTGAAGGGTATTTTGGACATTTTCCTTTTATTCCATAACTTATAACACTTAGCCATTTATACTTTGCTTTTGAATTACCAAATTAGGGTTTTGAATATCCGGATTAGGGTTTTCAAATCCCTAGAACATAAATTAGGGTTTCTGAACGTATCGTTAGGGTTTCTAACAGTTCGTTAAAGTTTTCTTACTGAACAACAATGTTATTAACATAAATTTAGGGTTTACTAAAGTTATACTTATCCTGGCCAATAATTGATCCTTAATCCACAAACTATACACATAAACAATCACTGTTCACATATAAGATCTCATATACCGACTCGTATACACTTAGATATTTAACCCTGATAATTCTTCACAAGAATTTTAATTCCACCAAAAACTTATACCTCATAATCAAACTATCAGTTACAGTCTACCATATCATTCAAGTCTTGTCCAAAATTTTTGAAATCCTTAAAATTTCTTCACAGAAACGTCAAATCCATACACTTATTTTCAGTCTAGGTTTATCATATAACCTTTAATCCATCATTTATGATTTAAATTAATTTTCTAAATTATCGGGTTGTCACATTCACCCCTTCTTCTAAGAATTTCGTCGCTGAAATTTAACTTACACCTTATACCATACAGCTTACCCCATTCATACACATCATTACATGCTACCCAATACACCTCTCACAAGAATAAAAATTTTCAAATCATACTGAGGAGTCATATAGACTATAAACTTTCATTTTCGAAAAGGTTTACGAAAATTCATCCGCAAACCATCTTATCTTACAGACATAATGGGTAGCTAGCCCGATATGCCCTTTACTTATTAAGTATTGTTGGTCTGATATGTTTCTCGTCACTGCCATAGGCAAAAAATTTTACCTCAGCCTTATCAGATTCAGCGTCAAAATAATTTGGTTCGGAAAAATTTTCAAAGAATGCAAAGAATTTTCATAAAAGTTGATCTAGCCGAATCAAATAGCTTACACCCATATCAATAATTAATTTTAATTGAAATACGGATGTGTATAGACAAATGCTGTCGGCAAATTAAAATTTTAAAAATATTTTGAAAATAACGTCATGATGTCGTACTATATTAATAGTCTGTTTGAGGATGCCTTCATCGAGTGACTTTGTCATAACACATCATATAATAGTGGAATAATAATTTTAGATCGAATTCAACACTAAGTATTCCTGTATTTACAATTTCATTAACTTTTTATCATCTCTGCACCAGGTTACATGGTACATAAGTGATAAATAAAAATATATTTTGATATTTCAAATCATTATCGTTTAGCCGAAACAAGTAGCACAAACTATTCTTTAAACCGTTCAAAATTCATTACAAATCTGTTTTATCATCTCAACAGGTAACGAGGTGTCGGTGGCCCGAAGTCCACGCATAGACAATGGTCACCAGAAGTTGAGAATAAAAATTCATTTTCAAAAGCACATAGTACGTATTTAGCTTGATGTCAAAAATTTCGAGTCTAGCATAGCTAGAAGATTTGGAAAACTTAATGTCTCCACTAATGATCAATTGCTTAATCAGTCTACCTGTTCCTATTATCCTCAATACTCCACTCACACTTAATTCTATACCCAGTTCGTCAAACCACACTCATGAGTTCAAGAACTTTCCACAATCATATGAGTTTAAGAACTTGTCCTAGTCAGACCTTTGGCGTCCATTCGCTGAGGGATTCATAAACATTTCATATAACTATGAGTCACGAACGTACCATAAGTATGAGTTTTAAGAACTCGTACTTAACCATATATTCTCTACCTATATTCCATCTATGTGGTATACACATGAGAAAAGAATCACCTTATTAACATGCATATAGCAAATAGCGCGACATCAGGTTCCAATGATTATCAATGTAAGAAACTAAGTGGTTGTCAAACCAAACTCGGCCACTAATCAATATAGGAAGCTAAGCGGATAATTTCCCGCCCATACAAAGAATTGGTTAACCTAACCACTATATCGACCAGGAAGCTAAGTGATTCTAAAACCAAGTACAAATTCCCCGCCCATACAAAGAATCATACAACTCAGCTGCTGACATGAGTCCTCAATTGAAATCCCACACCATTCTAACTTTCTCTTTTCTTAATACGAATTTTCTTTAATCTGTATCTTAACATTTACCACTCTTTTCTGAGTTTACATTGTATCATTTCCTAGTACCTTCTCTTTATAGCTCCAAGCTATATCATTCTAATCACTTAACATATCATATGTTATTCAATAATTTAATCTGATCACGCCGTGATCTTATTTAGTAATCATTTCTCCTTATACTCACGATCGTTTTATACTACGATCTTCTTATTATTCTCTTTAATCATATTATATTATGATTTTATTTACACTTTTTATCTTATAGACATCGTCTATTTATTTTCACTTTTCATCTTTATTACTAGAGTCAGGTAACTCCAGATTCTTATCCTTATATCTCTTCAAGATTCTTCTTTGAATATTGTTTATCTTTATCTTTACTTAATAATGAATTTCCAAAAATTCTTCTTTTATCACTTAAACTCGATTTGAGTTTATTCCTTATCATCATCTCCGTGGTTATAGCCTAAGGTACCCCTACCTAAGGTTTATAACATACGGCTTTGATACCAGTTGTGAAAGCCCCAAATTCGGGTCCCAAATCCCCACGGATCTGGTATACTATTTCTATAACTATTTGCGAAAGATATAAACATAAATTGTTTATATTTTAAACTTTACACATTAATCCCCAAGGTCGAGTAACCTTAATTTATACACATTTCATAACCTATTTGACATACAGTGTCATTAATATACAATACAATTACAAACATTATCTGCACATATAATCTAAAGCTGGACTTATCTTTGTCTTTTCCTTGTAGCCGACGTATTCGTCTTAATCTGTAATGTTTATCATGATATAGCAAGGGTGAGCAATGGCTTTGCCCAGCAAGCTTAAATTTATTTAAGGATATATCATGATTGAAAGAATTAAACAATAAGCTGGTTAACATTCAATAATATAGTTGTGAACTAGCATGAACAAATTTTCATATCTGAACAACCAATACAATAGGAATTGAATGGTCAAGAATGAACATGAACAATTATAACTGGACTAGATGGTAATGAAGGTGATCAGCCTTTCATACCTGATGAACACTTGCATTATTTGCACAGAAAGCTATTCAAAAATTCATAGACATGGTAATCAGTAATGATAAACCATAAGCATATTCGAATGAAACAACTCGAGGTCGAGTTTAAGAAAACTTGCACAATAATTAGAAGTTCAAGATTAGGAACTTGCTCAATAAAAGAGTATAGTTCAAGGAACTTGCCTGTTTCCCCAACTACTGCTACACAGTTTATATCACGTTATCCGAAGACCTAATATTATTAATATAGATCTCCAATATTAGAATAATATCATCACAATATAAAACAGTTAATAAAAGTTATAAAATAACCAAAACACATAGCACATATTCCTATCAGTCCACAAACTACTTAAGACTCAATATCAAGTCAAATTAATTCAGTTTGTGTTGAATCCGACACAATTCTAACATGCTGACGGTCTAGTCGGACAATTCTCAAGCCTAAAATCACTAAGACTCGGTCTAAACACTGAACAATTAATTTATATAATTTTCTATTCAGTCAAAAAAAATTTCAAAGACACGTAATATTTTTTTAGTAATTATTCCCATTTATCATAATTTTTCAATCACTTATATATATATATATATATATATATATATATATATATATATATATATATATATATACATACCACATTATTCTCTTATCATTAATATTTATTTAATATTAAATATTAATAAAAATCATAACATAATATTATAATATATTTTTAATATATCAAAGTATTTTTAATACCTTAATTTCTCATTTAAATGATTTTTAAACATTTAAATACATTATCCAGTAATTGACATTAATATTAAAATATTAATATTTTTCATGACAAAATATCAAAAGTTATATTTTATAACTTCAAATATTTTTCTAACCCTTAAATCATTTTTATATGATTTTTAAATCATTAATTATAATTTTTCATAATTTATTTAATATATTCATTAAATAAATCAATTACCATTAATATTAATTTATTAATGAAATTCGTCACCCAATATCAAAAGTTATTTAAAATAACTTAAAATATTTTCTAACACCATCATATATTTTTTCATGATTTTTCAAGTATTAAAATCATTTTTAAGTAATTTATTTAATATTATAAATAAATAAATTAAATACATTTAATAATCCAAAAATATTAAATATTTATGAAATATACTCAAAATTATCAAAAACCCATTTTTAGGCTTTAAAATAATTTTTAGGAATTTATTTTGTATTTTTCATAATTACAAACTAATTTTCTCTATTTATTTAATAAAAATAATAATTTTTAGAAATTAAGTGTCACTAAAGGGTGCCTATAGTGACAGAACCGTCGCTATAGGTGTTCTTCACCAAACCCAGAATGTTCATACACAGTTTGTAGGGTGCCTCCTTTGACCGGTTCTAGATTCTTGATCTTTAAGTTTCCGGTTTGTCTAAAATGTTAGTATTGTAGTGTTTATGTAATATACTACAATCCCAATCAAGTTTCATGGCCACAGCTTGACATAATAGCAAGATCTAAGCCTCCAAAAATCATGTCAGAGTTGTTATTCATTTTTGGGTTTCTCAGAAATGAATAACAGTTGCCGGGTACCTATTTTGGTGCTCTATAACTTTGATTCTAGGCATTATTTGTGAGATCTAAGAGTTCACACATGTAGTATACATGTCAGGGTACAATAATATAACACTAGATCATCATAACAACATTACATGAACAAGATCTGACATTGTCAAACCATGTCAGAAACCTTGTTCTTAATTTTTCTAGGTTTTCCAGAAACTTAACAAAACAGACGGTCAACTCTAGTTTGACCTTGATTATCTTGGATCCTATACATGATCTGGGTAATCCAATGACATGATTGTGTAGTCCTCATGTCAGACTACAACATCAAAACAACAACAAGGCTTAATCACTTAAACACGGTAAGATCTAAGGCTTTGAAAAGCTTATCAGAGCTTTCTGGGCAAATATGGGTTTTCCAGAACAGTTTGGTCATGGTCGGTCAACCGACTTTGACCACTTATAACTTGAAATCTACACATGATCTGACCCTATTTTCAGTTCCAGATCATAGTCCACATAGCATATTACATATCTATAACTTAAAACACCATAAATCATTAACAAACAAGGATCTATGAGCCCTGACATATAGCTGTCAGACCATATTTTAGGGTTCATAGTCAGTCCTTAAAACTTGATTTTCTAACACCTAGATTTTATGGATCCTTGATGTAACATCTTAGATCACTCAATAACATCCCCTAACATAGCTTTAATCAACAACTGAAAACATCTAACATCCAACACAGATTTTAAAGATTAGGGTTTTATACCCTTTCTAGCTTTGATTCTTAATTTCTGTCCTTGGATCTTGTTCTTGGAAAACTTAGAACTGGTCATGCCTTAACTTTTCACTCCCTCTCACTCTAGATTTTGAAAAGTTAGAGAGAGGAGGGACTTGGAGTAAATGAGAAGTAAAGTAAGTATTTCTTACTTTTTAATCTCTTAGATTTTGATTCATGTATCTAATGTTGCTAGGTGGCAACAATAATCTGATCATGGAAAGATATTACACACATGGGATAAACATAACTAGATGAGTCACCAAGATTTGGAAAATATTTTACTTAAGTTTTAAGAAAAAGGATATTTTCATCATTTTGCACCCACTAAGGGTACTTTTGTAATTTTCCATTCAAATTTGAGGGTAATTTAGTCATTTACGTTATGGATTTAGACACATGGCAAATCTTGGTGATGAGTGACCAAGATTTGTATTTATCTTTTGTTAAAAGATAAGCTCGAGGGTATTTTGGTCTTTTTACCCATACTAAGGGTAATTTGGTCTTTCCCCTATACATTGAAGGGTATTTTGGACATTTCCCTTTTATTCCATAACTTATAACACTTAGCCATTTATACTTTGCTTTTGAATTACCAAATTAGGGTTTTGAATATCCAAATTAGGGTTTTCAAATCCCCAAAACTTAAATTAAGGTTTCCGAACGTATCGTTAGGGTTTCTAACAGTTCTTTAAAGTTTTCTTACTGAACAACAATGTTATTAACATAACTTTATGGTTTACTAAAGTTATACTTATCCTGACCAATAATTGATCCTTAATCCACAAACTATACACATAAACAATCACTGTTCACATATAAGATCTCATATACCGACTTGTATACACTTAGATACTTAACCCTGATAATTCTTCACAAGAATTTTAATTCCACCAAAAACTTATACCTCGTAATTAGACTATCAGTTGCAGTCTACCAAATCATTCAAGTTTTGTCCAAAATTTTTGAAATCCTTAAAATTTCTTCATAGAAACGTCAAATCCATACACTTATTTTCAGTCTAGGTTTATCATATAAACTTTAATCCATCATTTAAGATTTAAATAAATTTTCTAAATTCTCGGGTTGTCACAGGCATGCCATGCATTCTCACAATCTCATTCACGTTCATACAAGCAAGCCATTCAAGGGAATAAGTCTCCCGTATCGACAAGAAATGAGCAGACTTGGTTAATCTATCAACAATAACCCAAATCACATTTATGCCTTGAGAAACCTTGGGAAGACCCGTAACGAAATCCTTGGTAATGTGTTCCGACTTCCATTTCGGAATCTCAAGTGGTTGCAATGGACCCTTTGGCACTTGTTTCCCCGCCTTTACACATTGATAAGTTAAACTCTGCGATCTCTCTCTTCATATTGCTCCACCAAAATATATGTAGATGATCATAATACATTTTGGTACTCTCAGGATGGATTGCAAACGAAGTGCTGTGTGCCTCTATCATGATTCTATGCTTCAAGTTAGAATCGTTAGGAATGCAAAGTCTGGAGTTCACTCGAAGTATTCCTTCTTCATCGATTCTTGCTTATGGAATAACACCTTCTTGTACTTTCTTCTTCATACGCATCAGCTCTGGGTCTGTGGCTTGAGCATCTTTAACTTTATCGATTAAAGTCGGTTCTACTCGTATATTTGATATCATCACGTGGGTACTTGGAACCTTTAACTTTATCTCCATTCTTTCTAAGTCGTACAAAATGAGTCTTTGCGTTGACATTATCGCACTCGTACCCGCATATGATCTTCTAATCAACGCGTTATCTACCACGTTCGCTTTTTCAGGATAATATTGAATAGTATGATCGTAATCTTTCAACAGCTCGAGTCAACGTCGTTACAACATGTTGAGTTCCTTTTGGGTGAAAAAATATTTGAGGCTTTTATGATCTGTATAAATCTCCACTTTCTCCCCGTACAGGTAGTGTCTCCAGATCTTCAACGCGAAAACGACTGCTGCCAACTCCAGATCATGAGTAGGATAATTCCTCTTATATTCTTTGAGCTGTCGTGAGGCATATAGGCTATGACTTTTCCATGTTGCATGAGAACACATCCTAACCCTTTGCCTAAAGCATCGATGTAGATAACAAATCCATCCGAGCCAGATGGTATTGTCAGAACAGGTGTCAAAATGAGTCTCCTCTTGAGCTCTTGGAAACTTTTCTCGCATTCCTCGCTCCATACAAATTTTATATCTTTCTGAGTCAGCTGAGTTAACGGAGTAGCGATTCGAGAAAATCCTTCCACAAATCTTCGATAATAAACAGCTAAGCCCAGAAAGCTACGTACTTCGGTTACCGACTTCGGTTGCTCCCAGTTTTGTATTGCTTCAATCTTCGCCGGGTCAACAGATACTCTATATTTTGACATCACGTGCCCAAAGAATGCTACTTTCTCAAGCCAGAACTCACATTTCTTCAGCTTGGCATATAGCTTGTTATCACGAAGCCATTGAAGTACCAGCTTCAAATAGTGCTCATGATCTTCACGGCTTTTGGAATAGATGAGGATGTCATCAATAAAGACAATAACGAACTGATCCAAATATTCCTTGAACACACGATTCATTATATCCATGAAAGTAGCAGAAGCATTAGTCAATCCAAAAGACACGACTAAGAATTCATAATGCCCGTACCGAGTTCTGAAGGCAGTCTTCGGAATATCCTCAGTTTTAATCTTTAGCTAATGATATCCAGAACGAAGATCAATCTTTGAAAAAAATTATGCTCTTTGCAACTGGTCGAACAAGTCATCAATGCGAGGTAGCTGATACCTATTCTTGATGGTGACATGGTTCAATTCTCGGTAGTCAATACAAAGTCGCATACTCCCGTCTTTCTTCTTTACGAATAAAACAGGAGCACCCCAAGGAGATGTACTAGGACGAATGAAACCGATGTCTAACAACTCATGTAGTTGAACCTTTAACTTCTGAAGTTCAATAGGAGCCATTCGATATGGGATTTTAGAAATGGGTTTTGTACCAAGTTTAAGGTCAATAACGAATTTAACTTCACGTTCTTGGGGTATACCGGGAAGTTCTTCAGGAAATACGTTAGGAAATTTACTAACAACAAAAATATTATTCAAATCTGATGTATTTTTGTTTAAATCCATAACATGGGCTAAGAAAGCTTGACATCCATTTTTTAATAAACGAATGGCTTTATGGCTTGATATGATAGTGATTGACTTTAGTGGTTTGGTTGCTTGAATTCACATAATAGGTTGGTTAGGAATATAAAAACTAACAACCTTACGAAAATAATCAGTTTTGGCATGATGAGTAGTTAACCAATCAATCCCTAAAATCATATCAAATGCAAGTATCTTTAAAGAGATAAGATCGAAAGGTAATGTGATGGTCCCAACTTGAATCAAGCAAGATTTATAAACCGTGGATGTAACGAAAGTTTCTCCTAACGGAGTCTCAACAGATAAGTCAAAGTCTAATTTCTCCGGAGTCAAGTTCAAACGTTGAGCACAAGCAGGAGAGATAAAAGAATGGGTAGAATCGGTATCTAGTAAGGTATAAACTTCACAAGAGTTTATGATTAGCTTACCCGTGATCACCTCGTTCGGGTTCCTCGCGTTTTGGGCAGTCACGACAAACGCTCTTCTAGGAACCACCGACTTTGACTTTTTAGGGACAGCCTTTGGAGTCACCATCCCCGCTGGACTTGGTTTAGCTACAGGACAATCTCGAGCTATATGACCTTCCTTTCCACAGTTATAACACACCTTGAATTATTGTGGACAGTTTGGGCTGATGTGTCCCTCTTTCCCGCATTTATAATATACGATCGATGGTCGTTCTCCTCCCCTAAAACCAGTTGATGCTAGTGCTGACATCTTCACATTGCCATTGTTGTACCTTCTCTTTTTAAAATCTCCCCCCGACTCGCTTCTTCTACTATCATGGCCACGATTACCACTAGAGTGGTTACCGTTTTTGTCCAGATATTTTCCTCCCTATTGGTTATCATTGCTTCGATGACTGCTGCCACCGGTATGACCCTGGTTGTGGTCCCTCGATTGAACAGACTCATTGTCTCGCTCTAATAATTGAGCCCTGTTAACTATATCTGAATATAGAGAAAATTTGTGAGAGATAAGGTATTGATGAATTTCTGGTTCCAAACCACTTAGAAACATTTGCGTCATACGTTCCTCATTCTTTACCAAATGAGGTGTAAACCTGGATAACTCCGGAAACTTAGCCTCGTACTAGGACACAGTCATGTTATTCTGTTCTAGTCTGATAAACTCTACCTCCTTCATATGATGAATACTTTCAGGAAAGTACTTATCATTGAACAGTTTTTGGAATGCTTCCCAAGACATATTGAGTGCGGCTGGCTGGGTACGCTTCACAGATTCCCACCAGTAATCTTCCTCATCACAAAACATAAAGGTGGTGAATGGAACCTTCTGTTCCTCCGTGCATCCTAATACATCAAATATCTTGTTAATTTGCTTAACCCACATTTTCGCCATGATCGGATCCGTCTTTCGTAAAAACTCTGGTGGTCCCAACTCTTTGAACTGCTTGGCTATGACAAGTCACACGTTGCTATTATTTTCACCCGTATTTTGTACACGAGTCTCCCTCGTCTGATTTTGCATGAATTGCAAAAAGCTTCTAAATATCACATCATTCATCGTTTAATCGATGGTGTTGTTTACAGGAGGAACATTGTTGTCCTGTTTCACGTTCTCCTGGTTGGTGATTAAAGGTGTCTCCATGGTCTCATTCACTCCATTGTTAACATTTTCAGCTGCCATTCTCAAATACTGCCATAAAATAAGGGTTAATTAAAGAAATTAACATGCCACATATTATCCCTATATTCTGACCAACCAAACAAATAAGTTTAGGTAGGACACACTAGCAAAAGATTTACTTGTCTCTCCCCTCCTAGTTCTATTTCCCGATCTCTGCCATATACCATATCCCTAAGCTTTGATACCAACTGTGACACCCCCAAAATAAGCCCACACAACCTATTCTGAGTCGTCAAACACATGGTATAGAAAATAACTACAACTTTATTATTACAATTGTCGTGCAAAATACGACAACATATATGCTGTGAGTTTAAATACAAATATTGTCTTTTACACAATATCCAAACTCAAATAAGTCCTCATTATAATTATTGATACACTATTTTACAAAATAGTGAGGACTACTAAAACAACTGTCTTGAAACATTACTCCACACCTCGACTAGTTCCCGCAATATTCTCGCCTCCTGCGAAGAAAAATGGAACAAAAAGAAAAAGGATGAGCTCAACTATCCTAGTAAAGAATATTATGACTAAGATAATGTAGAACAAATTATCGTTAGCCTTCAATAAATCATATAAAATATAATGGATAACAAGTTTTAGATCAATATTCGCAGCGGATATAACAATTCATTAGAAGAGTTAAGTAGATAATGAAATATACTATCTTCTATGATTTAAAAGTCAATCATCAATATTTTATCCTTGTAATATCAATCAATATATATCTTGAATAAAAAATTTATCATTTTACTACGGGACAAAGATATTCATTTGTATCACCAGTTGATCATGTTCATCTCAACACCTGTCCATCTTTGCACTACGGGCCAAAGATATTCATCGGTAATCATTCATCTTTACATTACAGGCCAAAGATATTCAGTTATATCACCATTTAGGACTGAGAATGATGAAAATATTTTAAAGACAACGAATCCAGTGAGATAAAAGGACAAAGATTAGGGTTTCGTACTTTAATTTATCTAAGTTCAAAAACACTCCATAATAAATAATTATAGAACAAAATTCAAGAATGAAGATCAAAACATGGATAATAGTAACCATAATAGACAACTTGGACAAAGAAAAGAAAATTTAAATTTTTTGTGAATAGTGTCGTATTCGTGAATAGTGTCGTATATGTGAATAGTAACCCTGACACAAAAAGGAAGAAATTCCATAAGAAAAATCATACTTCGTGAATAGTACTTATGAATAGTACCATATTCGTGAATAGTGCCGTATACGTAAATAGTAACCTGGACATGAAAAGATAAAAAAATTCATAATAAAATTCATACCAATATTTCGGTATAATGATATTGAAAGAAATAACATCATTTACGAAGAAAATAACATCCCTTACCTCAAAAAATAGTACTTCTGACTGAAATATCGGATATAATACTGAAGAAAACTTGCACTGCTTATCAACTCTCAAAGTATCTAAATACTCAGAAAAATACGCTCGATATTATAGAGAGAGAAAAACTTCTAATTCTGGTGTGATTTTTAATTCTAACTAAACACCCTATTTATAAGAAAATGCCAGAATGTCAAAGCAGACTGACCTGCTACCGGTGGCTCTACCCTCTGCCATTCACGCACACCACAATTGAAACTTCAGTATTTTTCCACCAAAAAAACAAAAGTGGGGCCCACTAATATTTTTAATAAAAAAATATTTATTTTTGAAACTTCAATAATTCATAATAAATAGCCATTTTATCAAAAAAATACGAATTTTATGTCCGTTTCATAGAAAATTTAATTTTCTACAACTTTGTAAAAGAAAGTTTTTTCAAATTTCAAACAGAAAATGAGCGAAATCCACATAGGGAAGATTGTTAATACCTTCATTCCGATAAAATACTGATAAAATACCTGAGCAATAATTCCTTCATTTATATCAACATAAAATAAATATTTCCTTATCATATAAATCAATAACTAATTATTCATAAATAATATTACATAATCATAATAATGACAACCAGATCGTTCCCAAGAAAGAGGGGACTTTTCGATAAGGATTTCTCCTTACTGGCGCGTAATTAGATGACCACACCCCTTTCCTAGACAGAACTTCCTTAGACATTGACAATAATGCTATCTAATAATATTATTCAAATAATATAAATTATTGATCTGATAATGAAAAATACTGTGCAGCGACAATTATTGAAACAACAATAATATAAAATATCAACGTAGCAATTATTGAATCAATAAAATAAAATATTGAACAGTAATTACTGTAACAATTATTGAGTAGTGCCTTCTTACGTAAGAATCAATAATCAAAAAATATTATGCAATACCGTGTGCTACTGTGCAACCATGCGTATTACTGTACTTTAACTACCAGGTAGTCTAACAGTGTTAACGGTAAGAACTACGTCATTATTTATAAAAAAACTCAAAATTATCATTTTCTTCATCCGATAATTTTCCGTTATGGGGCCCACAAATGGTTGCGCCAACGTACGAATATTCCCCGATAGCAAGAATATTCCACGACCAAACGAATATTCCCCGACAATAATGAGTATTTTATAATCACTTGCTTATTTTACAAAATTTGTACATTTCACCCATAACTAAGCATTATGTCAAATCAACACCTTATTATTCAAAATAATAATTTAAGAAATTAAATCTTTATTCGTAAAAAGTTAGGGTCTTATATTTATGTTCCGTGGTGAGGCAGATTACTGGTGAAAATATGTGAAGCGTACCCAGTCAGTCGCACTCAATATGTATTGGGAAACGTTCCAGAAACTATTCAATAATAAGTAATTTCTTGAAAGTATTCGTCATATGAAGGAAGTAGAGCTAAAGATTGGAACAAAACAACATGACTGTGTCCCAGTACGAGGCTAAGTTCGCGGAGTTATCCAGATTTGCACCTCATTTGATAGAGAATGAGAAACGTATGACGCGGCTGTTTCTAAGTGGTTTGAAACCAAAAATTCATCAATACCTTATCTCTCACAAATTTTCTCTATATTCAGATGTAGTTAACATGGCTCAATTATTAGAGCGAGATAATGTGTATGTTCAACCGAAGGACCACAACCAGGGTCATACCGGTGGAAGCAGTCATCGGAGCAATAATAACCAGCGAGGAGGAATATATCCGGACAAAAGCGGTAACCACTTTGGTGGTAATCGTGGCCATGATAGTAGAAGAAGCGAGTCGAGGGGAGATTTCAAAAAGAGAAGGTACAACAATGATAACATAAAGACGTCAGCACCAGCATCAACTGTTTCTAGGGGAGGAGAACGACCATCGATCGTATGTTATAAATGCGGGAAAGAGGGACGCATCATCCCAAACTGCCAACAACAATTCAAGGTGTGTTATAACTGTGGAAATGAAGGTCATATAGCTCGAGATTGTCCTGTAGTGAAACCAAGTTCAGCGGGAATGGTGACTCTAAAGGCTGTCCCAGACAAGTCAAAGTCGGTGGTTCCTGGAAAAGCGTTTATCGTGATTCCCCAAAACGTGAAGAACCCGAACAAGGTGATCACGGGTAAGCTAATCATAAACTCTTACAAAGTTTATACCTTACTAGATACCGGTTCTATCCATTCTTTTATCTCTCCTGCTTGTGCTCAACGTTTGAACTTAACCCCGGAGAAATTAGACTTTGACTTATCTGTTGAGACTCCGTTAGGAGAAACTTTCGTTACATCCACGGTTTATAAATCTTGCTTGATTCAAGTTGGGACCATCACATTACCTGTCGATCTTATTTCTTTGAAAATACTTGCATTTGATGTGATTTTAGGGATTGATTGGTTAACCACTCATTATACTAAAATTGATTATTTTCGTAAGGTTGTTAGTTTTCATATTCCTAACCAACCTGTTATGTGAATTCAAGCAACCAAACCACTAAAGTCAATGACTGTCATATCAAGCCATAAAGCCATTCGTTTATTAAAAAATGGATATCAAGCTTTCTTAGCCCATGTTATGGATTTAAACAAAAATACTTCAGATTTGAATAATATTTTTGTTGTTAGTAAATTTCCTTACATATTTCTTGAAGAACTTCTCGGTCTACCCCAAGAATGTGAAGTTGAATTTTTTATTGACCTTGAACTTGGTATAAAACCCATTTCTAAAATCTAATATCGAATGGCTCCTATTGAACTTCAGGAGTTAAAAGTTCAACTATAGGAGTTGTTAGACATCGATTTCATTTGTCCTAGTACATCTCCTTGGGGTGCTCCTGTTTTATTCGTAAAGAAGAAAGACGGGAGTATGCGACTTTGTATTAACTACCGAGAATTGAACCATATCACCATCAAGAATAGGAATTCGCTACCTCGCATTGATGACTTGTTCGACCAGTTGCAAGGAGCATAATTTTTTTTCAAAGATCGATCTTCGTTCTAGATATCATCAACTGAAGATTAAAACTGAGGATATTCCAAAGACTGCCTTCAGAACTCGGTACGACCATTATGAATTCTTAGTCATATCTTCTGGATTGACTAATGCTCCTGCTACTTTCATAGATATGATGAACCGTGTGTTCAAGAAATATTTGGATCAGTTCGTTGTTGTCTTTATGGATGACATCCTCATCTATTCCAAAAGTCGTGAAGATCATGAGCACCATTTGAAGGTGGTACTTCAAAGGCTTCGTGATAATAAGCTATATGCCAAGTTGAAGAAATGCGAGTTCTGGCTTGAGAAAGTAGCATTCTTTAGGCACGCGGTGTCAAAATATGGAGTATCTATTGACCCGACGAAGATTGAAGCAATACAAAACTAGGAGCAACCGAAGTCGGTGACCGAAGTACGTAGCTTTCTGGACTTAGCTGGTTATTATCGAAGATTCGTGGAAGGATTTTCTCAAATCGCTACTCCATTAACTTAGCTGACTCGGAAAGATACAAAATTTGTATGAAGCAAGGAATGCGATAAGAGTTTTCAAGAGCTCTAGAGGAGACTCATTTTGGCACCTGTTCTGACAATACCATCTAGTTCGGATACCGGGTGAATAGTAACTCATGAATAGTACCCCGGTGAAAATATTGATATTTAATAAAAAAGTACAGATCAATATTCTAACGAAACGATACTAGATGAAGCGCAAAACTAAAGGATATTCAACTAATTTCAAGGATTATAGAAGCAATACTTACCATAGTAAGTTTAGATTTAAGAATATAAAAAGAAATAACATACGAAACTGCAAATGGATTTTCACCTATCATACGGTACGTAATCCGCGTAGACAAGTTAATCCGACATATTAAAGGATGAATATGAAAAATTAGTATTCCTTATGAATACGAAAGAAATAATACCCCTTACCTTAGTAGAAGACTGAATACTATAATAGTGAAGTAGCAGAATACTCTCCTTCTTGCTCTCTATAATTTCTCTCTCAATAGTTTTTCTTGCGAGTCTTAGTAAATTGGTGAGAATGAAATAAGAAATAAGCTTATGTTTATAGGAGAAATGACTAAATAATAACTAATTCACGAACGGTCCAGATTGATTTACTATTAGAATGGACGGTCCAGATTAATTACTATTAAAATCACAATCGACGGTCCAGATTGATTTACTTTTAAAACCACCACCGACGGTCCAGATTGATTTACTTTTAAAGTCACCACCGATGGTCCAGATTGATATACTATTAAAACCACCACCGATGGTCCAGATTGATTTACTATTAAAACTGCCATCAACGGTCCAGATTGATTTACTATTAAAATCACCACCAATGGTCCAGATTAATTTACTATTAAAACCATCACCAATGATCCAGATTGATTTAACTTATTACACTTTAGTACCCATAAAGTTTTCCAAGTTTGCATTATTCCCCTCTAAGTTTTGTAATTCACTTATCTTCTATAAACACATTCTTAATACTTCAACAATTATTCATCATTAATATTATAACTCACAATATTTCAATAGTTTAACGGTAAAACTTTCGTCGTTATTTTTATAAAAAGATATTTTCGTCGTTTTCTAACTCCGACAATTATTCTGTTGTGGGGTCCACCAATGATGGTGTCGTCGTACGAAAATTCTCTGTTAAAACGAATATTCCCCGACCAATCGAATATTCCCCGACACAATGAATATTTTATACCAACTTGCTTACTTTGCAAAATTTTCAAATATCACCCTTAACTTTAACCTTTTTTCAATTCAACCATTTACTAAACAGAATAATAATTATAAGAAAACTGAATACTTTTATTTCATAAAATTCGTTGTTTTACAAGTCTTAACTAACTTAACTTAAGGAGAATGCATAACCCTTAAACATGTGTCAATGCATGTTGCAAGATGTTTTAGTAGGTTTGGAGTTTGAATTATAACCTTTTGAAAGAAAAGTTAAAAGACGAAAACCATGCTTATAAAACCTTACGCCTTTTTGAAATCTAACCTTTTGAGCATACGTTTATAACTTAGTTAGTTTTACAAATACGTATGAAATGTGAATTTAACGTACTATGCACGCTTCGTTTGTTTGTCATGAAATCTTAATATTCGAAAACCAATTGAGTTGAAAACTCTACGACTTGTATTGTGAACTTTTGAATAAACTAAGATATGATGTTTCATACCTCTAGAGATAACCAACATATTCGCACATCTAGTTAAACATGCTATAAACTATGCAAGCATGAACTAAAAAAGGTTGTTTGGCAATGTTATGTGGTTAACGAATACTATGGTTAGTGGTTGATATAATGAGCTCTTTTAACTTTGTAAAATGGAAATTTATGAGTCAATATAACAAGGACCAAACTTAGCCTAAAGGTTCTTCAACATGTATGAGTAACTTAAGTAATGTTTCACATATTATGTAAGTATAAGAGATCTAAAAATGTTTCTAAAGATTTTAAAGGTAAAATCAATGTGAGTTATACATCTATGAGTTGAATGTGTGTAGCCTACATGAATTTAGATATGTGTGATGAAAGTATGTGAATATGTATATCAAGTGTGTGTGACTTATGAATACCTATACATACTTAAATAGGCTAACATAGTTCATTGCAGTGATTTTTCGCTATACGTGGTAATCAACGCTAAAGGCAAGTCTCCTAACTCACATAACTTTGGATTTGTGCAAGTTCTCTAACTTTGTTTGATTCTCATATTGAATGCAAGTTTTTCTAAATTCTTTACATTGTATATTGTATAATCCAAATTATTGCCATACTTATATTGAGCAAATGTCTATTACTATTCAGAAATCATTTGTATACCTTAACATTGTTACGAGCATTGGACTTATTGTTCTTAAAAGCATTATAAAAGTTGTCTAAGCCTTTGATTCGGTTAGACTATTATCATATGTTAGAAAGTTATCCAAACCAATTGACTTGGTGTGGACTCTTGTAAATCTACTGAGATGAACAACCCTCTCAAAAAGGGAAAATTTTATATTGTCGGGGAACCGACGTGCGCACATGAGTATGATTAAATGTTATGCATAACGTAGGGTACTTTAGGTTGATCACCTGTTGTACTCGTCTATATTGGGTTTATAGTATAATACTGTTTATTCTAGTAATTGTTCTTAGTCCTTAGTGACTTCTCAGTGTTCATTCTTATTGACCCTCAAAATGAATAAACTTTGAAATTTGTTGATATCCTTCAGTCTGTAGCGACATTTATTGAACACTCTTAATATTTCTTGATACCCTAGAACTATCAATTATTATTATACTTTGAAGATTCAAACGTTATAACTGCTTATTCTTATTGCTATATTACTTGCTAGGCAAACTTATTTCTCATTCTTGCTTCCCTAAAAACATTACAGTTAAGGCAGAGCAAGACGGTACATTGGGAATAGACAATGGAAAGGGCAAGGCTACAGAATAGCTTAGTCCTTTAAGAGTAGAAGTATTATTATTATTGTTATGATGTATTTAAGGATGATTAAGTTATGTTTAAGTTTAATCACTGGATTATAGTAGTAATGGTTACGGTACCTTGGGACGCGAATATTTATATTATATCAATGTAAATTATTCTATTATTTTCGTTGTTGATGATTTTCGTATGATATTAGAATTAGTACGTGATAAACTAAATTCGAGATAGGAGTGTCTAAATTTGGGGGCGTCACATGTTAGTATCAAAGCAATAGTTATAAACCTTAGGAGCGAGAGTCCTTAGATTATGACTTAAGAGAACTTAGAGGTTAGAGAGGGATGAAACTCATTTAGAGTTTGCTAGAGAGAGACTTAGTGTGTTACAGAATATAACTTAATTCTATACAATGAACTTATGTTATTTAACATTCTGATGGAGTTGTTAGTTGTTTTGTCTTATGTTGGTGATTGTAGGATTACTAAAATGGGAGGACGTAGCCGAGTGGAAGAGGAGGAGCCGCGTGATATACACGTGGTATATGAGGCACCATTGATAGTGTGGCCTATATCGGCAGTAGCCCCTATCGATGATGATGAGGAAGAGGAGGAGCTTGAGCCCATAGAGGACTCCGACGAGTCTACTTTCGAGGATTGGATGTTGGGGGAATATAAGGAACAAATTCTGGAATTAGGAATTAGATTAAGGAGCTAGAGGCTAAGGCTAGAGAGAGGGAGTCTGAGTTCTAGAAATTAAAGGACGAAGACCATTAGAGGAAGTTAGTGATACAAGAGATGGAGGTGGAAATTGCTCAATGCAAGGAGGTAGGGATCCAGATGGGAACCTTGTTTCATAGGTCGATGGCTAGGAATGTGGAGCTGGCCGAGAAGCTAGAAGAGTCTGAGCAGAGGGAGCTTAGTGAGAAGGCTGAGAAGGAAGCTCTTCGTACTCAGTTAGAGATAGAAGTAATGGATAGGATCCACTTCGAGGAGAAGTGGGAAGGAGCTAATGATAGGGCTAACGATCTAGAGGATGAGGTGAGGTACAAGAGAAGGAAGATGAATAAGATGGGCAATGTGGTGCGCACGACCATGGGGAGGTTGATTGATGAGGTAAATCACTACCCGGCAGAGCGGGGACAGACTCGGCACACCATAAGCTGAGATTTGGTGGTGCACATTATCCAGAGGGAGTACTAGAGAGCTATGGAGCGCGGGATATTGGAATGAGTCTAGGTGCTAGAATTTAGTAGTTGTAGTATTTTTATTTATGTGTTGTTGAAATATCAGTCTTTTGTGTAAGATGTGAGATAGTAGTAAAGCCCAACTTTTGAAAAATGTTAGAGGGGTAGTAAGCTGGTGTTGTCCCCATCTTTTGTGATAATAGGGGATATGTGTTATCATTTATAGCAGTATGCTAGGGAGGATCATGTAATTGTGACGATTTGGCATATGAATATAAATGATCTTATTTCCGAAACGTGTTATAAAATATATTTTTTTTATCTATTTGAGAAATGTCTAAGCAATATAATTAGATAATAAAATGAAAATTTTATGATGCAGAAATATGCCGCCCAGACGTAGAATAACTGCACCAAAAGAATCGGTTAATAATGAGAGAGGACCGGTAGATCCGATACAGAGGCTTGTAGATTTGTTATGAGAAGCTCTTAGGAGAAGAAATGAACCAGTACCACCATTCCCCAAGTAGCTCCGGTCACAAACTTCAAGGACTTTAGGAGTGTAGTACCTCCGAAATTCGTAGGTACTACCGATCCTATCATGGCACAAACGTGGATCAAGAAAATGGAAAAAGCCTTCGCCATTACTCATGTGGGTGAAGACCAGAAAACTGTGTTCGCTACATATATGATTAGGGGTGAAGCAAACTACTAGTTGGAAGAAAATCAACAGAGGGCGGAAGAAGGGACTATAACCTGGAAAAGGTTTAAGACTTTATTCTTTGAGAATTACTTCCCGAAGAGCATGAAGAATAGGATGGAGGTAAAGTTTCTAGAACTAAAACAAGGGGAGATGACGGTGGCGCAGTACGTGGCCAAGTTCAATGAACTCACACGATTTGTAATACATCAAGTAGACACAGAAGAAAGGAAAGCTCGACGCTTCGAACTCAGACTAAAACCTTAGTTGTTCAACAAGGTGTTAGTCCTTCAAATCGACTCATTCGCCACATTATCGGAGAAGGCGATAATTGCTGAGGGAGGTAGCGAGGCATTGAGCCAATAAAACAAGGAGAAGAAGAACAAGAATGCTGGGGGAGAAACTAGTGGAGGGAGTAATAGTGGTGGAAGCCATCTGGGAAAGAGGAAATGGGATAACCGTAACAACAACAACAACAACAACAACAATACCAACAATCTAAACATTAGCTAGTTAGAAGGTAATCAAGGAGGATTTAGGAAAAGAAGTGAAGCTTGCTCGAAATGTGCGAGGAACCATCAAGGGGAATGCTGGAAGGGACGCAACATCTGCTACAACTGCGGCCATGAAGGGCACATTTCACTGAACTGCCCAAAGCCGAAAAAGATCAAGGGATGTTTCGCATGTGGCTCAACTGAGCATCAAATCAAGGATTACTCAAAGAAGGGGAGCAGCTGAGGAAGTGACCAACAGGGAGGGGGCAACAAGCTGATGATCGGAGGACCAACGCAAT
This sequence comes from Panax notoginseng, assembly GCA_016801055.1. NCBI lineage: Eukaryota > Viridiplantae > Streptophyta > Magnoliopsida > Apiales > Araliaceae > Panax > Panax notoginseng. Next base: position 241,907,401 of record CM029012.1, read on the forward strand.
CCAAACGACCAACTGCCCAAACCATTAACATGATTGTCCAAGATGCAATGACTGCAAAGGACGTGGTGTCAGGTATTTTCCCAATCAATAATATAAATGGCTATGTATTTTTTGATTCGGATGCTACCTATTCCTTTGTATTTGAAGAATTTGCTAGACAACTAAACATACCCCATGAAAGCTTAGAAAATTTGTTTAACATAGAGATTGTGAATAAGGAAGTAATTCTCGTAGAATTCATTTACCGAAATTGCTGTGCAAACATTAGAGGTCACGAACTAAATATAGACTTGATTCTGATTAGACTGGGAGAGTTTGATGTAATATTAGGAATGGATTGGTTATCCAACCACGTTGCGATAATTGATTGTCAAAAGAAAAGTGTGAACCTTCAGACTCCAAATTGGTCTAAGGTAGTATTTTATGGTAGCTCATCGCTTAAGAAATCGTGTTGCCTTACGATGATGTAGGTTAAAAAATTATTAAAGAAAGGATGTGCAGGTTATCTAGCCTATATAGTGGATACTCAAAAAAAGGGAGTGGAAATAAAAGATATATCAGTAGTCAAAGATTTTCAAGATGTGTTTCCAGACGATCTGCCTGGTCTTCCACCAGATAGAGAAATCGAATTCGTAATAGATTTAGCATCGGGAACTGCACCGATTTCTAAAGCCCCATATCATATGGCGCCAGTAAAAATGAAGGAATTGATGATACAATTGCAAGAATTATTAGATAAAGGTTACATTCGGCCAAGTGTGTCTCCTTGGGGAGCACCAATGTTGTTTGTAAAGAAAAAGAATGGATCGATGAGGCTCTGTATCAACTATCAAGAGTTGAACCAAGTGATGGTTAAGAATAGATATCCATTGCCAATGATAGACAACATTTTCGATCAATTGAAGGGAGAGAAATTTTTTTTCAAGATAGACTTACGAACAGGTTATCATCAGTTGAAAGTGCAAGAGGAGGACATACCAAAGACGGCGTTTTGAACTCGTTACAGACATTACAAATTTTTAGTGATGTCATTTGGGTTAACTAATGCTCTGGCAGCATTCATGGACTTGATGAACTGAGTTTTCAAGCCATACTTAGATTAGTTCATAGTGGTGTTTATTGATAACATTTTGATTTATTCAAACACTAAGGAAGATCACGCCGAAAACCTAAAGACAGTATTGGAAGCATTGAGAAGGAAAAAGATGTATGCTAAATTTTCAAAATGTGAATTTTTGATGGAAAAGGTTTAATTTTTAGGACACGCGATAGATCAAAATGGAATTTCAGTGGATCCTGCAAAAATGGAGTCGGTAAGTAACTGGGAACAACCAAAGACGCCAACAGAAGTAAGAAGTTTCTTAGGATTAGCTGGGTACTATCGAAAATTTATCCAAGATTTTTCTAAGATTGCAACCCCGCTGACCAATCTAACGAGGAAGACAATGAAGTTCGTGTGGACAGACAATTGTGAGGAGAGTTTTCAAGAATTGAAGAGGAGGTTGAGTGAAGCGCCTGTATTATCATTACCAAATGATACAAGAGGATTTGTAGTGTATAGTGATGTGTCACATAGAGGACTTGGTTGTGTGTTAATGCAACATGGCAAGGTCATTGCGTATACGTCACGACAGTTGAAGGATTTTGAAAAACGATACCCTACCCATGACTTGGAGTTAGCAGTGGTAGTTTTTGCTTTGAAGATTTGGAGGCATTATTTGTATGGAGAAAAATGTGAGATATACACAGACTAAAAGAGTCTGAAATATATCTTCACACAGAAGGAGTTGAATATGCGACAAAAAAGGTGGTTGGAATTAATCAAGGATTACGATTGTGAAATTCTTTATCACCTGGGAAAAGCTAACGTAGTTGCCGATGCTTTGAGTAGAAAAGGAAAGGAGAAGTTATTCAAATTGACAACTCATGAGGAATTAATAAAAGGAATGGAAAGGTTGGAAATATAGGTGGAGGAACCGAAAGAAGCGGAAGGAAAATTATTCGTGATAGAAGCTCACCCGACATTATTTGATAGAGTAAAGGAAGCACAAGAGAAAGATGAAGTATGTGAGAAGATAAGTAAGAGAATAGTAGAAAATGAGGAAGAAAAGTTCAAAGTAGATAAGGATAGTATATTAAGATTTGAGGGTCGAGTATGGGTGCCAGCTGTAACCGAGCTGAGAGAGGAAATCTTGCACGAAGCACACAATAGGACGTATTCTGTTCATCAAGGAGGCACAAAGATGTACCGATATCTTCGACACCACTTTTGGTGGCCTAATTTAATAAGAGAGGTTGCAGAGTGCGTTAGTAGATGTCTTGTCAAAGAGTCAAAGCAGAACACTAGAGGCCAAGTGGACTACTTCAACCGCTGGAAATACCAGAACGGAAATGGGAGCACATTACGACGGACTACGTGGTTGGACTGTTAGGTTTGTAATATTCATGAACGCAATCAAATTGCACAAAGTAAGCAAAAACGTGATAAAATAGAGTTTTAAAATTTTACAAACCATATACCCGGATCATCCTTTATGCACAATTATTAATTAAACGAAAAGATAAAAAATAAGATTTATACCCTTGAAGATTCGAGCTTTCTCAGGTACATGTTCACCTCCAAATCCTTTCGCGTTTAACTTGAATCCATCGGGTTTGGTTCCTTTCTTTGATCAATGTTAGCCACCCAAATGTTTGGCCTGCAGAGGTGATCTGTAAGACCCCAAATTATTAATAAATGAAATTTAATTTTCTCTATTTATTATTCTGAAATAGTAAGGGTTGATTTGATTAATGTGGTTAGTTATGGGTAAAATGCGCAAATATTTTAAATAAGCAAGTGGTTATAAAATATTCATTGTTGTCGGAGAATATTCGCTTGGTCGTAGATTATTCTTACTGTCGGAGAATATTCGTACGACGGCGCAGTCTTTTGTGGGGCCCATAACGGAAAGCGATTGGATGAAGAAAACGACAAAAATAAGTTGTTTATAAATAATGGCGTAGTTGTTACCGTTAATACTGTTGGAATACCCGGAGGTTAAAACACAGTAATACGCGTTGTTGCATAGTAGCACACAGTATTGCACCAATTATTGATTTTTACGTAAGAAGACATTACTCAATAATTGTTACAGTAATTACTGTTCAGTATTTTATTTTATTGATTCAATAATTGCTGCGTTAATATTTTATATTACTGTTGTTTCAATAATTGTCACTATGCAGTATTTTCCATTATCGGAGCAATAATTTATATTATCTTAATAATATTATTAGATAACATTATTGGCAATATCTAGAAAGTTCTGTCTAAGGAGAGGTTTGGTCATCTAATTACGCGCCAGTAAGGAGAAATCCTTATTGGAAAGCACCCTCTTTCTTGGGAACGGCTTGGTTGCCAGTACTGTGATTCTATAATATTATTTGTGTATAATTAATTATTGATTTATATGATGAGGAAAATATTGATTTTATGTGGATATAGATGGAGAAAATTTTTAATGTGGCAATTGTTGAAAATTAATATTTTATCTTTTTCTGATAAAATAATTCATTTAAATATATTATTTTAATAATATATTGATGGTGATATTTTTACAATGAATGTGGGATATATGAGTATATGAGGAGGAAGAGTATTTTTTTTGGCATTAAATGATTAACACATGTTTTGTGTGTTAGTGGACACAATTCTTGACCAAAAATTTATTATTGACTGTAAAATCGCCCGTTTGTGGATTTCGGTTAATTTTTGTTTGGAATTTGGGAAAACTTTCTTCTGCAAAGTTGTAGAGAATTGAAATTCCTATAAAAATACGTGAGATTCGAATTTTCTGATAAAAGGGCTATTTATTATGAATTATTGAAGTTCTGAAGTTCCGAAATAATTGATTTTTGGAAGTTTTATTTATTATTTTGAAGAAAAATGTTTTTTGGCATTTAAGTGGGCTAACATGTGTTATAAATGATCTGAATTCAGATCTTCAAAGGTGGGCTAAGGAAAATTATATAAATATATTATTATTATATTCAATTTTCTACTTTGGTGTTCTAAGTATTTTCCTATATATAGGGTGTTTAGGTTAGAATTGAAAATCACACCAGAAACTACAGATTTCTCTCTCTTTCTCTCTCTATAATATCGAGCGTATTTTGTGAGTATTTTTATACTTTGAGTATTGCTATACGGTGCAAGTTTTCTTCAACATTATATCCAGTAGTCCAGCCAGAAGTACTATTCTTTCGAGGTAAGGGATGTTATTTTATTCGAAAATGATATTATTTCTTCAATATCATTATATTTGTTGGAAATTTTTACCAAATTTGGAACTTTTCATGTCGGGGTTACTATTCATGAGTTACTATTCACGAGTTACTATTCACGAGTACTATTCAAGAAGCATAATGATGTTTTTTGTGAAATTTCTATCTTTTGGTGTCAGAGTTACTATTCATGTATACGGCACTATTCACAAAAACGGTACTATTCACCGAAAAATGATTTTTCTTCTTTTTGTCCAAAATATCTATTCTGGATACTAGCTTTGATTGTATCCATGTTTTGATCATTCTTGAATTTTACTCCACCATGATTATTTATGAGGTATTTTTGGACATGGAATAGCTGAAATACGAATCCTTAATATTTACTCTTTTGTTTCACTAGATTCGTTTTTTTTAAATATTTTTCATCATCCTCAGTCTTAAATGATGATATAACTGAATATCTTTGGCATGTAGTGCAAAGATGAATGATTTCTGATGAATATCTTTGGCCCGTAGTGCAAAGATGAACAGGTGTTGAGATGAACATGACCAACTGATGAATATATTTGGCCTGTAGTGCAAAGTTGACTATTTGATTCAAGATATTTATTGATTGATGTTACAGGGATAAAATGTTAATGATGGACTTTTAAATTCATAGATAATCGTAGATTTCATTCTCTACGTAACTCTTCTATGAATTATTATTTTCCGCTGCGAATATTGATTTAAAACTTGTTGTCTATTGTATTCTATTAAATTTTTTCCTGTTGAAGACTAACGATAATTCGTTCTGTATTATCTTAGTTATAATATTCTTTATTGGGCTAGTTGAGCTCACCCTTTTCCTTGTTCCATTTTTCTTCTCAGGAGACGAGAATGTAGCGAGTACTAGTCGGGGTGTGGAATGATGGTTCAAGACAGTTGTTTTAGTAGTCCTCACTATTTTGTAAAATAGTGTATCAATAAGTATAATGAGGACTTAATTGAGTATGAATATTGTCTAGATGATAATATTTGTATTTAAACTCACAGTATATGTGTTGTCGTATTTTGCACGACAATTGTAATAATAAAGTTGTAGCTATTTTCTGTACCATGTATTTGGCGACTCAGAATGGGTTGGATAGATTGGACCTATTTTGGGGGCGTCACAGTTGGTATTAGAGCTTAGGGATATGATCTCTGGCGGAGATCGGGGAATAGAACTAGGAGGGGAGAGACGAGTAAATCCTTCTCTAGTGTGTCCTACCTAAGCTTATTTGTTGGTCGGTCATAATATAGGGGTATTATGTGATATGTTAATTGCTTAAATTAACCCTTGTTTTATGGAAGTATTTGAGAATGTCGACTGAGAATGTTAACAGTGGAGTAAATGAAACCGTGGAGACACTTGTACTCACCAACGAGGAGAACGTACAACAGGCTGGCAATATTCCTCCTGTGAACTACACCACTGAGCAGACGGTGAACGATGAGATGTTTAGAAGTTTTTTGCGGTTCATGCAAAACCAGACGAAGGAGATTCCTATTCAAAATATAGGAAGAAACAATGGTAACGCACAGCTGGTCACAGCCAAGCAGTTCAAAGAGTTGGGACCACCAGAATTTAAGGGAAAGCCGGATCTGATCATAGCAGAAATGTGGGTCAAGCAAATTACCAAGATATTCGATGTCTTGGGATGCACGGAGGAACAGAAGGTTCCATTCGCCACCTTTATGTTCCGTGGCGAGGCAGACTACTGGTGGGAGTCTGTGAAACGTACCCATCCAGCCGCACTCAGCATGTCTTGGGAGACATTTCAGAAACTGTTCAATGACAAATACTTTCCTGAAAGTGTTCGTTATATAAAGGAAGTAGAGTTTATTAGACTGGAGCAGAACAACATGACGGTGTCCCAGTACGAGACGAAGTTTGCAGAGTTGTCCAGGTTTGCACCTCATTTGGTGGAGAATGAGGAACGTATGACGCGGATGTTTCTGAGAGGTTTGAAACCCGGCATACGTCAATATCTCATTTCTCATAAATTTTCTCTCTATTCAGATGTTGTCAACAGGGCTCAATTATTAGAGCGAGATAACGAGTACGGTCAACCGAGGGACCACAACCAGGATCATATCGGTGACAACAGTCATCAGAACAATGATAACCAGCGGAGAAAGAAAAATACAGACAAGAACGACAACCACTCTGGTGGTAATCGTGGCTATGAAAATAAAAGAAGCGAGTCGGGAGGAGATTTTAAAAAGAGGAGATTCAACAATGATAATACGAAGACGTCGGCACCAGCAGCAACTGGTTCCATGGGAGGAGAACGATCACCGGTCATATGCTATAAATGTGGAAAAGAGAGACATATCAGCCCAAACTGTCCACAACAGTTCAAGGTATGCTATAATTATGGAAAGGAAGGACATATCGCTCGAGATTGTATGGTAGCGAAACCAAGTTCAGAGGGGACGGTGACTCAAAAGGCTGCCCCAGAAAAGTCAATGTCAACGGTTTCTTGAAGAGCGTTTTTCGTGACTGGTCAGAATGCGAGGAACCCGAACGAAGTTAGCACGGGTTAGTTAATTATAAATTCTTACGAAGCTTATACCTTATTAGATACTGGTTCTACCCATTCATTTATTTCTCCTGCTTATACTCAACGTTTAAACTTGACTCCGGAGAAATTAGATTTTGACTTATCTGTTGAAACTCCGTTAGGAGAAACTTTCATCACATCCACTATTTATAAATCTTGTTGATCCAAGTTGGCACCATCACATTACCTGTTGACCTTATCTCTTTAAAGATACTTACTTTTAATGTGATTTTAAGGATCGATTGGTTAACTACTCATCATGCCAAATTGATTGCTTTTGTAAGGTTGTTAGTTTTCATATTCCTAAGCAACCTGTTATTCAAATTCAAGCAACCAAACCATTGAAGTTAAACTCTTTCATATCAAGCCGTAAAGTCATTCGTTTATTGAAAAATGGATGTCAAGCTTTCTTAGCTATGTTATGGACTTGAACAAAAATACGTCAGATTTGAATGATATTTCTATTGTTAGTAAATCCCTGACGTATTTCCTAAAGAATTTCTTGGCCTACGTCTAGAGCGTGATAATGAATTTTGTATCATCTTTGAATCTGGTACAAAACTCACTTCTAAAATCTCATATCGAATGGCTCCTATTGAACTTCAAGAGTTAAAAACCCAACTATAGAAGTTGATAACCGAGCCTCTATCTGGTGACTTCCTTTATGGAATGCACCGAAGCCAGACTCTCCGTAGGGGATGCCATATTCGTACGGTAGTAAACTGATAGGTATCATTGTGACGTGCTATCCAAGATTGGGATATGAGTCACAGTTGAGAGCAAACCTAAGTCAGTAATCGAAATGCGTAGCTTTCTATGCTTAGCTAGTTATTATCAAAGATTTTGTGGAAAGATTTTCTCGAATTGCTACTCCATTAACTCAGTTGACTCATTGAGATAAAAAAAAAAGAAAAAAAAATTCGAATGGAGCAAGGAATGTGGGAAGAGCTTCAAAGAACTCAAGAGGAGACTCATTTCGGCACATGTTCTGACCATACGATCCTGGAAAAGCGAACGTGGTAGCTGACGTGTTGAGTAAAACATCGTATACGAGTACAAGTACGATATTGTCAAAGACCCATTTTTGTATAACTTACAAATGATAGAGATAGAGTTGAAGACTCTAGGTACCCATGTGATGATATACGAGTAGAATCGACTTTTATCGATAAAGTTAAAATCGCTCAAGCTACACACCGGAGTTAATGAATATGAAGAAGAAGATGCAAGAAGTTGTTATTCCAAAAGCGAGAATTGGCGATGTGAGGGAAGCTCAAACCTTCGATTTATTGGTCCATTTGAAATCCTCAATCGAGTAGGAACTGTGGCCTATAGACTCGCCTTAACGCTAAGTATGTCGCGTGTTCATAACGTTATTCACGTATCGATGTTACGTAAATATGTGGACGACCCGAACCACATTATTGAGTTAGAACCGGACGAGATAGCCGAAGACTTAACGTACGAGGAGGTACCTGTCAAGATCTTGGATAGGATGGAGCATGTCCTACGCACGAAGGTCATACCACAAGTTAAAATTTTGTGGAGAAACCATGCTATTGAAGAAATGACTTGGGAGTTGGAAACAGAAATGAAAGCGAGGTATCCTCATCTTTTCGAAACACTAGGTACGTATGTCAATTTCGAGGATGAAATTTCATAAGGAGGGGAGGTTGTAAGACCCCAAATTATTAATAAATGAAATTTAATTTCCTCCATTTATTATTCTGAAATAGTAAGGGTTGATTTGATTAATGTGGTTAGTTATGGGTAAAATGCGCAAATATTTTAAATAAGCAAGTGGTTATAAAATATTCATTGTTGTCGGGGAATATTCGCTTGGTCGTGGAATATTCTTACTGTCGGAGAATATTCGTACGACGGCGCAGTCTTTTGTGGGCCCCATAACGGAAAGCGATTGGATGAAGAAAACGACAAAAATAAGTTGTTTATAAATAACGGCGTAGTTGTTACCGTTAATACTGTTAAAATATCCGGTGGTTAAAACACAGTAATACACGTTGTTGCATAGTAGCACATGGTATTGCACCAATTATTGATTTTTACGTAAGAAGGCATTACTCAATAATTGTTACAGTAATTGCTGTTCAGTATTTTATTTTATTGATTCAATAATTGCTGCGTTGATATTTTATATTACTGTTGTTTCAATAATTGTCACTATGCAGTATTTTCTATTATCGGAGCAATAATTCATATTATCTTAATAATATTATTAGATAACATTATTGGCAATGTCTAGAAAGTTCTATCTAAGGAGAGGTTTGGTCATCTAATTGCGCGCCAGTAAGGAGAAATCCTTATTGGAAAGCCCCCTCTTTCCTGGGAACGGCCTGGTTGCCAGTACTGTGATTCTGTAATATTATTTGTGTATAATTAATTATTAATTTATATGATGAGGAAAATATTGATTTTATGTGGATATAGATGGAGAAAATTTTTAATGTGACAATTGTTGAAAATTAATATTTTACCTTTTTTTGATAAAATAATTCATTTAAATATATTATTTTAATAATATATTGATGGTGATATTTTTACAATGAATGTGGGATATATGAGTATATGAGGAGGAAGAGTATTTTTTGTGGCATTAAATGATTAACACATATTTTGTGTGTTGGTGGACACAATTCTTGAACGAAAATTTATTATTGATTGTAAAATCGCCAGTTTGTGGATTTCGGTCAATTTTTATTTAGAATTTGGAAAAACTTTCTTCTGTAAAGTTGTAGAGAATTGAAATTCCTATAAAAATATGTGAGATTCGAATTTTCTGATAAAAGGGCTATTTATTATGAATTATTGAAGTTCTGAAGTTCCGAAATAATTGATTTTTGGAAGTTTTATTTATTATTTTGAAGAAAAATGTTTTTTGGCATTTAAGTGGGCTAACATGTGTTATAAATGATCTGAATTCAGATCTTCAAAGGTGGGCTAAGGAAAATTATATAAATATATTATTATTATATTCAATTTTCTACTTTGGTGTTCTAAGTATTTTCCTATATATAGGGTGTTTAGGTTAGAATTGAAAATCACACCAGAAACTACAGATTTCTCTCTCTTTCTCTCTCTATAATATCGAGCGTATTTTGTGAGTATTTTTATACTTTGAGTATTGCTATACGGTGCAAGTTTTCTTCAACATTATATCCAGTAGTCCAGCCAGAAGTACTATTCTTTCGAGGTAAGGGATGTTATTTTATTCGAAAATGATATTATTTCTTCAATATCATTATATTTGTTGGAAATTTTTACCAAATTTGGAACTTTTCATGTCGGGGTTACTATTCATGAGTTACTATTCACGAGTTACTATTCACGAGTACTATTCAAGAAGCATAATGATGTTTTTTGTGAAATTTCTATCTTTTGGTGTCAGAGTTACTATTCATGTATACGGCACTATTCACAAAAACGGTACTATTCACCGAAAAATGATTTTTCTTCTTTTTGTCCAAAATATCTATTCTGGATACTAGCTTTGATTGTATCCATGTTTTGATCATTCTTGAATTTTACTCCACCATGATTATTTATGAGGTATTTTTGGACATGGAATAGCTGAAATACGAATCCTTAATATTTACTCTTTTGTTTCACTAGATTCGTTTTTTTTAAATATTTTTCATCATCCTCAGTCTTAAATGATGATATAACTGAATATTTTTGGCATGTAGTGCAAAGATGAATGATTTTTGATGAATATCTTTGGCCCGTAGTGCAAAGATGAACAGGTGTTGAGATGAACATGACCAACTGATGAATATCTTTGGCTTGTAGTGCAAAGATGACTATTTGATTCAAGATATTTATTGATTGATGTTACATGGATAAAATGTTAATGATGGACTTTTAAATTCATAGATAATCGTAGATTTCATTCTCTACGTAACTCTTCTATGAATTATTATTTTTCGCTGCGAATATTGATTTAAAACTTGTTGTCTATTGTATTCTATTAAATTTTTCCCTGTTGAAGACTAATGATAATTTGTTTTGTATTATCTTAAATATACTGTTCTTTACTGGGCTAGTTGAGCTCACCCTTTTCCTTGTTCCATTTTTCTTCTCAAGAGGCGAGAATGTAGCGAGTACTAGTCGGGGTGTGGAATGATGGTTCAAGACAGTTATTTTAGTAGTCCTCACTATTTTGTAAAATAGTGTATCAATAAGTATAATGAGGACTTAATTGAGTATGAATACTGTCTAGATGATAATATTTGGATTTAAACTCACAGTATATGTGTTGTCGTATTTTGCACGACAATTGTAATAATAAAGTTGTAGTTATTTTCTGTACCATGTATTTGTTGACTCAGAATGGGTTGGATAGATTGGACCTATTTTGGGGGCGACACATGATCCACCAAGGAAGAAGAAAGATTCAAGAATATGGGTATTTGGCAAAACCCTAGTTTCTCTATCTCTCATAGAAAATGGTGTACTCTCTCAACTATTGAAATTACGTCTGTTATGAAAAACTCAACAACAACCCTAACCCATAATAAGACTCTTCTTATTTATAGATGTAGACAACCCTCCTTAACAATTAAGAAATTGAGTTTTATTTTAATTAATTAAACTCCTTTAATTAATTAGGATCCTGAATTTATTAGGAATACTTAATTAAACTCTTTTAATTAATTAGTCTCCTAATACTATTAGCAATATATGAGAGTACTTTTATTAATTAATTCCCAAACTTCTTTAGTAATTAAATAATAATAATAAGACTCCTCTTATTAATTTATATTTAATATTTTCAAAATATTAAATAATAAATATTAAGCTATTTAATTTATTCTATCACCATAGATTAAATTAAATAAACTTAACTTATTATTACGATTATGCCATTTGCTTCTTAAATAATTATTCTTCCTTTTATGACATGACCATTTAGGTTCTCTATATTAAATTGGTTGTGAATAAATCAATTAGAACAATTCTAATCTTATTTAAATAAATAAATTAAGGTATTAATTTATTTAAATAAATAAGATTTATTCTATAATAGAGATAAGCCTCCGTAGCGATTAACGACTTTTCAAATAATATAGATTTCAACATTAATAATAAAAGAACCTTTGAGTAAATAGTTACCGTACAATTCAATTCTTCCACCATACAATGTCCCAATTAAATATAAGACATTGAATTACTACCAAGTCTTATTTTATTTAATTATATATATTTCGAATCATAAATGCACAACTCCTTATAATGCAAATTAGAAATTTCTTTCTAATTTTATCTTGCCTTGGTCAAGGACTACTGAGTTGTCATTTATCGAATTCATATTAACATGCAAGTAAAACTCCATTAGGTATTCCTTAGCGAGTCACGTTCAGTGAACTTATTCTCTAATAAGCACCTACATACTTACTTTAGTATCTCTACATAAATGATTATGAGATCAATCATCCTCATCCAATGAGCAAGCAACGTATGTACCAATCTATCCGGATTCACTAATCCCCAATTTAGTAATTCAACGATTAGGAACTATTTTAGTTTAAAGCTTTCTAAGAATTTAGATCTCATTAGAATGATCATCATCGTTATTCTAAAAGCACTGCTTAAAACTATGAGTTTGTCACATATTATAAAGTAGCATCATGTAGATAATTAAAAGCCTTTAATAAATTAATAATTTTTAGGCAAAAAGTACTTTTTGGCCACTGTAGTTATAGTGTTTTAAGCAATTAGCCATTGTGCTTTTAAAATATTCAATTAGCCCACTGAACTTTTTAAAAATATGCAATCAACCCATTCCGTCCAAATTGAGTAACAGACATTACAAAATATCCTACGTGGCTTTTTTGAAAAAAAATAAATATTAAGTGTATTTGCTGACTTGGCGGCTTTTCTTACGTGGCTTTTTTGAAGAAAAAAAATATTACGTGGCACTTTATAATTTTAAAAAAAATGTTTTTTAAAAAATATAATTTTTTTTAAAATATAGAATTTATTTAAAAGGAGATTTTTTTTAAAAACATATTTTTTTAAAAAATAGAATTTGTAAAGAAACAGAACTTTTTAAAAAATCTGTTTTTTAAAACAGATTTTTTTTAAAAATATAATTTTTTTTAAAAACAAATTTTTTTAAAAAAAATAGATTTTTTAAAAAAAATAGGTTTTTTTTAAAACAGAATTTTTTTAAAAATAAACTTTTAAAAAAAATCTGTTTTGTAAAAAAAGCGATTTTTTTTAAAATTCTGTTTTTTAAAAAAAAATCTTTTTTTTAAAAAAAAGTAATATTTTTTAAAAAATCTGTTTTTTTAAAAAGTTCTGTTTTTCTTAAAATCTGTTTTTAAAATTTTTATTTTTTTAAAATCTGTTTTAAAAAAAATTGTTTTTAGAAAAAAAGTATATTTTTTTTAGAAGTCTATTTTTTAAAAATATTATTTTTTTAAAAGAATTTTTAAAAAATAGAATATTTTTTTAGCAGCTTTTTTTAAAAAAATAGATTTAAAAAAAATATAATGTTTAAAAAACAGATTTTTAAAAAAACGGAACTTTTTTTTAAAAAAATCTACTTTTTAAAAAACGAAACTTTTGAATTCTATTTTTTTTTAAATTTGTTTTTTTAAAAAAATCTTTTTTTAAACAAAATAATTTATTTTTTGTTTTATTTTATTTTGTTTTTGTTATTTTTAAAACTTTAAAATGTTAATTTTTTTAAAAAAATCTATTTTTGAATTTTTTAAAATATAAATATTTTTAAAAAAATTTATAAGTATTTTTATAAGTATAAAATTATTTTTCAAAACTATTTTAAAAGTATTTTTATACTTTTTTTTAAAAACAGATTTTTAAAAAATTTTGTTTTAAAAAAATTATTTTTTTAAAAAAATCTGTTTTTAAAAAAAATTATATTTTTTTAAAAAAAAATCTGTTTTAAAAAACATATTTTTTAAAAAGTTCTGTTTTTTTACAAATTCTATTTTTTTTAATTTTTTTTTTTAAAAATCTGTTTTTTTTAAAAAAATCTGTTTTTTTTAAAAAAATATATTGTTTTAAAAAACATATTTTTTAAAATTATAAAGTGTCACGTAATATTTATTTGTTTTCAAAAAAGCCACGTAAGAAAAGCCGCCCAGTCAACAAAGACACTTAATATTTTTTTTTTCAAAAAAGCCACGTAGGATATTTTGTAACGTCTGTTACTCAATTTGGACGGAATAGGTTGATTGCATATTTTTAAAAAGTTCAGTGGGCTAATTGAATATTTTAAAAGCACAGTGACTAATTACTTAAAACACTATAACCACAGTGGCCAAAAAGTATTTTTTTGCCATACTTTTTATTAATAAATGAATAAGATTGTTACAAAGTATATGCTTTATCATCAAACATGATTGACTTGTGTGCATACTACTTTCAATCTCCCACTTGCACTAAAGTCAATCGCCATGGTACCTCATATCCTTCTTCTCTAAGTGACGATTATCTTGCTGTTGGATAAGTTTTAGTTAATGGATATGTAATGTTGTTCTTGAGAGTTCACTATCTCTATAGTAATTTCCCATCTTTCAATTATTCCTATAATCAAATGAAAGTGCCACAACACATGTTTAGATCCAAGATGAGACTTAAGAACTATTCTTAGTTCTGTAATAAACTTTTCATCCAAACAATCAACTTGCAGATTCATTTATAGCTATATACTTTGTCTTTATCACTAAACCAGCAACTCTTTGCTATTTGAAACCTTTCCAATTCACTACACCACTATTCAAGGTAACACTTTACCTTAAAGTGGATTTTCTGTCATCTTGATCTGTCTGAAAAACTTGAGTCTGTTAAGCCTTCTAGTTTTAATTTAGACCCACCATGAATATGATCACATCCTTAGTGTCGGTTAAGTACTTTAAGATATTTTTCATTGTCTTATAGTAATCTTCTCTAGAATATGACCAATCAACATCAGGTCTCATATATTTCATTGTATACATGATTGTCACTCATGCGATCTCTCTTTTAAGAGTCTATGGGGACTATTAAGAGAGATACACTCCAGAGTTCATCAACATGAGACATCTCTTAGAGTTTGCCATGCTAAACGACATTAGCATCAAATGAATATACGTTCCTTGGGTTAAGTCGAGCATCCTCTTAAATCTATCTATATAGATTTGTATCCCTAATTAAGATAATCTTCCCAAATCATTCATGGAGGAATGTTTAGACAATTTTATTTTTACTAATTGTAGCATTGGTATGTTATTCCTTATCCGTAGTATATCAACATATAATACTAGGAATATCACGACGCTCCCACTGACCCTTTTATACACACTAGGTTCATTCTTGTTTTTGATAAAATCAAACTCTTTAGATTGTCTCATCAAAATGAATGTTCCATATTTGAGAAGCTTGCTTCAATCCATTTCTTTGAGTGTCTACAACTCTTACCTCATCGTATGTAACTGGATCATCATCTTCTACGATGCGTACCTCATCATCATCATCTATGATGAATTCATACCTCCTAGGTATCTTCGATACTATTCTAGATTTACGATTTGGTTGTGGTACAATAGGTCTATCTACAGGTTCCTCTTATTTGACTTATAGTGTCTTGTGGTTCTTGAACTCTTCAAGATCTATTATCCTCCCACTAGCCCCTTTAATGATAAACATTTTTATCTTAGAAGGTATCGTGTTTCGCAATAAACACCTTTTGCTAAGTAGGATTATAGAATATATACCCTAAATTTACTTTAGGATGTCCCACAAATCTGTACTTATCAAATCTTGACCCAAGCTTATCCTTTGAAACCTTTTTCACATAAGCTGGACAACCCCTTATCTTAACATACTTAAGATTAGGAATCCTCCCTGTCCATAACTCTTATAGAGTCTTGGAGTTGAATTTTGAGATTACATTTTTCGTAGATATGCAGCCATTTCTAGGGCATGACCCCAGAAAGATACTGGAATGTCGATAAAATCATTATGGACCGTACCATGTCTAACAAGGTACGATTTTTCCTTTTAGATATATCAATCAATTATTGTGTATCAGGAGGCATCCATTATGAGAAAACCATTTGAGATGATCTAGAAACTTATTGCATAAGTATTTATTCATTGATCAGATCAAAGAATCTTAATACTTTGCCAATTTGTTTCACTTTTGAATTCTTTGAACCTTTCAAATAATTCACACTTGTATTTCAGTAAATACACACATTCAACTCTTTGAATGATCATCTCTTTTTCTTATACAAATTTGTTCAATATGCAAAATTATTTTCACGTAAGTCAAGTATACAAAATCCATTAAGTAATATTCCAATTCTATACAAAACATTATTATTATAAATAGAACAACAATTGTTCTTAAATATAATACCAAAAATTTTATTGTCCAACAATAAAATAGAAATAATGTTTCTAACGAGAACTGGAATACAATAACAACTTATTGTCTTAATAGACTTGCTCGTAGGCAATGCTAAACAATAAGTTCATATGGCTAATGTGGCAACCTTTGCTTCATTAATCACACATAGGATTACTTATCTTTGTTTAGCTTTCTACTTCTGTATGGTTACTTCATAAATCTATATTTATGATAACCAAATCCGGTATCCAATACTTAAGTAGAACCTTAACTTAAAGAAAAATTTATTTCAATCATGAATAAAAACTATATTTGTAACCAAAACTTCACTAAGCTTCTTCTGGTTAGTCTCTACAAGATACTTCTCGCAGTTTCTTTTCCAGTGTCCAAGCTTATTGCAGTGAAAACAAACTCATTTGCTATCCGTATCAGTTTTGTTCTTATTATCCTTTGTTTTTGCCTTTTCTATTTACCTTCTTAGAATCGTTCTTCTTTTTAGAAGATCATTTGGCCCCTACCAGTAAGACTTGGTCTTTTATGGTTGGAAAGTGACTCTCAATATTTTTCAACATATTAAGCAAATTAGCGAAGCTGATATCTAGCTTATTCGTATGAAAATTTCACAACAATTGTGAAAGGAGTCCGGGAGTGAGTGCAAGATCAAATCTTGGCACAACTCCCCATCTATGACAAAACTCGTTGTCCTAATTATTCAATCAAATTGATAATAGACTTTTGTTTGTATTGTACTGTTATCGGTCACTCTAGATCGGAAGAGCTTCTTAGATATCTGATATCTATCAGTCCTACTTTCTTCACCATCAACTACTTGATGTGCAGGAATATAGTAAAAGCATCCATAGTTTCATGCTGACGCTAAAGCTCGTTACTCATGGATGTGAGCATGATGCATTGAGCCAACCTTGTATCATCTTGTCACTTTCTATAAGTAGCAATCTCTTCCTTAGAGGCATTGTCTGCAACCATTGCAGGGATATGCGTATTAAGGATATAAGATAGCTTTTTAGCTATGAGAACTATTCTCAAATTCCTTAACCAATCCATTTAATACGGTCCGGTTAATTTAGCATCTAATATGTTACGCAGTGATAGTAATTTTAGACATTGTAAAATTGTGTAAATGAATTTGTAATTAACAATATTTTGGCATACATTCTGTTATTAATTACCAAAATAATTTAGGACTTGTTTTAAATTAGTATCTCCCATTATTTTCATCAAACTATATTACCCTCACTTATATAGTTTGGCAAAATCTAATTAAAGATTTGCTAGTGAGAATAAGGATCCCATTTCAAATGTATATAGCCTTGTGGTGACACAACAAACTATATATAAATAAATAGGCAGACAACTCTTGTCAATTACACCATCATGTAACTCCTTTTATTTTGTCTATTAGATTCTTTTGATCAAGTGGTGGGACATCCGAATCAAAATTATCTAAGTTAAGCCCAACCTAGCATTTCCATATAATAAAAAAAGAAAAATATTGTCCTTGTGGTGACACAACAAAACAATATTGTTCAATTTTCTTTATAAGCATCAAATGTGACAAAATTAATATCTCAAGAAATTAAGATAAGTCGTGTGGTGACACAACAAACTTATAATAATTAATTGATACTCTATTATTTTTTATCATGCTAGAAGGCGACGTTTGATATTCTAAATATCTTTGAACGCTTAAGATTTAATATAAATTGTTGAGGGGTTTGTTATTAATTTGTCTCATCTTGTTTAGCGCACACACACACACACACACACACACACACACACACACACATATATATATATATATATATATAGTATAAGCATGCACAC
This sequence comes from Panax notoginseng, assembly GCA_016801055.1. Lineage (NCBI taxonomy): Eukaryota > Viridiplantae > Streptophyta > Magnoliopsida > Apiales > Araliaceae > Panax > Panax notoginseng. The sequence continues at coordinate 241,925,482 of CM029012.1, forward strand.
ATAGAATACTATATTTTATCGAGATTTATTATGGACTTTTATTCTAGTTTGGTTCACTAAAGCCACCAAGTGAACCAAAAGGTCAAACCCTAGGGGTGCAAGAATTAATATTTAAGTATAACTATTACATTTAAACCCGGGCTCCATTACAAATGGGTCTTCAAGTGCTCCTTGCTCATTGATCTCTAATTCTCCAAAATAATTTTAACTATTCCTATTACAAAACTATTTAAAATAAATAGAAACCTTGATCAACAGTCAATGGGAAGTAAATAGAAGGGAGGTAGATTTTCCATTAAGAAAAATTAAAGAAGACGAGATACGCAAACCCTATTTAATAAAATCCATATATTCATGCATTCAACTAAAATAAAATCCAATCACATTGGTCAAATAGTCCATAATCAATCTCATTTATTATCATACACATCATCATATATATCAATAAATAACATTCATCTCATGAATAATAAATATTCAATATATATATTGATATTATTTAATAGGCAAAATTAGTTAGCATAAAATCTAATTTTGAATCAAAATAGACTCTTTTATTTTAATCTAAATTTAAATCAAAATAAATCTCTTTTATTTTAATTTATTCAATTTTGAATAAAATAAACTATTTTATTTTAATCAAAATTTTCAGTCAAAATAAACTCCTTTATTTTAATCAATTATGGAATCCAATTCCAAGAATAAAAAAACTCATTTATTAAAGGAAACATGGATTTTCTTTCCTATTCACAAATAAACTCTTCATTTTGAATAATATGAAATCTTATTCTATATCTAAATAAACTCCTTTATTTAAGAAAATATAAATTCTCTTTCCTATTAAAAATAAATTTCTTTATTTTGAATAATATGAAATCTTATTTCATATCTAAATAAACTCCTTTATTTAACGAAACATGGAATCTAATTTCAAGTCCAATTAGTTATCATGGAATCCAATTCTAACTCTAATTAGTTAGCATGAAATCCAATTTTAAAATTAAAATAAACTTTTATTTTAAGATTAAAATAAACTTTTTTATTTTAATAATAAAATAATTAAGATTAATATATATATATATATATATATATATATATATATATATAGTTAACATATTACTGCTAAATATATATATAACCTGGATGCTAACCTGGATGACGTAACTTGCAGGAATCAAAATATATGTAATATTAATAAGTGATTCACGTGAACTTAATCCAATGGAAATCATGAATCTTTAACTTCAGAAGTTAATATATATATATATATATATATATATATATATATATATATATATATATATATATATATGTGTGTGTGTGTGTGTGTGTGTGTGTGTGTGTGTGTGTGTGTGTGTGTGTGTGTGTGTGTGATTACTATTGTATATAACAATATACATGTAATCATGATTCACATGATGGCGCATGATCAACTTTTTTTTTTTACTTCTTTTTAAAATAAATTTTATGCAATAAATTATGCCCAATTAAATTATTCTAAACACATCAATATAAAATAATTAATAATTCACATAAAGGTTTGGCACTGATACCACTGTTAGGTTTGTAATATTCATGAACGCAATCAAATTGAACAAAGTAAGCGAAAGCGTGATAAAATAGAGTTTAAAAATTTGACAAACCATATACTCGGATCATCCTTTATGCACAATTATTAATTAAACAAAAAGATAAAGACCAAGAATTATACTTTTGAAGATTCGAGCTTCCTCAGTTACAAGTTCACCTCCAAATCCTTTCGTGTTCAACTTGAATCCACCGGGTTTGGTTCCTTTCTTTGATCAATGTTAGCCACCCACATGTTTGGCCTCTAGAGATGATCCACCAAGGAAGAAGAAGGATTTTAGAATATGAGTATTTGGCAAAACCCTAGTTTCTCTATCTCTCATAGAAAATGGTGTACTCTCCCAACTATTGAAATTACGTCTGTTGTGAAAAAGTCAAAAATAACCCTAACCCATAATAAGACTCCTCTTATTTATAGATGTAGACAACCCTCCTTAACAATTAAGGAATTGAGTTTTATTTTAATTAATTAAATTCCTTTAATTAATTAGGCTCCTAAAATTATTAGGAATAATTAATTAAACTCTTTTAATTAATTAGTCTCCTAATACTATTAGGAATATATGAGAGTACTTTTATTAATTAATTTCTAAACTCCTTTATGAATTAAATAATAATTGTAATAATAATAATAAGACTCAACTTATTAATTTATATTTAATATTTTCAAAATATTAAATAATAAATATTAAGCTATTTAATTTATTCTATCACCATAGATTAAATTAAATATACTTAACTTATTATTACGATTACGCCATTTGCTTCTTAAATAATTATTCTTCCTTTTATGGTGTTACGCTTTAGGTTCTCCATATTAAACCGGTTATGAATAAATCAATTAGAATAATTCTAATCTTATTTGAATAAATAAATTAAGTTATTAATTTATTTAAATAAATAATATTTATTCTACAATAGGGATTAATGACTTTTCAGATAATATAGATTTCAACATTAATCATAAAAGAACCTTTGAGTAAATAGTTACCGTACAATTCAATCCTTCCACCATACAATGTCCCAATACCCAGAAATGAAGAACAGTTCTGACAGCTACTTTGGAGGCTCAGATCTCCTTTGTGTTATACTGTTTGGGCATGATTGTTGTTGTATCATATAGTTTTACACTAGCACTACAAGATTTGACTAACAACACGCCTAGAAACATTGTAGGTTGGAAATTATTGTTGGTCAAAGTAGCTATCTTAGCAACTGACGATGAATGTTCTGGGTTTCTCAAGAACACCTAAGGCGACGGTTTCTGTCGCTAAAGGCTATAGCGACATATTTAATAATTTTATTTAATTTATTTTTCAAAAATCATTTAAAAATATAAATTAATTATTAAAAATTCCAAAAATAGTTTTAAAAAATATTTGAAGTTATAAAAATCAACTTTTAATAATTTGACATATTTTTCATAAATATTAGTATTTATTTAAATAATATTGATATTTAATTTATTTAATAAATGCATTAAATAAATTAATTAAAAATGATTTTGTTATATTAAAAATTATTTTAAATGATTAAAAGGTATTTAATAATATTTTAAGTTATAAAACATAACTTTTAATATTTTAAGATAAATTTCATTGATTATTTAATATTGATGATATTTGATTTATTTAATAATTATATTAAATAAATTAGTTTTAAAATGATTTTAATATTAAAAAAATCATTTTAAATAAAAATAAATAGTTTAAAAATATTTTAAGTTATAAAATATAGCTTTTAATAATTAAAGGTAAATTTCATTAATAATTTAATATTAAATGATATTTGAGTTATTTAATAATAATATTAAATAAAAAAAATTAAAAATGGTTTGATTGATTTAAAAATCATTTAAAAAGGAAATAAATGAATTAAAAATATTTTAAGTTATAATTATTGACTTTTAATAATTTGATAAATAATACATTAATACTTAAATATTAATGATAATTATTTAAAAATAATTTGAATTATTTAAAAAATCATTTAAGGGTAATAAAAATATTTTAAAAATATTTTGAGTTGTTATAAATAACTTTAATATTTTGGCAATGATTTTATTAATAATTTAATATTAATTAAATATTAATGATAATAGGATTATTTAATATTTAAATCATTTAATATTAATTCTAGTGTTTGAAAAATCATGATATATTATAATAATTATTTAAAAATTATTATAAGGCTATAAAAAATAATATGACTGATATTTACATTTATTAAACTACAGAATAGAGTTTTAGACTCGATAATTACCCGATAAAGCTGTCGGTACACCAAAATATTTCAAAAATTGATATGGACTTAGATAATTTAACTAGATACGTGTTTGTTTGTGATCCAATGATTGTTAAACATATGTGACAATGTGAATAGGTTATGTGCTGACTACAAATAGCAGTATTATATGATATGATATATTATTCTAATCGAACAAATGATTTTATTAATGATATGTCTTGATATAAAAGATAAAACTAAGTTGGGTTATTGTAAGCAGCAGTTAAGGCAAGTAACTTAACTTTGCATTTATTTTATGCAATGGACATGTGTAAGCTAATATCTGAACTATTCTTTTTCATTGTTCAAATATCTTAACTTTGTATATACTTATGCAATGATTCTATAAAAATATGTTATTAAATTATAATCTATTGTACAAGTTCTTTAAATTCTGTTATTATAATTCTGATAATTATTCCGTTCGTTAATTTCTAAATATGGTTATACAAGTGTCCTCACTTGGATAATTATTATATTTAATCACATGTTGATACATACTTATTGGTTTCTAGTATGTGTGCGTTGACTTAAAAGCTGTTTAAGCTATTTAATCTGGCTAGACACAAACTCAAAAATATTATTAAACAAGATAGAACTTTAATGTTATCCAATCAAATTGTTTTGGTTCAGATTCCCGACTAAGTATGAATATCCCGAACATGGGAAAACTTTTGTGCACCTATGGTGGATAAGATGAATGATGATATCGTTCCTGCATGTAGTATTGATCAATACAGAGCAAAACGGGCTGATCACCCCCCGTGCTTATAAGTTATGACGATTTACAGATAAATTTATGTTTAACCTTTTCGAAAATAGAAAACAATGTTCATAGTCTGTCGACTGATTCCCAATTATGGTCAATACGTAGTTTCAAAAATTTGATATAGAAATGATATGTTGTTATTATTTGTTCAACTTACTTCACAACTGTTGATTCGTTGTGGAAGGGTCATTCAAAGAAAATATTTAATCCTTTCAGCTAAAATTTATTGTTGTTATTACTTACTGGGCAATCGAATGCTCATTCTTGTTTTAAATTTAAATATTTTCAGCTAAGCATGATCAACCTGAAGGTTCATGCAAGAACAAGGGGAAAGGAAAGCTGGTCGAATAAGCTTTATAATATTATGTGTAATAGTCAAACTTTATTAAGACAATGATATTTATTAGCAATGATGTAATGAATATTTAAAGGTCGCGTACCTGGGATTTAAACTCTGATTTATGTAAATTAAGTTTGGTATATATCTATCTTATTGTTATTATTATTAGTATTATTTCAGCTCATAGAAATGGTATCGTGAAGCATCGAGTTTGGGTTTCAAGTACCTAAATTTGGGGGCGTCACAGGTTGGTATCAGAGCTTAGGGTTAGAAGCCTTAGGAGGGATAAACCTTAGGCTATAACCTTAGAACAGAGAGAAATGTTAAAAATACAAATAACTCATATAGAGTTTAAAAGGAGATGAATTGAATAAATTCATCATCAACCAAAATAAAATATAACTTATATAAAACTATTATTTGCTGTGTGTGTATATTATATGCTAATCAAGATAATTTATGTGTGTAGATGTGAGGTGGAAAAGAATTAGGATACCCTCAGATCATAAAGAAAGAGCCAATATCAAAGCCAATAGCTGAAATAGAGGCTCACAATATAAGCAAACTTGATGAGTTGGTTATTGTGGAAAATGTAGTACCAGATTCGGAAATGGTAGTACTGACAGATAGCGATTCGGACACTAAAGTTGGAGCTGATCAAGCATCAACGGAGGTGCAGAATCTGAGGAACAAGGTTTCTTCTCTAGAAAGGTTGTGGGAAATAGAAAAGCTACTAAATAATCAATTACGAAAGGCATTAATAGAAACAATGGAAGAACAAGATAAGCTTAAAATCCAAATTGATCAAATGGGAACCAAAAGCAACACATCGTGTGCAGCTCCGAACAAGAAGGGGAAAAAAAAGAAGAAAGACAGAGATATAAGAAATTCTGATAATAACCAAGGGAACCTTAACAGAATAGAGAAGTGTACAAACTGTGACAAGAAACATGAAGGCTTCTGCCGGAAAGGGAAATATATTTGCTATAATTGCGGATATGAGGGACGTTTCTCTCCTCATTGTCCCAATCCGAAGCAAGGTGTCTGTTTTATTTATGGGATAGAAGATCATCAGGCGAAAAGTTGTCCAAGATCCAGAAAAAGACGTAGTGAACTAGTAGTATAAGTACTGTTAGATTATGCATGTTTAATGTGTGTTCTATGATATGTATGTCTGTATAATATAATATTCTCCATTTTTGTATAATTTGTATCAGTAAATCCTGACTTTTGTTGTCACAAACGGATAACAGTATGTGCTATGTTATGTAAAGTGCTATAAATTAGCTGAATGAATATGAATCTATGTTTGATTTATGAAATAAGTTTGAGATATTAAACTTATATAATAAGGTTTAGAATGTAAGTTAAATTATGATTTTATTTAATCAGATAATGCCGCCAAGACGTCGAACTCGAAATCAAAGGGCAGAAGAATCTGTCAACAACGCTAGAGGACAACAACCAGACCCGATGCAAAACTTTGCAAACATGGCAGCTCAAGCTATGCAACAGGGAATACCAGTCACAGGGAACCAGCCAGACACTCGCTTGGCAAACTTTAAGGACTTCAAAGTGGTCGAACCGCCAGAATTCAGGGGAACAGCTGACCTTATAGAAGCCCAGACATGGGTTAAAGAGATAGAGAAGGCGTTCATAATTGCTAGGGTAGATGACGGGCAAAAGACGGCTTTTGCCACCTATATGATGAATAGGGAGGCTAACTTTTAGTGGGAGGCAAATCAAGCTAGGACAGGAGAAGGTGTAGTTAAATGGTCTAGGTTTAAAACTCTATTTTTCGAAAACTATCTCTCAGCTAGTATGCAGGCTAGGATGGAGGTAAAATTTCTAGAGTTAAAGCAGGAGAACATGACTGTTGCGGAGTATGCCACAAAATTCAATGAATTGGCTAGGTTCGATCCACACCAGGTGGATACGGAGGCTAGGAAGGTAAGAAGGTTCGAGTTGGGATTAAAACCCTAGCTCTATAATAAGGTGGTAGTGTTGTAGATCAACACCTTTGCAGCACTCTTGGAAAAGGCTATAATAGCTGAGGAGAAAAGTGAGGCCATGAGCCTCTACAACAAGGAGAAAAGAAGCAAGGGCAAAGTCGAGGGAGCTGTGAAGGTGGAAATTAATAGGGGGGAGTAGGAGTGGAAATGTGAAAAGAAAAGGGAGCAATTTTGGGAATGTTCAAGTGATGCAGGAAGGTGTTAAGAAACAGGTAGTGCAATGTGGGAATTGTGGAAAGAACCATTCCGGTAAATGTTTGAAAGGTAAATTTGTTTGTTACAAGTGTTGGCAAGAGGGCCATATCTCTCCCAACTATCCCAATCTAAGGATGAACATCGGGTATTTTCTATGCAGATTGATGGAACATAAGGTTAAGGATTGTCCAAAAAGGAAAATGGATGCAGGGAGTGTGACTATGGGTAAAGGCAGCGGGACTCTGGCGATCACAAGACCGACTTCATCAAACAAGCCAACAAAGTCAACCGCAAGAGTCTTCAACATGACGGTCCATGATACTTTGGCAGCTGGGAATATAACTCCAGGTATTATTCGTATAACTTTTATTTTATTATGTATGATTTTTCCTATATATAGCAAATTATTTAATAAAGAAATTTTGAAGGAGGAATTTGAGTTCTTTTAGAAATCAATTTTCCGTTTAATCAGATAGACAATCTTTGTGTTAAATAGTTAAAGATCAGTCAGATTAAATCTGATCAAGATCTACTTGCAATGATTGTATATGTTATGTACCCTTGTATGTATAAATTTTAAAACGGTGATTCCGGGGACGGAATCTTTATAAGAGAGGGTGAATGTAATAACCCGATATTTTCTATTTAAATAAATAAGGAATTTTTACATATAATTTTTTTTATTTTAAAGGTAAGAATATGTGCCAGGTAATTTGTATATATTTTTGTGATAAATAAAAATTAATTTATTACCTGAATAAATACAAATTATTTTGTTTTAGAATTATTGATCACTATAAAGTATATTCTTATAATAATTAATTTTATAGTAAAAATATTTTATTAATTATTTTTCATGAAAATATGATTATTATATTATTTAAATGATATATGAAATGATTATAGAATTATTATAATAATTATTTTGTTATATGAATTTATTTCAGATTAATTAAGTTAACTATTATACCTTAATTAATAATGGTATGCATATAAAAGATAATCAGATATAGAATCCGAACCAGAATTTTGGATTTTGATCAAGGAATAAGAAATATAATATAATATTATTTTATTTCAGCACTATAAATATATACTGTATGTGTGTAGACTGATAATTGGTCAATTATAATGTGACAATAGAAAAAACTTGTATTACTATGCTAAATCCCGATTTGAAACTCAAATTTGAGTACAAGATTGTTATGTAATCATGATAATGTGATTAACGGCAGGAATTATAGATATTAACCTTAATTAGGGAAACCCTAATTTTTGAAAACCCTTATTAATATTTATAAACCCTAATTTATATATTTGGAATCCTAATTGTCAAATTGGGAAACCCTAATTGCTAAATTAGAATGTTTAATGTTAATTAGTGGACTTAAACCTAATTTTCATGCTTTATGTAATTAGATAACCTAATCAAATTAAGAAACCCTAATTGATTATTTAGAAACTAAATTTTTTTTATTTAAAACCCTAGTTAGAAATCTTACAAATTTATTATGCTAAACCTTAGGGTTAAACCCTAAGGGTTTGCCAAGTTACTTTGTTTCCATTAAAATCAAAAGCCAAAAGGCTATTATACCCCTCTTGCATTATTTGAGATAACTTGTAGAATTTGGTCTAGGTGGAGTTGTTGGCCAACCCTAGAGTAGCCATGTAACTTGAATCAACAAATATCATCTTTAAAACACCAGTCATACACATTACATTCACATATATATAGCATTGGAGAGAGAAAAGTATGCATTTTTAGTCATTTGTTCACCAAGCACCTAACTATTTTATCTCCAGCTCAAACCCACGAAATTTTATAGTGGATCAGTCTAAAAAACAAAGCCCCACTAACACCATAACAACTCAGAAACCCAGATTCAAGATAGTTCATAGAAAGGTATAAACCTAACCCTAAAAATCTGACCTTTAATCATATGTTAGATGTTAGTTTTTTTTTTTGTGTTAAACATGTTGTATGTAGTGTATATTGATGATCTGGGTTGCTAGATGTTAGATCCATAACATCTAGAGGCTCGGATTTGAAGTTCTTCAAAATCTGAAAAAAATTTATTTTGTGTCTGACAGCTGAATGTCAGACCCTTTAGATTTTTATCTACTTATGTTTTTTGTTATTTTAAGCTTTAATCTTGTAGTATGCTATGAGATCTTTGATCTGAAACTTGAATCAAGTCCAAATAATGCACATATTTCATGTTATTAGTAGTCAAAGGTCATTCCGACCATGACTAGACAAAATCTAGGTAACCCAGATCTTGCCCAGAACGACCTGACAAGTGGCCTCTGATCTTGCAAGATGGTGTTATTTTGTTCTGTTAGTTGCATCTAAGTTGTAGTGTGTTATATGAGCTCCAACCTCATGCTTTTATATCACTAAAACATCAAATAGATTTAACACAGTGTCTGGTCAAAGTAGGCCAGATGATCACGACTTGTGTTTTCTGGTTTACCCAGAAAACTCATGACCGTGATCTCTGACATGGTTTCACCGGCTTGGATCGATTGACTGTAATGTTGTTAGAGTGATTTTATGTAATAGATCTGTTCATTAACATGTTGGCTACACACTGGATCCATTAGATCACTAAAGCATCAACATAATCACAAGTTGTGGAAGCCCAAAGTAGGCCTCACGAACAGTCAATCGATCTAAGCCGGTCAATTATTGTTACTTCTTGAACACTCTTGATACTTCTTGATATCCTTGAACTATCAATTATTGTTATACTTTAAAAATTCAAACGTTATAACTGCTTATTCTTATTGCTATATTACTTGCTGGGCAAACTTGTTACTCATTCTTGCTTCCCTAAAAACATTAAAGTTAAGGCAGAGCAAGGCGGTACATCGGGAAAGGACAAGGGAAAGGGCAAGGCTACAGAATAGCTCAGTCCTTTAAGTGTAGAAGTATTATTATTATTGTTTTGATTATTATGATGTATTTAAGGATGATTAAGTTATGTTTAAGTTTCATCACTGGATTGTTGTAGTAATGGTTACGGTACCTTGGGACGCGAATATTTATATTATATCAATGTAAATTATTCTTTTATTTTTGTTGTTGATGATTTTAGAATGATATTAGAATTAGTACGTGACAAACCAAATTCGAGATAGGAGTGTCTGAATTTGGGGGCGTCACAACTATCAATCTTACCTCAATGATTTTGACAACCTCAGCGGTCTGTTGTACCAGTTCCGACCCTAAACAGTTGACTTTCACCAACTTCATCCTAGCGTAGTGGAGTTTTGCACTTTCTACCGTAAAATGCTTCGTAAAGTGGCATGCCAATACTTGCGTGATAACTATTTTTATAGGCAAACTCAGCCAAACGGTAAATGATCATCCCAGTTTCCTTTGAAATCCATGATGCACGCTCTAAGCATATCTTCCAATGTCTGGATTGTTCGTTCGCTTTGGCCGTCTGTTTGAGGATGGTATACCATACTCATTCTCAACTGTGTTCCCATGCATTCTTTTAGTCTCTTCCAGAAGTTTGACGTAAATCGTGGATTGACAATGGAACTCCATGTCTCGAAATGATCACCTTGACGTACAACTTTTCCAACTGATCAAGATTAAATCTAATCTTTTATCGGCAAAAAGTGTGCTGATTTTGTTTGCCTGTCCACTATCACCCAAATTGCATCGTACCCTTTCTAAGTAGTCGGAAGTCCTACCACAAAATCCATTGCGATATACTCCCACTTCAACTCCGGTATTTCCAACGGCTGAAATAATCCGCTTGGTCTTTGATGATCGTCTTTGACTTTTTGGCATGTCAAGCATTTCGCAACACATTCTGCAACATCTCTTTTCATATTCGGCCACTAGAAATGCTGTCATAAATCTTGATTCATTTTCGTACTCCCCGGGTGAATTGAATATCTTGAATTATGGGCTTCAGATAACAACATATAAGACACATAAACTTTCCAGAAACATAAATTAATGTTTCTAACATGTTTCTAACCATATAAACAGTATAAACATCAAATTTAAAACCTCTAAATTCACTGTTCTTGCTATTTCTTCACTTTTAGACATTTTTAGCGGAACAAATTACTGTAAATTCATTTTTTAACCAAAACAATTTGTTTAAAACCTATTGTTTTTATTTCTTTATATATTTACACAATTAAAAGTCAATTATTATGAATTGATTATCAATTTTGATTCCAAAATAAGCCATATCATATAAACATAACTGTATTTCTCTGTAAACATAATTTCTTCATATGTATCATGTTTTCATGGACTATTCTACTCTACATCATATACTAAACATCTACAAATAGTTTATATCAGCAAATTAATATATACTAACCATATAATCAACAATTAATTCTCCACATAAATTTTATAAAGAACTTTTCGTATATAAAAAAAATTAAACTTTAGAAGATAGGATTATACCTTTAATTGCTTGCTTATGTTAGCTAGGAGATAAAATTAACCTCTCCTCCTTCCTTGGCTCTCAAAACCACAAAACTTTTCTTCTTTCTTCTCTCTCTTCTCTTTTTTCTCTCTGTGTTTTCTCTTCTTTCTCTTCTTTGTTCTATATTTAGTATTAGGCTTAAACTGATATAACTTAACGTAAAAAAAACATACGTAAAATAAAAAAACTAACAAAACCCATAATGTCTACTTAATAATGTATCAATTATGTTTTTTTTTTGAAAATCCAAAAGCCACTAAGGCTTGTTTGGCAAAACAAAATTAAAAATAAGGATTAACAAGCCCTAAGCCTTGTTTGGTAAAACCCATTTAAAATTAAAGACTTAAAATCCTTAAGCCTTGTTTAGCAAAACTGAATTAAAACTCTTTTAATTTATTTTAGTAACTCATTTATTATATTGTTTATTATCACATTTTATTTAATTAAATTTCTATATTCAAATTTAATTAAATTAAAACTAACAACCACTTATTAAATTAACATACCACATTATCAAATTGCCACAAAATTATAATTTTATTTAAGAACTTAACACATCACTTGCGTGATACCCCCAAATTCGGGTACTTTCAACCCACAGATATGGTGCTATACGGTACTCATAACTATACATTCATTCCATCGAAACAACATCAAAATGATTGAATATACTATATTCTTATTACAATAGTAATGAATCCTTTCCCAGGTTCTATAACCAAATACATTCTTCATTTGTCATAGTATAATTCATACAAATATACTAGTCTATTACAGGATAAACTACTTATCCATCTTAGCTTTGCCTTTATCTTTAATAGAACCCTCGGTTTGTTTGGCCTTAACAGCAATCATATAATTCAAGCAAGAAGTGAGCATAACTAGCTCAGTAAGTCTAGCAATATATAATACAAGTACCACATCGAGAATTATATGATTATTCTTCTTTAACTGAACAAATAGCTGTGAAGTACTATAGAACATTTAATAGTACTTTTCATTCTCATAAAACCATTTCAAAGTACATATAGTAACTTAAGAATTTTGAGTAGGTCAAAAGACCATGAACATTCTCTTTTGATTTTTATTCATGAAAAAGAACAACCCGACACTAAGTCTGTAAGTCCGATATATCTTACGAGCACTTCTAGGTGATCAACCTATAGTACTCTATGTTGATCAACACGCATCCGTTAAATGTATCTACGTTTAAGTTTTGGCAACCTCACGTGCCCATCGAATAATTGATGAAAAATACTTTTGTTTATTCATACTCAGGCTTACCTTTGAATCCGTACCAAACAATTGACATAGGATAACGTTATCAATACTATATCGAAAGATTTGTAAACAAATCAATCAAACTCTTAAGATTAGTCTAGCTGAGTTAAAACTGGCATTGACTCTTTCGTAAAACAATTCATGCATATTATAACATGAATCACAGAAACTTGGCTAACACGAAGGTTAGACAAGCGTTAGGAAAACTTGCCTTCAAGCGTCTTCAATTAAAAATTCAACAATTTTTGGTCTTTATAGTTTCTACATGATATATTCACATAGCATATTGAAATTAGATACCAAATAATCTAATCACATTGTTTTTACCAACTTCTTTCTCTTTTATAACTTAATTGAATTTATTTCCTTAATAATATTCGTTTCGAGTTACTTATCCTTCCTCCGGCTTATTAACATTTTTACATCACTAAACCAACACTCAACAACCGTTGCTTAAATACCATAGTAGTTGAAACCCTAATTGATACGTTAACTCAGATAAATTCCTCTCAGATTTCCAACATCGGACTCCATATAGTACGTACATAGGTTTTACCTTCACTTCTTATCATCTACGTATTAAGCACATCATGTATAATATTAGGACGAGCGTTAATCCTGAATACGATTTACGATTTACATTCTCACACTTTACGTTCTTCATTTAATTACTTTTAAACAAAGTTAATTTCCTAAAATCATCACTATATATGTTATTTAGAAATGGTCTTATCATGTATAATAGGTATATACATGCCCCCTAGTTATCATGTAAACAGTTAGGTTCATAAATAATATAGTCAGACTTTTTCTCTTACCAGCGTTGCGGCGCGAGTTAGCAGTAGCCAATCCCCAGTCCTGGCGCTGCAGCGCGAGTTTCATAGGCTTGGGGGGCGCTGCGGCGCCGGCCCTGAGCCTTTGAATTTTTTTTAAGTTTTTTTAAGTTTTTTATTTTGATTCTTTCTAGGCTCGTAACTTGATCGTTATAAGTCAGAACTGGCTCGTTCAAAAGTCGTTCTCTTACGTATCTCATATACTTTGATTTTATTCGGACAAAAGTAATTTTTAAATCCGTTAACAATGAATTTACCTTTTAACTTTTCTATTACACGTTCATTTACCGTTCGTGAACGTTCATAACTCGATTCTTCGTTTTAAGTCGGAATTTGACCATTCTTGAGTCCACAACTCTTAATCATGTTATTCTATTGTATGCCATCAAAAACTAAGGTTTCCGAGTTAAACGAAGACTTTTGACTACTAATCCGAGAATTCTACGATTATCGTCTAATCTCGTAAATTTCTCCATAACTTCGTTACTTGAGATTTATATACCAAAACAAATGGAATCAGTCCATTGATTCGTTATCTATAACCTAACCAAGTAATATGCATATAACATATACTTGATGGTTTTCAATTTGTCCATCAACAACCAAATAACCGTTTTAATGGGTTTCTTTGATTAAAAGTCACTTAAACGCTTATGATTCTTACTTATACATGACTTATTAATGTTTTAATTCACTAGTAGCCATCATTATCACTCCAAGAGAGACATGCTCCACCAATTCATACTTCTCTATAAAAAAAATAAATAGAAAATAATTTTAACTAGAGTTTACGTATTATGACCTTAATGTTCTTCGCGTTCTTGACTTAAGCTTGAATATTTTGCTTTAATTCCTCTTGATTACTTGTTATTACTCTTCTCTCTCTCTCTCTTAATATTTTGCTCAATATTGGTGAAACAACAAATGAACTAACATAAGCTTCCTTCTATAGAAAACCAAATGGAGGGCACTTTGGTCATAAGGGCCACCTCATTACTATTCATTTCTTACCCACCAAGCTTCCTACTTTACTTGGTCACCAAGTTCCCGGCCCACATGCCCTTTGGGGTCCCACATGGGTTGCCCCATGGGTTTTGCCCATCTGGTGATCCATCGGTTCGACCCGCAGTTTGGTTTCTTGGTTTGGTCTTAGAATTAATTCATATCGGGCTTATCTTGGGCTTAATTTAATATAACATTGGGCTTGACATAAATCTTAACCAATTGGAATTGACAAGGTCCAATTACTAAAGTCCATTAAGAACTAATCGTATTCTACTCGTATAATTCTAGTATTCTCTTCGTATATAATTTGTACGGTATTCGTATTATACGTCGTAATAATCTTCATACTATACTTGTATAATACTCGTACTTCTCACGTATAACAACTATAATTATTATACATAGTCATTTAATTCTCGAAACTCACTTTTTCTAACACTTAGGTTTTAAGTTTGCAGGCAAAAACTTCATTTTTCATAACTAAAATATTATTGGATATTCCATCTTGTCTTAGAATTCTATCATTACTTATTTCTCAGAAATTCATACCTAATCACTGAGCAGAAACGGATGAATAATATTTTTACGAAAATTTCTCGGAAAACTTTTATTTTCGTCTTAGAAATTCAAAACAATCAATCCTAGCACATAGCCAGAATCCTAACCACATCCGCATCTTATAGGTCATAGAACGACATTTAAACAGTTTACTCACGTAATTAAACAATTAAATTCATTTAATTCAAATAATCAAATAAAATTTTAATACACATAAAATCTAATTTTTCTCGGGCATTACATTCTTCCTCCCTTATAAGGATTTTGTCCCCAGAATATTGATACAATTACTTAAACAAATGGAGAAAATTTTCCTTCATTTTACTCTAGAGTTCCCACGTTGCTTCTTCGGCATTGTGGTTCCTCTAAATTACCTTTACCGAAGGTATTATCTTATTCGGTAAGACTTGTTCCTTCCTATCCACAATCTTAATTGGAAGTTCTTCATATGCTAACTCTTTTTCTATCGGAATAGATTCATACTCTATTACGTGCTTGTAGTCCGATTTATAAGGACGCAATACTGACATGTGAAACACATTATGTATTCGTTCCATCTCTGAAGGTAATGCTACTTCATAAGCTACCTCTCCTACCCTTCTTAAAATTTCAAAAGGTCCTATAAACCTTGGACTTAACTTCCCTTTCTTTCCAAAACGTATCTTCCCTTTCCAAGGTGACACCTTCAGAAAAACATACGAACTGACCTTAAACTCCCTCTTCTCACAGTGAGGATCCACATACTTCTTTTGTCTATCTTGAGCTACAACCAATCGAGTACGTATTAACTTTACCTTATATGCTGTTTGTTGTATAATCTCAGGTCCCAACATTCGACGTTCACCTACTTCATCTAAGCACAATGGAGTTTTGCACTTCCTCCCATATAACGCTTCATAAGGCGGCATGCCTATACTAGCTTAAAAACTATTGTTGTAAGCGAATTCCACCAAATGTAGATGTTCGTCCCAACTCCCCTTGAAATCCATAACATAAGATCTTAATATATCTTCTAACGTTTAAATTGTCCGTTCACTTTATCCATCCATCTGAGGATGATAAGTTTTACTCAACCTCAACTGCGTTCCCAGTTGCTCTTGTAAACTTCTCCAGAAATTCGATGTGAATCGTGGATCAGGATCTGACACAATCAAAACAGGTACTCCATGTCTTGAAATGATTTCTTTGACATACAGTTTAGCCAATTGCTATAGGTTATACCTAACTCCTATTGGCAAAAAGTGAGCCAATTTTGTCAAACGATCTACTATTACCCAAATAGCGTCATATCCCTTCATCGTCATTGGAAGTCCCACCACAAAGTCCATCGTGATATGCTCCCACTTTCACTTTGGAATCTCTAGTGATTGCAATAATCCACTCGGTCGTTGGTGTTCAGCCTTAACTTTTTAACAAGTTAAGCACTTACTAACATATTCTGATATCTCCCTCTTCATGTTTGGCCACCAAAAGTTTTGTCAAAGGTCTTGACACATCTTAGTACTACCTAGATGTATCGAGCACCTCGAACTATGGGCCTCTCTCATTATCTCTTCTTTTAACTCAGAAATATTCGGAACCTAAATTCTTCCTTCAAAACGAAGTAATCCTTCTTTATCAAGGATATACTTAGTCTTCTCTTGATCCTCTAATCTCTTCTTCATTTGATCGTACTCCTCGTTACTTAGTTGTACTTTCTTAACTCGTTCCACTATCATTGGTTGAGTCTCCATTGTGAATAACATCTCTATCGATGCACTCGGTAATTTGACTTATAGCTCCATTCTTGCCATCTCCGTTATTAACTCATCCTGTGTCATTAACATTGATAATTTTTCCCTACCCTTCCTACTTAACGCATCGGCCACTAAATTTGCTTTTCTTGAATTATATAAGATATCACAGTCGTAATCTTTTATCAATTCTAACCACCTTCTCTGCCTTATATTCAGCTCCTTCTGTGTGAAGATATATTTCAGACTTTTATAGTCCATGTATATCTCATACTTCTCCCCATATAGATAATGTCTCCATATTTTTAACGCAAAAACTACTACTGCCAATTTTAGGTCATGAGTAGGATAGACCTTCTCATAATCTTTTAACTAGCGTGACACATATGCAATGACTTTGTCATGCTGTATAAGCACGCAACCCAATCCTCTATACGAAGCATCACTATAAAGTACAAAATTTCCCGTATCATCTGGTAAAGATAATACATGTGCCTCACTTAACCTCCTTTTTAGTTCCTAAAAACTATTTTCACACTTCTCAGTCCACACATACTTTACATATTTCCTTGTCAAATTCGTCAACGGAGTAGCAATTTTAAAAAAGTCATGGATGAACCTTCGATAATATCCCGCTAACCCCAGAAAACTCCAGACCTGATATTTTGAGTTGTTCCCAATTATTAACTGCTTCCACCTTTGCTGGATCCATAGAAATGCCATCTTTATCAATAACATGTCTTAGAAACTGCACTCTTTCAAGCCAAAATTCACACTCAGTGAATTTCGCATACAACTTCTCCCTCCGTAGTGTTTCCAACACTATCCTCAAATATTCAGCGTGATCTTTTGGCGTCTTAGAATAGACTAGAATGTCATCAATAAACACTATGACAAACTTGTCCAAATATTATTTGAACACTCTATTCATCATATCCATGAATGTAGCTGGCGCATTAGTTAACCCAACCGATATAACCAGAAACTCGTAATGACCATAATGAGTTCTGAACGTCGTCTTTGGTACATCCTCCTTCCTTACTTTCAGCTGATGGTACCCCGTACACAAATCTATTTTAGAAAAATACTTTACCCCTTTCAACTGATCAAATAGATCATCGATCCTAGGTAATGGGTATTTATTCTTAACCATTAACTTATTCAACTCACGATAGTCGATACAAAGTCGTAACGATCCATCCTTCTTCTTTACAAATAATACCAGTGCTCCCCACAAAGACACACTCAGTTGAATGTACTTCTTGTCTAATAATTCTTGTAATTGAACCATTAACTCCTTCATCTCTATCGGCGCCATCCTATATGGCGCCCTAGAAACTGGTGTTGTACTTCGTAATACATCAATCACAAATTTAACATCCCTATTCGGCAGAAGACCTAGTAACTCATCTGGAAATACATCGATGAATTCTTGTACTATAGGTATCTGTTCCATTAATGCTTCCACTCTCTAGGTATCCACAACATGGCACAGGTATCCTATACACCCCTTCCTCAACATCTTTCTAGCTTGTGTCATGGTTAGACAACAAGAGCGTCCCAGTGATTTACTACCGTAGAACACTACCTTGGGTTTCTTAGAAATCTGAAGGTTCACACTTTTCCTTTGACAATCTATTATAGCTCTATGGTTAATCAACCAATCCATACCAAGAATTATATCAAATTCTCTCAACCTTATCGGTACAAGATCTACCGATAATTTGTTACCTCTAATATCTACGAAATAGTTTCTATGAATATGTTCAACGGGAATTATCTCTTCGTTTGCTACCTTTACGTTTAAAGGTATTTCTAATCTTTCTGGGAGTAAACCTATTTGCTTAGCAAATTCACATGCTATAAAAGAACAAGTAGCACCCGAATCAAACAGCACATAAACATTTATCTCATTGACTGGAATAATACATGCTACTACATCCGCTGATGTAACCGCATCATGGACAGTCGTATTAAAAGTACGGGCCGTGGGTCTACCCAATGATGTTGGTCCAATAATGGCTAACTTACCACTATTAGCACCTTTGCAACCCTCTGACCCCTTTTTGGGTAATTTCTTACCACGTGGTCCATCGACCCACACACAAAATAGCCCTGGTTCTTCTTAGGGTTAGGATAATTGGGTGATATATGACCCTCCTGCCCACAGTTATAACAAACCGATTTCCTCTTAAGGCAAATTCCTAGATGAGCCTTTTCGCATGTCTTGCATGCTTCGATCCTATGCTTAGGATCCCCTTATTTTACTCCAGTATTCCCGGAGTTAAAACTCTTCCTCTTGGGCATACTTCCACTGCCACTAGCTCCCTCCGCCTTGGATACTCCCTCTCCTTTACTCTTATTCTTTCCCTCTTTGTGGTATTGGCTTAAAGCCTCACTACCACCCTCAGCAATAATTGCCTTCTCCAGAATAGTTCCATACGAAGAACTCTGAAACATAGAATCCTACTATAGAGCTAGGGTTTAAATCCCTACTCAAACCTACGAGCCTTCCTCTCCTCGGTGTCCACTTGATGTGGAGAAAATCTTGACAATTCATTTAACTTAGCCGCATACTGGGGAACCGTCATGTCCCCTTGCTTAAGTTCTAACAATTTAATCTGCATT
Organism: Panax notoginseng; assembly: GCA_016801055.1. NCBI lineage: Eukaryota > Viridiplantae > Streptophyta > Magnoliopsida > Apiales > Araliaceae > Panax > Panax notoginseng. The sequence continues at coordinate 241,945,172 of CM029012.1, forward strand.
CTCCCCTACATGCTTGTAGGAAAATAGTTCTCGAAGAAAACCTTCTTGAACTGTTCCCGCGTTATAACATATGTCCTAGCCCCACTCTGGTGAGCTTCTCTCCAGAAGTTGGCTTCTCCTTTCATCATATAGGTCACAAAAGAAGTCTTTTGCGCCTCCCCTACGTTTGTGATTACAAACGCCTTCTCAATTTCTCTCACCCATGCCTGGGCCTCAATTGGGTTTGTAGTTCCTTTAAACTCCGGCAGACCTACACTTTTAAATTCCTTAAAGGTAGTCGTTCTGGCTATCTTAGGGACTGCGGATGCTCTACCCATGGTTTTGATTTAAAGCAGCCGTTAATAAATTAACGAACTCCTGCATAGGGTTGTTCTGACCCCCTTGGTTATCATTATGGGATTCAGCTTCCTGATTATGTTATCTTCTTCTTGGCGGCAATTTTCTGATTAAATAAATAAAGTTTCATTATTATTTATTTACTTAGTTATTATTTGTCAAACAACAACAACTTATACCATAAAAAAGCACATTTAATAAAAATCTCATTATATTAATATGCTTCTTCATAATTCAAACTATTTACATATTGATTCCATATCCAAAGATATTACATTTCTATCCCGCGATTGAATTTCATAAAAATTGAGATTTACAAAAAGACTACTCTTTAATTATACAAAATAGGGTTTTACGTCACTACACAACATATTTACCGATCTAGACTTTCTCTATCTACTACTAATACTGCATAACATCGTTCTCATGGTTTTTAAGTTAGCTAGGAGTGTTCCCTGCAAAATTTATGGGTGTTCCTCTTATCACCTCAAAATTAAGCCTTGCCGATTGCCGGCCTCTTCTTGAAAAGATTACCTCCAAAATAAGCTCTTGGACAAATAAGTTTATTTCCTATGCTGGTTGAATGCAACTTATAAAGTCGGTTATCTTTGCATCTCAAGTTTATTGGTCGGCTCATTTCATCCTTCCTGCTTCTGCTATGAAAGAGCTTCAGACTTCCCTGTCTAGATTTTTATGGAAATGACCTTCCATGGATAGGCATGGCTCAAAAGTTGCCTGGGCTAAAATTTCCTTACCTTTTGCGAAAGGGGGACTTACTATAAAGACCCTTACTGATTGGAATAAATCGCTTATTATGATGCACCTTTGGCAAGTTGTTAATCCTTACTCTTCCTCTATTTGGGCAAGGTGGGTGCATGATATTCATCTTAAGAACAAATTCTTCTAGATTATCCCCACACCCAATGACAGCTCCTGGATTTAGAGGAAAGTGCTTCAGTGTAGGGATCTTACGCGTAGATACATCTCCTTTGACATTGGTAATGGTGCTAGGACAAGCCTCTAGTTCGATCCTTGGCTTGGGCAATCCCCTTTGGCTACTTCTGTTCACTCGTCTTTGATTGTCAACTCTGGGCTTGGTCCTAATGCTTGTGTGGATAACATCATTCATAATTCTAGATGGGTTCTCCCTGTCTTAAATCATCAAGACGTTATTGCCTTCCGTGGATCTTTTGACATTTCTAGATCTTGCAATTCTACTAAGAATGATGGCCGGCTTTGGGATGGTACTAGGGTAAAGGATGTTAAGGCTGCCACTATTTGGAACTCTATTCGGCAGGTGGGATCTGCCGTGGGTTGGCAAAAATTAGTATGGCATGAAATGGTTCCTCCCCGTCACTCTTTCATCCTCTGGCTTGCTTTCCATAAAGGGACTTAGAACTCTGGACAGACTTATGCAATTTAGGCTTGATATAAACCCCATCTGTGTGCTTTGTTCTAATGATACGAAAACTTTCAGCCACCTATTTTTTGAATGTCCATTCTGTTTTCAAATTCTCGTTGTTGTCCTTCGTCTATAATGTTGGCGTGGTTTCAGTAGGAATTGGTCTTCAATTACTGGTTTTATCACTAATTGCTCTTGCCCAGAATTTCACCACAGTCTGTTGTATTTTGGGTTTGCTATTGTGGTTTATCGGATATGGCATGAACGTAATGCTTAGATTTTTTCAAAAAAATTTACCCCTGCTAGGACTATTATTCGTGATATTATTCATTTACTTAAGTGTGGCCTCTACAAAAATGCTAGATTTCAGAAATTTAAATCCAGATCATGTTTTCACCATCTTATTTTATAATTTGTTTGCTGGTTTGTTTTCTCGGCGAGGTAGGGCTTCGCCATGTGGGGCTTTGGCTTCGGCCAGCTGGGTTTCGGTTGTGTGGGGCTTCGGCCAGGTGGGATTTTGGATGGATGGGGCTTCAACTTCGGCTTCGGCCTGATGGTTTGGGGCTTCGGCTTCGGCTTCACCTAGGTGGTTTGTTAAGTGGGCTTCAGTTTCAACTTGGATGTCTTCGGCTTCGCCTACGGCTTCGGGCGTTATGCTGCAGGGCTCGGATGGCTGTTATGAGGATGCTGCTCGGGATGGTTTTGTGGCTTGGTGTGCGCTGGTTGCAGTTGGGCTTATTCTAGTTTCTGCTTTTGGCATGCTTTGTCTCTTGTCTGATTTGTTGGTCGTATGCCTTGTAATCCTTTTTAGTCATTACATCATAGGGCATGTCCTATGATGTCTTTGCTTATCTCTGATTGGGTTTCTGTGACGAACGAGATTTTGTAATTTAATTTGAATATTTATTGAATTAAATAAATATTTTTCGATGATTTAATTATTGGATTAAATAATTAATTGATGAATTTGTGGTAGATTAATTTAATTATATGTGTTATATTGATTAAATTAATGTGGGAAATTTTATTATTCAAGGTATGTATTTAATTACGCTTATTTGATTAAATTAATTATTTGATAAGCATAATGTTATTTTTTTAATTAATTTAATAATTAATTAGAGATTTAATGATTTGACATAATTAAGAAATGAGAAATTTAATTATGTGAATATGTGAATTTATGAGAAATTATTATATTTTATTTAAATTAAATTAAATAAGATATTTGATTAATTACTTAAATGGGCGTGGCATTATTAAACTATATTATAAGAGATTTATCAAATTAAATAGAAATGACCTTCCAAGTGATAGCCAAACAAGACCTTATGAGGAGTTGGGAGCAGTTAAACCATGTATGGATTAATTGACCACAACTTGCCGGTTATCTGTGCGCCTTCTTCAGTTTTCTCTTTTACATAACTCATTCATTAGTCTTAACTGAGAGAGAATTTAGAGAAAAATTGAGAGATTGAAGAAGAAAGTGAAGAATCAGAGGAACCTGCTTTAGGGTAATCTCTTCAACCCAATTTGTAATTACGTTGTTATTATTTTTTTTTTTGTGAAAAACTATCTCTAACTTCTTTGTAAAATGAATTTGTGTGATCTATGCATGAATTGACGATCTAAGTGTAAAAACATGATAATATATAATCATAATATGTTTTTATTACCTTATACGTATGTTTTCATAACATCAATTGCATATAAATATGTCGTAAATAGACTCTTAAAGTTACAGAGTATAAATGTGTCTTATATATGCCCTTATGGGAAATGGTAGGATACAAATTATTGTTTAACTTAAAATTTAACAGTAGATTGTGATAGCACATGTTAAAACGAAAGAAACTAAACTTTGAACGGACAGATTCGGAGTTATGACGAACTGTAATGTCAATTTTCATGTGTTATCTTTAAAACTTTTAAAATCACCAAGAACACTGAAATTACATGAATTGACTCAAGTAATTGTATGTTTTAACTTGTTAAAATCATGCTAGAAGGGTTGGGTAATGATTATGTGTGTATTATAATGTCTGGATATGTTTAAATTCATGTATGAATAGAGGAATTGGTAGATTTTGATTTTCTCTGCATTTTTCACGAACTGCAGTTTTTTAAAACTGGATTACAGCGCCGCAGTGCCGACTCCAGGCCTAAGGCCCGCGTCGTAGCGCCACTATCCAGGCTGCAGTGCTAGCCGCACCGCAACACTAAGCATAGCTTACATGGTGGCGCCGCAGCGCCACTATGCAGTTTGTCTAAGAATGAGCATTTTAATTATTTTATTTCAGGGAATGTATTTGTAACCTAATCTAATGAACATAAAAATGTGTTAGACATATAATGTGATGTTAAAATAGATTATTAACATGTCAATAAAGTAATTACATGTTTAATTAAATTGTTGAACGCATAGTTAGCTTGTCATTCGTGAAGTGTAATATTATGTGAAAACAAGTGTTGTGATTTGATTAGTATAATCATAATCAGAGTTTAGACAAAAGAGAATGAACTTGTGATGCTAGTTATGTTATAATTGACTGGTAATGTGAATGTAAATGGTATGTAGGATTAAATCGAGGAACGTGTATAACTAACGTATAACCTACGCACGAGGCAAGTTTCCTAACCCTATTTGTTATAGTTATGCAAGTTTCTAAACCTTACCTCTTTACATTGAGCAAGTTCTAGACTTATATTCTATATCGAGCAAGTTCTTGGTATTTATTGATTAAGTTCAATATGTCATATTAAAGGTTATTAATCTTTTCAAAGCATGATTCATGTTATACAATATTTATTCCATTATATACCTCTGATTCAAATTGAATATCAATTATTGTTGAACTTTGTAAGACTAGCAAACCCTTATTGATTTGACTAGTCCATAGTTGATGAACGTTCTAAATTTCAGAACCCTTGTTAAGTTTATCCAAACCAAACTTCCTTTTGGTGTGGACTCTAATATAAAACTGAGATAAACAACCCTGTTACAGGGGACTACTTATGCTTTAGCGTTAAGATATTGGGACAATATGGTACTAAGGGCTGATCCCCCTAAGTACGAGTAGAAGAGTCCATAGTCTTATGGCTGTTACAGGTTTCAAGTATAACCCTTGACAACCTAGGACATAGTTCAAGGTCTTATGACCCTCAGAAGTCTTTTGATTCTTGTTATTCAATCTTGATTCAAAAGTCATGTTTCTTATTTTAGAAGTCTTTGATTCACTCGCATGTTATTATATTGTTGTTATATTATTATACTTGTGGGCAGTCATGCTCACGCTTGCATAATAATAACATTACAGTTAAGAACGAAAGGTCCAACGAGCCTTCTACTAGCAAAGGCAAGGGCAAGATTAACAAGTGATGAAGACTTGTTATTTATTTGTTATGTTATGTTTCAGACTTAATTTTATATTGTGTAAGACTTAATATTTGTTTATGTTTCTGCATTTGAGATTTAAGGTTAGTATGACTTGAGATTGATGTATTTATTTTCAGATAATGTAACTCCTTAAGGAGAGGATTTATTTCTATCTATTTTATGGTTTCATTTATTATGGGTAGATAGACACATGATGTTTGTATTGTGAACACCAAATCCCATGAGAATTGAAGTACCCGGATTTGGGGGTGTCACAGGTTGGTATCAAAGCTGTAAGTTATGAACCTTAGGTAGGGGAACAACCTTAGGTAGTAGCCTTATAGGAGATCGAGAACATAGTGGTCGTAAACTCTTATCGAGTTCTAAGAAATGAGTTCCTTAATTCATTAAAGACAATAAAAGACTTTATGTGCTTATGTGATAAACTTATGTGCTCGCGAGTATCGATTAGTAACTAAAACTTAAAATTGTGTTGTCAGGATGCCAGATGTTGGAGGATCTAGTCGAGCTGGGGAGGAGGAACCCCAAGTACCTACAGAGGAGGAACCCCGAGTACCTACAGAGGAGGAGCCCTGAGACATTCATGTCGTCAGGGAGCAGTTGGTATAGAGAGAGCCATCTCCATTGATCACTATTATTGGTCAGGAGCATGAGCCTGAGTCTGATCATGAGGAAGAAGAGGAGGAAGATGAGTTCCCACCGAACTCAAGAAGTGTCGAGATGTACAATGAGCTATATGACCATAACATAGAGTTACGAGATACTGTTCAAGAGCTGAGGGAGCAGACGATCATTCAACAGCTTACCATCAAGCAGAAGGATAGGGAGGTTGTGACTCTTCATACACGTTTGGGAAATGTAGAGTGGGATTTGGTTCACGAGAAGGATCAAACTGAGGAGAAGTCCGAGGAAATAGAGGAGTTGAAGAATAAACTGAAAGAGAACTCAGCAAGGCTGACCATAGCAGAGGAGGCCTGGGTAGGGGAATCACGTCGTGCTGATCTTGTAGAAGAGAATTGTCGGGCAAAGAAGGCTAATCTTGAGGAGATGCACACTACGCTTCATAATGCGATGGATGAGTCCCAGGATCGAGTTATGAGATACCCAATTCAGTTTGAAGGACTACCATCGTACATGCTAGATCGCAAAACGATGTCCTGTATTATGGAAGAAGAACGTAGCAAAGCTATTCAACGCCTTAGCAGGCAGTGATAGGAATAGTTTAATTATGTGAAAACTTATCTGGTGGTTAAAAATGTAAATTCTGATGTGTTTATAAACAGAGGAATATTTTGATGTTTTAAATCCAGTAGATTCTTTATCTCGGGACAGTTGATGTAAATAGCAGCGATGCTATCATAGTTTGTATAGAGTTTAAAGGCTCCATGAACCTAATTGAAGCTCAAACTTGGGTTACGGAGATGGAGAAAGTTTTTGATGTCGCCAGAGTCAGAGAAGACCAGAAAACTGCCAACAAAACATTCATGTTGAAGTCAGAGGCCAGTTATTTGTGGCAAGCAAATAAGGTCCGTGGAGGAGAAGGTGTGATAACTTGGGAGAGGTTTAAGGAGATGTTCTTTGAGATGTACTTCCCGATAAGTTCTTAAAACCAAATGGATGTACAATTTCTAGATTTGAAGTAAGGAATTATGTCCATGCCAGACTATACGGCAAGATTCAATGAGTTGGCTAGGTTCGCCACATATCAAGTGCACACAGATGAGAGAAAGGCAAGAAGGTTTGAACAAGGACTGAAGCCCTGGTTGTATAGTAAAGTGTCGATGTTTCAGTTGAAGACTTTTGCCAGAGTACTAGAGAAGGCCAATCTCGCTGAAAGTGGAAGCGATGCGGTGACTAAGTATAATCAGGATCAGAAGAAGAAGAAGAATGAAAATGAGGGAATTAATAAGGCCAGTGGAAGTAACATGAGAGGAAGTAACAATCAGAAGAGAAGGTGGTCTGACAACTCATCAACTAGAAATCAGCAAGGATGTCAGAAGAAGAGGATTGAAGCATGCCCGACTTGCAGGAAAGCTCATCTGGGTGTTTGCATGAAGGGAAAACGAGTGTGCTACAATTATGGTCAGGAAGGCCACATAGCACCTAACTGTCCTAACCCAAATAAGGGTGCCAGCTTCACTTGTGACTCAAAGGACCATCTGGCAGGTGAATAAGTATAATCAGGATCAGAAGAAGAAGAAGAGTGAAAATGAGGGAATTAATAAGGCCAGTGGAAGTAACATGGGAGGAAGTAACAATCAGAAGAGAAGGTGGTCTGACAACTCATCAACTGGAAATCAGCAAGGAGGTCAGAAGAAGAGAATTGAAGCATGCCCGACCTGCGAGAAAGCTCATCTGGGAGTTTGCTTCAAGGAAAAATGAGTATGCTACAATTGTGGTCAGGAAGGCCACACAGCACCTAACTGTCCTAACCCAAAGAAGGGTGCTTGCTTCACTTACGACTCAAAGGACCATTTGGAAAGGGACTGTCCTAATAAGGGATCTGGTGGGGCATGATCAGGAGGGAATAGGGAAATAACGGTGGAAGTGCTCTGACTATCACGGGACCAACCCCAACCAACAGACCAACTGCCAGGACATTCAACATGACAGTACAGGATGCTGTGCAGTCTCGCGATGTGGTGTCAGGTATCATTCCGATCAATAAAATTATTACTTATGTATTATTTGATTCTGGTGCTACTTGGTCATTTATATCCGATGACTTTGCTAAGAACTTAGAATTACCTAAGGATGAGTTAGAATACCCTATGAACATAGAAATTGTGAATAGAGAAATAATCCATGTTAAGTACGTACATAAGAACTGTAGGGTGGATATTAAGGGTAATATTATGAACGTAGATCTTATCCCTATCAGACTTGGGGAATTTGATGTTATTCTGAGAATGGATTGGTTATTCAATTGCGAGGCTGTAATTGATTGCCAGAAGAAATGTATTAACCTTAGGACTTCATCAAAGGTTGTATTCTATGGTAGCAAGTCGCCTAGATAAGTGAGTTATCTGATAATAATGCAGGCCAGGTAGTTGTTAAGACAAGGTTGTGTAAGATATCTAGCTTATATAGTCAACAGTCGTAAAAGGAATCCAAAAATAGAGGAGATACTAGTAGTGAGGGACTTCGCAGATGTATTTTTGGACGATCCACCAAGACTTCCACCAGACAGAGAGGTTGAGTTTGTAATCGATTTGGCGCCAGGAACGGCTCCAATATCGAAGGCACTATACCGAATGGCACCGGTAGAGATGAAAGAATTAATGGTCCAACTGCAAGAGTTACTGGATAATAAGTACATTCAACCAAGCGTATCGCCGCGGGGAGCGCTGATGTTATTTTTGAAGAAGAAGGACGGGACGATGCTGCTCTGCATCGACTATAGAGAACTGAATAAGGTCACGATTAAGAATAGATATCAATTACCGAGGATCGACGACCTGTTTGGTCAATTGAAGGGAGCGAGATACTTTTCCAAGATATACTTGAGGAGTGGTTATCATCAACTAAAGGTGAGGCCAGAGGATGTACCGAAGACAGTGTTCATAATGCGATATGGTCACTACGAATTTTTAGTAATGTCTTTTGGTCTAATGAATGCTCCTGCAGCATTTATGGGCTTAATGAATAGAATGTTCAAACAGTTTTTGGACAAATTCGTGGTGGTATTTATCGATGATATTTTGGTATACTCGAAGACCAAGAAAGAACATGTAGAGCATTTGAAGGTAACGTTAGAGGTGTTGAGAAGGGAGAAGATGTATGCTATATTTTCAAAATGCGAATTTTGGATTGAACGAATATAATTTCTCGGACATGTGATTGATAAAGACAGAATTTCGGTAGATCCATCCAAAGTCGAAGCCGTGATAAAGTGGGATCAGCAGAAAATGTCATCAGAAGTAAGAAGTTTTCTTAGATTGGCAAGATATTATAGAAGATTTATTCAGGACTTTTCAAAGATCGCAACTCCGCTGATGAAATTGACTAGGAAAGCTGTAAAATTCTATTGGATGAAGAAGTGTGAGAAAAGCTTTCAAGAACTGAAGAAGAGATTGAGTACAACACCTGTGTTATCTCTTCCGAATGATACATGAAATTTTGTTGTTTATAGTGATGTGTCGCATAGAGGACTTGGCTGTGTGCTTATGCAAAATGGCAGAGTCATTGCGTATGCATCACGGTAACTAAAGGACTATGAGAAGGGGTATTCGACCCACGACTTGGAGTTAGCCGTGGTGGTTTTTTCTTTGAAGATCTGGAGACACTATCTCTATAAAGAAAAGTGTGAAATATATATAGACCACAAGAGTTTGAAATATATTTTTACACAGAAGGACTTGAATATGCGCCAGAGAAAGTGGTTGGAATTTATTAAGGATGATGATTGCGAAATTTTATACCATTAGGGTAAAGCAAATGTGATTTTTGATGTCTTAAGTAGAAAGGGTCGGGAGAAATTGATGATGTTGACTGCTCTGTAGGAGCTAATTTTAGCGATGGAGAAGATGGAAATAGAAGTGAAGTATCCTATAGAGATTGATGAGAAGTTGTTCCATATGCAATCTGGTACAACTTTACTGGATAAAGTTAAGGAGGCTCAACTTCAGGATGAAGAATGTGAGAAGGTGAAAAAGAAGATATCTGAAGGAACCGAACCGAGATTCAATATGGACAATGAAGGAATACTAAGATTGGAAAGCAGAATTTGGGTACCGTCAGTGTCAAAGATTAAGGAAGACATTTTGAGCGAGGCTCCTAGCTCATGATATTCGGTTCACCCTGGTAGTACCAAGATGAACCAAGATCTACGACAACATTTCTAGTGGCCAAATTTGAAATGAGATGTTGCAAAGTGTGTTGCCAAATGTCTGACATGTTAGAAAGTGAAAGAAGAGCATCAGAGGCCGAGTAGGTTGCTACAACCTTTAGAACTCCCAGAATGGAAATAGGAACATATTACGATGGATTTCATGGTTGGCCTTCCGACAACTTAAAAAGGCTAGGACGCAGAATGGGTTATCGTTGACCGATTGACTAAATCTGCACACTTTCTTCGGATCAGAATCAAATTTAACTTAGACCAGTTGGCAAAATTATATATCAAAGAGATTGTTTTGAGACATAGAGTTCCGGTGTCAATTGTTTCTGATAGAGATCCGCGATTTACATCAAACTTCTGGAAACGACTACAGGAATGCATGGGTACGCAGTTGAGAATGAGTATAGCATATCATCCTCAGACTGACGGGCAGAGTGAAAGAATGATTCTGACATTAGAAGATATGTTAAGAGCTTGTATAATGGACTTTAAAGGAAATTGGGATGATCATCTACCGCTCGTAGAGTTCGGCTACAACAACAGTTATCACGCTAGTATTGGCATGCCGCCTTTTGAAGCGTTATACGGCAGAAAGTGCAGAACCGCACTATACTGAGATGAAGTTGGCAAGAGACAATTACTAGGTCCAAAGCTGGTACAACAGACATTAGAAATAGTCAAAGTGATCCGAACAAGACTGGTAGCAGCTCAAGATAGGCAGAAGAAATACGCCGATCCACACCGTAAAAATGTTGAGTTTGAATCGGGTAGTTATGTGTTTTTGAAAGTCTCTCCCTGGAAGGGAAAGATCAGGTTCAAAAAGAAGGGGAAATTAAGCTCAAGATTCATTGGACCATTTGAGGTACTACGAAGGATTGAAGAAGTTGCGTATGAGGTAGCCTTACCTCCGGCGCTAGAGAATGTCCACAACATCTTCCATGTTCCAGTTTTACGATCCTACAAACCCGATTACAAGCATGTGATTTAATATGAACCCCTACTTTTTGAGAAAGATTTATCTTATGAAGAAGTTCTTGTTCAGATAGTTGATAGGAAAGAGCAAGTACTCAGAAATAAAATAATACCTTTTGTTAAGGTAATCTACAGGAACCACAACGCTGAAAAAGCTACGTGGGAACTCGAAGAGAATATGATGAAGAATTATCCTCATTTATTTACTTAATTTATGTGTAAGCGATTCTGAGGACATAATCTTTTTAAGGGGGGAGAATGTAACGGGACAAATTGATTGAGTCGTGATTCTGGGGACATAATACTTTTAAGGGGGGAAAGATGTGACAAACGAGATTTTGTAATCTAATTTAAATATTTATTGAATTAAATAAATATTTTTTGATGATTTAATTATTGGATTAAATAATTAATTGATGAATTTATGGTAGATTAATTTAATTATATGTGTTATATTGATTAAATTAATGTCGAAATTTTATTATATTTTATTTAAATTAAATTAAATAAGATATTTGATTAATTGCTTAAATGGATGTGACATTACTAAACTATATTATAAGAGATTTATTAAATTAAATGGAAAGAACCTTCTAAGTGATAGCCAAACAAGGCCTTATGAGGAGTTGGGAGCAGTTAAACCACGTATGGATTAACTGACCATAACTTGCCAGTTATCTATCCGCCTTCTTCAGTTTTGTCTTTTACGTAACTCATTCATTAGTCTTAACTGAGAGAGAATTCAGAGAGAATTTAGAGAAAAATTGAGAGATTGAAGAAGAAAGCGAAGAATCAGAGGAACCTGCTTTAGGGTAATATCTTCAACCCAATTTGTAATTACGTTGTTATTATTTTTTTTTGTGAAAATGTGAAACCCCAGATTTTATGAATAAATATTTAATTTTTCTCGAAATAATTTTTTTTATATTATGGTGTGGATTTGATATAATAGTTATGGGTAGTATTTATAAATTTTGTAAAGTATCCAAGTTGTCATATAATATTTGATTGGTCGGGGAATATTCGTTTTAACAGGGAATATTCGTACAACGACACAATCATTGGTGGACCCCACAACGGAATTATTGTCGGATTGAGAAAACGACAAAAATATTTTATTAAAAATAACGACGAAAGTTTTACCATTGTTACTGTTGAACTACTCGGTAGTAAAAATACAGTAATACGTGTGGTTGCATAGTAGCACACGGTATTGATTATTAATGCTTATGTGAGAAGTCACTCAGTTTAATTCAATTATTGTCAGTTAATAATATGAATTATTTAGTGATAATGACGTTTTGTTTTATTCGTATTATTAACGTAATAAAACAGAAATATCTTTTTATATAAAACAGAATACTTTATTAAAGTTATTCTATAAATAAAATATATTATATTTTATTTAAAAGATTTTTCTTTAAATATGGACCGTCAGATTAAAGTAATCAATCTGGACCGTTCATGGATTAGTTACTATGCATTCTATTTTTCTATAAATAGCAGCTCATTCCTTCATTATTTCTTACGAATTCACTGAACTCTAGAGAGAGAAACTATAGAGAGAGAGAGAAGAAGAGTATTCTGCTACTTAACTATTTCCTTATTTCAGCTCTTCTTTAAAACGGTAAGGGGTGTTATTCTTTCTTATTCATGAAGAGAACTTTTGTTATTCCATTTCTTATTATTCTGTTGGAATAACCTGTATACGCGGTCTACCCTATACTTGGTGACATTCTTTTATTATTCTGTTGGAACATCCTGTCTGTGTGTTTTACACCGGACCTGGTTCCGTTTTTATTATTATTCTGTTGGAACATCCTGTCTGTGTGTTGTACACCGGACCTGGTTCCGTCTTTATTATTATTCTGTTGGAACATCCTGTCCGTATGTTTTACACCGGACTTGGTTCCGTCTTTATTATTATTCTGTTGGAACATCCTGTCTGTGTGTTTTACACCGGACCTGGTTCCGTCTTTATTATTATTCTGTCGGAATATCCTGTCTGTGCGTTTACGCCGGACCTGGTTCCATTATTTATTATTCTGTTAGAATAACCTGTCTGTGCGATCTATCGCATGCATGGTGATTTCTTTTGTTATTCCATTCTTTATTATACTCAGTTGGTTAAGTTTTGACTTCTATACTCCATAAAATTTGTGGAATATCCTTGATAATTGCGTTTCATCCAGTATCTTTTCATGAAAATATTCTTCTAAGCATTCTTGAATTTTACTCCACAAAGCAGTATCATGTTGACAATTTGGACGTTGTTAATTCTTGGATAAATTAATTCTTAAACTTGTTTTATTGAATTCTTATATCATTGCCATCATCCTCATGTTTATAAAATGTTGAAAGTCATCTGTGGCCTGTAGTGCATAGATGGACTTGGTATGATTATGACCAGGGATTATTCGGTATAATCATGACCGTAATGTTACAAATGATGTGGTAAAAGTCCTCATTGGCCCGTAGTGCATTGATGGACAGTTGTTGACATGATCATGACCATTAATGAATATACGAATATCCTTGGCCGTAGTGCAGGGGTGATTCGATGATGTGGGTTATTTTATTAAGTTGAGTCCCAACGAACACAGTGTTAAAAAACCTTTTAAATCATAAAAGATAGTAGAGTTTATTTTCTACTTGACTCTTTTAATGGATTGCTTGTTCCGCTGCAGTTAAACTTGATGTCTATTATATTTTATCAGTTTAACATTGTTGAAGGCTAATGATAATTTATTCTGCATTATCTTAGTCATAATATTTCTTACTGGGCTAGTTGAGCTCACCCTTTCTTTCACTGTTCTCTTCAGAAAATGAGAACGTAGCTGGGGCAAGTCGGGGAACGGAGTGATGGTCCGAATGATAGTATTAGTTAGTATTCCTCACTATTCTATGTAATGGTGTGTTAATAAATGTAATGAGGACTCCTTTTGAGTATGAATACTCTCTAGAAGATAATATTTGTATTCAAACTCACAGTTTATGTTTTGTCGTATTATACACGACAGTTGTATTAGTAAGTTGTATTTGTATTCTGTACCATGTAAGTGGCGACCCAAGATGGGTGACGTATACCTAATTTTGGGGGCGTCACAGAAAAACTATCTCTAACTTCTCTGTAAAACAAATTTGTTTGATCTATGCATGAATTGATGATCTAGGTGTAAAAACATGATAATATATAATCATAATATGTTTTTATTACCATATACGTATGTTTTCATAACATCAATTGCATACAAATATGTCGTAAATAGACTCTTGAAGTTATAGAGTATAAATGTGTCATATATATGCCCTTATGGGAAATGGTAGGCTACAAATTGTTGTTTAACTTAAAATTTAACATTAAATTATGATAGCACATGTTAAAACGAGAGAAACTAAACTTTGAAAGGACAGATTCAAAGTTATAACGAACTGTAATGTCAATTTTCATGTGTTATCTTTAAAACTTTCAAAATCACCAAGAACACTAAAATTACATGAATTGACTCAAGTAATTGTATGTTTTAACTTGTTAAAATCATGCTAGAAGGGTTGGGTAATGATTATGTGTGTATTATAATGTCTGGATATGTTTAAATTCATGTGTGAATAAAGGAATCGGTAGATTTTGGCTTGCTCAGCATTTTTCACAAACTGCAGTTTTCCGAAATTGGATTGCCGCACCTCAGATCCGACTCCAGGCCTAAGGTCCGCATCGCAGTGCAGCCGGGCTGCAGCGCCACTGTCTAGGCTGCAGCGCTAGCCACGCCGCAGCACCAAGTATAGCTTACATCGTGGCGCTGTAGCGCCACTATGTAGTTTGTCCAAGAATGAGTATTTTAATTATTTTATTTCAGGGAATGTATTTGTAACCTAATCTAATGAACATAAAAATGTGTTAGACATATAATGTGATGTTAAAATAGATTCTTAACATGTCAATAAAGTAATTACATGTTTAATTAAATTGTTGAATGCATAGTTAGCTTGTCGTTCGTGAATTATAATATTATGTGAAAATAAGTGTTATGATTTGATTAGTATAATCATAATCAGAGTTTAGATAAAAGAGAATGAACTTGTGATGCTAGTTATGTTATAATTGACTGATAATGTGAATATAAATGGTATGCAGGATTAAATCGAGGAACGTGTATAATTAATGTATAACCTACGCACGAGGCAAGTTTCCTAACCCTACTTGTTATAGTTATGTAAGTTTCTAAACCTTACCTCTTTACATTGAGCAAGTTCTAGACTTATATTCTATATCAATCAAGTTCTTGTTATTTATTGATCAAGTTCAATATGTCATATTAAAGGTTATTAATCTTTTCAAAGCATGATTCATGTTATACAATATTTATTCCATTGTATACCTATTATTCAAATTGAATATCAATTATTGTTGAACCTTGTAAGACTAGCGAACCCTTATTGATTCGACTAGTCCATAGTTGATGAAAGTTCTAATTTTTAGAACCCTTGTTAAGTTTATCCAAACCAAACTTCCTTTGGTGTGGAGTCTAATATCAAACTGAGATGAACAACCCTGTTATAGGGGATTACTTATGCTTTAGCGTTAAGATATTGTGCACAGTATGGTACTAAGGGCAGATCCCCCTAAGTACGAGTAGAAGAGTCCATAGTCTTATGACTGTTAAATGTTTCAAGTATAACCCTTGACAACCTAGGACATAGTTCAAGGTCTTATAACCCTCAGAAGTCTTTTTATTCTTGTTATTCATTCTTGATTCAAAAGTTAAGTATCTTATTTTAGAAGTCTTTGATTCAATCGTATGTTATTATATTGTTGTTATATTATTATACTTGTGGGCAATTGTGCTCACTCTTACGTAATAATAACATTGCAGTTAAGAACGAAAGGTTCGACGAGCTTTCTACTAGCAAAGGCAAGGGCAATATTAACAAGTGATGATGACTTGTTATTTATTTGTTATGTTATGTTTTAGACTTTTGTTTAAATTATGTAAGACTTAATATTTGTTTATGTTTCTGCATTTGAGATTTAAGGTTAGTATGACCTGGGAATGATATATTTATTTTCAGATGATGTAACTCCTTAAGGAGAGAATTTATTTCTATATATTTTATGGTTTCATTTATTATGGGTAGATAGACACGTGATGTTTGTATTGTGAACACCGAATCCCATGGGAATTAAAGTACCCAGATTTGGGGGTGTTACAGTTTCTCCCATGAGGTTTTGTATTGCACCTATTATTTTTTAATTCAGTCTAAATTTAGCAAAAAAAATAACATTCTCATGCTTCTGTTTCACAAGAATCGACACAATATCCCGAATAATTGTATGACTGGTATACCCTGACTCAATGGAATAACAATAGATTTTCAGCTTGAAATCCTCATGAGCACTCTCCTGGATGTAAGAAATATGTGCTATCTTCTGATTCCTCTCCCCCAGTTATTTATGAAGCTCAACGGCCTCATTCTTAAAATCCATCGCCTTATCCTTCATGAGCACCTTCTCATCATGCTCTATCTCAAAATCTGCTTCATGCAGACTCCTTAACTTCATGGAGATCATTAACCTCCTTCCTCAGGTTCTGTACAATAATGCGTAGTTTCATATTCCGGTCAAGCACTGCCAGATACAATGCCCTCATTGCCTCTGGAGGTGTTGGCTCAAGTACAAGTACCACCGTATCAAACGATACTACCTCTATATTCTCATCCACATTGACCACCATATCGAAATATGACGCCGATCCCAAGTTTTCTATGTCCCCATCTGGATAGTCCTCCTCTGGTTCAGACTCATCTATATTCACCATTGGTACCTCCACCACTAATACTGGTACTAGCTATATCATGTTAACTGACTCTTCACTCACCACGTGTATATCCCTATACATGAAGCTATCGATGGACATCTACAATAACACATAACATGTTGATTAGTACATAATACACAATAATATAAGCACAAATCACATTTATTTTGTTTAAGGTTAATTTTCGTCTTTTAAATCTTTTGGTATTGAGTTTCCTCAATACTAAATTAACAAATTCTATTAGAGTTCATTTGCTTCTAACTTCTCATTTTACTAACGAGGTTATTAGCCTAAGGTTCTTCCCCCTTAAGTTTTATAACCTAATGCTCTTATACCAACCTGTGACGCCCCCAAATTTAGGTACTTTTAACCCACAGATATTGTCCTACACGGTACTCAAACTATACATTCATTACATCGAAACAACATCAAAATGATTGTATTTACTACATTCTTATTACAATAGTAATGAATCTTTTCCCAGGTTTTATAACCAAATACATTCCTTGTTTATCATACTATAATTCATACAAATATACTAGTCTATTACAGGATAAACTACTTATCCATCTTAGCTTTGCCTTTATCTTTAATAGAACTCTCGGTTCGTTCGGCCTTAACTGCAATCATATAATTCAAGCAAGAAGTGAGCATAACTAGCTTAGCAAGTCAAGCAATATATAATACAAGTACCGCGTCGAGAATTATATGTTTATTCTTCATTAACTGAACAAATAGCTATGAAGTACTATGAAACATTTAATAGCACTTTTCATTCTCATAAAACCATTCCAAAGTACATATAGTAACTTAAGATTTTTGAATAGGTCAAAAGACTATGAACATTCTCTTTTGATTTTCATTTATGAAAAAGGACAACCCGACACTATGTCCGTAAGTTCGATATATCTTACGAGCACTTCTAGGTGATCAACCTATAGTACTCTATATTGATCAACATTCAACCGTTAAATGTATCTACGTTTAAGTTTTGGCACCTCACGTGCCCATTGAATAATTGATGAAAATACTTTTGTTTATTCATACCCTGGCTTACCTTTGAATCCGTATCAAACAATTGGCATAAGATAGCGTTATCAATACTATATTGAAAGACTTGTAAACAAATAAATCAAACTCTTAAGATTAGTATAGCCGAGTTAAAACTGGTATTGACTATTTCGTAAAACAATTCATGCATATTATAACATGAATCACGGAAACTTGGCTAACACGAAGGTTAGACAAGCGTTAAGAAAATTTGCCTGCAAGCGTCTTCAATTAAAAATTTAATAGTTCTTGGTCTTTACAGTTACTACATGATATATTCACATAGCATACTGGAATTAGATACCAAACAATCTAACCACATTATTTTTACCAACTTCTTTTTCTTCTATAACGTAACTGAATTTATTTCCTTAATAATATTCGTTTCGAGTTACTTATCCTTCCTTACGACTTATTAACGTTTTTATGTCACTAAATCAACACTCAACAACCGTTGGTTAAATACCATAGTAGTTGAAACCCTAATTGATACGTTAACTCAGATAAATTCCTCTCGGATTACTGACATCAGACTCCATATAGTACGTACATAGGTTTTACCTTCACTTCTTATCATTTACGTATTAAGCACATCATGTATTATATTAGGACGCGCGTTAATCCTGAATATGATTTATGATTTACATTCTCACACTTTACGTTCTTCGTTTAATTACTTTTAAACAAAGTTAATTTCCTAAAACCATCACAATATATGTTATTTAGGAATGGTCTTATCATGTATATTAGGTATATACATGCCCCATAGTTATCATGTAAACAGTTGGGTTCATAAATAACATAGTCAGACTTTTTCTCTTATCGGCGTTGCGGCGCCAGTTTCATATATACAAGTGGCGATGCGGCGCGAGTTAGCAGTAGTCAATCCCCCATCCCGGTGCTGCGGCGCGAGTTTCATAGGCTTGGGGGGCGCTGCGGCGCCGGCCTTGAGTCTTTGAATTTTTTTAAGTTTTTCATTTCGATTCTTTCCGGGCTCGTAACTTGATCGTTATAAGTCAGAATTGGCTCGTTCAAAAGACGTTCTCTTACGTATCTCATATACTTCGATTTCATTCAGACAAAAGTAGTTTTTAAATCCGTTAACAATGAATTTACCATTTAACTTTTCTATTACGCGTTCGTTTAACGTTCGTGAACGTTCATAACTCGATTCTTCGTTTTAAGTCAGAATTCGACCATTTTTGAGTCCACAACTCTTAATCATGTTATTCTACGATAAGCCATCAAAAACTAAGTTTCCGAGTTAAACGACGACTTTTGACTACTAATCCGGGAAATCTACGAATTCGACGATTATCGTCTAATCTAGTAAATTTAACCATAACTTTGTTACTCGAGATTTATATACCAAAACAAATGGAACCAGTCCATTGATTTGTTATTTATAACCTAACCAAGCAATATGCATATAACCTATACTTGATGGTTTTCAATTTGTCTATGAACAACCAAATCAACGTTTTAATGGTTTTCTTTGATTAAAACTCACTTAAACGCTTATGATTCTTACTTATACATGACTTATTAATGTTTTAATTCACTAATAGCAATCCTTATTACTCCGGAAGAGACATGCTCAACCAATTCATACTTCTCTATAAAAAAATAAATAGAAAAGAATCAAAGACTAGAGTTTTAGTATTATTACCTTAATATTCTTCGCGTTCTTGACTTAAGCTTGAATATTTTACTTTGATTCCTCATGAATACTTGTTATTGCTCTTCTCTCTCTCTCTCTCTCTTAATATTTTGCTCAATATTGGTGAAACAACAAATGAACTAACACGAGCTTCCTTTTATAGAAAATCAAATAGAGGGCACTTTGGTCATAAGGGCCACCTCCTTACTATTCATTTCTGACCCACTAAGCTTCCTACTTTACTTGGTCACTAAGTGGCCGACACACATGCCCTTTGGGGGTCCCACATGGGTTGCCCCATGGGTTTTACCCATCCGGTGATCCATCGGTTCGACCCATAATTTGGTTTCTTGGTTTGGGCTTAGAATTAATTCATATCGGGCTTATCTTGGGCTTGATTTAATATAACATTGGGCTTGGCATAAATCTTAACCAATTGGAATTGACAAAGTCCAATTACTAAAGTCCATTAAGAACTAATCGTATTCTACTCGTATAATTCTAGTATTCTCTTCGTATATAATTTGTACGGTATTCGTATTATACATCGTAATAATCTTCATACTATACTCGTATAATAACTACTATCATACTCGTACTTCTCACGTATAATAACTATAATTATTATACATAGTCATTTAATTCTCGAAACTCACTTTTCCTAACACTTAGGTTTTAAGTCCGCATGCGAAAACATCGTTTGCCATAACTGAAATATTATTGGATATTCCTCCTCGTCTTAAAATTCTATCATTACACGTTTCTCAAAAATTCATAACTAATACCAGAGTAGAAATGGATGAATAGTATTTTTACAGAAATTTCTCGAAAAACTTTAATTTTCATTTTGGAAATTCAAAACAATCAATCCTAGCACATAGCCAGAATCCTAACCACAACCGCACCTTATAGGTCATAGAACGACCTTTAAACAGTTTACTCACGTAATTAAACAATTAAATTCAAATAATCAAATAAAATTTTAATTCACACAAAATCCAATTTTTCGTGGGCGTTACAACTTGAATTACTAAATTAAATTAAAATAATATTATAACAATTCCTTTAATCCTTATCATCTCTCTAATTTAATTATTAAATTAAATTAGAATATTATCACAAAATAATTAATTCATCACTCTTTAATTTAATTCACTTTAAAATATAGATTATCGAATATCAGCTTAATTAACATATTACACTTAACCAAGTTAATTCCCCACAACTCATTAGTTACCACATGCTCACGGTACGTAACTGAATATCTATTTCATATACACCTCTTAGTCTTAAGTTTAACCACAAAATTAAACCACACTTTTTATGCAATAACTCAACTCTTTAGTTATCACATAATTTATTAATTACTAATAATATTTTTCATATTTGGTACTATAACACTATAATATGATAAATCACATTTTAATAGTCATCACATTACACTGTATTAACAATTATAGAATTGTATAATTAAAAATCAAATTTCTGGCCAAACTGCTAACTGGCGCTGCAGTGCCTCAGTTTGCACTGAGGACCGGCACTGCAGCATTGGCTGGCACTGCCACTGCTGTAACGTCCGAGAAAATCGAATCTTTATGTGAATTAAATTTTATTTGATTATTTGAATTAAATGAATTTGATTGATTATTTATGTGAGTAAGCTATGTGAAGGTCGTTCTATGACCTAGAATGTGCGGATGTGGTTAGTATTCTGGCTAGATGCTAGGATTAATTGTTTTGAATTTTCAAGATGAAAATAAAGGTTTTCTAAGAAATTTTCGTAAAAACACTATTCATCCATTTCTGCTCGGAGATTAAGTTTGAATTTCTGAGAAACGTGTAATGATAGAATACGAAGACGTGATGTAATATTCAATAATATTTCTGTTATGGAAAGCGAAGTTTTTACTTGCGGACTTGAAACCTAAGGGTTAGGAAAAGTGAATTTTGAGAAGTTAATATCTGCGTATAATGATTAGAGTTATTATACGTGAGGAATACGAGTATGATACTAGTTATTATACGAGTATAGTACGAAGATTATTACGACGTTAATACGAATATCGTACGAACTATATAAGAAGAGAATAAGAGAATGATATGCGTAGAATACGATTAGTCTTAATGGACTTTGAGTTCATGGACTTTGTAGAATCTAATTGGTCTTGGATTATGTCAAGCCCAATGCGTTGTGAAATCAAGCCCAAGATAAGCCCAATAAGAATTAATGTTAAGGCCCAAACTAATAAAATAAACTGCGGATCGAACCGATGGGTCATCGGATGGGTAAAACCCATGGGATAACCCATGGGGGGCCCATAGAGTATGTGGACCGGCCACTTGGTCACCAAGTAAAGTGGTTACTTGGTGGCTAAGTCATGAATAGTATGGAGGTGGGATGGATGACCATTATGCCCTCCATTAGATTTTTCTATAAATAGGAGGCTTGGCTTTGTCATTTGGTTGTTTCACCAACTCCTAAGCTAATATATTGAGAGAGAGAGAGAGAGAGAAGTTCTATAATAGTTAATCAAGAATAATTCAAAGCAAAATATTAAGCTTTATCAAGAACGCGAAGAACGTTAAGGTAATATTACGTAAAACCTAAGTCTTCGATCCTTTTCTATTTATTTTTTGTAGAGAAGTATGAATTGGTGGAGCATGTCTCTTTCAGAGTAATAATGATGACTAATAGTGGATTAAAAAATTATAAGTCATGTATGACTAGAAGTCATAAGAGGTTAAGTAAGTTTTAAATCCAATAAAACCGTTAAGCGTTTATTTGGTTGTTGATGGACAAATTGAAAACCATCATAGGGTATGTGCATCTTGTTTGGTTAGGAGGTAGATGGTGAATCAATGGAGTTGTTCCATTTGATTTGGCGTATAGCACTCGAGTAACGAAGTTATGGTGAAATTTACGAAATTAGGCGTTAAACATTGAAAACGTAGAATATCCGGATTAGTAGTCGAAAGTTGTTGTGTAACTTGGAAACCTTGGGTTTCAATGGCATCACGTAGCATAACGTACTTGAGAGTAGTGGACTCAAGAATCATTAAATTCTGACATAGAACGAAGAACTGAGCTATGAACGCTCACGAACATTAAACGAACGCGTAATAGGACATGAAATAATGAATTCATTGTTAAAAGATTTAAAAACTACTTTTATCCAAATGTAATTGAAGTACATGAGTTATGTGAGATAACGGCTTTTTAACAAGCCAATTCTGACTTATAACGACCAAGTTAGGAGCCCAGGAAGAATCACATTGAGAAAAAGACTTAGAAATCCAGGGCTCAGGGTCGGCGCCATAGCGCCACCCCAAGCTATAAATCTCACGCCGCAGCACCGAATAGAGGGAATAGACACTACAGAGTCGAGCCGCAGCGCCACTCGTAAGCAGAAGTCTCGCACCGCAGCGACGAGACCGAGGATTACATACTATTAGTTGGCGCCGTAGCGCCAATGGTAAGCCTGAGGATGGCGCCGCAACGCCGAGACAGAGAAAATTATGGACTTAGTTATTTTTGAGCCCAAATGTTGTACGTCAATTATGGGGCAAGTACATATACTTTATTTACATGTTAAGACCATTCCTATGCCACACATATTGTGATGACTTTAGGAATTCAATGTTGTTTAACTTGTAATTAAACGAGGAACATAGAGTGTAAGAAAGTAAACCGTAATCAATTACTATGGTACTTGAGCAATGGTTATGAAATGTTACTTTAGTGACGTAAAAACGTTAATAAGCTGTAAAGGAGGATAAGTAACTATAAACAAGTTTTATTAATGAAATAAATTCGGTTAAGTTACGGAAGAGAAATAAGTTGGTAAAAATAATGTGATTAGATTGTTTGATAGTTAATTACAGTGTGTTATGTTAATATATCATGTAGATACTGTAAAGACTGAGAACTGTTGAATAATTATTTGAAGACGCTTGAACGCAAGTTTTCTTGACGCTTGAAGGCAAGTTTTCTTAACGCTTGTCTAACCTTCATGTTAGCCAAGTTTTCTGTGATTCATGTTATGAGATGCATGAATTGTTTTACGAAAGGGTCGATGCCAGATTTAATTTGGTTAGACTAATCTTAAGAGTTGATTGATTTATTTACAAGTCTTTCAATATAGAATTGATAATGCTAGCCTACGCCAATTGTTTGGTACGGATTCAAGGTAAGCCTGAGTATGAATAAACAAATGTATTTCACATCGATTATTCGATGGGCACGCGAGGTTCCCAAAACTTAAACGTAAATATGTTTAATGGATGAATGTTGATCAACATAGAGTACTATAGGTTGATCACCTAGAAGTGCTCGTAAGATATATTGGACTTACGGTCTTAGTGCCGGGTTGTCCTTTTTTATGAATAAAAACTAAAGCGAATGTTCATGGTCTTTCGACCTACTCAGAATTCCTAAGTTCCTATAAGTACTTCGGAATTGTTTTATGAGAAAGAAAAGCACTATCCAATGTTTCATAGTACTTCATAGTTATTTGTTCAGTTATTGAAGAATAATCGTATGATTCTTAACATGGTATCTATATTATACATTGCTAGACTTGCTAAGCTAGTTAGACTTACTTCTTGCTTGAATTATATGATTGCAGCTAAGGCCGAACAAACTGAGGGTTCTAAGAAAGATAAAGGCAAGGCTAAGATGAATAATTAGTTATCCTGTAATAGACTAGTATGTTTGTATGCATTGTACTTATGAACAATGAAGAATATTTTCGGTTTCAGAACCTGGGAAAGGATTTATTATTATTGTAATAAGAATGTAGTAAATACACTCATTTTGATGTTGTTTCAATGGAATGAATGTATAGTTATGAGTATCGTGTAGCACCATCTGTCTGGTTGGAAGATTCCCAGATTTGGGGGCGTCACAAGTTGGTATCAGAGCATTAGGTTATAAAACTTATGGGGGAAAGAACCTTAGGCTAATAACCTCGTTAGTAGATGAGAAGTAGAAGCGAATGAACTCTAGCAGAATGAGTTAATAAAGTATTGAGTAAACTCAGTACTGAAAGATTTAAAAGATGGAAACTAACCCTAAATAAATTAAATGTGATTTGTGCTTATATTATTGTGTATTATGTACTAATCAACATGTTATATGTTATTGTAAATGTCAATCGATAGCTACATGTATAGGGATATACACGTAGTGAGTGAAGAGTCAGTGAACAGAGTAGAGCCAATACCAATGCCAGTAGTGGTACCAGTGGTGATCATAGAAGAGTCTGAGCCTGAGGAGGAATTTTCAGAGGAGGACTATTCAGAGGGGGAGATAGGATTGGCATCATACCTTGATATGATGATTGATGTGGAGGAGGATATGGAGGTAATATCGGTTAATACGGTGGTACCTGCACTAGAGCCAACACCTCCAGATACAATGAGGGCATTGTATCTAGAGGTGCTTGACCGTAACGTGCAACTGCACAATATTGCGCATAACAAGAAGGAGGAGATTAGTGATCTCCATGAGGCTAAAGAGTCTGCAGAAGCAGATTTTGAGATTGAGCATGGCGAGAAGGTGCTCATGAAGGATAAGGGAATTGATTATAAGAATGAGGCGTTAGAGCTTCGTAGAGAATTGGGGTTAAGGGACCAGAAGATAGCATGAATGTCATACATCAACGAGAGTGATCATGAGGATTTTAAGCTAAAAATTAATTGTTATTCCATTGAGTCGGGACAAACTCAACATACTATAAGTCAGGATATTATGTCGATTCTAGCGAATGAGAAACACGAGAATGTTGTTATGCAATATTAGGAGTCTAGAACGGTAAAAACTTTTTTGTAGTGACGTAGAACCCTCTTTTGTATAATTAAAGGGTAGTCTTTTTGTAAATCCCAATTTTTGAGAAATTCAATTGCGGGATAGAAATGTAATAGCTTTTGACTCTGGAAAGCAAATTATAAATAGTATCAAACTATGAAGAAGCATATGAATATAATGAAGTTTTTATTAAATGTGCTTTGTTGAGTATGAGTTGTTGTTTGAAGAATAATAACTAAGTAAGTAAATAAATAATAATGAAACTTTATTTATTTAATCAGCAAAATGCCGCCAAGAAGGAGACAACGTAATCAGGAGGCTGAGTCCCATAACGATAATAAGGGGGGGTCAGAATAATCCTATGCAAGAGTTTGTTAATTTATTAATGGCTGGATTTAACCAAACCGGGGGTAGAGCACCCACAGTACCTAGGGTAGCCAGAATGACTACCTTTAAAGAATTTAATAGCGTAGGTCCGCCAGAGTTCAAGGGAACCACGGACCCAATAGAGGCCCAGACATGGGTAAAGGAAATACAGAAGGCGTTTGTTATTACAAACGTGGGTGAGGCGCAAAAGACTTCTTTCGCGACTTACACGATGAAAGTGGAAGCCAACTTTTGGTGGGAGGTTCACTAGGGTGGGGCTAGAACTGATGTTGTTACGTGGGAACAATTTAAGAAGGTTTTCTTCAAAAACTACTCCCCTACAAGCATGCAAGAGAAAATGGAGATTAAGTTCCTAGAACTTAAACAAGGGGACATGGCGGTTCCCCAGTATGCGACCAAATTCAATGATATGGCAAGGTTTTCTCCACACCAAGTGGACACTGAGGAGAGGAAGGCTCGTAGGTTTGAGCAGGAATTTTAATCCTGGCTCTATTGTAAGATTTCTGTGTTCCAGAGTGCTTCCTACAGGACCATTCTGGAGAAAGCAATTATTGCGAAGGGTGGTAGTGAGGTGTTGACCCAATACCACAAAGAAAGAAAGAATAAGGGTAAAGGAGAGGGAGGATCCAAGGCGAAGGGAGCCACTGGTAATGGCATTATGCCAAAGAGGAAGAGTTTTAACTCTTGGAATACTGGAGTAAAAAAAGGGGATCCTAAGCATAGGATCGAGGCATGCAAGACATGCAGAAAGACTCATCTAGGTGTCTGTCTGAAGGGAAAGTCAAATTGTTATAACTGTGGGCAGGAGGGTCATATATCACCCAGTTGTCCTAATCCTAAAAAGAACTAGGGATGTTTTATTTGTTGGTCGATGGACCACATGGCAAGAAATTGCCCAAATAAGGGAAATGAGGGTAGCAAGGGTGCTAGTAGTGGTAAGTTAGCCATTACTGGACCAACACCATTGGGTAGACCCACGGCCCATACTTTTAATATGATTGTCTAAGATGTAGTTGTATCGACGGATGTAGTAGCAGGTATCATTCCAGTCAATGAAATAAATGCTTCTGTGCTGTTTGATTCGGGTGCTACTTGTTCTTTTATAGGATGTGAATTTGCTAAACAATTAAGTTTATTCTCAGAAAGATTAGAAATACCTTTAGATGTTAAGGTATCGAACGAAGAGATAATTCTCATTGAGAACATTTATAGGAATTGTTTCGTAGATATTAGAGGTAACCGATTATCGATAGATCTTTTACCGATAAGATTGAGAAAATTTGATGTAATTCTCGGTATGGATTGGTTAATTAACCATAGAACGATAATAGATTGTCATAAGAAGAGTTTGAACCTACAACTTTCTAAAAAACCCGAGGTAGTGTTTTACGGTAATAAATCACCGGGACGTTCTTATTGTCTAACCATGACACAAGCTAGGAAAATGTTGAGGAAGGGGTGTATAGGAGGATACATGTGCCTTGTTGTGGATACCCAGAGAGTGAAAGCATTATTGGAACAGATACCTATAGTTCAAGAGTTCACAAATGTATTTTCGGAGGAGTTACCAGGTAATCCGCTGGATAGGGAAGTCGAATTTGTGATTGACTTGTTACCGGGTACGACACCAGTTTCTAAGGCACCTTATAGAATGGCACCGGTAGAGAAGAAGGAGTTAATGGTTCAATTACAAGAACTATTAGATAGGAAGTACATTCAACTGAGTGTGTCTCCGTGGGGAGCACCGGTGTTGTTTGCGAAGAATAAGGATGGGTCGTTACGACTTTGTATCGACTATCGGGAGTTGAACAAGTTAACGATTATGAATAAATACCCATTACCCAAGATCGATGATCTATTTGATCAGTTGAAAGGGGCAAAGTATTTTTCTAAGATAGATTTGCGTACGGGGTATCATCAGTTGAAAGTAAGGAAGGAGGATATACCTACGACGGCGTTCAGGACTCGTTATGGTCATTACGAGTTTCTGGTCATGTCGTTTAGGTTGACTAACGAACCAGCTGCATTTATGGATATGATGAAAAGAGTGCTCAAATAATATTTGGACAAGTTCATTGTAGTGTTCATTGATGATATTCTAGTCTATTCTAAGACGCCAGAAGATCATGTTGAACATTTAAGGATAGTGTTGGAGACACTACGGAAGGAGAAGTTGTATGTTAAATTCATTAAGTGTGAATTTTGGCTCAAAAGAGTGTAGTTTCTAGGACATGTTATTGATAAAGATGACATTTCTGTGGATCTAGCGAAGGTGGAAGTAGTTAATAATTAGGAACAACCAAAAATGCCAACCGAGGTTCAGAGTTTTTTGGGGTTAGCGGGATACTATAGGAGGTTCATCCAAGACTTTTCTAAAATAGCTACTCCGTTGTCGAATTTGACTAGAAAGTCAGTAAAGTATGTATGGATTGTGAAGTGTGAGAATAGTTTTCAGGAACTAAAAAGAAGGTTAAGTGAGGCACCTGTATTATCTTTACCAGATGATACGGGAAATTTTGTAGTTTATAGTGATGCTTCGCATAAAGAACTAGGTTGCATGTTCATGCAGCATAGCAAGGTCATTGCGTATACGTTACGCCAGTTAAAGGATTATGAGAAGGTCTATCTTACTCATGACCTAGAATTGGCAACAATAGTTTTTGCCTTAAAATATGGAGACATTATTTATACGGGGAGAAGTGTGAGATATACACGGATCATAAAAGTCTGAAATATATCTTTACACAGAAGGAGTTGAATATGAGACAAAGAAGGTGGTTAGAATTGATAAAAGATTACGACTGTGATATCTTATTTTATCCGGGGAAAGTAAATGTAGTAGCAAATGCGTTAAGTAGGAAGGGTAGAGAAAAGCTATCAATGTTAACGAAGTTGATTGAGTTAATAACGGAGATGGCAAGAACGGAGTTAGAAGTTAAATTATCGAGTGAAGCGGTAGAGATGTTATTTATAATGGAGACTCAACCAACGATAGTGGAACGGGTTAAGGAAGTACAACTATGTAACGAGGAGTGCGAACGAATGGAAAAAGATAATGAATAATGAAGTGAAGACTAAGTATAACCTTGATAAAGAAGGTTTACTTCATTTTGAAGGAAGAATTTGGGTTCTAAATAATTTTGATTTAAAAGAAGAGATTATGAGTGAGGCCCATAGTTCGAGGTTCTTAATACATCCCGGTAGTACTAAGATGTATCAAGACCTTCGTCAGAACTTTTGGTGGTCAAATATTAAGAGGGAAATAGCAGAGTATGTTAGTAAGTGCTTAAATTGTCAGAAAGTTAAGGCTGAACACCAACAACCGAGTGGATTATTACAATCACTAGAGATTTCGAAGTGGAAATGGGAGCATATCATGATAGATTTTGTGGTGGGACTTCTAATGACGAGAAAGGGCTATGACACAATCTGGGTAATAGTAGATCGGTTGACAAAATTGGCTCACTTTTTACCAATAGGAGTTAGGTATAACCTAGAGCAATTGGCTAAGCTCTATGTCAAAGAAATTATTTTAAGACATGGAGTAACAGTTTTGACTGTGTCAGATCGTGATCCACGATTCACGTCGAACTTTTGGAGGAGTTTGCAAGAGCAACTGGGAACGCAGTTGAGGTTGAGTACGGCGTATCATCCTCAGACGGATGTACAAAGTGATCGGATAATTCAAATGCCAGAAGATATGTTAAGATCTTACGTTATGGATTTTAAGGGGAGTTGGGACGAACATCTGCCTTCGGTAGAGTTCGCTTACAATAATAGTTTTCACGCTAGTATAGGCATGCCGCCTTACGAAGTGTTATATGGGAGGAAGTGCAGAACTTTTGGAGGAGTTTGTAAGAGCAACTGGGAACGCAGTTGAGGTTGAGTACGGCGTATCATCCTCAGACGGATGTACAAAGTGAACGGATAATTCAAATGCCAGAAGATATGTTAAGATCTTACGTTATGGATTTTAAGGGGAGTTGGGACGAACGTCTGCCTTTGGTAGAGTTCACTTACAATAATAGTTTTCACGCTAGTATAGGCATGCCGCCTTACGAAGTGTTATATGGGAGGAAGTGCAGAACTCCACTGTGCTGGGATGAAATAGATGAACATCAGATGTTGGGACCTGAGATGGTACAACAAACGGCAGACATGGTTAAGCTAATACAAACTCGATTGGCAGCGGCTCAAGATAGACAAAAGAAGTATGCAGATCCTCATCGTGAGAAGAGGGAGCTTGAAGTGGGTTCGTATGTCTTTCTGAAGGTATCGCCTTGCAAAGGAAAGATACATTTTGGAAAGAAAGGGAAGTTAAGTCCATGGTTTGTAGGACCTTTTAAAATTTTAAGAAGGGTAGGAGAGGTAGCTTATTAAGTAGCTTTACCTCCAGAGATGGAAAGAATACACAATGTGTTTCACGTGTCAGTGTTGCATCCTTATAAACCGAACTACAAGCACGTAATAGAGTATGAATCTATTCAAGTAGAAGAAGACTTAACGTATGAAGAACTTCCAATTCAGATTGTTGATAGGAAGGAAAAAGTCTTGAGAAATAAAATAATACCTTCGGTTAAGGTAATTTGGTGGAACCACAATGCCGAAGAAGCAACGTGAGAACTCGAGAGTAAAATGAAGGAAAATTTTCCTCATTTGTTTATGTAATTATAGCGATATTCTGGGGACAGAATCCTTATAAGGGGGGGGAGAATGTAACACCCGAGAAAATCAGATCTTTAAGTGAATTAAATTTTATTTGATTATTTGAATTAAATGATGTTGATTGATTATTTATGTGAGTAAGCTATGTGAAGGTCGTTCTATGACCTGGAATGTCCGGATGTGGTTAGCATTCTGGCTTTGTGCTAAGATTAATTTTTTTGAATTTCTAAGATGAAAATAAAGATTTTCCAAGAAATTTCCGTAAAAATACTATTCATCCGTTTCTGCTCGGAGATTAAGTTTGAATTTCTGAGAAATGCGTAATGATAGAATACGAAGACGTGATGGAATATTCAATAATATTTTAGTTATGGGAAACGAAGTTTTCGCATGTGGACTTAAAACCTAAGGGTTAGGAAAAGTGAATTCTGAGAATTTAATGTCTACGTATAATGATTAGGATTATTATATATGAGGAATACAAGTATGATACTAGTTATTAAACGAGTATAGTACGAAGATTATTACGACGTATAATATGAATATCATACGAACTATATAAGAAGAGAATAAGAGAATGATATGTGTAGAATACGATTAGTCTTAATAGACTTTGAGTTCATGGACTTTGTAGAATCCAATTGGTCTTGGATTATGTCAAGCCCAATGCTTTGTGAAATCAAGCCCAAGATAGGCCCAATAAGAATTAATGTTAAGGCCCAAACTAAGAAAAAAAATTGCGGATCGAACCAATTGGTCACCGGATGGGTAAAACCCATGGGACAACCCATGGGGGGACCCATGGAGCATGTGGATCGGCCACTTGGTCACCAAGTAAAGTGGTTACTTGGTGGCTAAGCCATGAATAGTAAGGAGGTGGGATGGATGACCATTATGCCCTCCATTAGATTCTTCTATAAATAGGAGTCTTGGCTTTGTCATTTGGATGTTTCACCAACTCCTAAGCCAATATATTGAAAGAGAGAGAGAGAGAGAAAGAAGTTCTATAATAAGTAATCAAGAGCAATTCAAAGCAAAACATTAAGCTTTATCAAGAACGCGAAGAGCGTTAAGGTAATATTACGTAAAACCTAAGTCTTCATTCCTTTTCTATTTATTTTTTGTAGAGAAGTAGGAATTGGTGGAGCATGTCTCTTTCGGAGTAATAAGGATGGCTAATAGTGGATTAAAGAATTATAAGTCATGTATGACTAGAAATCATAAGAGGTTAAGTAAGTTTTAAATCAAAGAAAATCGTTAAGCGTTTATTTGGTTGTTGATGGACAAATTGAAAACCATCATAGGGTATGTGCATCTTGTTTGGCTAGGAGGTAGATGATGAATCAATGGAGTTGTTCCATTTGATTTGGCGTATAGAACTCGAGTAACGAAGTTATGGCAAAATTTACGAAATTAAGCGTTAAACATTGAAAATGTAGAATTTTCGGATTAGTAGTCGAAAGTTGCCGTGTAACTTGGAAACCTTGGTTTTCAATGGCATCACGTAACATAACGTATTTGAGAGTTGTGGACTCAAGAATCGTCAAATTCTAACATAGAACGAAGAACCGAGCTATGAACACTCACGAACGTTAAACGAAAGCGTAATAGGACGTGAAATAGTGAATTCAATGTTAACGGATTTAAAAACTACTTTTATCCTAATGTAATTGAAGTACATGAGTTATGTGAGATAACGACTTTTGAACAAGCCAATTCTGACTTATAATGACCAAGTTAGGAGTCCGGGAAGAATCCAATTGAGAAAAAGACTTAGAAATCCAGGGCTCAGGGTCGGCGCCGTAGCGCCACCCCAAGCTATAAATCTCGAGTCGCAGCGCCGGATAGAGGGAATAGACACTGTAGAGTCGTGTCGCAGCACCACTCGTAAGCAGAAGGCTCATGCCGCAGCGCCGAGACAGAGGATTAGCTACTATTAGTTGCCACCTCAGTGCCAATGGTAAGCCTGAGGACAGCGTCGCAGTGCCGAGACAGAGGAAATGATGGACTTAGTTATTTTTGAACCCAAATGTTGTATGACAATTATGGGGCAAGTATATATACTTAATGTACATGTTAAGACCATTCCTATGTCACATATATAGTGATAACTTTAGGAATTCAATGTTGTTTAACTAGTAATTAAACGAAGAATGTATAGTGTAAGAAAGTAAACCGTAATCAATTACTATGGTACTTGACCAATGGTTATGAAATGTTAGTTTAGTGACGTAAGAACGTTAATAAGCTGTAAAGGAGGATAAGTAACTACAAACGAGTTTTATTAATGAAATTAATTCGGTTAAGTTATAGAAGAGAAAGAAGTTGGTAAAAATAATGTGATTAGATTGTTTGGTAGCTAATTACAGTGTGCTATATGAATATATTATGTAGTTACTGTAAAAGACTGATAACTGTTGAATAATTATTTAAAGATGCTTGAAGGCAAGTTTTCTTAACACTTGTCTAACCTTCGTGTTAGCCAAGTTTTATGTGATTCATGTTATGAGATGCATGAATTGTTTTAAGAAAGGGTCGATGCCAGATTTAATTCGGCTAGACTAATCTTAAGAGTTGATTGATTTATTTACAAGTCTTTCAATATATAATTAATAACGCTATCCTACGCCAATTGTCTGGTACGGATTCAAGGTAAGCCTGAGTATGAATAAATAACTGTATTTCACATAGATTATTTGTGACGAACGAGAATTTTGTAATTTAATTTTAATATTTATTGAATTAAATAAATATTTTCGATGATTTAATTATTAGATTTAACAATTAATTGATGCAATTGTGGTAGATTAATTTAATTATATGTATTGCAATTATTAAATTAATGTAGAGAATTTTTATTATTCAAGTATGTGATTATGTGAGCTTATTGAATTAAATAAAATATTTAATTAAGCATGATGTTATTTAATTAATGTAATTATTAATTAGAGATTTAATAAATTGTCATTATTTATTAATGAGATATTTAATTATGTGACTATGTGAATTTATGAGAAATTATTATATTTTATTAAAAGTAAATTAAATAAAATATGGGATTTATTTTATAAAGAGTGTGACATTTTCAAACTATATTGTAAAAGTTTTATTAAATTAATGGGTTTTGTAAATATTAAACTAGCCAACCGTGGCCTTAAAAGGAGTTACCGCCAGTTACCCATGACTGGACTAACTGGCCATGATGCGCGTCTGTACTCGACTATATGATACGTATTCTCCTTCTTCTCTTATTATTTTCTAAGTCTGATAAAACTAACTAGAGAGAATTGAGAGAAAATCATATCTGTTAAAGAGAAAGTTTGAGTGTGTAATCAACAGGTTATTGTAAAAAGGGTCATTTGGAATCACTCTTCATTAATTATTCTCAAGGTAATCTCTTCTTTCCCAAATTCTATTTTTACGTCTTTGGATTTCATAGTTTTTGGCTTTCAAAACCTCTGTTATGTTTTTGTAATCGAGAAATTGTGCTATTATATGGATATATGTAATAATAAAAGTAGCATAACATGTTTTATATATATATTGCATGATTTCATATCCTAAGTGTCATTAATCTGATGACTTGCTATTTCAAAAATATACAGAGTTTGGGTTTTTGGCCTTATAGCCTTATACGTGATTTTATTATGTCAAACATAAATGTTTTCGTAGATTTTACACTCATATATTATTGTGCATGTTAATACGAAGAGACCAAACTTTAAATGAACGGATTTGGCTTTATAACGAATCCGTGGCGTTGAATTTTAGGAATTTATGTTGAAAACTTCAAGAACATCAAGAACAAAAGGAAAATTT
Source organism: Panax notoginseng (assembly GCA_016801055.1). Lineage (NCBI taxonomy): Eukaryota > Viridiplantae > Streptophyta > Magnoliopsida > Apiales > Araliaceae > Panax > Panax notoginseng. The sequence goes on from CM029012.1 coordinate 241,979,322, forward strand.
TATGTTTTAATTCTGTGATTATATGTTTTAATGGGCTAAAATCACTTTATAAACGTTGTATTATGATTATACATGAATTATAACATGTGGGTATGTCTAATTTCGTGTAGTAATAAATTAAATTGGAGTTTTTGGCTGTGTTATGCAATTTTCGCGAATTGTAGAACATTTTCTAGTTCGCTGCGCCGCAGCGCTAGACTCACGCCTAAACATCCGCGCCGCAGCGCCACCGCGCCACAGCGCCGAGATTCCAGCTGCAGCGCCACAGCACCGCAGTGCCATGTGTCCGGCTGCAGCGCCACGGCGCCGCAGCGCGAATATCAAGTATAACAGTGGCGCCGCAGCGCCACTCTCCAGAATGTCCAAAAATATAATTTTTTTTATGTTAAGTCTAACAATGTGTTAGTAACTTAATGAAATGAACATGTAAACATGTTAGAAATATAATGAAATGATAAAATAGTTGTTAAACATGTAAATAACAAAATTACATGTGAATTGAATTATTGAATACATAATTAGCTTGATAATTTATGAAGTACAAATTATGTGACAAAGTGGTAAAGTGATTAAGTATAGTCAATAATCAAAGTAGACAAAGAGAATGAGTTTATGATGATTAGTTAAGTTATAATTAATTGGTATTTTGTATGTGAATGGTATGTAGGACTTAATTCAAAGAACGAGTTTAGTTAAGGTGTAATCTACGCACGAGGCAAGTTTCTTAAACTTAAACTCTTAAATTTGTGCAAGTTCCCTAACCCTACTTGTCATTATTGTTCAAGCTTATTATTTACCTTGAATAAATTATCGTTACTATTATTCAAGTTCAAATGTTATATTAAAGATTGATTATCTTTTCAAAGTATGATTTAGTTATACAATAATTATTCTATTGTATACTTCTTGAGATTATTATTCAAATTGAATATCATTATTGTTGAACCTTGTTAGACTAGTGAAACCTTAATGATTCAACTAGTCCATGGTTGATGAGCGTTCTAAATTTCAGAAACCTTGATGAATTATCCAAACCAAACTTCCTTTGGTGCGGACTCGAATGTCAAACTGAGATGAACAACCCTGTATTGGGGATTATTTACGTTTTAGCGTTAAGATATTGTGCAAAGTATGGAACTAAGGGCTGATCTCCCTAAGTACGAGAAGAAGGTCCATAGTCTTATGACTGTTAAAGGTTTCAAGTATAACCCTTGTTAACCTAGGACATAGTTCAAGGTCTTATGACCTTCAGAATTCTTTTGATTCTAATTATTCACTCTTGATTCAAAAGTTGAGCTTTTATTCAGATGTCTTTGATTTATTCGCATGTTATTATACTGTTATTTCATTTTTATACTTGTGGGCATTTGTGCTCACTATAGCTTAATAATAACATTGTAGTTAAGAATGAAAGAGCTGACGAACCTTCCACTAGTAAGGGCAAAGGCAAAGTTAGGAAATGATGGAGACTTGTTATTTGATATGACTTGTTATTTTATGTGATGTATTTATTTAAGACTTAAGTTAAAGATGTTGTTTAAGACTTATTTATTTATTTATAATTCCGCACAGATGTTTAAGGTTAGTTTAACCTGGGATTGTATTATTATTCAGATGTTGTAACCTTTAAGGGGAAGATTTTTATTTCTATTATTGCATGGTTTGCATTATTATGGGTAGATAGATAGATGATATTTGTATCGTGAACACCAAATCCTGTGGAAATGGAAGTACCGGATTTGGGGGTGTCACATTATTCGATGGGCACGCGAGGTTGCCAAAACTTAAACGTAAATATATTTAACGGATGAATGTTGATCAACATATAGTAGTACATGTTTTTCTCCTAGAAGTGCTCGTAAGATATATCGGACTTACGGTCTTAGTGTCGGGTTGTCCTTTTTCATGAATGAAAACTAAAGAGAATGCTCATGGTCTTTTGGCCTACTCAGAATTCCTAAGTTCCTATAAGTACTTCGAAATTATTTTATGAGAAAGAAAAGTGTTATCCAATGTTTCATAGTACTTCATAGCTATTTGTTCAGTTATTGAAGAATAATCATATGATTCTCGATGTGGTATCTATATTATACATTGCTAGACTAGTTGAGCTAGTTATGCTCACTTGTTGCTTGAATTATATGATTACATCTAAGGCCGAATGAATTGAGGGTTCTAAGAAAGATAAAGTCAAGGCTAAGATGAATAATTAGTTATCCTGTAATAGACTAGTATGTTTGTATGTATTATACTTATGAACAATGAAGAATGTTTTCGGTTTCAGAACCTGGAAAATAATTTATTATTATTGTAATAAGAATTTAGTAAATACACTCATTTTGATGTTGTTTCAATGGAATGAATGTATAGTTATGAGTACCGTGTAGCACCATCTGTCGGGTTGGAAGATACCCGGATTTGGGGGCGTCACAACTGTCGCGTATGAAAAAGACTTGAAACTGGCGCTGCAACTTGGTCTCGGCGCTGCGGTGATTCTGTTTACTCACAGAATTGGTGCTGCAGCGCCTGTACCTGACCATATGCACTAAGTGGCGCTGCAGCGCCTAGTTTCTTCACAGAACTAGCGCCGCACACAGTTACACGTAGACAGTGTTCGCGAATAACACAGAACAAAGCCAAATTGGCCTAAAACTTCTTTTCTAACAACTAATTTAGCACATATAAGACATATAAGTTGTAACAATCCAAGATTTTATTTTTAATTTAAAATATTTATTAAATTATTTGAATGTTTTAATAAATATTTTATTGATGTAGTTGTTGTTTGTAAATCTTTGTGAATTAAATTTATTAGATAATACTCTAATTCAATTTAATAGTTAGAGAGTTGTTGAAGATTAAATGAATTGCTATATTGATGTTTTAATTTAATAATAGAAGTGATATGTTAATTTATTAAATAAAATTATAATGAGATTATAATTTTGTGATAATTGGTTAAATGTGAAATTTATTTAATATGTTGTAATTAGTTTATTTAACTAAGATTGGATATGGAAATTTAAATAAATAATACGGGACTATAAACTATGGTATAAATGATTTATTAAAGTAGTTTAAATGGATTTGCCTAAACAAGGTTTAAGATATTAAGTCTTTAATTTTTAAAGTGTTTTGCAAAACAAAGCCTTATGGTATTTGAATTTTGAATTTTGAATTTTAATTATAATAAATATAAATATAAATAATATATAATATATCTTATAACTGACATGTAATTATTATAATAATTATACGGCAGTTACATACGTTTTAGGAGCGTCTGTTTTATTTTATATGCAAAGCATTTGCCTTAAGCTTAAGAAGAGAAAAGAGAAAAGAGTTTTCAGAGATATTGAGACAGAGTTTGAGAGAGGATTCTTGAGATTTCCAAAGCAATTCTCTTTGGTTAGCAAGGATTGTTCAAGCAAGAGAAGGAATGATTCCATAACCCTAAATATTATATATATGAATATTCTATATTCTCGAGTTTTCAATTCTTCTTGAATGGTTGTTATAAACTAAATTATTGTATTTATATGTATTTGTGATGTTAGAACTAGCATTTAGACAAGAATTAGTGTGCTAATTACGTTTAAAAAGGAAGAAAATTATTTATAGTGTATGTTTATGTATATGGCTTGTGAAAGTACCAAATTTGGTGGTTAATTTGTAAACTAATCTATAAATTGAGTCTTTAATATGTTAATTCGGTAAGAAATGAAGAGAATGTAGTTTTAATGAGTTAAATTGGTGTAGAATTGTGATCACAATGTTAATTTTTGTCAAGAATATTAAAAATGGAGTTTTTGGTATAAAACATGGAATTCAATGATTTAAATTAGTTGTAGTTGTTGTTTAATTATTCGAAGTTAGAATATATGTAAGGAATCATGTTTGTATGAGTTCTATATCAGTTGGATGTGCTTAATTTACTGTTTTGTGGATGAAATTCGTGTAAGTTGGGCTAAACAGAGTTGTTACAGTAAACTGCGTAGTTTCTATCTGCGCAGCTGCGCTGGTGTCAAGGCAAAAAATGGCGCAGCTGCGCTCAGCACACCTGCGTCGATCCCAGGCTTAAGTATGGTGCAGCTGCGCCATACCATGATAGAGGCAGTGATGCCTGCTACTTTAGCAGACCTTGAAGACCTATTATAACTTAGTCTAATGATATGTTAATGTGACAAACATGTAATGAAGAGGTTAAAATAGAATCTTATCAAGTGATTAGTAATTCTAAAGTTGTAAAAGATTTGTAAGTTATGAAAGCGATATGTTAAGATTTATTGTAAACATGAATAGTGAATAAGGTTTTTGAAGTTAAAATTGGTGATTTCTAAAATGCATGTGGTGTAAAGTAAAACTTGTACTAAAATAACAAGTCTAACTATAAGTGAGTGTTATTTTGGGAAAATGGATGTTAGTATATCTAATAGATATTGTGATTCTAATACTATGTGTAGGTGAACGTGAGTAGTAAATTTATAGCTTACGCACGAGGTAAGTTTCTGAACCTTACCTCTTTATATTGAGCAAGTTCTTTTATCCTTAAACTTTATTTGAGCAAGCTCTAACTTTAACATTATTCGAGCAAGTTTTGAATTCTAATCATTGTTGAGTTATTCTAACTTGCTTAATTCTAAATTGTTTATAGTTAAGCAAGTTTCTTTAGTTTCAATCTCTTATAGTGAATGTGATTCCTTTAACTCTAATCTCCAATATTGAGCTTTCATATTTCATTTACTTTGCACAAGTTATTATTATGTTGAGCAAGCTTCGTTTCCATCTTGTTATCAGTAAAATGCATGTTCAGTAATTCAATTTCTAATTTGACAAGATGATAGCCTTAGGTTATTATTGTTCAAGCAAGGTTTATCATTTTATTAAATGCTTATGCTTTCTAGTTATTTCCAAGCATGAGTTTAATATATAGTTGGTTCACCTATGATTCTTAATTGTTCCATATTATGTTGTTATTGGTCAACCGTAGTGTTATCAAACTTTATTGATTCAACAAATCCTTTAGTTGATGATCGTTAAACTCTAAATTACCTTTAAAGCTTATCCAAACCAAACTTTCTTTGGTGCGGACTTGTACTCTAAAATTGAAAAGAACAACCCTATTATAGGGGTACGTGATGCGTTTAGATGTTTGGGCACAATACATGGTACAAAAGGCTGATCACCCTAAGTACGTAAAGTCCCTACAGTATAACTGCTTAGGTTAAAGTTGAAAGATTACTTGTAACCTTGGACATAGGTCGTAGTCCTATGACCCTAAGATATATTTTATATTTTGATTCCAATTTTTGGTTATCATTGACAGAGTATTATTCAGTTCTGATGAGCTTATTCATTGGTAGTTATTATTCTATTGTTGTTCATTGCTATATCTAGTGAGCATTTGTTTTGCTCACTCTTGCATAAATATAATTATTGTAGCTAAAGTTGAGAAGGTCGATGAACCTACCACAAACAAAGGGAAAGGAAAAATGTACGAGTGATGAAGACTTGTAATTTGTTGGCTTTTATGTTGATAGACTTTATTTAAATGATGTGATGTAACTATTTTTATTTCCGCACTTGATTTATGTCAAAGGTTAGATAATCTGGAAAACTTTTTGATTTAATGATGTAACCCTTTAAATGAGAGGATTTATTGTTTAAATTCTAATATACGTGGGTAGTTAGTTATGAATGTATGGAAAGTGAACACCAAGTCTTGTGGGAATGAAATACCCAGATTTGGGGGTGTCACAGGTTGGTATCAAAGCTTTAGGTTATGAACCTTAGGTGGGGAAAAACCTTAGGATGTAACCTTTGAAAAGATAATGGTGATAAACTCTTATCGAGTTTTAAGAAAGAAGTAATAAGACACTTATATGCTTATGTGATTGCAACCTATGTGCTCGTGAGTGTTGAGTAGTAATGATTAGTAATTAAAACTTAAAATTTTGTTGTCAGGATGGCTAATATAGGAGAATCCAGTCAGGCTAGAAAGGAAGGATCTCAGATGCCTAGAGAGGAGGAACCTCGAGATATTCAGGTGGTTTGGGAACAACTACTGCCACATAAATCATCTTTGTTAGTCAGAGTGATTGAACAGAAGGGTTTACCTGATGAGGATGATGAGGTAGAGACAGACGAGGAGGACCCCGTTGAGCTATCACAGTCGAATAAGGATGAGGAGGACGAGGAAAAAGAGTTTCCACTAAACTCGATCACTGCCCGTATGTACGACGAAGTATACGACAACAATGTGAAACTTCAGGATAGAGCCGAGGAGTTGGAAGAGATAGTAGCTGAACAACAGACCTCAATGGTGCAGAAGGACAACGAGATCCAGGATCTAGATGAACGTCTGAGTAATGTCGAAGGGAAGCTGATCCACACTAAAGGAGCGAATGAGCAAATGACAGAGGAGATCGCGGAATTGAAGAACAAGCTGAAAGAAGAGTCTACTAAGAGGGCAAGAGCCGAAGACGCGTACGAGGAAGCTTCTAAACGAGCCGAGGTAGCAGAGAGAGATGTACAATTGAAGAAGATCAAGATGGAAAAGATAAATAGTGTTTTCAACACCGTGATCAATCGAGCTCAAGATCGGGTCATGTATTATCCGATTCAGTTCGAGATGCTGCCATCGTACATGTTAGATAGCCGAACAATATTCCGTATTACGGAAGAGGAGCCTCGTAAGGATACACAACATTTTAGTAGGTCGTCATAAATGTAATTACTATGTGAATAATGAGTAAATAAGATGTAAATCCCGGGTATGATATAACCAATGGGATATGATGATGATGAAGTTGTCCTGAAACTTTTGTAGTTCAGGAAAGTGATGTAGATAGCAAGAATTATGACGCCCCCAAAATAGGTATACATCACCCATTCTGAGTCACCAAATACATGGTACATAAATTGTAAGACCCCAAATTATTAATAAATGAAATTTAATTTTCTTTATTTATTATTTTGAAATAGTAAGGGTTAATGTGGTTAGTTATGGGTAAAATGCGCAAATATTTCAAATAACCAGGTGGTTATAAAATATTCATTGTTGTCGGGGAATATTCGCTTGGTCGTGGAATATTTTTACTGTCGGAGAATATTCGTACGACGGCGCAGTCTTTGTGGGCCCCATAACGAAAAGCGATTGGATGAAGAAAACGACAAAAATAAGTTGTTTATAAATAACGGTGTAGTTGTTACCGTTAATACTGTTGGAATACCCGGTGGTTAAAACACAGTAATACGCGTTGTTGTACAGTAGTACACGGTATTGCACCAATTATTGATTCTTACGTAAGAAGGCACTACTCAATAATTGTTACAGTAATTACTGTTCAATATTGTATTTTATTGATTTAATAATTGCTGCGTTGATATTTTATATTAATGTTGTTTTAATAATTGTCACTACACAGTATTTTCTATTATCGGAACAATAATTCATATTATCTGAATAATATTATTAGATAACATTATTGGCAATGTCTAGAAAGTTCTGTCTAAGGAGAGGTTTGGTCATCTAATTGCGCGCCAGTAAGGAGAGATCCTTATTGGAAAGCCCCCTCTTTCCTGGGAACAGCCTGGTTGCCAATACTGTGGTTCTGTAATATTATTTGTGTATAATTAATTATAGATTTATATGATGAGAAAAATAGTAATTTTATGTGGATATAGATGGAGAAAATTTTTAAGGTGACAATTGTTGAAAATTAATATTTTATCTTTTTCTGATAAAATAATTCATTTAAATATATTATTTTAATAATATATTGATGGTGGTATTTTTACAATGAATGTGGGATATATGAGTATATGAGGAGGAAGAGTATTTTTGTGGCATTAAATGATTAACACATGTTTTGTGTGTTGGTGGACACAATTCTTGACCGAAAATTTATTATTGACTGTAAAATCGCCCGTTTATGAATTTCAGTCAATTTCTGTTTGGAATTTGGAAAAACTTTCTTTTGCAAAGTTGTAGAGAATTGAATTTCCTATAAAAACTCGTGAGATTCGAATTTTCTGACAAAAGGGCTATTTATTATGAATTATTGAAGTTTCGAAGTTCCGAAATAATTGATTTTTGGGAGTTTTAGTTAATTATTTTGAGAAAAACGTTTTTTATATTTTTTTTGGACATCATAAACATGTGCAAGGTGGCTGATTTCAGATTTTCTAAGGTGGGCTTGAAAATTTATATATATATATATATATATATATATATATATATATAATATTATTATATTCAATTTTCTACTTTGGTGTTCTAAGCATTTTCCTATAAATAGGGTGCTTAGGTTAGAATTGAAAATCACACCAGAAACACAAGTTTCTCTCTCTTTCTCTCTCTATATTAGTGAGCGTATTCTTGTGAGTATTCTAATACTTTGAGTATTGCTATACGGTGCAAGTTCAAGTCATAACCTATATCCGGTGTTTCAACTAGAAGTACTATTTTTGCTGAGGTAAGGGATGTTATTTCTTCTTAAATGATATTATTTTCTTCAATATCATTATGCCGAAGTATTGATCTGAACTTTTTATCAAATTTGGAACTTTTCATGTCGGGGTTACTATTAATGAGTTACTAGTCATGAGTTACTATTCACGAGTTACTATTCACGAGTTACTATTCACCGAAAAATGAAATTTTTTTCTTTTTGTCCAAAATATCTATTATGGATACTAGCTTTGATTGTATCCATTTTTGATCATTCTTGAATTTTACTCCACTATGATTATTTATGAGGTATTTTGGATATGGAATAGTTGAAATACGAATCCTTAATATTTATTATTTTGTTTTACTGGATTCGTTTTCTTTAAAATATTTTTCATCATCCTCAGTCTTAAATGATGATATAACTGAATATCTTTGGCCTGTAGTGCAAAGATGAATGGTTTCTGATGAATATCTTTGGCCCGTAGTGCAAAGATGAATAGGTGTTGAGGTGAACATGACCAACTGATGAATATCTTTGGCCTATAGTGCAAAGATGACTATTTGATTCAAGATATTTATTGATTGATGTTACAGATATAAAATGTTGATGATGAGCTTTTAAATTCATAGATAATCGTAGATTTCATTCTCTACGTAACTCTTCTATGAATTATTATTTTCCGCTGCGAATATTGATTTAAAACTTGTTGTCTATTGTATTCTATTAAATTTTTCCTTGTTGAAGACTAACGATAATTTGTTGTATATTATCTTAGTCATAATATTCTTTACTGGGCTAGTTGAGCTCACCCTTTTCCTTGTTGTTCCATTTTCTTCTCAGGAGGCGAGAATGTAGCAAGTACTAGTCGGGGTGTGGAATGATGGTTCAAGACAGTTGTTTTAGTAGTCCTCGCTATTTTGTAAAATAGTGTATCAATAAGTATAATGAGTTCTTAATTGAGTATGAATACTGTCTAGATGACAATATTTGTATTTAAACTCACAGTATATGTGTTGTCGTATTTTGCACGACAATTGTAATAATAAAGTTGTAGTTATTTTCTGTACCATGTATTTGGCGACTCAGAATGGGTTGGATGGATTGGACCTATTTTGGGGGCGTCACAGTTGGTATCAGAGCTTAGGGATATGATTTCTGGCGGAGATCGGGGAATAGAACTAGGAGAGGAGAGACGAGTAAATCCTTCGCTAGTGTGTCCTACCTAAGCTTATTTGTTGGTCGGTCATAATATAGGGATATTATGTGATTTCTTAATTTGTTAAATTAACCCTTGTTTATGGCAGTATTTGAGAATATCAACTGAGAATGTTAACAGTGGAGTAAATAAAACCGTGGAGACACCTGTACTCACCAACGAGGAGAACGTGCAACAGGCTGGCAATGTTCCTCCTGTGAACAACACCACTGAGCAGACGATGAACGATGAGATGTTTAGAAGTTTTTTGCGATTCATGCAAAACCAGACGAAGGAGATTCCTATTCAAAATATAGGAAGAAACAATGGCAACGCACAGCTGGTTACAGCCAAGCAGTTCAAAGAGTTGGGACCACCAGAATTCTGGGGAAAGCCGGATCCGATTAAGGCGGAGACATGGGTCAAGCAAATTACCAAGATATTTGGTGTCTTGGGATGCACGGAGGAACAGAAGGTTCCATTCGCTACCTTTATGTTCCGTGGCGAGGCAGACTACTGGTGGGAGTCTGTGAAACGTACCCATCCAGCCGCACTCAGCATGTCTTGGGAGACATTTCAGAAACTCTTCAACGAAAAATACTTTCCTGAAAGTATTCGCTATATGAAGGAGGTAGAGTTCATTAGAATGAAGCAGAATAACATGACGGTGTCCCAGTACGAGGCAAAATTTGCATAGTTGTCCAGGTTTGCACCTCATTTGGTGGAGAATGAGGAACGTATGACGCGGATGTTTCTGAGAGGTTTGAAACCCGGCATACGTCAATATCTCATTTCTCATATATTTTCTCTCTATTCAGATGTTGTCAACAGGGCTCAATTATTAGACCGAGATAACGAGTATGGTCAATCGAGGGACTACAACTAGGATTATACCGGTGACATCAGTCATCAGAACAATGATAACTAGCGGAGAAAGAAGAATACGGACAAGAGCGGCAACCATTCTGGTGGTAATCGTGGCCATGAGAATAGAAGAAGCGAGTCGGGAGGAGATTTTAAAAGAGGAGATTTAACGATGACAATGTGAAGACATCAGCACCAGCAGCAACTGGTTCCAAGGGAGGACAGCGACCACCGGTTATATGCTATAAGTGCGGAAAAGAAGGACATATCAGCCCAAACTGTCCACAACAGTTTAAGGTATGTTATAATTGTGGAAAGAAAGGACATATCGCTCGAGATTGCACTGTAGTGAAATCAAGTCCAACAGGGATGGTGACTCAAAAAGTTATCCCAGAAAAGTCAAAGTCAACGGTTCCTGGAAGAGCATTTTTCATGACTGGTCAGAATGCGAGGAACCCGAACGAAGTTAGCACGGGTTAGTTAATTATAAATTTTTGCGAAGTCTATACCTTATTAGATACCGGTTCTACCCATTCATTTATTTCTCCTGCTTATACTCAACGTTTAAAATTGACTCCGGAGAAAATTAGACTTTGACTTATCTGTTAAAACTTCGTTAGGAGAAACTTTCGTTACATCCACTGTTTATAAATCTTGTTTGATACAAGTTGGCACCATCACATTACCTGTTGACCTTATCTCTTTAAAGATACTTGCTTTTGATGTGATTTTAGGAATTGATTGGTTAACTACTCATCATGCCAAAATTGATTGTTTTCGTAAGGCTGTTAGTTTTCATATTCCTAAGCAACCTGTTATTTGAATTCAAGCAACCAAACCATTGAAGTCAAACTCTTTCATATCAAGCCGTAAAGTCATTCGTTTATTGAAAAACGGATGTCAAGCTTTCTTAGCCATGTCATGGACTTGAACAAAAATACGTCAGATTTGAATGATATTCTGTTGTTAGTAAAATTTTTGACGTATTTCTTGAAGAATTTTTTGGCTTACTCCCAGAGCGTGATATTGAATTTTGTATCGACTTTGAACCCGGTACAAAACCCATTTCTAAAATCTCATATCGAATGGCTCCTATTGAACTTCAGGAGTTAAAAACCCAACTATAGAAGTTGATAATCGAGCCTCTATCTGGTGACTTCCTTTGTGGAATACATTGAAGCTAAACTCTCCGTAGGGGATGCCATATTCGTATGGTAGTTAACTGATAGGTGCCATTGTGACGTGCTATCCAAGATTGGGATATGAGTCACAGTTGAGAGCAACCTAAGTCAGTAATCGAAATACGTAGCTTTCTAGGATTAGCTGGTTATTATCAGAGATTCGTGTAAGAATTTTCTCGAATCGCTACTCCATTAACTCAGCTGACTCAGAAGGATATCAAATTCGTATGGACCGAGGAATGCGAGAAGAGCTTCCAAGAATTCAACATGCGACACCGACGTTGGCTCGAGCTGTTGAAAGATTTCGATCACACCATCCAATACCATCCTAAAAAAGCAAACGTGGTAGCTAACGCATTGAGTAGAAGATCATATGCAAGAGCGAGTGCGATGATGTCAAGTATACGCGTAGAATCAACTTTAATCGATAAAGTTAAATTTGCTTAAGCCACAGACCGGGAGTTGATGCTTATGAAGAAGAAAGTACAAGAAGGTGCTATTCCGGAAGCAAGAATCGATGAAGAAGGAATACTTCGAGTCCACTCCAGACTTTGTGTTTCTAACGATTCTGATTTGAAGTACAAGATCATGATGGAGGCACACAATACACCATTTGCAATCCATCCTGGAAGTACTAAAATGTATCGTGATCTTCGACATACATTTTGGTGGAACAATATGAAGAGAGAGATTGCAAAGTTTATCTCGAGGTGTTTAACTTGTCAACGTGTAAAGGCAGAGCATCAAGTACCAAAGGGTCCATTGCAACCACTTGAGTTTCTGAAATGGAAGTGGGAACACATTACTATGAATTTTGTTACGGGTCTTCCCAAGGTTTCTCAAGGCATAGATGCGATTTGGGTTATTGTTGATAGATTAACCAAGTATGCTCATTTCTTTCTGATACGGGAGGCTTATTCCCTTGAACGTCTTGCTAGTATGTACGTGAATGAGATTGTAAGGTTGCATGGCATGCCAGTATCCATAGTTTTGGATCGTGACCCAAGATTCACTTCACGATTTTGGGTTAGCTTGCAGAAAGCTATGGGCACGGATTTACGATTCAGTTCGGCATACCATCCTCAAACGGACGGACAATTAGAGAGGACTATTCAAACTCTTGAAGATCTATTAAGACTTTGTGTCCTAGATCTCAAAGGGAGTTGGGATAAGTACCTACCATTGGTAGAATTCTCCTACAATAACAGTTATCAGGCAAGTATAGGTGTGGCTCCCTTTGAAGCATTGTATGGACGAAAGTGTCGCTCTCCAGTATGCTGGGATGAGGTGGGAGAAGCAACATTGTTGGGACCCGAGTTGGTACGTATGACTACAGAGAAGATCCAAACGATTCGACAACGTATACAAATGGCACAGGATCGACAAAAGAGTTATGCGGATCTTCATCGAAAGGACGTGGAATTTGACATTGGGGATCATGTATTATTACGTGTAGCTCCATGGAAAGGAGTTACAAGATTTGGGAAGAGAGGAAAGCTCAATCCACGATTTATTGGTCCATTTCAGATCTTGACCGAGTAGGAAATGTGGCCTATAGACTCGCGTTACCTCTAAGTATGTCTCGTGTTCATAACGTTTTTCACATATCTATGCTTTGTAAATATGTGAAAGACCCGAACCACGTTATTGAGTTAGAACCGGACGAGATAGCCGAAGACTTAACGTACGAGGAGGTACCTGTCAAGATTTTGGATAGCAAAGAGCATGTCCTACGCACGAAGGTCATACCACAAGTTAAAGTTTTGTGGAGAAACCATGCTATTGAGGAAATGACCTGGGAGTTGGAAACGGAAATGAAAGTGAGGTATCCTCATCTTTTCGAAACACCAGGTACGTACGTCAATTTCGAGGACGAAATTTCATAAGGAGGGAAGGTTGTAAGACCCCAAATTATTAATAAATAAAATTTAATTTTCTTTATTTATTATTTTGAAATAGTAAGGGTTAATGTGGTTAGTTATGGGTAAAATGCGCAAATATTTCAAATAACCAGGTGGTTATAAAATATTCATTGTTGTCGGGAAATATTCGCTTGGTCGTGGAATATTCTTACTGTCGGAGAATATTCGTACGACGGCGCAGTCTTTGTGGGCCCCATAACGGAAAGCGATTGGATGAAGAAAACGACAAAAATAAGTTGTTTATAAATAACGGCGTAGTTGTTACCGTTAATACTGTTGGAATACCCGGTGGTTAAAACACAGTAATACGCGTTGTTGCACAGTAGCACACGGTATTGCACCAATTATTGATTCTTACGTAAGAAGGCACTACTCAATAATTGTTACAGTAATTACTGTTTAATATTGTATTTTATTGATTCAATAATTGCTGCGTTTATATTTTATATTACTGTTGTTTTAATAATTGTCACTACACAGTATTTTCTATTATCGGAACAATAATTCATATTATCTGAATAATATTATTAGATAACATTATTGGCAATGTCTAGAAAGTTCTGTCTAAGAAGAGATTTGGTCATCTAATTACGCGCTAGTAAGGAGAGATCCTTATTGGAAAGCCCCCTCTTTCTTGGGAACGGCCTGGTTGCCAGTACTATGGTTCTGTAATAATATTTGTATATAATTAATTATTGATTTATATGATGAGAAAAATAGTGATTTTATGTGGATATAGATGGAGAAAATTTTTAACGTGACAATTGTTGAAAATTAATATTTTATCTTTTTCTGATAAAATAATTCATTTAAATATATTATTTCAATAATATATTGATGGTGGTATTTTTATAATGAATGTGGGATATATGAGTATATGAGGAGGAAGAGTATTTTTATGGCATTAAATGATTAACACATATTTTGTGTGTTGGTGGACACAATTCTTGACCGAAAATTTATTATTGACTGTAAAATCATCCGTTTATGAATTTCGGTCAATTTTTGTTTAGAATTTGGAAAAACTTTCTTCTGCAAAGTTGTAGAGAATTGAATTTCCTATAAAAACACGTGAGATTCGAATTTTCTGACAAAAAGGCTATTTATTATGAATTATTGAAGTTTCGAAGTTCCGAAAAAATTAATTTTTGGGAGTTTTAGTTAATTATTTTGAGAAAAATGTTTTTTGTATTTTTTTGGACATCATAAACATGTGCAAGGTGGCTGATTTCAGATTTTCTAAGGTGGGCTTGAAAATTTATATATATATATATATAATATTATTATATTCAATTTTCTGCTTTGGTGTTCTAAGCATTTTCCTATAAATAGGGTGCTTAGGTTAGAATTAAAAATCACATCAGAAACACAAGTTTCTCTCTCTTTCTCTCTCTATATTAGTGAGCGTATTCTTGTGAGTATTCTAATACTTTGAGTATTGCTATACGGTGCAAGTTCAAGTCATAACCTATATCCGGTGTTTCAACTAGAAGTACTGTTTTTGCTGAGGTAAGGGATGTTATTTCTTCTTAAATGATATTATTTTCTTCAATATCATTATGCCGAAGTATTGATCTGAACTTTTTATCAAATTTGGAACTTTTCATGTCGGGGTTACTATTCATGAGTTACTATTCACGAGTTACTATTCACCGAAAAATGAAATTTTCTCCTTTTTGTCCAAAATATCTATTATGGATACTAGCTTTGATTGTATCCATGTTTTAATCATTCTTGAATTTTACTCCACTATGATTATTTATGAGGTATTTTGGATATGGAATAGTTGAAATACGAATCCTTAATATTTATTATTTTGTTTCACTAGATTCGTTTTCTTTAAAATATTTTTCACCATCCTCAGTCTTAAATGATGATATAACTGAATATCTTTGGCCTGTAGTGCAAAGATGAATGATTTCTGATGAATATCTTTGGCCCGTAGTGCAAAGATGAACATGTGTTGAGGTGAACATGACCAACTGAAGAATATCTTTGGCCTGTAGTGCAAAGATGACTATTTGATTCAAGATATTTATTGATTGATGTTACAGAGATAAAATGTTGATGATGGACTTTTAAATTCATAGATAATCGTAGATTTCATTCTCTACGTAACTCTTCTATGAATTATTATTTTTCGCTGCGAATATTGATTTAAAACTTGTTGTCTATTGTATTCTATTAAATTTTTCCCTGTTGAAGACTAACGATAATTTGTTGTATATTATCTTAGTCATAATATTCTTTACTGGGCTAGTTGAGCTCACCCTTTTCCTTGTTGTTCCATTTTCTTCTCAGGAGGCGAGAATGTAGCAAGTACTAGTCGGGATGTGGAATGATGGTTCAAGACAGTTATTTTAGTAGTCCTCACTATTTTGTAAAATAGTGTATCAATAAGTATAATGAGTTCTTAATTTAGTATGAATACTGTCTAGATGACAATATTTGTATTTAAACTCACAGTATATGTGTTGTCGTATTTTGCACGACAATTGTAATAATAAAGTTGTAGTTATTTTCTGTACCATGTATTTGGCGACTCAGAATGGGTTGGATGGATTGGACCTATTTTGGGGGCGTCACATAAATCAAATACAAACTTCTTTTATACAATACGACAACAATGCAGCTTAGAGTTTTTACACGAGTATTGTCTCATAGACAATATTCAAACTCAAATGAAGTCCTCATACATTTATTATCAAACTATTTCATAAAATAGTGAGGACTACTATAGCCACCATCTCGGACTAAGAAATATTATGACTAAGATAATACAAAATAAATTATCGTTAGCCTTCAACAGTGTTAAACTAATAAACAACAAGTTTAACTGCAGCGGAACAAGCAATCCATTAGAAGAGTCAAGTAGAGCATGATATCTACTATCTTTTATGATATAAAAAGGTTTTTTTGTCAACTTTATCGCTGAGACTCAGCTTAATAAATAAACCACATCATCGAATCATCCCTGCACCACGGCCAAGGATATTCATGTAATCATCAATGGTCATAATTATACCGAATTATCCTTGGTCATAATCATACCAACAACTGTCCATCAATGCACTACAGGCCAATGAGGACTTTTACCGCATCATTTATAATATTACTGGTCATGATTATACCGAATGATCCCAGGTCATAATCATACCAATCGATAGTACATCTATGCACGTAAGCCAAAGATGACTTTCATCACAGTATAAGCATGAGGATGATAACAATGATATAAGAATTCAATTAAAAGAAACAAAGCATAAATTTTTAAAGATTTATAATTTAATTTGTCCAGAATTCAATAACATTCAAATTGCCAACATGATACTACTTTATGGAGTAAAATTCAAGAATGATATTGTATCAAAAATTATTTGGACCAAAAAGAAATTAATTTTTATCATGAATAGTACTCCGTGAAAAGTACTTCGGGAATAGTACTTTTAGAATAATACTCATGAATAGTACTTTATAAATAGTACTTTGTGAATAGTATACGTGAATAGTACTTTTATGAATAGTACCGTATAAATGAACAGTACTCTGGCATGAAAAGCTTAAAATTTAACAAGAATGTGCAAAAACTATCCTTGTGAAATGATATTAGATGAAGCACAAATTTCAAGGATATTCTACTAATTTCACGGAGTATAGAAGTAATACTTTATCAAAATGAGGGTATAATCAGGAATACAAGAAGAAATAATATTACTCACATACTACAGAGTATGGAAGAAAATATTATTTCTTATGAATACTGAACAAAATAATATCACTTACCTCAGAAGAAGATTGGATACTAGAATAGTGAGGTATCAAACTTCTCTTTTTCTTTCTCTCTATAGCTTCTCTCGCTATAATTGCTCTGGTGAATCTTAGTGAATTGGTGAGAATGAAAGAAGAATGAGATTCTATTTATAGGAAAATATAGTTTTGATAATTGCAAGTTTTGGGGCACGAAATATTACAGTATAAAACCTTCATCTTTTCCTTCATTTTTAATTTAGTACTACAAGTATTATCAAACTTGCACCACCTCCCCTAATAGTACATCATGTGAATCAATAGTACATTCATGTGAATCAATAGTTCTATACATGTGAAAAAAAATAGTTACAGTATAATACCTTCATCTATACCTCAATGTTTAATTTAGTCGTGCAAGTATCATCAATCTTGCACCACCTCCTCTAATAGTACATGCATGTGAATCAATAGTACATACATGTGAACAAATAGTTATAAGCATGTGAATTAATAGTAATTAATTGCTCATTTATCCGATTAATTGCCTGATTGGTCAATATAACCTCCAGGTATCAATTATTATAGAAATAGATGTCAATTTCCACTAACACTAATAATCCCAACACAATGAAAATATCAATTTCATCTTTAATCAATACGAACTTATTCATTATTAATATTATAACTCACAATATTTAACAACTAGATCATTCCCAGGAAAGAGGGGGCTTTCCGATAACGATTTCTCCCTATTGGTGCGCAATTAGGTGACCAAACCTCTCCTCGACAGAACTTTATAGACATCGTCATTATTACAAATAATAATATGAATAACTTTGTCGTCTCAATTATTGATTTAATAATATAAAATATTGATATTGTGACAATCAATAATATGAGAGATATTATGCAGTAATTACTGTAGTAATAATTATGTATAACTGAGTGACTTCTTACGTAAGTATCAATAATCAATACCGTGTGCTACTATACAACCACGCGTATTACTATACTTTTTCCACCGGATAGTTCAACAGTTTAACGGTAAAACTTTCGCCGTTATTTTTGTGACAACCAACATTTTGTAATTTAATTTTAATATTTATTGGATTGAGTAAATATTTTTCGATGAATTAATTATTAGATTAAATAATTAATTGATGAAGTTGTGTTAGATTAATTTAATTATATGTGTCATATTTATTAAATTAATGTGGAGAATTATTATTATTCAAAGTATGTAGTTATGTGAGTTTACTAAATTAAAAGAAACATTTAATAAGCCTAATATTATTTTATAATTAATGAGAAAATTAATTATATGACTATGGAAATTTAATGAGAAATTATTTTATTTTATTTAAAATAAATTAAATAAGATACTTTATTTATTTTTTAAAAAGGAGTGTGACATGATTTAAACTATATTATAAAGGTTTTATTAAATTAAATTGGGTATAAGCCTTTAAGGCTAGCCAAACGAGGCCTTAAGGGGAGTTGGGGACAGTTAAACCACGTATGGAGTAACTAACCTCAACTCTACGCATAAAGGACCAGTTCATTTTGTGTTTACGTATTCTTCATTTAGAATTAATTTGAGAGTCAGAGAGATTTCAGAGAGAATTTAGAAAAATTGTGGGAGAAACTATGTGATTGAAGTACTATCTGAAAGAGAAATTGTCATCCTCACTCACACTACGCTTGGGTAATCTCTTCAACCCAATTCCTATTTACGTCTTTTAGAGTTTTCGTGAATATGGCTCTTAATTTTCTGTAAAATTTCTGTAGTTGGAGATTGTATGGATTATGTGAATGTATATGTGATAATATGGAAGTACAACATGCTTTTACTATATATATCCTAGATTCCCATATCATAAGTTTCATAATATTATAATTACAACGTATGTTATGGCCTCAAAATTTACAGAGTATAGAAATATGGCCATATAACCCTTATACATGATTTTAATATGCCAAACATAAATTGTTTTGTGAAATTCACACTCATATATGATTATGCATGTTAAAACGAAGTAAACAAAACTTAAATGGATGGATTTGGTGTTACAACGAATCTGTGGCATTGAATTTTATGATTTATGTTCAAAACCTTCAAGAACATCAAGAACGGTGAAAATTACATGTTTTAGTTAAGTGATTATGTGTTTTAATGGGTTAAAATCACTCTATAAATGTTGGGTAATGATTATATATGAATTCTAGCATGTAGGTATGTTAAATTGGTTAAATTAATGATCATGTAGTGTTTATTTTGCTGAAATCCTTGTTCTTCGCGAACTGAGAATCAAAATCTAGAGTTTCAGCGTCGCGACGCCAACTCCAGAACTGAAGTCCCCCGCCGCAGCGCCAAGTATCCGGCCGTAGCGCCACGGCGCCACAGCGCCAAGACATAGTACAATAATGGCGCCGCAGCGCCACTTAGTAGAATGTTCAGAAACGAATTTTTAAAAATGTTCAAGTCTAGCAATGTAATAATAACTTAATCTAAAAACATGTTAGACAAATAATGAGATGTTAATAACACATTTATGTGTAAATCGAATTATTGAACACATAGTTAGCGTATTGTTTATGAAGTATAAATTATGTGCCAATGGGTATAGTAGTTGAATAAGTATAGTCATAATTCGAGTTAGACAAAAGAATGAACATATGATGATTAATTACATTATAATTGACTGGTATTGTGAACGCAAATGATATGTAGGATTTAAATCAAGGAACAAGTTTAATTAAAGTGTAATCTACACACGAGGCAAGTTTCCTAACCCTACTTGTTATCGTTATATAAGTGATGAATTCACCTTTCTACATTGAGCAAGTTCTCATTATTATTGATCAAGTTTGTTTTGTTATATTAAAGCCTATTAATCTTTCAAGCATGATGCTGTTATACAATACTTATTCTATTGTATACCTTTTGAGATTTTATTCAAGTTAAATATTCAGTTACTATTAAACCTTGTTAGACTAGCAAACCCTTAATGATTCGACTAGTCCATAGTTGATGAGCGTTCTAAATTTCACAACCCTTGATGAATTATCCAAACCAAACTTTCTTTGGTGCGGACTTAAATGTCAAACTGAGATGAACAACCCTGTATAAGGGATTACTTATGCGTTAGCGTCAAGATATTGTGCACAGTATGATACTAAGAGCTGATCCCCCTAAGTATGAGAAGAAAGGTCCATAGTCTTATGACTGTTAAAGGTTTCAAGTATAACCCTTGATAACCTAGGACATAGTTCAAGGTCTTATGACCCTTAGAATTCTTTTGATTCTTAGTAATCATTTCTGGTTCAAAAGTTGAGCTTTATTTCATAAGTCTATGATTCACTCGCATGTTATTATATTGTTATTTCATTATTATACTTGTGGGCAATCATGCTCACTCATGCGTAATAATAACATTGCAGTTAAGAACGAAAGAACCGACGAGCCTTCTTCTAGCAAGGGCAAGGGCAAAGCTATTAAGTGATGAAGACGTGTTATTAAATTTTAAGAATGTGATTGTCAAGACTTGATGTTGTTTAAGACTTATTATTTGTTTATGTTTCCGCACAGATGTTTAAGGTTAGTATGACCTGGGATTGTATTTTTTATTCAGATGTTGTAACCCCATAAGGGGAGGATTTATTTCTATCTATTGCGTGGCTTGCATTTATTATGGGTAGATAGATATATGATGTTTATATAGTGAATACCAAATCATGTGGGAATGGAAGTACCCGGATTTGGGGGCGTCACATTTTTTATAAAAAGATAATTCTTTCATTTTCTAACTACGACATTACTTCCGTTGTGGGGTTCACCAATGATTGTGACGTCGTACGAATATTCCCTGTTAAAACGAATATTCCCCGACCAATCGAATATTTTATAACAACTTGCTTACTTTGCAAAATTTATAAATATTACCCACAACTATAATAATATAACAAAACCACATCGTAATATTCAAAAATATATTTCGAGAAAAAAATTAATCTTTATTCATAGAAGTTGGGGTCTTACAACCTCCCCTTCTTATGAAATTTCGTCCTCGAAATTAGGGTACGTACCTGGTATATCAAAGAGGTAAAGATACCTTGATTTTATTTCAGATTCTAACTCCCAGGTCATTTCCTCCACATCGTGGTTTCTCCACAAAATTTTGACTTGAGGTATAATCTTGGAGCATAGAATATGATCCTTCTTATCTAAGATTTTAACAGGTACCTCTTCATATGTTAAATCTTTCGCTATCTCGTCTGATTCTAATTCAATAATGTGGTTCGGGTCTTTCACATATTTACGTAACACAGATATGTGAAAAACGTTATGAACACGAGACATACTTGGCGGTAAGGGGAGTCTGTAAGCCACAGTTCCTACTCGATTGAGGATTATAAATGGGCCAATGAATCGAGGATTGAACTTTCCTCTCTTTCAAAATCTCGTAACTCCTTTCCATGAAGTAACACGTAATAACACATGATCTCCAGTATTGAATTCCACGTTCTTTCGATGAAGATCAGCATAACTCTTTTGTCAATCCTACGAGGTTTTTATATGTTGTCGGATTGTTTGAATCTTTTTCGTAGTCATATGTACCAACTTCGGTCCCAACAACGTTGCTTCACCCACCTCATCTCAGCATACTGGAGAACGACACTTTCTTCCATACAATACCTCAAATGGAGCCATGCCAATACTTTCTTGATAACTGTTGTTGTAAGAAAATTTCACCAATGGCAAGAACTTGTCCCAACTTCCTTTGAAGTCAAGGACACATAGTCTTAATAAATCTTTAAGAGTTTGAATAGTCCTCTCCGACTGCCCGTCCGTTTGAGGATGATATGTCAAACTAAATCATAAATCCGTGCCCATATCTTTTTGCAGACTAGCCCAAAATCTTGAAGTAAATCTTAGGTCTTAATTAGAAACTATGGGTACTGGCATACCATGCAATCTTACAATCTCATTTATGTACATACGACCATGACGTTCAAGTGTATAAGTTTCTCGTATCGATAAGAAATGAGCAAACTTGGTCAATCTATCAATAATGACCCAAATCGCATCTATGCCTTGAGAAACCTTGGGAAGACTAGTAACAAAATCCATGGTAATGTGCTCCCACTTCCATTATGGAATTTCAAGTGGTTGCAATAGACCTTTTGACACTTGATGCTCCGTCTTAACTCGTTGACAAGTTAGACACCTTGAGATAAACCCCGCTATCTCTCTCTTCATATTGCTCCACCAAAATGTATGTCGAAGATCACGATACATTTTTGTACTCCCAGAATGGATTACAAACGTTGTGTTGTGCGCCTCCATTATGATTTCATACTTCAAGTCAGAATCATTAGGAACACAAAGTCTGGAGTTGACTCGAAGTATTCCTTCTTCATCGATTCTTGCTTTTGGAATAGCACCTTCTTGTACTTTCTTCCTCATACGCATCAGCTCCAGGTTAGCTGAGTTAATAGAGTAGCGATTCGAGAAAACCCTTCTACGAATCTCCGATAATAACCAGCTAAGAAGTGAAAACTACATACTTCGGTCACTGACTTAGGTTGCTCCCAGCTTTGAATTGTTTCAATCTTTACCGGGTCAACATATATTCCATGATTTGATATCACGTGCCCAAGGAATGCTACTTCCTCAAGCCAGAACTCGCATTTCTTTAACTTGGCATATAGCTTGTTTTCACGCAGCTTTTGAAGTACCAGCCTCAAGTGTTGCTCATGATCTTCACGACTTTTAGAATAAATTAGGATGTCATCAATAAAGATGACTACAAAGTGATCCAAATATTCTTTGAATACTTGGTTCATCATATCCATGAAGGCAGCATGAGCATTAGTAAATCCAAATGACATGACTAGGAATTCATAATGCCCATACCGAGTTCTGAAAGCAATCTTTGGGATGTCATCAGTTTTAATCTTTAACTGGTGATATCCAGAACGAAGATCGATCTTTGAAAAGAATTTAGCTCCTTTCAATTGGTCGAACAGGTCATCAATGCGAGGTAACATATACCTATTTTTGATAGTGACATGATTCAACTCCCGATAATTAATACAAAGTTTCATACTCCCATCTTTCTTCTTCACGAATAGAACAAGAGCACCCTAAGGAGCCGTACTAGGACGAATGAGACCGATGTCTAACAATTTCTGCAGTTGGGTCTTTAGCACCTGAAGTTCAATAGGAGTCATTCGATATGGGGCTTTGGAAATGGATTTTGTATCGGATTCAAGGTCGATACAAAAATTAATTTCACGCTCTGGGGTAGGCCATGAAGTTCTTCAGGGAATACGTCAGGAAATTTATTAACAATAGAAATATCATTCAAATCTGACGTATTTTTGTTTAAATCCGTGACATGGGCTAAGAAAGTTTGACATCCATTTTTCAATAAATGAATAGCTTTATGGCTTGATATGACAGTGATTGACTTTAGTGGTTTGGTTGCTTGAATTTGCATAATAGGTTGGTTAGGAATATGAAAGCTAACAACCTTACGAAAACAATCAATTTTAGCATGATGAGTAGTTAACCAATCAATCCCTAAAATCACATCAAATGCATGTATTTTTAAAGAGATAAGATCGATAGGTAACGTGCGGTTACCGATTTGAATCAAACAAAACTTATAAACTGTGGATGTAATGAAAGTTTCTCCCAACGGAGTTTCAACAGATAAGTCAAAGTCTAATTTCTCTGGAGTTAAATTTAAACGTTGAGCGCAAGTAGGAGAAATAAAAGAATGGGTAGAACCGATATCAAATAAGGTATATACTTCGCTAGAGTTTATGATTAGCTTACCCATGATCACCTCGCTCGGATTCCTCGCTTTTTGGGAGGTTATGACAAATGCTCCCCCTTGAACTACCGATTTGGTCTTGTCTGGGACGGCCTTTGCTGCCTCCATTCTAGCTGGACTTAACTTTTGTGCACGATAAAATCGGGCTAGGTGACATTCTCTTCCATAATTGCAACATACCTTGGACTACTACGTACAGTTTGGACTGATGTATCCCTCTCCTCCGCATTTGTAACATACGACCATCGATCGTTCTCCTTCCTTAACAACAGGTGATGGTGCTGACGTCTTTCCATCATTATTGAATTTTCTTTTCTTGAAATTTCCACTTCTATTATCTTAGCAATGATTACCACTAATGTGGTTTCATTTCTTGCATGTTGATTCCCTCCACGTTTGTTATCACCGCTTGGATGACTGCTACCACTGGTATTATCAATTTGTCGGCTGCTCTATCTTGGTTGGGTTGACTTATTATCGCGTTTCAATAACTAAGCCCTATTTACAACATCTGAATACAAACACAATTTGTGAGAAATTAGGTATTAACATATCTCAGGTTTTAAACCTCTTAGAAACATCTGCGTCATTCTCTCCTCATTATCAACCAAGTGGGACACAAATCGGGAGAACTCAGTAAACTTAGCTTCGTACTGTGACACGGTCATATTATTTTGCTCTAGCTTGATAAACTCTACCTCCTTCTTGTGACGAATACTTTCGGGAAAGTACTTGTCGTTGAACAGTTCTTGGAACTTCTTCCAAGACATCTTCAGTGCAGCAGGTTGAGTGCACTGTACAGATTCCCACCAGTAATCTGCC
This sequence comes from Panax notoginseng, assembly GCA_016801055.1. Classification (NCBI taxonomy): domain Eukaryota; kingdom Viridiplantae; phylum Streptophyta; class Magnoliopsida; order Apiales; family Araliaceae; genus Panax; species Panax notoginseng. Next base: position 242,004,354 of record CM029012.1, read on the forward strand.
TCTCCTCGCAACATGAAGGTGGCAAAGGGAACCTTTTGCTCTTTAGAGCATCCTAAGACATCAAATATCTCGATGATCTACTTTATCCACGTCTCTGCCTTAAGTGGTTTTAGCTTTCCAAAAAACTCTGCTGGTCCCAGCTCCTTGAACCGTTTAGCGGTGACCATCCGAGAGTTGCCAGTGTTTCCACCTGTATTTTGAACAGGAGTCGCTCTCGCCTGATGTTGCATGAATTGCATAAATCCTCTGAACATCCCATCGTTCATCATTTGATTGGTGTTATTGTTTACCTGAGGATTATTATCTTCTTGTTATACATTATCCTGGGTATTGATCGTTGGTGACTCAACGGTCTCATGTGCTTCATTGCTGATCTCAACATTTTCAGATGTCATTTTTAAATACTGCCACAAAACAAGGGTTAATTGACATGTCACATATTATCCCTACACTCTGACCGATCAATTAAATACCAAATAAACTTAGGTAGGTCATACTATTGAAGGAATTCCCCGTCTCTCCCCTCCTAGTTCTTGTCTCACATCTCAGCCAGGGATCATATCCCTAAGCTTTGATACCAACTGTGACGCCCCCAAAATAGGTATACATCACCTATTCTGAGTCACCAAATACATGGTACATAAATCAAATACAAACTTCTTTTATACAATATGACAACAGCGTAGCTTAGAGTTTGTACACGAATATTGTCTCATAGACAGTATTCAAACTCAAATGAAGTCCTCATTACATTTATTATCACACTATTTCATAAAATAGTGAAGACTACTATAGCCACCATCTCGGACCGTCACTCTGTTCCTCGACTAGTCCCGCCTACCTTCTCATTTCCTGAAGAGAACAATAAAAGCAAAAGGGTGAGCTCAACTAGCCCAGTAAGAAATATTATGACTAAGATAATGAAGAATAAATTATCGTTAGTCATCAACAGTGTTAAACTAATAAACAACAAGCTTAATTGTAGTGGAAAAAGCAATCCATTAGAAGAGTCAAGTAGAGCATGATATCTACTATCTTCTATGATTTAAAAAGGTTTTTCATCAACTTTATCGCTGAGACTCAACTTAATAAATAAACCACATCATCGAATCAGCCCTGCACCACGGCCAAGGATATTTATGTAATCATCAATGGTCATGATTATACCAAATAATCTCTGGTCATAATCATACCAACAACTGTCCATCAATGCACTACAGGCCAATGAGGACTTTTACCACATCATTTATAATATTACGGGTCATGATTATACCGAATGATCCCTAGTCATAATCATACCAATCAACAGTTCATCTATGCACGTAAGACAAAGATGACTTTCATCACAATATAAGCATGAGAATGATGATAATGATATAAGGATTCAATTAAAAGAAACAAAGGATAAATTTTTAAAGATTTATAATTTAATTTATCCAGAATTCAATAACTTTCAAATTGTCAACATGATACTGCTTTGTGGAGTAAAATTCAAGACTGATATTGCATCAAAAATGATTTGGACTGGAAAGAAATCAATTTTTCTCATGAATAGTACTTCAGGCGAATAGTTCCCCATAAATAGTACTTTAGGAATAGTACCCCATGAATAGTACTTTGTGAATAGTACTCGTAAATAGTACTTTATGAATAGTACTTTATGAATAGTACCCATGAATAGTACTTTTATGAATAGTACCGTATAAATGAATAGTACTCATGGACTGTGTAACGCCCCAAAATTCGGTATATTTTCACACCCGAATTCCGTAAGTCACGGTCCCACTTCTTACTAAACATACGTCATTATATAGTTAAATATAGCAACATATATTCTCAAATCCCAAGTTTTGGAAACCTTATAACCTCTTTCATTACAAATAATTATAATTAAATTATTCTTTATATCGTACAGGAGTGACTTTTATCCGCCACCAAAGATACATATCAGTTCATTAAACTAATCTATAGTTTAATTAAACTATTCTACATTACAAGTCTTGGCTTGCTTTTCACACACATTCACATACTGAATGGCACTTCGTTGGATACTAATCAGCTTAATCTTTACGGGATCCTTAAGTTCTTTCTAACATCGTTCGCTGAAAATATTTTTCATTTAAAGCAAGGGTGAGAATTCAATTACACAGCAAGTCATAACAGTTGAACAAACAACTTCAAGAGTCTAAACATTCTTCAGAACTTCGATAATCGAACAAAGATTATGAAGCAGCTTGAATAATAGGAATAGTCTCGATTCCTATCATCTTAAAACATCAGTCACATGCACTTTGAATTACTTTCATTTCTCTACCTTTTTCATACACATCCTGTCTGGCTAGAATCATTAGCACAGACTTAACAACAATGGTTAATGTATAAACAGAACATACTTGTATTGAACAGCTCAATCACAGAATAGTTCATCTCATAGAAGCACCGAAGTGTTCAAATTGTTGCACAAGGCCTCATACATACTACCACCTTGTACATACATCGCACATATGCACATAGACAATACTTCTCAAGTTCAACATTTGAGAAGTTTAAGAAACTAGCATTCATTTAGAGTATGAATGAAGTTAGGAAACTTGCCTTACGCACAGCTACAACTTATAGTGTATGTTGAACTGCTTATTCTAAATCCCTATATAATACATAAGAAAATAACACGTACACCAATTAGTTATATACTTAGCTTACGCATTGGTTTACTTAACTTTACTTCTTAAGGTTCACGCTCTTGTAATTTAAGCTTACGCGACTAAATTTCATTACCGGTTCACGGCTTCATGACATACGGAGATATCTTACTCAAAACATTCATCATCTTTGATGTTTTACATTCTTATCTTCTTCTTATAACTTCTATAGGACTCAGCATACATCGCTTCTCTACTAGTAGTCCATATGGTACTCTGAGTGGTTTCCCACAAACAACCAACAAATAAGTTCCCGTCTCATGTACACTGCCCATAACAGTGAGTTAGATCGGATTCCAATTTCATATATACATTCGCTCTCTGAAGGAATTATTTAGTCCAGCTCCCATATGTCAACCATCAAAGGTAACGATTGTACCATAACCTAACTTATCGTAACTTATCTGAACCATTAACTATAACGTTTGTTAAATTAATTTCTTATTCCTTACGGCTTTCTGGCAACTAAATGCCATACCTTAGGATTCATTTCTTATTGTCTAAGTCATACAGTCTTTTGTATACTCGGAACGATCGTTCAATGTCAATACTATGATGTCATATCGTTAAACATTTTATATTATCTTATTCATTTCTTACAACGTCCGGTTCATTCGATTCGGAACGTTCTCCAAGTTATCATTACTAACTCGGCTTCTTTACGTTATACGTTATTATCTTTAACTCAATTTCTTCACCGTTCACGATTAAATAACATTCTTCATTACCTTACGGTCAAACTATACACGGGGGTGTAGGTTCTGCCCGTTTAATAATCGCGTACACTCCACCCTCACGTTGGCTGAAGTGTTTAATGCTTACATTTCATTATAACATTATATATCTGACTCATGCTCAGACTTTAATTATTCTTATTACCGTTCGCTATGGCTTTTTACGATAACTCATATCTTACCTACTACTTTCGTTAACGTCCAAGTTATACAACCATTGTACACTTAGCTCATTCGTCCGGCTCGAATACGATTCACGAGGATCATTTACATATCCAACGTTTACGTTGTTTGTCTCTAAATCACTCATTCAAACTTTACTCAAGGTTTTAATCGCTTTCAATCGTTATCCACCACATGAACCCCACGTTCATTACTCGTTCTTAGTGTCGAAGCCATACCGATCGCTGTATGCTAAGACTGATCGTTCAGCAACAACGTTGCATTCACATCGTCTAAACGCTTTACACTTATCTCTCATTACCAGAACATAACATCGAAATGTTATTCATTACCTTTGTCACTCAACGTTTAAGGAATCACAATCATAGCAATCCCTCACGTTCGTTCATCGTGACTATGGTCCCCGGACATCGGTTACGTAACCCACGTTTACATTTGTTGTCTTTTAATCTCGTTTAATCATTCCGTTCAACCTTTACTAAAGGATTAACTCACTTGCTTAAGTGTTATTTTAGGTGAACTATATGTTCATACTTCTTTCTTGCACATCCCCTAGTAATTGAGCACTTAAAAGCTCATTAATGGGCCTTGCCCTGCACCTGCGCTATGGCACCGGTTCCCTTCCTCTCTCTCGCGCTGCGGCGCGACCCTACGTCATCTTCTTTTTCAGTATGGGGCTACGGTGCTGAGTCCTTTACTAACTCTCATGCTGTAGTTCCAATTAACAGTGCATGATGCCCTGAGCTTGCGTTGTGGCACCGCCTCCCAAAGCTCAGCTGGCACTGCGGCGCCGAGCATAAAACCTAGAAAAATTTCATAAGTCTTTTACAAGCTTGAATCGCTTACTTCGAAATTTCGTAACTTATTCGTTATAACTTGGAATGAGGTCGTTCCAAAGCTATTCTCTTCATTATCTTACATACTTCAACACCCCTTAGATAGAACTTCATTCTGAATCCGTTAACGTGCCATTCAATTGGCTTGATCTTTACCATTTGTTCATTTTTACGCTTTTAACGTTCTTCACTTGTTCGTCCGTAATTCAGTCATCCGAACTCGGAACTCGTTTGTTCTTGAGTTCATGACTCATGTTTTCTATGTTCTCTTACATTCTTATAAAATCGTACACGTTCGGGTTCATTTACTAACTTTCTAATTCTCATTCGTCTTTTACGAAAAATGTTCCATAACTTCATTTTAACTAAGTTTTAATCCGTTCCTCATGAACGTTTCTTCCATTCCTAACCAAGCAATAAGCAACTAACTTATACGTGTTGGTTTTAAATGTGACGAATGAGATTTTGTAATTAATTTCTAATATTTATTGAATTAAATAAATATTTTTTGATGATTTAATTATTGGATTAAATAATTATTTGATGCAATTGTGGTAGATTAATTTAATTATATGTGTTACATTTATTAAATTAATGTAAAGAATTTTTATTGTCAAAGTATGTGATTATGTGAGCTTATTGTATTAAAAGAAATATTTAATAAGCATATTGGTATTTTAATTAATTTAATTATTAATTAGAGATTTAATAAGTTGATATTATTTATTAATGAGAAATTTAATTATGTGACTATGAGAAATTATTATATTTTATTTATAGTAAATTAAATAAAATATGGGATTTATTTTATAAAGAGTGTGACATTTTCAAACTATATGATAAAGATTTTATTTAATTAAATGAGATTAAGTCTTTTGAAGCTAGCCAAACAAGACCCTAAGAGGAGTTGGTGCAGTTAACCCATGATTGGGCCAACTAACCACTCTGCGCTCAGTTATCTGATCATTATATACGATGTCTTTTTTTTCTTTTTCATTTTTGCCTAAGTCTAAGAAATATTCAGAGAGAGTCTGAGAATTTCCAAGGAGAATTAAGATATTGTGGAAGAGAATTGAGAGTGAGAAAACTAACCCTACTAATTATATTCTACAGGGTAATCTCCTCCTTCCCAAATTCTACTTTACGTACTTAGTTTTCATAAAATGGGTTTCATAGTTTTTGGCTTTCAAAACCTCTGTTATGTTTCTGTAATTGAGAAATTGTGCTATTATATGGATATATGTAATAATAAGAGTAGCATAACATGTTTTATATATATATATTGCATGATTTCGTATCCTAAGTTTCGTAATCTGATGACTTGCTATTTTAAAAAAATTACAGAGTTTGGGTTTTGGCCATATGGCCTTATACGTAACTTTAAGGTGTCAAACATAAATATTTTCATAAAATTTACACTCTTATTTGATTATGCATGTTGATACGAAGAGACTAAGCCTTAAACGAACGGATTCGGTGTTATAACGAATCCGTAGCGTTAAATTATATGTTTTTGTTCAAAATCTTCAAAAACATTAAGAACAGTACAATTTGCATAATTTAATTATGTGATTATGTGTTCTAAATGTTTAAAATCAAGTTATAAATGTTGGGTTATGTTTATGCATGAATTATAACATGTGTATATGATTAAATTCTTCTAGTAGTAATTTAATTGGAATTTTTTGGGTTGTGATCTGCAATTTTCGCGAATTGCATAACAGTTTCTGGCTCGTCGCGCAGCGGCTTCACTCCAGCACCTGAAGTCCCGTGCCGCAGCGCCAAGTCTCGAGTCGCAGCGCCAGGTGTCCGGTCGCAGCGCCATCGCGCCGCAGCGCGAATATCATGTACAACAGTGGCGCCGCAGCGCCACTCTCCAGAAATTTAAGAAATGTAAATTTTTAAAATGTCTCAGTCTAACAAAGTGTTAGTAAATTTATGTAATGAACATGTAAACATGTTAGAAGTATAATGTGATGATAAAATAGATGTTTAACATGTAAATAACATAATTACATGTGGATCGAATTAAATAATACATGATTAGATTATTATTTATGAAGTGATATTATGTGACAGTTAATGTGATAAATTGATTAAGTATAGTCAATAATTAAAGTAGACAAAAAGAAAGAGTTTATGATGACTAGTTAAGTATAATTAAATGGCATTGTGAATGTGAATGGTATGTAGGATTAAATTCAAAGAACGAGTTTAATTAAAGTGTAATCTACGCACGAGGCAAGTTCCCTAACCCTACTTGTCATTATTGTTCAAGCTTATTATTTACCTTGAATAAACTATCGTTACTATTATTCAAGTTTAAATGATTTATTAAAGATTGATTATCTTTTCAAAGTATGATTTAGTTATACAATAATTGTTCTATTGTATACTTCTTGAGATTATTATTCAAATTGAATATCATTATTGTTAAACCTTATTAGACTAGTGAAACCTTAATGATTCAACTAGTCCATAGTTGATGAGCGTTCTAAAATTCAGAACCCTTGATGAATTATCCAAACCAAACTTCCTTTGGTGCGGACTCGAATGTCAAACTGAGATGAACAACCCTGTATAGGGGATTATTTACGCTTTAGCGTTAAGATATTGTGAACAGTATGGTACTAAGGGCTGATCCCCCTAAGTACGAGAAGAAGGTCCATAGTCTTATGACTGTTAAAGGTTTCAAGTATAACCCTTGTTAACCTAGGACATAGTTCAAGGTCTTATGACCCTCAGAATTCTTTTGATTATTGTTATTCACTCTTGATTTAAAAGTTGAGTTTTTATTCAGATGTTTTTTATTTATTCGCATGTTATTATACTGTTATTTCATTTTTATACTTGTGGGCATTTGTGCTCACTCTTGCTTAATAATAACATTGCAGTTAAGAACGAAAGAACTGATGAACCTTCCACTAGTAAAGGCAAGGGCAAAGTTACCAAGTGATGAAGACCTGTTGTTTTATTTGACGATGTATTTGTTTAAGACTTATTTGTTTAAGACTTATTTGTTTAAGATTCTGCACAGATGTTTAAGGTTAGTTTAACCTGAGATTGTATTATTATTATTCAGATGTTGTAACCCTTAAGGGAAGATTTTAATTCTATCTATTGCATGGTTTGCATTTTTTTATGGGTAGATAGATAGATGATATTTGTATCGTGAACACCGAATCCTATGGAAATGGAAGTACCGGATTTGGGGGTGTCACATTAAACTTGTCCGTCAATAACATTTATCCTACGATGGTTTCAAATTTGTCCATCAACAACATTCTTCGTGTTCTTCACATTCTTCGCTTGTTCTTCATTTTTAATCGATATTTTGGATTACAATTTCACTTTTTCTTGGAATTTGACGTTATAGAACACCATTCCTTACTTATTTCACCTACTCATTCATAAGATTCATTCGGATCGCTCAAAATCCTTACGAATCTTATACTTCCTTAATAAAGTTATAAAATAAACTTCTAATTCTTATTTCGTCATTTTCTTACGATTTCAACCATATGAAATCATTTCTAACAACATTTACCCTTATCTTCATTAAGCTATGTTTTTGAACATAAAAACTTAAAGAAAATTTATTAGAAGCTAGGTTTCAGATTACCTTTCTTCTTTAATCTTCCTCCGTTGGACAAAGCGTGCACTCGAGCAAGCTTTTCCTCTTCCTTCTCATCTAAAATCTCTCTCTCTCTCTTAAATGTTGTAGGATTTTCAAAATCCTAAACAAATGAATTAAGCTTCCTATTTATAGAAAACCAAGGCTAGGGGCAAAAAAATAATTTTTCCCCCCAAATCTCTTTACTATTCATTACTTAAGCACTAAGTTAACTTACTCACCACTTAACTTAGCCCTTAAGTTTACTTAGCCCTTAAGTTTACTTACTCGTCACTATTCACACCTCCTTATTTAACCTCCTTACTATTCACGAAACATAGCCTGTAAGTTTCGTGGTTTCGTCTTTCGGGTTTCGACCGACAGTTTTAAAAACTGCGATTCTCGAAATCCAAATATTTTTGGATATTTCATCTTTCCTTTACTGATTAACTTTTATGTATTCTTCGGATCTCCGAAAAACTGAAAAACACTTTTTGGTGTCTAGCGTTTTCCTTCACATTTTCCCCCAACGTAGCTAAACGAATGAAAAGTACATAGCAGTACTTTTCGTATTTTTATTTTGTCCGATTTTTGCACATTTTTTGAGAAAAACGTTTATCGGCTTACTTAACTTTTCACAATATATTATCGTCAAATCTTTCGACCGAATGTCATTTCGACATACCGAACTCTCAAAAAGGCTTAGGTTAATCAAACCCTAACCCTTAGGATTTCGTTGGGTGAATAGTGCATATTTCGTCTTTTTCACCAGAAATATTTTTGTTCCCAAAAAAATTTCATTTTTGTCTTTAAAATTCTTATTCGTTCAGTCTAGCTCGTAGCCAGAATCCTCCCGTATTATAATCATCCTAGGTTATAAAATGATTAATAAACACATATCACAGAATAGTATTAATAAAAATTCAATTTATTAATAACTAATTCTTTAAACTTAAATTCTGGACAAACCGTATTTCTAGGTTGTCACAGATAGTACTCCGGCATGAAAAAGCTTAAAATTTAACAAGAATGTGCAAAAAATATCCTTGTGAAATGATACTAGATGAATCACAAATTTCAAGGATATTCTACTAATTTCACGGAGTATAGAAGCAATTCTTTATCAAAATGAGGGTATAATCAGGAATACGAGACGAAATAATATTACTCACATACTACAGAGTATGGAAGAAAATATTATTCCTTATGAATACTGAACAAAATAATATCCCTTACCTCAAAAGAAAATTGGATACTGGAATAGTGAGGTAGCAGACTTCTCATCTTCTTTCTCTCTATAGCTTCTCTCTCTATAATTGCTCGTGTGAACCTTAGTGAATTGGTGAGAATAAAAGAAGAATGAGCTTCTAATTATAAGAAAATATAGTTTCGATAATTGTACGTTTTAGGGTTCGAAATATTATAGTATAAAACATTCATCTTTTCCTTCATCTTTAATTTAGTCCTGCAAGTATTATCAAACTTGCACCACCTCCCCTAATAGTACATCATGTGAATCAATAGTACATTCATGTGAATCAATAGTTCTACACATGTGAAAAAAATAGTTACATTATAGTACCTTCATCTATACCTCCATTTTTAATTTAGTCATCCAAGTATAATCAATCTTGCACCACCTCCCCTAATAGTACATGCATGTGAATCAATAGTACATACATGTAAACAAATAGTTATAAGCATGTGAATTAATAGCAATTAATTGCACATTTATCCGATTAATTATCCGATTGGTCAATATAACCTCCAGACATCAATTATTACAGAAATAGATGTCGATTTCCACTAACACTAATAATCCCAACACAATGAAGATATCAATTTCATCTTTAATCAATACGAACTTATTCATCATTAATATTATAACTCATAATATTTAACAATCAGATCATTCCCAGGAAAGAGGGGGCATTCCGATAAGGATTTTTCCCTATTGGCGCGCAATTAGGTAACCAAACCTTTCCTCGACAGAACTTTCTAGACATCGTCAATATTGTAAATAATAATGTGAATAACTTTGTCATCTCAATTATTGATTTAATAATATAAAATGTTGATATTGTGACAGTTAATAATATGAGAGATATTATTCAGCAATTATTGTTGTAATAATTGAGTAGAACTGAGTGAGTTCTTACGTAAGCATCAATAATTAATACCGTATGCTACTATGCAACCACGCGTATTACTGTACTTTTACCACCGGGTAGTTCAACAGTTTAACGGTAAAACTTTTGCCTTTATTTTTATAAAAAGATAATTATGTCATTTTCTAACTACGATAATACTTCTATTGTGGGGTCCACCAATGATTGTGACGTCGTACGAATATTCCCTGTCGAAACGAATATTTCTCGACCAATCGAATATTTTATAACAACTTGCTTACTTTGCAAAATTTATAAATATTACCCACAACTATAATAATATAACAAAACCACATCATACTATTCAAAAATATATTTCGAGAAAAAAATTAATCTTTATTTATAAAAGTTGGGGTCTTACAAGAATGCTATCATTATTATGTTTTAAAATATTATGAATGAATAAAAGTTATTATTTACTCAAGATATTATGTGTTACGTGAGTATTTTTGTAATGTGCAAGTTAAGTACGTAATACCTAGAAGATTGAATAATAATCTAATGAGTATATTTTAACAGAAAATGTCTCAAAGACGTTAACCACGACAAAGAACCCTTGATGGATCTACCAATAACAACAATGCTGAGGCTAACCCAGTTCAGCAGTTAGTGACGCTACTAAAGGGTGCATTATAGAATTAGCCACAGAATTTAGCTGTGGCATTTAAGGACTTCAAGGCGGTTGGGCCACCAGAATTTCGTGGGTCCATGAATCCAATTAAGGCACATACCTGGATCATGGAGATAGAGAAAGTTTTTGATGTTGCTAGAGTAGGTGAGAATCAGAAGACTGCTTTTGCAACATTTATGTTGAAAGTAGAGGCTAGTTATTGGTGATAAGCTAATAAAACTCGAGGAGGTCAAGGGGTAATTACTTAGGATAGGTTTAAGGAGATATTTTGCGAGACTTATTTCCCAGAGAGTTCGAAGAATCAGATGGAGGTGCAGTTTTTAGAGCTGAAGCGGGATCAATGACAGTATCGGAGTATGCCGCAAAATTTAACGAATTGGCGAGGTTTGCGCCATATCAAGTAAACACAAATGAGCGCAAGGCTAAGAGGTTTAAGTAGGATTGAAACCCTGGTTATACAGTAGGGTCTCCATGTTTCAGTTGAAGACATTTATAGTAGTACTGGAGAAGGCAATTCTCGCCGAGGGTGGATGCGAGGTTGTAACGAAGTTTAATCAAGAACAAATAAAGAAGAAGAATGAAGGAGAAGTTAAGAATGGTGGTGGTAGCGGAGGAAATGGTAACAATAACCTTAAAACAAAGTGGAGTATAAATGTGGGTGCTGGAAACCAGCAGAAGAAGAAGTTTGAAGCATGTGCTACATGCAGGAGGTTTCACACGAGTATGTACTTAAGGGGGAAGCGTGTATGCTTTAACTGTGGCCAGGAGGGTCACATTGCCCAAAATTACAATCAACCCAAGAAGAATGTTTGCTACACCTGTGAGTCAAAGGATCGTTTTGCTCACGAGTGCCCTAAGAAGAAAGCTGGAGAGACAACGGAAAGTAAGAGAGGTAGCAGTGCTGGTACATTGACCATTACTAGACCAACGTCATCAAATAGACCTACAGCTAGAATCTTCAACATGACGGTGCAGGACACGGTGCAATCAAAAGATGTTGTGTCAGGTATTATCCGAATTAATGATATAAATGCATATGTATTATTTGATTCGGGTGCTATTTGCTCGTTTATATCTGACGAATTTCCTAAGAGGTTAGAATTACCTAGTGAAGAGTTGAATTTCCCTTTACACGTAGAAATTACGAATAAGGAGGTAATTCCTGTTAATTTTGTATTCAAGAATTGTAGGGTGAATATTAAGGGGAATATTACGACAGTAGATTTAATCCCGATAAAACTTGGAGAGTTTGATGTTATATTGGGAATGTATTAGTTATTCAATTATGGAGCAATATTTGATTACCAAAAGAAATGTGTAAACCTTATGACTCCGTCAAAGGTAGTTTTCTATGGTAGCAAATAACCTAGAACAGAGAGATGTCTGACAATTATGCAGGCCAAGAAGTTGTTGAGTCAGGGTTGTGTAGGGTACCTAGCTTATATAGTTGATACTCAAAAGAAGAAGGGTGTGAAACTAGAAGAGATACCAGTAGTTAGGGATTTTGTGGACGTGTTTTTTGGAAGATTTGCCAGGACTTTCGCCTGACAGAGAGATCGAGTTTGTAATCGACTTAGCACCAGGAACTGCTCCAATATCGAAGGCCCTGTACCGGATGGCTACGGTAGAAATAAAGGAACTAGTGGTACAACTACAAGAGCTGTTAGATAAGAAGTATATTCAGCCGAGAGTATCACCGTGGGGAGCACCAGTATTATTCGTGAAGAAGAAGGATGGGTCAATGCGTCTTTGCATTTATTATAGGGAATTAAACAAAGTCATTATTAAGAATAAATATTCATTGCCAAGAATAGATGACTTGTTTGATCAATTGAAGGGTGCTAGATACTTCTCAAAAATAGATTTGAGAATTGGGTATCATCAATTGAAAGTAAGAAAGGAGGATGTACCGAAGACGACATTCAGAAGTCGGTATGGACATTACGAATTTTTGGTAATGTCTTTTGGTTTGACCAACGCCCCTGTTGCATTCATGGATTTGATGAACATGGTGTTTAAACAATTTTTAGACAAGTTTGTGGTGGTATTTATCAATGATATTTTGGTGTACTTCAAATCTCAAGAAGAACACATGGAACATTTGCGTTTGACACTTGAGACACTAAGAAAAGAAAAGTTATACGCAAAATTCTCTAAATGTGAATTTTGGATGGAACGTGTATAATTTCTCGGCCATGTACTTGACAAAGATGGGATTTCAGTGGATCCATCAAAAGTCGAAGCTGTGATAAGTTGGGAACAACCAAGAACACCATCAGAAGTAAGAAGTTTCTTGGGATCGGCACGTTATTACAGACGGTTTATTCAGGATTTTTCCAAGATTGCCACTCCGTTGACAAATTTGACGAGAAAAGCTGTAAAATTTGTTTGGACGGAAAAGTGAGAGGAGAGTTTTAAGGAATCGAAGAAGAAGCTCAGTGTGACACCTGTGTTGTCATTACCTGATAATACAGAAAACTTTGTGGTGTATAGTGATGCCTCACATAAAGGATTAGGTTGTGTCCTTATGCAGAACGGTAATGTAACGACCAAGAAATTCAGATCTTATTGTAAAATGATTTTATAAAATTAAATAATAATAAAATCTTATTCTATGTGTTATCAAGATGGTTGTCGTTATATAACCTATTGACGTTAGAACGTCGTAGTATTTGAGCTACGCGGATGAATTAAAATGTTTGAATTTCCAAGACGAAAATAAAAGTTTTCCGAGAAATTTTCCGAAGAAAACACTATTTATCGGGATTTGCTCGGGATATAATTTTGAATTTCCGAGAAATACATAATGATGGAATAACAAGGTAAGATAGATTATGTAATAAAAAACTAATTATGAAAAATGTAATATTTCGCATGTGGACTTAATTTATAAACGTTAAGGAAGTCGAAATAGTAATGAATAAGTAATAATGGTATGATACTTAGGTATTGTACAAAGTAATAAAAAGAGTATAATACGAAGTATTATACGAGTTAGTATGAAGAATGAAATATCGTATATAAATTCTATATGAATTAGAATACGAAAATGATATATAAACAATATGTATATGTATTAAGTAATGTTAATGGATTTTGAAGATTAGTTAACAATTGGTACAAGTCCAAGTGAATAAAATGTTAAGGCCCAAATGATTAGTTCATAAATAGGTTAGTGTTTTTTAATGTAAAGCCCAAGGATTTATTTAATCCAAGCCCAAGCTAGAATCCATGAGTTGTTTGACCCATGGGGCAAACTATATTTATATGGTTGAATGTGGTGACCAAGTAATGTGGTGACTAAGTTAATGTGAGGACCAAGACTTAGGAGTAATGGCCAAGTAAAAGATAAGAGTTGTGTTTAACAAGTAATGAATAGTAAGGAGGTGATTAAAGGAGGTGGGATGATTTAATGACTAAATTACCCTAGCCTTGTAAATTCTATAAATAGAGGAAGCTTGCAAGCCATTTGTTAGTTGTTCAAGTAATCCAAACATTACAAAGTGCTTAAGTGTTAGAGAGAATAAGTTACAAATAAGTTACTTCCACAAGTAAGAAGAAGAAGAAGAAGCTACTTACCAAGACTTCAAAAGTAAGACTTCTTCTCCATTATTTTCTATATTTACCATTATAGGTTAATAAGAAAAGTTTGGATTAAGGAAGATTAATGCTAAAAAGTAAGAAGAATGAGTAAGCAATGAACTTAAGTCACATAAGTTGGTAATAAGTCATTTAAGTTAACATAAGTTATAAACTTATGTGAAAGTATTATGAACTTGTAATGAGTTTAGTAAGAGATGTGATATGGTTGTAAAAGAACTTGTATGATTATATGTATCATGACTACATAAGTAAAAGTTATATGTTGAGAACATATAAGGTATGATGATTAAGAAACTTTAATTGTCATAAGTCATGAACAATGAAATATTAAGTAGTTTATAATTTGACAAGTTATAAGCTCATGAAGAAATAAGTCTAAAATTCAACGATTAGAATACGTTGTTGTAATAAGTAGGTTGAGATGTTCACATGATGAATGAAATTTATTGGCAATATGGAACAAATCATAAGAATGAAGATTTGCCGGAAATTGTACGATTGGACAATAATCGTCGAATTCGTGAAATTCTCGGAATAGAAGTTAAATTTTGTGTTTGAACTTGGAACCATTTTTTTGCAATGGAGACAAGTCATATTTGGCATTTAAGCGTTGTGGACTCGAAAATGACCAAATTCTGACTTAGAACGAAGAAACGAGTGTTGAACGTTCACGAACGTTTGTCGTTTTCGTTAAAAATGAATCAATAGGTGAATTTTTAGGAAAAAAAGTTAAATAGATAAAATTCTTGCATGAATGCATAGATTACGTAATTTGTGAATCATAGGCTTTTGAACGAGCCAATTCGGACTTATAACGAAGGAGTTATGCGTCCGGAAAGTTCACAAAATTTAAAAACTGAAATTGTTTTCTGGTGCACAGAGTTGGCGCCGCGGCGCCAACCCTAGGCTAAATGAGTCTCGCCACAGCGCGTAACAGTAGTCGAGCACACTGCAAGAGTTTGCCGCAGCGCGAACCGTAGTACAATTTGTGGCGCCGCAGCGCCATGTACAGTACGAAAAGTTTCTGGAGTGTGGCGCCGCGGCGCGGCCCATTAAGTAAGGACTCGCGCCGCAACACCAGTCTCAGAACAAAGATAGTAATGAATGTTTCTAAATACACATAAAGGAAAGCTAATTATTTTGAAAGTAAAAACAACTTAAGGAATGTAATGTAACTTTGTTTAAACTTTGTTAAACCTTAAGGATGTTGTATAAAAGTTGAAATAACTTTGTCGAATATAAATGCAAGGATAATGATAAACCAGAACGAATAATAACTAAATCTAATACACAATTAGATTGAGAAGAAGGGTAAGATATAGTCATATACATACTTGATTATATGTGACCTAATGTAAGGCATTATGTGATCATTTATTATAGAGACTTGAAAGACTTAAACATAAAGTTAAATTACGGTAGCAGATGCTAAAGGCAAGTATTCTCACTCTTGTCTCAGTTCAATCTGAAAAAGTTTTTGAGGTTCATGTATTCTTTCGCATGAATTAAGGTATGTTGAAGTTGAAGCCAATCCCTTGGCTAGACTTGGTAATTTATTCATCTATTATCAAATGTTGTTGTATTTTGTCAACTACTCAATATGGTTTTCAAAAGAAGACTGAAATGCTAGACAAATGTTTTGTCGGTAAAACGATAGGCACGTGAGGTTGCCAAATGATTAAACGTACATACGTTTAATGGATGTAGTGTTGATCAACATAGAGTACAATAGGCTGATCACCTAGAAGTGCTCGTAAGTAATATCGGGCTTACGAAATTCGTTTCGGGTTGTCCTTTTTCCAATAAAGAATGAATACTCGAGGTCTTCGACCGGAGTAAATGTTTTAATAAATATTGTTATAATTGTAAAATATTTTGAAAGAAAAGATGAAGTGCTATTTTGAGTTAATAATAGTATTTCATAACTATTGTTCAGTTATTGAAGATATACGATTCGTATGTGTCAAGCATGTTGTTATTGAATTGTTATACTTGCTGAGCTATTTATGCTCACTCTTGCTTGAACCATATGAATGCAGCTAAGACTGAACGTCCCGAAGGATCGAAAAAGGATAAAGGAAAAGCTACGGTAGATTGTTAAGCTGTCTTGTAATAGAATAGGTCTAATGTTGTAATGTAACTGATATTATGACAAAGAACCTTTGTAGTGGGTATAGAACCTGAGAAATGTAAATATTACTTTAAATATATAGAAATTATGCTCGTTCTTTGAGACTTTCAATTGAATGAATGTATGAATGATTGTACAGTATAACACCATCTGTCGGGTTGGAAGATACCCAGATTTGGGGGCGCTACAAGTTGGTATCAAAGCCTAGGTTATAAAACTTAAGGGGAAAAATAGAACCTTAAGTCATAACCTTAAGAAAGAATAAAGAAGTAAAAGATGGAAAGTAATTCTATAAAAATACATTATATTATGTTATGTGTTTCTATTATTTTACTGACGTATACTAATCAAACTATATTGTTTTATTGTAGATGTCAGGAGAAAATGATATGTATAGAGACATACATATAGTGAGCGAGGATTCGGTTAATCGGGTAGAGTTACTACCAAATCATGTAGCTGTAGAACCAGAGGTGGCGACAATCGAGTCTGGAGACTCAGACGATTTAGACTACATGTCTATATTTGATGGCATGCTAGAGGAGGAGGTGGACGTGATGTCCTTTGATTAGGTTCCACCTACAGAGGAATTGTCTACGGGGGAATCGATGAAGGCATTGTTTATGTCAGTATTGGATAGGAATATCCATTACTGCCAAGAGGTTAAGGAGTTGAAAGAGGAACTCCAAGCTGTCCGTGAGGACAAGACTAGCATGGAGGGAATGTGGGAAGAGGAGCATGATGATAGATTTCTGGCTAAGGACAAGGTCCGAGAGCTAAAATGTGAAGTCTTTGAGCTCAAGCAGGAGCTAAAGACTAAACAACAGAAGTTAGAAAGGATGTCCTATATACATAGGAGTTCTCATGTGGATTTCCTGCAGTAGGTTGTTGGGTATCCGATAGAAGCAGGACAAACCCGACATACTATCAGTAGAGATGTTATTGCCAGTCTGGCCAACAAAGATTTTGAAAATGCCCTAAGGCAGATGTAACCTAGCAATAGATAGAGTAGCTTAGATATGTAAATATTATGTATCTAGTAGTGACGTAAAACCCTCTTTTGTATAACAAAGGGTAGTCTTTTGTAAAATCCCAATTTTTGGAAAGCAATTGCGGGATGGTAATGTAATCAGCTAAGGCTGAGTAATGTAAACAATGTAGTGTTATACTACAAGTTATGAATCAATATAAGTCTTTTATGGAATATATTGAGTAATGAGTATGAGTTATTGTTTTATTACAAATAATAACAAACCAATAAGAATAAAGTAAAAATGATGTGTTGTTTTTTTTTAACAGCAAAATGCCGCCAAGAAGGAGACAACGAAATCAAGGCACTAATGTTAACCAACCGGAGGGTGGTCCAATTAATCCAATGCAGGAGTTCATTAATCTTTTAACGACTACATTTAATAGAACGGGGGCTAATGTACCTATGATTCCGGGAGTAGTACGAGCTACTACTTTTAAGCATTTTAGAAGTGTAGGTCCGCCGGAGTTCAAAAGAACTACGGACCCTATAGAAGCCCAGACTTGGGTAAAAGAAATCGAGAAAGCATTTATAATAGCAAATGTTGAGGAGGGTCAAAAGGTTGCCTTTGCAACCTATTTGATGAAAGGAGAGGCCAACTTCTGGTGGGAGGCAAACCAGGCTAGGGCCGATATAGGAAATCTAACGTGGGAGAGGTTTAAGGAGATTTTTTTTTAGAACTATTTTCCAACGAGTATGTAAGGGAGGATGAAAATGAGGTTTCTTGAATTGAAACAAGGGGATATGACAGTTCCCCAGTATGCAGCCAATTTTATTGAACTGGCATGATTTGCTCCACATCAAGTGGACACTGAAGTGAGAAAGGCTAGAAAGTTCGACCAGGGCTTGAAACCCTGGCTCTATAGCCGAATTTTTGTGTTCCAAAGTACTTCCTTTGGAACCATATTAGAAAAGGCAATAATTGCCGAAGGTGGGAATGAGGCTCTCAGCCAGTACCACAAGGATAAGAAAAATAAGGGCAAGGTTGATGGAGGAATCAAGACCGAGGGAGCCAGTGGAAGTGGCAACGGTCAAAACAGGAAGGGCTTTAACTCTGGGAATACCGGAGTAAAACAAGGGGATTCTAAGAGAAGGATGGAGGCCTGTAAACCTGCGGGAAGACTCACTTAGGAGTCTGTCTCAAAGGAAAGGCAGTATGTTATAATTATGGACAGGAAGGACACATTTCACCTAACTGTCCAAATCCGAAGAAAAATCACGGATGTTTTGTATGTGGATCAACTGATCACATAGTGAAGAACTACCCGAAGAAGGGGACGGAAGGAAATAAGGGAACTAATAGTGGTAAGTTGGCTATTAGTGGTCCATCTCAGCCAAGTAAATCAATGGCTCACACTTTTAATATGACGGTCCAAGATGCTGTGGCATCAGGGGATGTAGTTACATGTATTATTCCGATCCATAATATAAATACATACGTGCTTTTTGATTCGGTGCTACTTGTTCGTTTATAGCATGTGATTTTGCTAGACGACTAGAATTATTTCCCGAATAATTACCTATACCTTTGAACATTAAGGTAGCAAATGAAGAGATAATTCCTGTTGAAAATATTCATAGGAGTTGTTGCGTAGATGTACGGGGTTGTAAGTTATCGGTAGATTTAATATCGATAAAGTTAGGAGAATTCGACGTAATTCTCGGAATGGATTGGTTAATTAATCATGGAGCAATTATAGATTGCCAAAAGAAATGTGTGAGCATCAAGACGTTGAAGCAACCTCCTGTAGTATTTTACGGTAGTAAGTTGCCGGGACGTCCGTGTTGCCTTACGATGACACAAACTAGAAAATTATTAAGGAAGGGTTGTGTAGGTTACCTATGCCATGTTGTGGATACCCAGAGAATGGGAGCAACCATGGAACAAATACCTATAGTAAATGAGTTCATGGATGTATTTCCAAGTGAGTTACCGGGTTACCGTCGGATAGGGAGATCGAATTTATGATAGACGTTGTGCCAGGAGTGGCACCAGTCTCAAGGGCACCGTATCGTATGGCGCCTGTGGAAATGAAGGAACTAATGGTTCAGCTACAGGAACTATTGGACAGAAAGTACATCCAACCAAGTGTTTCTCCGTGGGGGGCACCAGTGTTGTTTGTCAAGAAGAAAGACAGATCGTTGAGACTTTGTATCGACTATCGGGAGTTGAACACGTTAACGATAAAGAATAAATACCCATTGCCCATGATCGATGATCTCTTTGATCAATTGAAAGGGACAAAGTACTTTTCTAAAATAGATTTACGGACGGGGTATCATCAGTTGAAGGTTAGAAAGGAAGATGTACCAAAGATGGCATTCAAGACTTGTTATGGTCATTACGAGTTTCTGGTAATGTCATTTGGATTAACGAATGCACCAGCTGCATTTATGGATATGATGAATAGAGTGTTCAAACCATATTTGGACAAGTTCGTCGTGGTGTTTATCGATGATATTCTAGTCTATTCTAAGACGCCAGAAGATTATGTTGAACACTTAAGATTAGTGCTGGAGACACTAAGGAAAGAGAAGTTATATGCGAAATTCACTAAATGTGAATTTTGGCTGGAAAAGGTGCAGTTTTTAGGTCATGTCATTGACCAAGAGGGGATTTCCATAGATCCAGCGAAGGTAGAAACAGTGATGAATTGGGAACAGCCAAAAACGCCGACTGAGGTGTGGAGTTTCCTAGGGTTAGCACGGTACTATCAAAGATTTATCTAAATTTTTTTGAAGATAGCTACCCTGTTAACTAATTTAACAAGGAAGACGGTGAAATGCGTATGGACGGATAAATGTGAAGACAGTTTTCAAGAATTGAAGAAAAGATTAAGTGAAGCGCATATTTTGTCATTGCCAGATGACACAGGAAATTTTGTAGTGTATAGTGATGCTTCGCATAGGGGACTTGGTTGTGTGCTTATGCAACATGGCAAAGTCATTGTGTATGCGTCACGACAGTTGAAGGATTATGAGAAAGTTTATACTACTCATGATCTGGAACTGGGCGCAGTAGTGTTTGCCCTAAAGATATGGAGACATTATCTTTATGGGAAAAAATGTGAGATATATACGGACCATAAGAGTCTAAAGTATATCTTCACTCAGAAGGAGTTGAATATGAGTCAGAGAAGATGGCTAGAGTTGATAAAGGATTATGATTGTGAAATCCTTTATCACCCTGGAAAAGCCAATGTAGTTGCCGACGCCTTAAGTCGGAAGGGTCGGGAAAAGTTGTCTATGTTAACGGCTCAAGATGAGTTAATAACAGAGATGGCTAGTATGGAAATAGAAGTAAAGATGCCGAGTGATTCG
The DNA here is from genome assembly GCA_016801055.1 of Panax notoginseng. NCBI lineage: Eukaryota > Viridiplantae > Streptophyta > Magnoliopsida > Apiales > Araliaceae > Panax > Panax notoginseng. Next base: position 242,025,306 of record CM029012.1, read on the forward strand.
GAGCAGATACTCTTTGAGATGGAGATGCAATCTACCATCGTAGAAAGAGTCAAGGAGGTACAACTCAAGACTGACGAGTGTAACCAAATGAAGAAGCGGTTATCCGAGAAGGAAGATACTAAGTATAGTCTTGATAATGAGGGATTATTAAGATTTGAAGGAAGAATTTGGGTTCCGAATGAGATGGAAATAAAGGAACAAGTGTTACAAAAAGCTCATAGTTCGAGGTACTCGATACATCCTGGTAGCACTAAGATGTATCAAGACCTTCGACAGAGTTTTTGGTGGCCAAACATGAAGAGAGAAATAGCAGAGTATGTGAGTAGGTGCTTGAGTTGTCAAAAAGTTAAGGCTGAACATCAACAACCCAGTGGCTTATTACAATCATTGGAGATTCCAGAATGGAAGTGGGAGCATATTATGATGGATTTCGTGGTGGGACTTCCGACGACAAATAAAGGGTACGATGCAATTTGGATAATAGTGGATTGGTTGACGAAGTCGGCTCACTTTTTGCCAATCAGGGTCAAGTATAACTTAGACCCATTAGCTAAACTTTATGTTAAGGAAATCATTTCCAGACATGGAGTACCGGTATCGATTGTGTCTGATCGTGATCCATGATTCACATCGAACTTTTGGAGGAGTCTGCAAGAACAGTTGGGAACACAGCTGAAGTTAAGCACAGCGTATCATCCTCAGACTGATGGACAGAGCGAGAGAACAATTCAGACGTCAGAAGACATGTTGAGGTCTTGCGTCATGGATTTCAAGGGTAGTTGGGATGATCATCTACCGCTAGTAGAATTTGCGTATAACAACAGTTATCATGCAAGCATAGGTATGCCGCTTTATGAAGCTCTATATGGAAGAAAGTGCAGGACACCGTTGTGTTGGGATGAGGTGGGAGAACGCCGTATGCTAGGACCAGAATTGGTGCAGCAGACAGCGGATGTGGTAAAGTTAATTTGAATGCGTCTCGTCACAGCTCAGGACAGACAGAAGAAGTATGCGGACTCACATAGACTAAGTCGAGAGTTTGAGGTAGGCACGTATATGTTTCTAAAGGTATCTCCTTGGAAAGGAAAGATACGTTTTGGAAAGAAAATAAAGTTAAGTCCAAGGTTTATAGGACCTTTTGAAGTATTAAAACGGGTGGGAGAGGTAGCTTATATGATAGCATTACCTCCAGACCTAGAACGTATACATAACGTGTTTCACGTATCGGTATTACGTCCATATAAGTCGGACTATAAGCATGTAATCGAGTATGAGCCGATTCATATCGAGAAAGACTTAACATATGAGGAATCGCCAATACAAATCATTGATAGAAAGGAACAAGTTCTGAGGAACAAGGTAATACAATCAGTAAAGGTATTATGGAAGAATCACGATGCTGAGGAAGCAACGTGGGAGCTAGAAGAACAGATAAAGAAAAATTTTCCCCATCTATTTGGTTAGAGTAAGACGAGATTCTGATGGCAGAATCTTTATAAGGGGGGAAGAATGTAACGACCGAGAAATTCAGATCTTATTGTAAAATGATTTTATTAAATTAAATAATAATAAAATCTTATTATATGTGTTATCAAGATGGTTGTCGTTATATTGCCCATTGATGTTAGAACGTCGAAGTATTTGAGCTACGTGGATGAATTAAAGTGTTTAAATTTCCAAGACGAAAATAAAAGTTTTTCGAGAAATTTTTCGAAGAAAACACTATTCATCGGGATTTGCTCGGGATATAATTTTGAATTTTCGAAAAATACGTAATGATGGAATAACAAGGTAAGATGACTTATGTAATAAAAATCTAATTATGAAAAATGTAATATTTCGCTTGTGGACTTAATTTATAAACGTTAAGGAAGTCGAAATAGTAATGAATAAGTAATAATGGTATGATACTTAGGTATTGTATAAAGTAATGAAAAGAGTATAGTACGAAGTATTATACGAGTTAGTATGAAGAATGAAATATCGTATATAAATTCTATATGAATTAGAATACGAAAATGATACATAAACAATATGTATATGTATTAAGTAATGTTAATGGATTTGGAAGATTAGTTAACAATTGGTACAAGTCCAAGTGAATAAAATGTTAAGGCCCAAATGATTAGTTAATAAATAGGTTGGTGTTTATTATTGTAAAGCCCAAGGATTTATTTAATCCAAGCCCAAGGTAGAATCCATAAGTTGTTTGACCCATGGGGCAAACCATATTTATATGGTTGAATGTGGTGACCAAGTTATTGTGGGGACCAAGACTTAGGAGTAATGGCCAAGCAAAAGATAAGAGTTGTGTTTAACAAGTAATGAATAGTAAGGAGGTGATTAAAGGAGGTGGGATGATTTAATGAATAAATTACCCTAGCCTTGTAAATTCTATAAATAGAGGAAGCTTGAAAGCCATTTGTTAGTTGTTCAAGTAATCCAAACATTACAAAGTGCTTAAGTGTTAGAGAGAATAAGTTACAAATAAGTTACTTCCATAAGTAAGAAGAAGAAGAAGAAGCTACTTACCAAGACTCCAAAAGTAAGACTTCTTCTCCATTATTTTCTATCTTTACCATGATAGGTTAATAAGAAAAGTTTGGATTAAGGAACATGAATGTTAAAAAGTAAGAAGAATGAGTAAGTAATGAACTTAAGTCACATAAGTTGGTGATAAGTCATTTAAGTTAACATAAGTTATAAACTTATGTGAAAGTATTATGAACTTGTAATGAGTTTAGTAAGAGATGTGATATGGATGTAAAAAAACTTGTATGATTATATGTATCATTAATACATAAGTAAAAGTTATATGTGGAGAACATATAAGGTATGATGACTAAGAAACTTTAATTGTCATAAGTCATGAACAATGAAATATTAAGTAGTTTATAATTTGACAAGTTATAAGCTCATGAAGAAATAAGTCTAAAATCCAACAATTAGAATAAGTTGTTGTAATAAGTAGGTTGAGATGTTCACATGATGAATGGAATTTATTGGCAATATGGAACAAATCATAAGAATGAAGAATTACCGGAAATTGCACGATTGGACGATAATCGTCGAATTCGTGAAATTCTCGGAATAGATGTCAAATTTTGTTTTTGAACTCGGAACCGTTGTTTTCCTATGAATACAAGTCATATTTGGTATTTAAGAGTTGTGGACTCGAAAATGACCGAATTCCGACTTAGAACGAAGAAACGATTGTTGAACGAACGCTTATCGTTTTCGTTAAAAATGAATAAATAGGTGAATTTTTAGCAAACAAAGTCGAATAGATAAAATTCTTGCATGAATGCGTAGATTACGTAATTTGTGAATTGTAGGCTTTTGAACGAGCCAATTTAGACATATAACGAAGGACTTATGCGTCCGGTAAGTTCACAAAATTTAAAAACTGAAATTATTTTCTGGTGCACAGAGTTGGCGCCGCGGCGGCAACCCTAGGCTAAATGAGTCGCGCCGCAGCGCGTAACAGTAGCCAAGCACACTGCAAGAGTTCGCCGCAACGCGAACCGTAGTACAATTTGTTGTACCGCATCGCCATGTACAGTACGAAAAGTTTCTGGAGTGTGGCGCCACAGCGCGGCCCATTAAGTAAGGACTTGCGTCGCAGCGCCAGTCTCAGAACAAAGATAGTAATGAATGTTTCTAAATACACATAAAGGAAAGCTAATTGTTTTGAAAGTAAACACAACTTAAGGAATGTAATGTAACTTTGTTTAAACTTTGTTAAACCTTAAGGATGTTGTATAAAAGTTGAGATAACTTAGTCGAATATAAATGCAAGGATAATGATAAACCGAAACGAATAATAACTGAATCTAATACACAATTAGATTGAGAAGAAGGGTAAGATATAGTCATATACATACTTGATTATATGTGACCTAATGTAAGACATTATGTGATCATGTATTATAGAGATTTGAAATACTTAAGCATAAAGTTAAATTACGGTAGCAGACGCTAAAGGCAAGTATTCTCACTCTTGTCTCAGTTCAATCTGAACAAGTTTTTGAGGTTCATGTATTCTTTCGCATGAATTAAGGTATGTTAAAGTTGAAGCCAATCCCTTGGCTAGACTTGGTAATTTATTCATCTATTATCAAATGTTGTTGTATTTTGTCAACTACTCAATATGGTTTTCAAAAGAAGACTGAAATGCTAGACAAATGTTTTGTTGGTAAAACGACAGGCACGTGAGGTTGCCAAATGATTAAACGTACATACGTTTAATGGATTTAGTGTTGATCAACATAGAGAACAATAGGCTGATCACCTAAAAGTGCTCGTAAGCAATATCGGGCTTACGAAATTCGTTTCGGGTTGTCCTTTTTCCAATAAAGAATGAATACTCGAGGTCTTCGACCGGAGTAAATTTTTTAATAAATATTGTTATAATTGTAAAATATTTTGAAAGAAAAGATGAAGTGCTATTTTGAGTTAATAATAGTATTTCATAACTATTGTTCAGTTATTGAAGATATACGATTCGTATGTGTCAAGCATGTTGTTATTGAATTGTTATACTTGCTGAGCTAGTTATGCTAACTCTTGCTTGAACCATATGAATGCAGCTAAGACTGAACGTCCCGAAGGATCGAAAAAGGATAAAGGAAAAGCTAAGGAAGGTTGTTAAGCTGTTTTGTAATAGAATAGGTCTAATGTTATAATGTAACTGATATTATGACAAAGAACCTTTGTAATGGGTATAGAACCTGGGAAATGTAAATATTACATTAAATATATAGAAATTATGCTCGTTCTTTGAGACTTTCAATTGAATGAATGTATGAATGATTGTACAGTATAGCACCATCTGTCGGGTTGGAAGATACCCGGATTTGGGGGCGCTACAGGTAAAGTCATTGCGTATGCATCAAGGCAATTGAAGGACTACGAGAAAGGGTATCCGACTTATGATTTAGAATTGGCTGTGGTGGTATTTTCTCTGAAGATATGGAGACACTATCTCTATTGAGAGAAATGTGAGATATACACAGACCATAAAAGTCTGAAATATATTTTCACACAGAAGGACTTGAACATGCGTCAAAGGAGATGGATGAAATTATAAAAGATTATGATTGTGAGATCTTTTATCATCCGGGCAAAGTAAATGTGGTTATAGATGCCTTGGTAGGAAGGGTCGTGAGAAGTTGATGTTGTTAACCAACCAAGAGGAGCTCATTTCAACAATGACAAGGCTAGAGTTGGAAATAAAATTTCCAAAAGAATCCGATGAACGACTATTCCAGATGTGACAACTCGAGAATTTAGAAAATTTTTAAAATTTTAATTAATTGGTTTAAGGTTCAATATTAGAACCTTGACAGAAAATAAGTGTATGCGTTTGATATTTTTGAGAAGGAATTTTGAGGATTTCAAAATTCTGCAAAGAATTTAGGTGAATTATTCAGGATTAAGGATATACATGAATAAGTTTTGTGTATATGGTTGTATATATGTACATTATGTGGTTAAGGGTCAAGGGTTAACCAGATAAAAGATATATGTAACAAACCCTAGGTATATATTAAGAACGAAAACATTCGGTTAGAAAACCCTAGCGAATTATAAGAAACCTTAAAATCGGTTCTAGAAACCCTAATTTTAGTTTCAGGAATTCGAAACCCTAATTCGGTGTTTGAAACCCTAATTTGGGAATACGGATGTTAATATAAGGTTTAAACGTTATTAAATATAACCTAATTAGGGAATACCCTAAAGATTTACTGGAAACCCTAATTTCAAATTTAGAAAACCATAATTTCTGGATTAGAAACCCTAATTTATAATTAGGGAAAACACAAGTGTTAATTTAATACTTTTAATGTTAATTAGGAAATCTTAATCCTAATTTTCAAGTTATAAGTAATTAGGAAACCCTAATCTAATTTCTAAATTAGAAAAATTATTTTTCTATTTAAAACCATAATTCGCGGGTTATAACCCCTAATGACCAATTTTGTCCTTAATTGCTAAATTAGCAATTTTCATTAGGAAATATTAATCCTAATTAGCAAGATTTAAATTATGATTAGAAAATTTTAATATAATTAGAAAATTCTAATTATAATTTAGAAATATTAATTTTTGATTTTGGAAACCTAATTTGAAAATTCTAGAATTTATTTTTTAAAACCTAAGGGTTCAAACCCTAAACCCTAAGAGTTGTAACCAATGTCCAAATTGCCATTAAATTCAAAATCAAAATTACCAAAGGGCCCGTATTACATTATATAGCATATCTAGTCCTATCTTGGGTTGGTGAACCACCCTAGCACTAGCATGAGACTTATTTGTCCAGCAATCAGCCTTCTAGCTCAGCCAATTCATTGTAACATATCAAATATAAAGTTTAGAGAGAGAGAAATGCTCACTTAAATTTTCATTTTTCTCCTAGACCCTTCTCTCTCTAAATCCGAAAATCTAGTGTGAGAGAGAGTGAAATGTTGAGACATGATCAGTTTATTGATCTCCTTAAGCAGATCACAAGGATCAGAATCAAGATCAAGCATTAAAAGGGTATAAGAACCCTAATTTTCAAAATCTTATGATTTGATGTTATTTGTTGAAATTGGTTGGTTAGAGTTCTGTTAGAGGGGTGTCACTTGATGATTTGGGTTGCCAAAACTTAGATCCATATCATTTAGATACTCGAAATTAAAGATTTATCAAATCTGGAAAAGTGGAAAAATAAGGTCTGACAGCCTAATGTCTGAGCCTCTAGATTCTTCTGTGTTAGATGTTTTGTGTGTTTTATGTTTTGGATTTGTTCTATGACATGTTGTCTATGTTCTGCAATTGAAAACAGGGTCATAGCATGTCTGGATTTCTTGTTATATGCAGTTAAACTGCGTTGACCGATCACGGGAATGGGTTTTTGGGCAACCTAGAACCCAGATTTTTGTCTGACAGTCATTTTCTAAGCCATTGATTTTGTTGTTGTTTACTAGTTTGGTCAAGTTGTTGTTGTTATGTTGTAGACTGGTATGTGAACTACACATAAAAGTTAGTAGAACACCTAGATCTATTATAGAATCAAATATAAGAAGGGTCAAAGTAGGGTTGACCGGCTGTTCTTGAAGATTTCTGGAAAACCCAGAAACCTTCATGTGCGATATTTTTGTCAGACTTTGACCAGCCTTGATCTTCTTGGTGTGATGATAAAATGATGATATGTTGTTATATAATTCTTCCCTGACATCCCTACTTCATGACTGAATCAATAAAACATAAAAAGCAAGCCCAGACTGCAAACTATTAAGATCTAAACCCAGAAATGAAGAACAGCGTTGTCAGACATTTTGGTGGCTTAGATCTCCCTGTGATTATATGTTTTGGTCATGAAATTTGCTTAGATTTGTAGTATTACATTCGGTCTACAACATCAAAGTAATTACTAGTCCAGAACATGTATGGATTGAAAGTTAGAACCGGTCAAACATGGCATCTCGTAACTTACTTTGAGTTTCTTGGTTTGTTGAAGAACAGCCCAAGAACACTTTTAACCACGGTTTTTGTCGCCTAATGCCTTTAGCGACACTTATTTTCGAAAAATAATTATTTTTATTGAATAAATTGAATTAAAAAGTTTTTAATTATTAAAAATACAAAATAAATTCCTAAAATTTATTTTAAAGTCCGAAAATTAGTTTTTAAATATTTTGAGTATATTTCATTAATATTTAATATTTTTGGAATATAAATAGTATTTAATTTATTTAATTATAATATTAAATAAATTATTTAAAAATGATTTTAATTCATGAAAAATAATATTATGATGTTAGAAAATATTTTAAGTTATTTTCAATAACTTTTAATATTTTGTGATGAATTTTACTAATTAATTAATATTAATGGTAATTAATTTATTTAATAAATATATTAAATAAATTATGGAAAATTAGAATTAATGATTTAAAAATCATATAAAAATAATTTAAGTGTTATAAAAATATTTTAAGTTATAAAATATAACTTTTGATATTTTGTCATGAAAATATTAATATTTTAATATTAAAAGCAATTATCGGATAATGGATTTAAGTGTTTAAAAATCATATAAATATGATTTTAAGGTATTAAAAATACTTTGATATATTACAATATTATGCTATGGTTTTCATTAATATTTAATATTAAATAAATATTAATGATAAAGGAATTATGTGGTGTTTAATTCATTTAAATATGATATAAGTGATTGAAAAATCATAATAAATGGTAATAATTATTTGAAAATTATTATGAACTTATGAAAAATATTTTAACTGATAATATAATTATCTAAGATAATTGTTAACGGTTTAGGCAGAGTTTAATTGAACTTAAACTCGAGTATTGTCCGACTAGACCGTTGGGATGTTAGAATTTTGTCGGATTTAACTCAGACTTAAATAGTTTGACTTCAGGCTAGGTCTTATGTGTATTATAGACTGATAGTGTTATGTGTTATGTGTTTAAGTTATTCTATGTATATATATATATATATATATATATATATATATATATATATATATATATATATATATATATATATATATATATATATATATAATAGTATTATATTATGATGATATTATTCTAATATTGGAGATCTATATTACTAATATTAGGTCTTCGAATAAAGCGTTATAAATTGTGTAGCTGTAATCAACGGTTCAGGCAAGTTTTACTTAACTCTACTAAGAGTTGTTTCATTCAGATATGCTTATGGTTAATCATTGCTGATTGCCATTGTAGAATAATAGTCTGTACATATTGCATGTATAAGTCAGGTATGAAAGGCTGATCACCTTCATTGCCATTCGGTCCAGATATATTTGTTCATGTTTAATACTTGTTCATTCAAAAGTTTGTTCGTGCTAATTCACAACTATATTGTGGAATTATAGCTAGTTTATTCTTCATATTCTTTCAATCATGATATGTTGTTAAATTATTGAACTTAAACTTGCTGGACAACTTTCATGCTCACCCTTGCTATATCATGATAAACATTGCGGATAAGGCGAATGTGTTTGAATACAGGAAAAAGGAAAATGCCAAGTTCTGCTTGGGATAAAATGTGCAGCTAATTTGTAATAGTATAGTTTGATAATAATGTTATATGTTAGATAGTTTATGAATTGTGTATAAGTTAAGGTTACTCGATTTTGGAGAATAGTGTGTAAAGTGTATTGTATAAACAATTTATGTTTATATCTTCTGCAATAGTTGTAGAATGATTGAACCGAATCCGCGGTGATTTGGGACCCGGATTCGGGGCTGTCACAATTGGTATCAAATATATAGTTATGAACCTTAGGTAGGAATACCTGAGACTAATAACCGCAGTGATTAGGATAAGATCTAACTCACATAGAGTTAGTTGGTCGGTAAGATTGAAAGACGAATCTCGGTGGGTTATAAAAGATACAGAGTTCCCTAACTCTGATAATAAAGTTGAATAGTAGTGGTGAATAGATAGAGTCTAAAAGACTAAAAGTTCAGAGATTGAAGATCGTAAAACAAAACGATCATAGTTATAGAAATGAATCGTAATATATACGATGAGATCACCATGTGATCAGATAATGTTATAGTATGGAGAAGGATCAATCTAATGAATGAAAAGTTTACAGCAAGATTGTTGGGTGTTAGTTGTACTATGAATTGGTACAGATTCAGGAAAGGATTATGAATACGAGTTGAATGAAATTCGTATTGAGAAGGTAGTTAAGATTAGGTGGGGTTTTCAATTGAGGACTCATGCGGCAGCTGAGTTGTATGATTCCTTGTATGGGCGGGAAATTGTATGTGGTGTAACAACCACTTAGTTTTTGACACTGATAATCATTGAAATGTTTGTGTCGCGCTATTTGCTATATGCATGTTAAGAGGGTGATTCTTTTCTCATGTGTATAACGGATTGATAGGTTATAGGTAGAGAATCTAAGGTTAAGTATGAGTTCTTAAAACTCATATTTATGTGACATTCTTGATTCATAGTTATATGAAATGTTTATGAACCCCTCAGCGAATGGACGCCAAAGGTCTGACTAGGACAAGTTCTTAAACTCATATGATTGTGGCAAGTTCATGAACTCATAAGTGTGGTTTGACGAACTGGGTATAGTTGTGTGTAAATGGAGTATTAAGGATAATAAGAATAGATAGACTGTTTAAGCAAATGATTATTAGTGAAGACATAAGTTTTTCAAAACTCCTAGCTATGCTAGACTTCAAAATTTTGACATCAAGCTAAATATGCACTATGTGCTTTTGAATATATATATATACATATATATATATATATATATATATATATATATATATATATATATATACTCGTAATCATTTTTGAAACGGTTTAAAGTATAGTCTATGCTACTTATTTCGGCTAGATGCAAATAATTTGAAATATCAAAATATATTTTATTTATTACTCATGTACCATGTAACCTGGTGCAGAGATGATAAAAAGTTGATAGAGTTATAAATACAAGAATACTTAGTGTGAATTCGATCTAAAAATCATTGTTCCACTATTGTATGATGTGTTATGACAAAGTCATACGATGAAGGCATCCTCAAACGGATTGTTAATACAGTACGGCATCATGACGTCATTCTCAAAAATATTTTCAAAAATTTTAATTTGCCAAGGGGTTTGGCTACACTTAAATAATTCGATTGAATTGAATTATTGATATGAGTCTATGCTATTCGATTCAGCTAGACTAATGTTTATGAAAACTCTAAGTGTTAATTGAAAGAAATTTCCCGAACTAAATTGTTTTGGTGCAGAATCTAATAAGACTGAGGTAAGAAAAATTTTATGCACCCAAGGCAGATAAGAGGAGCAAGAAAATGGTTCCGACCAGCAGTACTTGATCAGTACAGGGCATAACGGGCTAATCACCCACTATGTCCGTAAGTTATGACGGTTTGAGGATGAATTTCCATAAAACCTTTGCAAAAATGATAGACAAATAGTCCATATGACTCCTCGGCACAATTTGAAATTTTTGTACTCTTGTGAGTGGTGTATTGGGTAGCATGTGATGATGAGAATGAATGGTGTATGGTGGAAGGTGTAAGGTAAATTTCGGGGATGAAATTTTTAGAAGAAGGAGTGAATGTGACAACCCGAGAATTTAGAAAATTTAGAAAATTTTAATTATTTGATTTAAGGTTCAATATTAGAACCTAGACAGAAAATAAGTGTATGCGTTTGATATTTTTGAGAAGGAATTTTGAGGATTTCAAAATTCTGTAAAGGATTTAGGTGAATTATTCAGGATTAAGGATATACACGAATAAGTTCTGTTTATATGGTTGTATATATGTGCATTATGTGGTTAAGGGTCAAGGGTTAACCAGATAAAAGATATATGTAACAAACCGTATGTATATATTAAGAACGACAACGTTCGGTTAGAAAACCCTAACGAATTATAAGAAACCCTAAAATCGGTTCTGGAAATCCTAATTTCAGTTACGGGAATTTGAAACCCTAATTCGGTGTTTGAAACCCTAATTTGGGAATACAGATGTTAATATAAGGTTCAAACGTTATTAAATATAACCTAGTTAGGGAATACCCTAAAGATTTACTGGAAACCCTAATTTCAAATTTTGAAAATCCTAATTTTTGGATTAAAAATCCTAATTTATAATTAGGGAAAATGTAAGTGTTAATTTAATACTTTTAATGTTAATTAGGAAATCTTAATCCTAATTTTCAAGTTATAAGTAATTAGGAAACCCTAATCTAATTACGAAATCTAATTTCTAAGTTAGAAAAATTATTTTTCTATTTAAAACCCTAATTCGCGGGTTATAAACCCTAATGACCAATTTTGTCCTTAATTGCTAAATTAGCAATTTTTATTAGGAAATATTAATCCTAATTAGCAAGATTTAAATTATGATTAGGAAATTTTAATATAATTAGAAAATTCTAATTATAATTTAGAAATATTAATTTTCGATTTTGGAAACCTAATTTAGAAATTCTAGAATTTATTTTTTAAAACCTAAGGGTTCAAACCCGAAACCCTAAGGGTTCAAACCCTAAACCATAAGGGTTGTAGCCAATGTCCAAATTGCCATTAAATTCAAAATCAAAATGACCAAAGTGCCCTTATTACATTATTTAGCATAACTTGTAGATCTAGTCATATCTTGGGTTGGTGAACCACCCTGGCACTAGCATGAGACTTATTTGTCCAGCAATCAGCCATCTAGCTCAACCAATTCATTGTAACATATCAAATAAAAAGTTTAGAGAGAGAGGAATGCTCACTTAAATTTTCATTTTTCTCCTAAACCCTTCTCTCTCTAAATTCGAAAATCTAGTGTGAGAGAGTGTGAAATGTTGAGACATGATCAGTTTATAGATCTCCTTAAGCAGATCACAAGGATCAGAATCAAGATCAAGCATTAGAAAGGTATAAGAACCCAAATTTTCAAAATCTTATGATTTGATGTTATTTGTTGAAATTGGTTGGTTAGAGTTTTGTTAAAGGGTGTCACTTGATGATTTGGGTTGCCAAAACTTAGATCCATATCATTTAGATGCTCGAAATTAAAGATTTATCAAATCTGGAAAAGTGGAAAAATAAGGCCTGACAGCCTAATGTCAGAGCCTCTAGATTCTTCTATATTAGATGTATTGTGTGTTTTATGTTTTAGATTTGTTCTATGACATGTTGTCTGTGTTCTGGAATTGAAAACAGGGTCATAGCATGTCTGAATTTCTTGTTATATGCAGTCAAACTGCGTTGACCGATCACATGAATGGGTCTCTGGGCAACCCAGAACCCAGATTTTTGTCTGACAGTCATTTTCTAAGCCATTGATTTTGTTGTTGTTTACTAGTCTGGTCAAGTTGTTGTTGTTATGCTGTAGACTAGTATGTGAACTACACATAAAAGTTAGTAGAACACCTAGATCTATTATAGAAACAAAGATAAGAAGGGTCAAAGTAGGGTTGACCGGCTATTCTTGAAGATTTCCAAAAAACCCAGAAATCTTGATGTGCGATTTTTTTGTCAGACTTTAACCAGCCTTGATCTTCTTGGTGTGATGATGAAATGATGATATGTTGTTATGTAATTCTTCCCTGACATCCCTACTTCATGACTGAATCAATAAAACATACAAAGCACGCCCAGACTGCAAACAATTAAGATCTAAACCTAGCACCCTCGACAGTTCTTCATTTTCTGGAAAATCCAGAAATGAAGAACAGCGTTGTCAGACATTTTGGTGGCTTAGATCTCCCTGTGATTATATGTTTTGGTCATGAAATTTGCTTAGATTTGTAGTATTACATTCTTTCTACAACATCAAAGTAATTACTAGTCCAAAACATGTATGGATTGAAAGTTATAACCGGTCAAACATGGCATCTCGTAATTGACTTTGAGTTTCTGGGTTTGTTGAAGAACAACCCAAGAATATTTTTAGCCATGGTTTTTGTCGCCTAATGCCTTTAGCGACACTTATTTTCGAAAAATAATTATTTTTATTGAATAAATCGAATTAAAAAGTTTTAAATTATTAAAAATACAAAATAAATTCCTAAAAATTATTTTAAAGTCCCAAAATTAGTTTTTAATTATTTTGAGTATATTTCATTAATATTTAATATTTTTGGAATATAAATGGTATTTAATTTATTTAATTATAATGTTAAATAAATTATTTAAAAATGATTTTAATTCATAAAAAATCATGAAATATAATATTATGGTGTTAGAAAATATTTTAAATTATTTTCAATAACTTTTAATATTTTGTGATGAATTTTACAAATTAATTAATATTAATGGTAATTAATTTATTTAATAAATATATTAAATTAATTACGGAAAAATAGAATTAATGATTTAAAAATCATATAAAAATGATTTAAGTGTTATAAAAATATTTTAAGTTATAAAATATAACTTTTGATATTTTATCATGGAAATATTAATATTTTAATATTAAAAGCAATTATCAGATAATGGATTTAAATGTTTAAAAATCATATAAATATAATTTTAAGGTATTAAAAATACTTTGATATATTATAATATTATCTTATGATTTTCATTAATATTTAATATTAAATAAATATTAATGATAAAGGAATTATGTGGTGTTTAATTTATTTAAATACGATATAAGTGATTGACAAATCATGATAAATGGTAATAACTATTTGAAAATTATTACGAGGTTATGAAAAATATTTTAACTAATAATATAATTATCTAAGATAATTGTTAATGGTTTAGGCATAGTTTAATTGAACTTAAACTCGAGTATTGTCTAACTAGGCTGTCGGGAAGTTAGAATTTTGTCGGATTCAACTCTGACTTAAATAGTTTGACTTGAGGCTAGGTCTTATGTGTGTTATAGACTGATAGGGTTATGTGTTATGTGTTTAGGTTATTCTATGTGTGTGTGTGTGTATATATATATATATATATATATATATATATATATATATATATATATATATAGAGTCCGGATCCAGTCCGGGATCCCGGACTCTATAAAATCCGGACCTTTATTTTTATTTTTTTTTGCTTTTTTTTTTTTTGAAACAACTAAAAAAAAAAAAAAATTTTATGGAATTGAAATTTTTTCATAATAAAGTGTTTTGGGCGTGATTTGGGTACGTATAACAAAATATGGTGGTACAGTCTGTGCAGACTGTACCACCACTTTTTGGTATAGGTATTCAAAACACACCCAAAACATTATATTATGAAAAAATTTCAGTTCCATAAAATATTAAATATTTTTTTTTAGTTGTTTTGAAAAAAAAAAGCAAAAAAAAAAAAAAAAAAAAAGGTCCGGATTTTAAGAAAATCCGGACTCCCGGACCGGATCCGGTGTGTATATATATATATATATATATATATATATATATATATATATATATATATATATATAATAGTATTATATTGTGATGATATTATTCTAATATTGGAGATCTATATTACTAATATTAGGTTTTCGGATAAAGCGTTATAAATTGTGTAGCGGTAATCAATGGTTCAGGAAAGTTTTACTTAACTCTACTAAGAGTTGTTTCATTAAGATATGCTTATGGTTAATCATTGTTGATTGCCATTATAGAATTATACTTTGTACATATTGCACGTATAAGTCAGGTATGAAAGGCTGATCACCTTCATTACCATTCGGTCCAGATATATTTATTCATGTATAATACTTGTTCAGTCAAAAGTTTGTTCGTACTAATTCACAACTATATTATGGAATTATAGTCAACTTATTCTTCAGATTCTTTCAATCATGATATGTCGTTAAATTATTGAACTTAAACTTGCTGGGCAACTTTCATGCTCACCCTTGCTATATCATGATAAACATTACAGATAAGGTGAATGCATTCGAATATAGGAAAAAGGAAAATGCCAACTTCAGCTTGGGATAAAATGTGCACCTAATTTGTAATAGTATAGTTTGATAATAATGTTATATGTTAGATAGTTTATGAATTGTGTATAAGTTAATGTTACTCGATTTTGGAGAATAGTTTGTAAAGTGTATTGTATAAATAATTTATATTTATATCTTTTGTAATAGTTATAGAATGATTGAACCGAATGTAAGACCCCAACTTATTATAAATGAAATTGAATTTCCACTATTTATTATTTTAAAATAGTAAGGGTTGATTTGATTAATGTGATTAGTTATGGGTACAAATGCGCAAATATTTTTAAATAAGTAAGTGGTTATAAAATATTCATTGTTGCCGGGAAATATTCGGTTGGTCGTGGAATATTCTTACTGTCGGGAAATATTCGATTGGTCGTGGAATATTCGTACGACGACGCAGCCTTGTGTGGGCCCCATAAAGAAAAACGATTGGATGAAGAAAACGACAAGTATAAATTGTTTATAAATAACGGCGTAGTTGTTACCGCTAATACTGTTGAAATACTCGGTGGTTAAAACACAGTAGCACACGGTATTGCACCAATTATTGATTCTTACGTAAGAAGGCACTACTCAATAATTATTACTGTAATTACTGTTCAATATTTTATTTTATTGATTCAATAATTGCTACGTTGATATTTTATATTACTGTTGTTTTATTTATTGTCACTACACAGTATTTTCTATTATCGGAGCAATAATTCATATTATCTGAATAATATTATTAGATAACATTATTGGCAATGTCTAGAAAGTTCTGTTTAAGGAGAGGTTTGGTCACCTAATTGTGCGCCAGTAAGGAGAGATCCTTATTGGAAAGCCCCCTCTTTCCTGGGAACTGCCTGGTTGTCAGTATTATGATTCTGTAATATTATTTGTGAATAATTAATTATTAATTTATATGATGAGAAAAATATTCATTGTATGTGGATATAGATGGAGAAAATTTTTAATGTGACAATTTTTGAAAATTAATACTTTATCTTTTACTGATAAAAAATATTCATTTAAATATATTATTATATTATAATAATATAATAATGGTGATATTTTTACAATGAATGTGGGATATATGAATAAATGAGGAGGAAGAGTATTTTTGTAACTAAAAATATTTAAAACATGTTTGTCATGTTTGTGGACCACATTTCTTGACTGAAATTTGATTATAGCTTGTAAAATCGTCCGTTTGTGAATTTCGTTCAATCTCTATTTAGAATTTGGAAAAACTTTCTTCTGCAAAGTTGTAGAGAATGGAATTTCCTATCAAAAAGACATGAGGTTCAAATTTGTCTAATAAAAGGGCTATTTATTATGAATTATTGAAGTTTCGAAGTTCCAGAATAATTGATTTTTGGAAGTTTTAATTGTTTTATTCAAGAAAAACATTTTTTGCAATCCCACATGTGTGGTAAATGAGTTGAATTCAGATTCTTTAGTGGTGGGCTTGAATATTTAATAAATAAAAATATTTTATTAAATTTTTTACTTTAGTGTTCTAAGTATTTTTCTATAAATAGGGTGCTTAGGTTAGAATTGAAAATCACACCAGAAACTAAAATTTTCTCTCTTTATATTATCGAGCGTATTCTTGTGAGTATTTTAAGACTTTGAGTGTTGCTATACGTACGGTGCAAGTTCCTTTAGCACTATATCCAGTATTCCAGTAAGAAGTACTGTCTTTTTGGAGGTAAGGGATGTTATTTTTTTATGGATGATATTATTTCTTTCAATATCATTATGCCAAAATATTGATCTGAACTTTTTATCAAATTTGGAAATTTTAGTGTCGGGGTTACTATTCACGTATATGGCACTATTCACGTATACGGCACTATTCACCAAAAAATTTAATTTTCGTCTTTTTTAAGATATCTATTATGGATACTAGCTTTGATTGTATCCATGTTTTGATCATTCTTGAAATTTACTTCACTATGATTATTTATGAAGTATTTTTGAACTCGGATTGTTTAAAGTACGAATCATTAATATTTGTTCTTTTGTTTCACTGGATTCGCTTTCTTTAAAATATTTTTCATCATCCTCAGTCCTAAATGATGATATTATTGAATATATTTGGCCTGTAGTGCAAAAATGAATGATTTTCTGATGAATATCTTTGGCCTATATTGCAAAGATAAACAGGTGTTGAGATGAACATGACCAACTGATGAATATCTTTGGCCTGTAGTGCAAAGATGAACATTTAATTCCAGATATATATATTGATTGATGTTACATGGATAAAATATTGACGATGAACTTTTAAATTCATAAATAGAAGATAGTAGATTTTATTCTCTACTTAACTCTCCTAATGAATTATTATTTCTGTTGCGAATATTGATTTAAAACTTGTTGTCTATTGTATTCTATTATATTTTTCCCTGTTGAAGACTAACGATAATTTGTTCTATATTATCTTAGTCATAATATTCTTTATTGGGATGGTTGAGCTCGTCCTTTTCCTTTTTGTTCCATTTTTCTTCTTAGGAGACGAGAATGTAGCGAGTACTAGTCGTGGTATGGAATGATGGTTCTAGAAAGATGTTTTAGTAGTTCTCACCATTTTTGTAAAATAAAGTATCAATAATTGTTATGAGGACTTATTTGAGTATGTATATTTTTTAGAAGACAATAGTTGTATTTTAAACTCATAGTTTAAGTGTTGTCGTATTTTGCACGACAAATGTATTAATAAAGTTGTAGTTGTTTCTGTACCATGTATTTGGCGACTCAGAATGGGTGTTGTATACCTATTTTGGGGGCGTCACACCAAATCCGCGGTGATTTGGGACCTGGATTCGGGGCTGTCACACCAGATAGAAGCTAGTTCAACTTTGATGGAGAAGGTAGAGAATGCCCAACTACAAGATGAAGAATGCATAGAAATAAAGGGAAGTGTGGTTGAGGGTAGTGAGATGAAATACAAAGTTGATACCGAAGGAGTGCTAAGATTCGAGGGACGAATTTGGATTCCAGCAGTACCCGATATTAAAGAAGAAATCTTGACAGAGTCTCATAACTTAAGATATTTGATTCATCCGGGAAGTACAAAAATATATCAAGATTTGCAGCGACACTTTTGGTGGCCAAATATGAAAAGAGACGTTGTAGAATGTGTTGCGAAATGCTTGACATGTCAGAGAGTAAAGGCAGAACATCAGAGGCCAAGCGAATTACTTCAACTGTTGAAAATACCGGAATGGAAGTGGGAGCATATCACAATGGATTTTACAGTAGGTCTTCCAACGACTCAAAAAGGATACGATGTGATTTGGGTGATAGTGGATAGATTAACGAAATCAGCACACTTATTGCCAATAAAGATTAGATTTAATCTTGATCAACAGGCAAAACTGTACGTCAAGGAGATCGTTTCAAGACATAGAGTTCCAGTGTCAATTGTATCAGACAGAGATCTGAGATTCACATCAAACTTCTGGAAGAGACTACGAGAATTTATGGGAACATAACTGAAGATGAGTACGGCATACCATCCGTAAACCGATGGTAAAAGCGAACGAACAATCCAGACGTTAGAAGATATGCTTAGAGCGTGCATCATGGATTTCAAAGGGAACTGGGATGATCATCTACCGTTGGTAGAATTTTTCTACAACAACAATTACCACACAAGCATTGGCATGCTGCCATACGAGGCATTATATGGCAGGAAATGTTGAACTCTACTATGTTAGGATGAAGTTGGTGAACGTCAACTGTTATTACCAGAACTGGTACAACAGACCACTGAAATTATCAAACTCGTCAAAGTAAGACTGGTAGCTGCTCAAGATAGACAAAAGATGTACGCTAATCAACACAGACAAGATCGTAAATTTGACGTAGAAAATTTCGTTTTCCTGAAAGTTTCTCCTTGGAAGGGGAAAATTCGTTTTGCCAAGAAAGGAAAGCTAAGCCCAATGTTTATTGGACCTTTCGAGATACTGCAAAGAGTGGAAGAAGTGGCTTACGAAGTAGCTTTACCTCCAGAGTTAGAACATGTTCATAATATTTTCCATGTGTTGGTGTTGCCACCGTATAAACCCGATTACAAACATGTGATTGAGTACGAACCGTTGCAGTTCGGTAAAGATTTGTCTTATGAAGAGGTTCCTATCTAGATAGTCAACAGGAAAGAACAAGTGCTCAAGAATAAGGTGATACCTTCTGTGAAGGTGATATGGAGAAACCACAATGTCGAAGAGGCTACGTGGGAACTCGAAGATGAAATGATGAAGAACTACCCTGAGTTATTTGTTTAATCTGTGTCTTCGATTATGGGGACAGAATCTTTGTAAGGAGGGAAGAATGTGACGAATGAGTTATTTGAGTTGTGATTCTGGGGACAGAATCCTTGTAAGGAGGGAAGGATGTAACAATTAAAGATTTTATTTGTAATTTAAAATATTTATTAAATTATTTGAATGTTTTAATAAATATTTTATTGATGTAGTTGTTGTTTGTAGATATTTGTGAATTAAATTTATTAGATAATACTCTAATTTAATTTAATAGTTAGAGAGTTATTGAAGATTACATGAATTGCTATATTGTTGTTTTACTTTAATAATAGAAGTGATATGTTAATTTATTAAATAAAATTATAATGAGATTATAATTTTGTGATAATTAGTTAAGTGGGAAATTTATTTAATATGTTATAATTAGTTTATTTAACTAAGATTGGATATGAAAATTTAAATAAATAATATGGGACTATAAACTATAGTATAAATAATTTATTAAAATAAATTAAAGTAGTTTAAATGGATTTACCCAAATAAGGCTTAAAGATATTAAGTCTTTAATTTTTAAAGTGTTTTGCCAAACAAAGTCTTATGGCTTTTGAATTTTGAATTATAATAAATAAAAATATAAATAAAATATATAATATATCTTATAACTGACCTGTAATTATTATAATAATTATACGACAGTTACATACGTTTTAGGAGCGTCTGTTTTATTTATTGTGAAAAGCATTTGGCTTAAGCCTAAGAAGAGAAAAGTGAAAATAATTTTTAGAGATATTGAGAGAGAGTTTGAGAGAGAGTTGAGAGAGGATTCTTGAGATTCCTAAAGTAATTCTCTGTGGTTAGCAAGGATTGTTCAAGCAAAAGAAGGTAAGATTTCATAACCCTAAATATTATATATATGAATATTCTATATTCACGAGTTTTCAATTTTTTGTGAATTCAATTCTTCTTGAATGCTTGTTATAAACTGATTCATTGTATTTGTGATGTTAGAACTAGCATTTAGACAAGAATTAGTATGCTAATTACGTTTGAAAAGGAAGAAAATTATTTATAGTGTATGTTTATGTATATGGCTTGTGAAAGTACCAAATTTGGTGGTTAATTTGTAAACTAATCTGTAAATTGAGTCTTGAATATGTTAATTCGGTAAGAAACGAAGAGAACGTAGTTTGAATGAGTTAAATTGGTGTAGACTTGTGATCACAGTGTTAATTTTTGTCAAGAATGTTAAAAATGGACTTTTTGGTATAAAACATGGAATTCAAGGATTTAAATTAGTTGTAGTTGTTGTTTAAGTGTTCTAAGTTAGTATATATGTGAGGAATCATGTTTGTATGAGTTCTATATCATTTGGGTGTGCTTAATTTACTGTTTTGTGGATGAAATTTGTGTAAGTTGGGCTAAACAGAGCTATTACAGTAGACTGCGTAGTTTTTGTCTACACACCAGCGCAGCTGAGCTGGTGTCAAGGCCAGAAATAGTGCAGCTACGCTGTAGCGCAGCTGCGCTGTAGCGTAGCTGCGTCGGTCCTAGGCTTAAGTATGGTGCAGCTGCGCTATACCCTGATCAGAGGCAGTGATGCCTGCTACTTTAGCAGACCTTGAAGACCTATTATAACTTAGTCTAATGATATGTTAATGTGACAAACATGTAATGAAGAGGTTAAAACATAATCATATCATGTGATTAGTAATTCTAAAGTTGTAAAAGATTAGTAAGTTATGAAAGCGATATGTTATGATTTATTGTAAACATAAATAGTGAATAAGTGTTTTGAAGTTAATATTGGTGATTTCTGAAATGCATGTGGTGTAAAGTAAAATTTCTACTAAAATAACAAGTCTAACTAAAAGTGAGTATTATTTTGGGAAAATAGATGTTAGTATATCTAATAGATATTGTGATTCTAATACTAAGTGTAGGTGAATGTGAGTTGTAAACTTATAGCTTACGCACGAGGCAAGTTTCTAAACCTTACCTCTTTACATTGAACAAGTTCCTTACCCTAAACTTTAATTGAGCAAATTCTTTTATCCTTTAACTTTATTTGAGCAAGCTCTAACTTTAACGTTATTCAAGCAAGTTTTGAATTCTAATCATTGTTGAGTTATTCTAACTTGTTTATAGTTAAGCAAGTTTCTTTAGTTTCAATCTCTTATAGTGAATGCGATTCCTTTAACTCTAATCTCCAATATTGAGCTTTCATATTTCATTTACGTTGCACAAGTTATTATTATGTTGAGCAAGCTTTGTTTCTAGCTTGTTATCAGTTAAATGCATTTTCAGTAATTTAATTTTTAATTTGACAAGATCATAGCCTTAGCTTCTTAATGTTCAAGCAAGGTTTATCATTTTATTCAATGCTTATGCTTTCTAGTTATTTCCAAGCGTGAGTTTAATATATAGTTGGTTCACCTATGATTCTTAATTGTTCCATATTATGTTGTTATTTATCAACCGTAGTGTTATCAAACTTTATTGATTCAACTAATCCTTCAGTTGATGATCGTTAAACTCTAAATTACCTTTAAAGCTTATCTAAACCAAACTTTCCTTGGTGCGGACTTGTACTCTAAAACTAAGAAGAACAACCCTATTATAGGGGTACGCGATGTGTTTAGATGTTTGTACACAATACATGGTACAAAAGGTTGATCACCCTAAGTACGTAAAGTCCCTACAGTATAACTGCTTAGGTTAAAGTTGAAAGATTACTTGTAACCTTGGACATAGGTCGTGGTCCTATGACCCTAAGATATATTTTATATTTTGATTCTAATTTTTGGTTATCATTGACAGAGTATTATTCAGTTCTGATGAGCTTATTCATTGGTAGTTATTATTCTATTGTTGTTCATTGCTATATCTAGTGAGCATTTGTTTTGCTCACTCTTGCATAAATATAATTATTGTAGCTAAAGTTGAGAAGGTCGATGAACCTACCACAAACAAAGGGAAAGGAAAAATGTACAAGTGATGAAGACTTGTAATTTGTTGGCTTTTATGTTGATAGACTTTATTTAAATGATGTGATGTAACTATTTTTATTTCCGCACTTGATTTATGTCAAAGGTTAGATAATCTGGAAGACTTTTTGATTTAATGATGTAACCCTTTAAATGAGAGGATTTATTGTTTAAATTCTAATATACTTAGGTAGTTAGTTATGAATGTACGGAAAGTGAACACCAAGTCTTGTGGTAATGAAGTACCCAGATTTGGGGGTGTTACATAAACTTTACAGAAATATAAATAATGTTTCTAAAATGTTTCTAACCATATAAACAATATAAACATCAAATTTAAAACCTCTAAATTCACTATTCTTGCTATTTCTTCACTTTTAGACATTTTTAGCGGAATAAATTACTGTAAATTCATTTTTTAACTTGTTTAAAACCTATTGTTTTCGTTTCTTTATATATTTACACAATTAAAAGTCAATTCACTTTATATTATGAATTGATTATCAATTTTGATTCCAAAATAAGCCATATCATATACACATAATTGTATTTCTCTGTAAACATAATTTCTTCACATATATCATGTTTTCATGAATTATTCTACTCTAAATCATATACTAAACATATAAAAACTGTTTATATCAACAAATTAATATATACTAACCATATAATAAACAATTAATCACCCACATAAATTTTACAAAGAACTTTTCATATATATATATATATATATATATATATATATAAAATAAACTTTATAAGATATGATTATACCTTTAATTAAGTGCTTCGGTTAGCTAGGAGATAAAATTAACCTCTCCTCCTTCCTTGGCTCTCAAAACAAATTTTTCTTCTCTTTTTTCTCTCTGTGTTTTCTCTTCTTTCTCTTCTATATTCTTTCTTTAGTATTAGGCTTAAACTGATATAACTTAACGTAAAAAAAATATACGTAAAATAAAAAACTGACAAAACCCATAATGTATACTTAATAATTTATCAGTCATATTTTTAAAAAAAATTCAAAAGCCACCAAGGCTTGTTTGGCAAGACAAAATTAAAAATAAGGATTAACAAGCCCTAAGCCTTGTTTGGTAAAGCCCATTTAAAATTAAAGACTTAAAATCCTTAAGCCTTGTTTGGCAAAACTGACTTAAAACTCTTTTAATTTATTTTAGTAACTCATTTATTATATAGTTTATTGTCACACTTTATTTAATTAAATTCCCATATTCAAATTTAATTAAATTAAAACTAACAACCACTTATTAAATTAACATACCACATTATCAAATTGCCACAAAACTATAATTTTTATTATAATGTTTTTTAATAACTTAATACATCACTTGAATTACTAAATTAAATTAAAACAATATTATAACAATTCCTTTAATCCTTATCAACTCTCTAATTTAATTATTAAATTAAATTAGAATATTATCACATAATAATTAATTCATCACTCTTTAATTTACTTAACTTCAAAATACAAATTACCGAATATCAACTTAATTAACATATCACACTTAACTAAGTTAATTCTCCGTAACTCATGAATTATTTATTTAATTAATAAATAATCAAATTAAGCATTTAACAATAAACACATCAACTAAATATTTATTTAATTCAATAAATATTCAAAATTACATATAAAAATTTTGGATTGTTACAGTTAGAGAGCTTTGAGAGAAATTGATAGTTATGTGAAATTAGAGAAGAGGAATTGGAGAATCAAATAAGGAAGAAATAAGAAAATTGTTCAAGCTTTATAGCAATTCAAAGGTAATAATCTAGCCTAAAACTCTAGTTTTTAGATTCTTGAGTTTTTATTAATACCATAGATGTATGAATTGATGAAGAAATTAATTAGGGTAATGTCAAGTGTTGTATAATCTGATATTTTCATTCATATGTGAAGTTTGACTAACCAAAATTCAAGTTTTAGAATAATCAAATTCATGAAAACATGTTAAAGATGAAGAATTGAATTTTTGGTTGAATATATACATTTTGGTCAATTTTAAGACTAAAATTAGTTATGAAATCATGATGGAAACCTTAAATTGATGGTGAATGTTGTAAGAACATTGAAAAACGAAAAGAACGCAAGTTGAATGAATCAATTTGGTTAAGAAACGAATCTGTAGTGAATGAATTCGCTAAACATGTTAAAACATGAAAATTTAGTATGAACATGAATTTTGGGTCAAGATTTGGGTTAGTTAATTTTTTTATAAATTGTTAATTCTTTGGTATGGTGTAGTTCTATGAATTACGCATCCATAGAATCAAAAACGGATTGATTTGGATGTGTATAGCTTGAGTTATGAAGATTAGAAGGAGAAAAAGGTCAAAAATCGTAAGAACAGTAAACTGCTAATTCTGGTTTTGCTTACGGGGAGCAGCTACGCTATGCCCTAAGTCTATTAGGGCGTAACTGCTCTCTTGGATGTAGCTACACTATTTCCAAAGCTTATTTGGGCGCAGCTGCGCTAATGGTGTGTCAGGTGTGACTATTTTGACCTCCAATAGTAAAACAGCCATAACGTTTTCATATGAATTCCGATTAAGACGATTCAGGGTGACTCGGAAAGATAACGAGTTGACCTACAACTTTTATTCTTTAAGTTTTTCAATTTGAGGTCGTTAGTATAGGTTAAAATGGTCATCTTTGGGACTGATGTGTATTCGGAGGTAATCGAAGGGCGTCGGGCATGTACGTATGCAAGTGTAGTGCTTTTGACGATAAAAGATGTTCTTCTAAGTTATAAAATATGAATATTAGTAAATATAATGATACTTAACATTAATAAATGATTTATTAGATAAGTTGTATAAACATACTAAGCATATACAAAAGAGACGAATCGGGCGTGTAACAAATGAACGTCAAAACGTTGTGACAAGTGTTAATGAATGTAAAAAATGTTTCAATTCAATTAAAATGAACATTATAAGATATGCAATGGTGTTAATATAAAACCAATAAGGAGTCCTAACAAGACTTAAATACTTGAATGAACTTCGAGTATCACTAAGAAGAAATATAGTGAAATATAAGTCGAAAGTTAACTCAATCAAATTGAACATTTTATATTGATTAATAGGAAATGTTATGGGATATAGAGTAAAGTTTACATTACAACTACTATACGTTGCTATGTTACTAATAGCTGATGTGCATGATTATATAATTGTGTAGGGCACGTGAAGTACAGATAGCTGCAAGTTGTTAATCTGTTGTTGTTAAACAACAATCATGGCAAGTGTTTCAGTTCCTATTTGCTATGTGAAATTTATGATGAATTGTTTTAAATCTTTAATGCAAAGAGCATGTTGTGTTATATATGTTGAAAGTATGAAACGTTAAAGTCAATTTATGACTACGTTAATTGAGTAAAGAATGTTGATTGAGTAAGGAACTCAATATTTATACTTGTTATGTGAACTGCAGCATGTATGTTTTCTTAGTCCAATGATTAAGAGATGTATGTTGAGCATGTTATTATGTGCTACGTGATGCATGAAAAATGTTAGATTTGTTGGACTGTCGAGCTCAACCTTGCAACCACTTTTGCAGGTTAAGGATTCAAGGTAACGATATGTGCTACTTGAAAGATATGAATCAGATGTAATGCATGATTTATATACTTTGTCTGAGTTGTTATTATTTTGAACCATGTTTAAGGTTCCAGATGATGTACTTGATAATATATGATGTTTAATAGATGTTGAGTTATAAAGTTTAAATTTTGCCCGATGTATAAAGGGTATTGAACTTGGATGTAAGTTTTATTTATCAACTCTGATAAAGTAAGTAATAAACTAAGTATATTTCAAAGGTAAAAGATAAATGTTTTGAGAAATGTACTTGATAATTTATGATGTGAAACTTCATACTTAGTTGTAAAGTTTGAGTTACCCAATGTATAAGGAATATCGAACTAAAATGTAAGATTTTATATAATAACTCTGATGAAGAGAATCATAAAATGAATTTGATTTAGAAATATGTAGATAATAAAGGTTATGATTCAGTGAATTAAAGTAAGAAGACAAAAAAGTTTAAATTATTTCGCATTTTATTAAGTTTAACATCGAATAATGATGTAAAAATCAGAAGTTAGACGTATTGTTAACGATCAAACTCGAGAGTTGAATTGTATGAATTTTGGGGTCGTTACATCACATAAATAAGGTGTAAGACCCCAACTTTTTATGAATAAAGATTTAATTTCTCTAAATATTATTTTGGATAATAAGGTGATGATTTGATATAATGATTTAGTTATGGGTGAAATGTGCAAATTTTACAAAGTAAGCAAGTGGTCATAAAATATTCGTTTTGTCAGGGAATATTCGTTTCGGTCGGGGGATATTCTTTTTATTAGGAAATATCCATACGACGATGCAATCATTAGTGGACCACATAACGGAATAACTGTCGAATATAGAAAGAGCCATAAATAACCTTTTTATAAAAATAACGGCAAAAACTTTTACCGTTAAAACTGTTGAAATACCAGGTGATAAAAGTACAGTAATACGCGTGGTTGCACAATGGCACACGATATTGCATTGTATCTCTGATTATTGATTCTTACGTAAGAAGTCACTCAATAATTGATACAGTAAAAATTGCACAGTCTTTCATATTATTGATACAATAATTGCTACAGTGATAATTGAATAGTATTTTACATTATTGATTTAATAATTGTCACGACATAGCAACTCATATTATTGAAATGATATTGTTAGATAACATTATTGATAATGTCTAGAAAGTTCTGTCGAGGAAAAGGGTTAGGTTATATAATTGCGCGCCAATAAAGAAAAATTCTTATCGGAAAGCCCCCTCTTTTTTTGGAACGATCTAGTTGTCAGTATTTTGAATCTATAATATCAATTAGAAATAATTATTAAAGAATTGTAAATAATTGATGAATTTGATAAGTAAATATTTCTTCAATTTTTATTTAAATAGGGAAATTTTAGAATGAAACATTTGTCAAAAGTTTGTTATATTTTTCTATGAAACCATAATTATCTTCTCCGATAATATATTTATTTAAATATATTATTATAATATTACATTATAATAGTATAATGTGATAATAATAATAGTATACTTTTATAATTTAAATGGCAATATTATTTATAATAAATTTATGGTATAAGAATAAAATGAGGAGGAAGAGAGCAAATTGAATTTGGATTTCTTTTTAATAATTGCTATATGTTTTAAACATGTGAATAAATGAGGGAGTTATCATTTTGAAATTGAACTCTCCTTTTCAAAGAGGTGTGATGCATGTTTTCAAAACTAATGTCTGTATGTAAGATTTGTCAGAAGTGGCTTGCTACCACTTTCCTATAAATAGGTCTAGTTAAATAATGAAACTCACACCTGAATCAGAAAATTCTTTCTCTATAATACTGAGCGTATTTTCTTGTGAGTATAAGGATATTTTGAGTGTTGATAATAGTGTAAGATTTTATCAACATAATCTTCGTTATCTAGTTAGAACTGCTTTCCTATTAAGGTAAATGATATTATTTTTCTCGTAAAGAATGTTATTTTCTTTCAATACTCATAAATGATATTATTTCCTTTCATACTCGTAAGGAATATCATTTTCTTTCATACTCCATATCATGTAAGTGATATTATTTCATCTCATATTTCCAGATCTAAACTTACTATGGTAAGTATTGCTTCTATAATTCCTGAAATGATTAAAAATTTCTTAAGGATTGCGCTTCATCTAATATCATTTCACTGGAATATTGGTCTGAAATTTCTAATTAAATTTTTTTTATGTCTGGGTACTATTCATACGGTACTATTTATACGGTACTATTCATGAGTACTGTTCACAACAAAATTTAATTTTTTTTTTGTCCATGTTATCTTTTATGAATCTTATTCTTAAATTTGAATCCATGTTATGACCTCACTTGTTTCATTCTTTATGTCATTATCATAATTCTTAGACTCAAATTATGTTGAAAGTTATCTTTGGCCCGTAGTGAAAATATAAATTATTGATTGATGAATATCTTTGGCCCGTAGTGCAAAGATGAACTGTTGGTGGATATCGTTGGCCCGTAGTGCAAAGATGGACAGTGTTTGGCATGATCATGACCACTAGTGATACAAACGATTATCTTTGGCCCGTAGTGCATAGATAATTCATTGATTAGAAATAATTATTGATTGGTGTTATAGGGATAAAATATTGATGATGGACTTTTAAATCATACAAGATGTTAGTTCCCGGAGGCACAATAGTTATCTAGAAGGGGGGGTTGAATAGATATTTAAAATCTTTTCATTTTACTTTGTTAGTTTTGATAATGATTCGAACACAACGAAATTAAGATTTGTTTGTTCTCCCTTTTAGATATAGTGAGTTAATGAGAGTGTTGCAGTTATAGCAGTTATAGCAAGAATGTAAGAGACACAATAATTTTAAGTGGTTCAGAGCACTTAAAGCTCCTAGTCCACTCTTCTACTCTACGAGTAGGAAATTCACTAAGGATATCTTTTACACTTTTTGAATCTCACAGATTCCTTCTAGACCAACAGTCTAGGCACTTCTCAGTTCACTTTTGAACTCTTCAAGTCCAGCAGACTTGGTTCTTCACAGTTCACTTAGAACTCTTCAAGTCCTTCTAACTTAGAACTCTTACTTCACTTGATTGGTAGTTGTTAAGTTCTTGATTGGTGCTACTCAGTTGCCGTTAAGCACTTGTTTGAAAGAACTGAGTAGCTGAGCAAGCTTTCTTTTTTTCTCAAATCGTAGAGTTTGAGCGTTGAGTGTTCTTCAGCGTTTTGTTCAATGCTTGCTTAGTTGAATCATCTGCAGATGTTTTGCATATATGTGATCCTTGAAATCTATCCGTTGAAGCATTAAAGCGTTTGACATTTCTGAACTTTGATGGAGACTTTTCTGCACATCTTCTGAATTGCATTCTGGCCCACTGACACAGCAGATTGTTTTCTCACCTAACACCTGAAAAGGTGTTTTCTTCTGACCCATGGTCCTTTCCTTAGCTTCTTCAATACATTTCTTTGTTATATACTAAGGATATCTTTTGTGTCATTGGGCCTGGTGAGGACTTCAACGTTTATAACCTATTCCACATTTGTTGGGATTTATCTTTAAACAAATGGGCAAGGCTCGATGCTTCTTACATAGGCAGATGATACTCTACTATTCAGATTATGGTGTTGTGCTACCTTGGTGCTTGATCTGATACCAGCACATGTGAACGCTACTATTTCTCTTAAGGGCTGGCACACTACAATCTTCACTTACTTGTCTTGCAGACTCTATGTTTCCGAGAGCACACTACGATCTTTGAGTTGGCTCGGCAAATGTTGGGACCACTCTACAATTTCTGGAGAGGCCCTTCAAGATAGACACACTACGATCCTCGAAGCTCTACGTTTCTACCTTGGCTTTCTGCAATCTCTTGATCAGCTCGATAGACTACGATTTTGTTGAAGCCTATCTATTACATCTCAAGATATAGATCAACCTAACATCTTTGATCTCTTTATTTATACATTCATTTACAGAATGATAAACATTAAAAGCTTAGATCAACCTAACAATTTGATCTATCACTAAGTCCTTGTACATATATTCCTTGAAGGACTTTATATATAATCATGAGCATTTACTTTAAAAATCAAATCAAAATATGCACTCTCCCAATAATCTCCCCCTATTTGATGTTGACATAACCAAGGAGATTTGTTGTCAAGATTATCAATTTCTTGATGCAATTGTTGGAAAGTAAATATGATTTAATAGTTCAGTGAGTAGCTGAAATTTTTAGAGAATAAGCATGAATTTATTTATGTTTGAAGATAGATATTACATTGAAGTTTAGTTACATCAATAAGAATTAAATTTCAATTATCTATATTTCTTCGGCCTTTTTCCTCGTGGAGGATTGCCATACTCCTCAGCTCTTCTTTTCCTGCTTGCTTCGTCTCTCTTAGCTAGATCTTCCAACTCGCTCTAACTTAGTCTTGGATTGTGATCATGCCTATTCATGAATGCAGGATCTCTAATTGTCATTCTTAGGCCTGTGGTGGTCACTTCTTGTGAGCTGGGAGACGACCCTTGACTCCTTAGTGGTTGGGCCATAATGATTTGCTGCTGATCAGATCGTAGAGTCTGATGGCCAGATCGTTGAGTCTGATGGTGAGCCTTCCTTGAAGGAGGGCTCCTTGATGATTGAGCTATGAATGTGCCTCTTCCTTTGCCCTTGCTCTTTTCTCCTTTCCTTTTATTCTCCCCCTTTATGTCAGCATCAAGGGTTCAAATGTCTACTGATAAGCGAGTCATGCCTTGGACAAGCTCGTTGAGCTGACTTTGGGATTGAGCAATGTCTTCTCGATTCTCTTTGATGAGAGCATCATATCGAGCTTCCCTTCGTTGGAGGATGTCTAGGACATTGTCAGTCTACTTCCCTTGGCTCATGAAAAATCCTTGGAATTCTTTCACTGCAGTTTGTAAATTCGTGATGATGTCCATCATAAGTTTGTTATAGGATTCTTGAGTCTTCTACAAGAGAAGAACAACATCCTTGTGTCTCTTAGCAGCTTGAAAGTGGATCTGATCCCGATCATTTATGCTCTTAAGCATCTCTTTTATGATATCCCTAAGCTTCTTTGTGAGCTCAGAGCTTAGGATGCTTGGGAGAGCATTGGCAGCATTGATCATTTTAGTCAGTCTCATATGAACGATTTCAGAGTGAGCTTCAAGACCGTCGTCTATGTCCTTGGTCACTTTCTTGGACGCTTCTGACAACTTAGTTTTGGTGGGCAGATATGAAATGAGTTCAATGAGTTGAGGACAGTTTGGAGGAAGAGGGGCTCTTGTGTATTGATCTTGCAAGGTGTAGAGAGCAAGATCAATGTTGAAATATTCATTTGAGGACGAGGAGGGAATATCTGAGGGAGGGGCTTGTGTTTGGGCTTCATGAGTAGGTGGCTCTACGATTTGAGCGTGTAACTCTATGATTGGGCTCGAGTCAGTAATCGTAGAGATGAGAGGAGATGGGATCTAAATGAAGTTGGGCATAGTTGGTTCATTAGTTACAGAATGTTGGGATTCTGCAACTAGAAATTGATTTATTGGATTGAGGATCACTTCCAACCAGCTTGGGAATTCATAGAATTGACTTAAAAATGATGGTGGATAGTGATTAACCCTGAAAGAGATTGGGATAGATAGTACCTCGTGCCCATTCTTTGAAGAAGGGCCATTTGTGATCAGCTTTCTGGCAAAGTTGAAGTTACCTGGAAATCCATGAGCTAGCACTGAGATTGCTGGATTTGCTTTGAAGCTCCAGAACATATGATCCCAAGAGTTGAGAATTTGAGCTCTATGAAAGGGCATCATGGGTAGATAGGAGAACAGCTGATTGTAGTTAGCTCTCCTATACCCATCACAGGCCACAGCTATAATCTCGATCTCATCATCATCTTCTTCTTCTCTGTCTTCATTTGAGGATTCCACTACATCAATGACCTCCTTTTGACTTTCTTTCGCTGGTGCTCTCTCATCCTCCTCATGTGCAGCTTCTACTTCCATAGGGATATCATGAGGCTCCCCCTCAACATGATCATCCATTTTTATTTCGAAGGGCTCCCCCTCAGCTGGAGCACTCTCTAGAGTGAGAACTTCAGGTAGCTCCCCCTCAGCTGGAGCTTTGTCCTCTTGTATTACTTCGGATAGCCCCTTCTCAGTGGCTATCTTTTTGTCTTCTTCTTTAAGTACTCCTTCATTGACAAGGATGTACTTTTTGACCAATTTCTTTCTTGGTTTCCTGGGCTGAGCCACACCCTTAGGACTTTCTCCAGCTTTAGCTCTGTTTGGTCGATCAGTCTGAGAATCTATTGCAGCAACTTCTCTGGGAGAGTTATCCTGTCTGGTCTCTATGATCGGTAGAGACTCTACGATCGAAGAGATAGAGGGCCTCTTGGACTTGTGGCTATGTTTACTCTTCTTCAGCAGCTGAGAGATGGTAGCTCTGTCTTCATCTGCCTCAGCCTGCTGTTCTTTTCTTCTCAAGATCCTCAAAGTTTTAATGTCAGAACACTCTTGAGGTATTTCAGTGGTTGAACCCTGGGGTTCCTCTGCCATTTGAGCCTTAAGCTTTCTTTTGCCCTTGCTTTTTTGACTAAAGCAATGGGTTCTTCTTTGTTGATCTTTTCCTCTTCTTCTTCAGTCTCCTTGACAACTAACATGTTTCCTAGAATCCCTGATTCCTTTACATCACCAGTCCTTCCACTGGACTCAGACATCATTCTTACATTCTCTACTGGATTCCTTTTCCAGTTATCGAACAGCTGCTGGGTCATTCTTCTGTTTGGATTGATGGATTCTCCTTCATCATCCCCAATTTTATCACCCAAAGTAGACTATAGAATGATACTTATGAATCGCTCGTATAGCATCTTTCCAGAGCTCTTTGACTTCTTCAAGCTAAGAATCCACTTCTCAATACATTCAAGTAGTAGGGCTCCATAGTTGAGTTGAATACCACTACTTATGACTGTCTTGAGCTTGAGCTGCACTTCGTTTACAGAGTCATGGCTGTAGCTCTTGCAACATATGCATTTTCTAACAATGTCTGCCATAAATTCGTACCATTGGGGAAACTCCTTCTTTTTGTACCCCTTGACATTTCGAGACTTCTTGTGATGCATCCTCTTAAGTCCTTCATGGAAATCGATGCCCTCTATGAACGAAAACCTTTTTGATTTGAAACCTAGGGCTAGGTTTATGTCCTCAGCCTTGAGCTTAATTTCCACGTTCCTAACCCTCGTAGTGATGACGTCATTCTTGAATGTACCATTTTTGTAAAACTCCTTTATCAGCTTACAGTAGATCCACGTGCTCGTACCCAGATCCTCTTCAAGACCAGCTTTCTTTATTAAAGACTGAGTTTTATGAAATTTGGGGTCAGCTGTCTTGAACTCATCGAAACAAAGTCTATAAACAGGGATGACATTTGAAGCTGCCATTGATTTCTTTTCACTAAGTATGGTTGATTGAGCTTTTTGGAAGGTTAGGGTTTCTACTTGTAGAGAGAGAGATAGAGATGAGCTTTTTGAACTTCTGATTTCAAAAAGGTATTTTCAAACTGTACTTGTAACTTCCCTCTCTCCATTTATTTAGTGGGGCATGTGTCAAATTTTGTTTGGCTCTACGAATTTGACTGAAGAGGAATGTACTGATTTGTCCTTAGCTCCTTCTGAGCTAAGATATCCTTTGGGAGGACTGCGATCGTTGAGGTAGTCTTTATGATTGTCGAGTCTGCTTCACATTCGTCGAGTCTGTTTTGCATTCGTTGATTCTGTACTACGATCGTCGAGTCTGCTCTGCATTCGTTGATTTTGCTCTGCATTTGTCGAGTCTGTACTACGATCGTTGAGTCTACCCGGGTCCTTGTGATGAACTTTTGATCTAGCATTCTTCTCGGTTTAAGGTAGCTTAGGAAGGGCCAACCTCATAGAGTGAATCAAGGGTTAGGTTTGTTCCTGAGGCGTTTATCAGAGAGATTGCTTTGTTTTGTTGAACTTTATCATCACATGATGCTCCTTTGTTCTGTAGATGGAGTTCTGTCATCGTTGAGTCGGCACTGCGATCTTTGACTTTTATGTCACTACAGCTCTACAATTGTGGACTTCCTTTGGTCATGTCTACGATTTCGAGCATAACCTTTATATCTGCATGGTTAGCATAGACTAGAGCATATATTTCATGGTTGTAAATTTAGTATGCCTAGCTCAGTTATTAATTTGTTAAACCTAGATTCATCCAGAGGCTTTGTAAAGACATCAACAAGTTGATTTTCAGTAGGGATATATTGTAAAGATATGGTTTCATTTTGCACATGATCCCTAATGAAATGATACCTTATTTCTATATGCTTAGTCCTAGAATGCATGACAGGATTATGAGTTATTGCTATGTCACTTGTGTTATCATAGTGAATAGGTATATATTTGAATTCAAATCCATAGCCTGCTAGCTGATTTTTTATCCATAGGATCTGAGCACAGCAGCTTCCAGCAATAATGTATTCAGCAATAATGTAGATACTGAGTTTTGCTTATTGCTAAACAAGGACACAAGTCTGTTTCCTAGCAGCTGACAGGTGCCACTGGTACTTTTCCTGTCTATTTTACAGCATGAAAAATCAGTATCTGTATATATCCTGTTAGTTCAAAAAAGGACTCCTTGGGATACCAAAGCCCCAAATGAGGTGTACCCTTGAGATACCTAAAAATCCTCTTTACTGCAGTTAAATGTGAATCCCTAGGATTAGCTTAAAATCTAGCACATATGCATGTTGCAAACATTATGTCTGGTCTACTGGCAGTTAGATATAGAAGAGGTACTATCATACCTCTGTATTAAGTTATATCAATACTTTTACCTTTTTCATCTTTGTCAAGCTTGGTTGCAGGAGCAATTGGGGTTTTCATGGGAGAGGCTGATTCTATGCTATACTTTTTAAGTAAGTCTTTAATGTACTTGGCTTGGTTTATGAAGATTCCTTCATCAGTCTTCTTTACTTGCAGTCCAAGAAAGAAGTTCAGCTCACCCAGTATTCTCATTTCAAACTTGCTCTGCATAAGCTTGGTAAATCTCTTACATAATTTTTCATCAGTAGAACCAAAAATAATGTCATCAACATATATTTGAACTAATAAGACTTTTTCTTTATGCTTTCTAAGAAATAATGTGGTATCTACTCTACTTCTAGTGAACTCATTTTTAATAAGAAAGTTAGTTAGTGTTTCATACCATGCTCTAGGTGCTTGTTTAAGACCATATAAGGCTTTGTCTAATCTATAGACATAATTAGAAAGAGATAGATTGATGAAACTTGGAGGCTGCTCTACATATACTTCTTCCCGAAGTTAAACATTTAGGAATGCAATTTTTACATCCATCTGAAAGACTTTGAACTTCATATGAGCAGCAAAGGCAAGGAATATTCTGATGGCTTCTAGTCTGGCAGCAGGTGCAAATGTCTCATCATAGTCAATGCCTTCTTCCTGAGAGTAACCCTTGGCCACTAGTCTTGCCTTATTTCTTGTTATTACTCCATCTTCATCCATCTTGTTTCTGAAGACCCACTTGGTTCCAATGACATGATGACTCTTTGGTCTTAGAACTAATCTCCATACTTTGCTCCTTTTGAACTGATTTAGCTCTTCCTGCATGGCTTCTATCTAGCTGAAGTCTTCCATAGCATCTTCGATCTTCTTGGGTTCCATTTGTGACAAAAAGCTCAGATAGAAACATTCATTTTGGGTGGCAGCTCTTGTTTTGACTCTTGCACTTAGATCTCCTATGATTAAGTCCTGAGTGTGATCTCTTGCCCATCTGTTTCCTGTTGGGACATCTGTCTTGATGCCTTATTGTCTGAGATCTTCAAGATTAATTTCTGCTTCTTGATGTGGAGGTTCGTTGTCTTGTGTAGACCTCTCTACGATCTCATTTCCTTGCTCAACGATTTCATTGTCTGGAACTACAATCGTGGTGTTAGGCTCGACGACCTCGTTCGTAGTGTATGGACTGTCATTCGTAGTGTCTTGAGACATTATTTTGTCCATGTCTGTTTTCATCAAAGATGATGTGAATTGAGACTTCTACACTTAACATTTTCTTGTTCAACACTCTATAGGCCTTACTGTCTGTAGCATATCCAAGAAAGATTCCTTCGTCAGGCTTGGGTTAGAATTTTGTCAGGTACTGCTTCCCATTGTTGAGAATGTAGCATGCACAGCCGAATACATGGAAGTAGCTAACATTTGGCTTTCTTCCTTTCCACAGTTCGTAGGGCGTCTTCTTAATCATAGAGTGTATCAGCGATCTGTTCTGAGTTTAGCATGCAGTGTTGACAGCTTCTACCCAGAAGGATTCAAGAAGATGGGCCACTGCTAGTAGGGTTCTTCCAGCCTCTATCAAAGTTCTATTTTTTCTCTTAGCTACTCCATTTTGTTGAGGAGTTCGTAGAGCTGAGAAGTTGTGACTGATGCCATTGTCTGTGCAGAACTGGTCCATCTCAGAGAAGTCGAATTCTCTACCATGATCACTCTGTATGGCCTTAATTTTCTCCCATTTCCCATTCATCACTAGTCTGAACATCTTGATCAGTTGGGAGTTAGAAAGAACACCCATGTGGATCTAGTGTAGTCGTCCACCACGACCAGTGAGTATCTCTTCCTTCCAAGGCTCGTTGTTGGAATTGGCCCAAATAGATCCATGTGAGGCAGCTGCAGGGGCTTGTCAATTGAGTTGGCAATTTTGCTCTTAAATGAGCTTCTGGTCTGCTTTCCAAGCTGACAGGCATTGCACGACCTTTCTTTGGCGAAGATGAACTTGGGTATTCCTGCAACTAGATCTTTTTAGGCCAGTTTGGACATGCTCTTGAAGTTGAGATAAGACAGTCTTCTATGCCATAGCCAGCTCATTTCTTCAGATGCTTTAGCCAGAAAGCATATTGTCTCGTCCGAGCTTAGTTGACCAAGATTCACAGTGTAGACATTTTATTCTGTTGTTCCGGTTAGCTTTATAGCAGATGTCTTCAAATCTCTGACTTGACATTAATTGTTGAGGAATGTTACTTGATGACCCTTGTCACAGAGTTGACTTATGCTCAGAAGATTGTGCTGTAGTCCTTCCACATAGGCCACTTTACTGAAGGACACTACACCATTCTCAGCTGAGCCATATCCTCTTGTCTTGCCAGAGCCATTGTCTCCAAAGATGACTGAAGGACCCTCCTTCTCTATGTAGTTAGACAGAATGGCCTTGTTCCCGGTCATGTGCCTTGAGCATCCACTGTCCAAATACCAGGTTGTGATCGTGGAGCTCTGTTCCTGTGGTAACATTAAACTTTCATTTTGGTACCCATTCTTGCATGGGTCCTACTTTTTTAGTACCCTTGGGAACCCAAATCTGTTTAATTTTGGGTCTCACATACATAGGTTTATAATAGTATATTGCAGCCTTATAACCAACCTTGTTGCACACAAAACATCTAATATGATGCATACTTGGGTGTGTATGAGGATTCTTCCTCCATTTGGACTTCTGTGGGTTCTCAGCCATCCTTTTGTTAAACTGATTCTCCTTCTTCCATGTGTTCTTGTGTTTCATTATTTGTGGGGAGTGTACCTTTCATCTACTGTTCCTTCCCAGTTGGTTCGTGGAGTTGATTTTACTCGACTCTACGATCCTTCGAGGTTGAAAAGTAGTGGCTGGGTTAGTCTTCTCTTTTCTGAAACCCAGGCCAGCATGAGATCCTTTATTCCTTAGAATATGGATTGAATCAGAAGAGTAGGGTTTGACTGGTTCTTCTTTCTGTGAGGATTTCACAAATATAACGCCTCTACTAAAACTTGGACCATTACTAGTGCTAGTTTACTTTACCTTTTCCACACATGGCTCTGAGGTGGATTCCCAAAAGCCTAAGCATGTTCTGTCAGAGACACTTCTCTCGCTAGAGAGCAAAGAGTACATGGATGAAGAGGACTTATTCCATGTAGAGATAGTCCTTTCTAGTTTTTCAATTTTAGAGGTTAGACTTAACTCTTTTTGTGCATTGAGCTCATTGGTCTGTTTTAAGAGCTTATTCTCAGCTTCAAACTTGGAAAGAGAGTCAGTACTTAGAAGGGTTGTTTCTAGTTCTTCTTGAACTTTCTCTTTCTTCTTTTGAAGAAGTGAATAATCTTTGGACAGAACTCTGAACCATTTCATGTATTGATGCAGATCAGATGTTATGCCATGTAGTGCAATTCTTAAATCATCAATGTCTACATTAGGAGAGTTAAAGTCAAATACCTCATCTATACTTACTTCATGAATGTTGGAGTTCTTTTTATCCTTTGCATGCGTGGCCATCAACCAAAGATTTGCCATTTTTGGATATTCATCATCTCCAGATTCGGGTGTTGAGTCATTGTCAGAGTCACTCCACGATCCTCCAGCTACAAGACCTTTGTCTTTCTTTTGAGGCCTTTTGTTGCCTTTGAATTCCTTCTTTGAATGTGATTTCTTCTTTAGTTCTTCTCTAAAAGGTTTGTTGCAGTTTGTAATGAAATGGCCAGGCTTCTTGCAGTTGTAGCATAGATCATTTATCTGCTCCTGGCTGCTGTAGTTGTTAACTTTCTTTGGTTTGCTGATTCTGCCTTGACGCATGAACCTTCTGAGTCTTTTCATCAGCATTGCAAAATCCTCATCATCATCTTCATTATAGTCAGAGTCAATTTCAGTTTTGACTTTGGAGGTGTTTCAGTTGCTTTGAGAGCAACACCCTTATCCTTCTTTCTTCCTTCAGATAGAGTTTCTGCTCGTTGAGTCAGCTCCAGTTCATATGTAAGAAGGTTGCCATATAACTATTGAACAGCCATTTCATGGAGATTCTTTGATTCCCTGATAGCAGTTGTTTTGGCATCCCACTTTCTTGGTAAGGTTCTCATGAACTTTATGATTAGATCTTTATTTGGGTTGATTTTTCCATAGGCTCGTAGAGAGTTGAGCAGTACATTGAATCTCTCGTAGGTGGCAGTGACGTTTTCACCTTGAACGTGTGCAAACATCTCATATTGCTGAGCCAGGAGAGAATTTTTTTTTCTCTGACTTCTTCTGTTCCTTCATGCATGATGAGCAATGCTTCCCAAACCTCTTTTGCTGTTTTACTATTGACCACATTTTCGAACAGATCATCTTCTGAGGATTGGAACAAAATGTTCTTGGCCTTTTTGTACAGTTGAACAGCTCTCTTTTCGTTGTCTGTGTAACGACCCCAAAATCCATACAATTTAAAATCTCAACTTCGGTCGTTAACCATACATTAAATCTCTAATTTTACATCATTATTCGATATTAAAAATACTAAAATAGCGGAATATTTTAAATGTTTATACATATCCTTCTTTCTTGCCCTGAATCGCAACCTTTACACTACATCTCTTTGATTCAATCTTATATCATGAATCGTTACGACAAAATGACTATACAAAGTCTTATATCATAACTAAATATCCATATACATTGGATAGCTCAACTTACAATTTAACAACATATTACGTTCAAAATATGAAATACATTTCTCATAAAACATATGTAATCTTCGTGAATATAGATCTCTATAACTCACTTAGCACATATCTTTACCTTAAAATCTTGACCTGCAAAAGTGGTTATTTGCAAGAGTGAGCTCGACAGCCCAGCAAAGTCTAATAGTTTTCATGCATCACATAACACATAATAACATGCTCGATATACATCTCATTAAAGTAACATGGCATACATGCTTTTAATTCACATAGCAAATATAAATATTGAGTTCCTTACTCAATCATCATTACTTAGCCAAAACAATGCAGTCATATATTGACTTTAACATTTCATGATTCAACATGCATAACATATCATGCAATTTAAAACAGTTCATCAAGTCCACATAGAAAATAGGAACCGAAAGACTTGCCTTGATCGTTGTTTACAAATAATAGCTTAACAGCTTACAGTTATCTGCACTTCACGTGCCCTACATAATTATATAATCATACACATCAACTATTAGTCATATAACAACACATAGCAATTGTAATGTAAACTCTACTCCACATCTCATAATCTTTCCTACTAATTAGCACACAATGATCAATTAGATGGTGTTAACTTTTCGACTTATGACTCACTATATTTCTTCTTAGTCAAACTCGAAGTTCAAGTGCTTAAGTCTTGCTAGGACTACTTATTGATTTTATATTAAACCCATTCCATATCTCATAATATCCATTTCAATTGAATTGAAACACTTTTTAAGTTCATTAACACATGGCACGGCGTTTCGACGTTCATTCGTCACACGCCCGATTTGCCTCTCTTGTGTATGCTTATTATGCTTCTATAACTCATCTAATACATCATGTATTAATGTTAAACATCATTTTAATTACTAATATTCATGTTTTATAACTTAGGACATCATCTTTTATGGTCAAGAGCACTACACATGCATATGTGCATGTCCGACGCCCTCCGATTACCTTCGAAAACACAACAGTCCTAAAGATGACCATTTTAACCCATCCTAATGACCTCAAATTGACAAACTTAAAGAACAAAAGTTGTAGATCTACTCGTCCTTGTTCCGGATCATCTTGAAACACCTCAACCGGAGTTCGTATGAGAACGTTATGGCCATTTTACTAAAGGAGGTTAAAACTGTCCGTGTCAAACTACAAATCTGGCGCTGGGGCGCGAGGACTAAGCCAACTAGTGGCGCTGGGGCGTGAATTTCAATGCTGGGGCGCAAACTTCTGGCGCTCGGGCGCGAATTTTGGCGTCGGGGCGCGATTTTTGGCACTGGGGCTCAAATTTTGGCACTGGGGCGCCGAAACTTGCAGAACCCAACCACGAAGAACAGAACAAAGCTACTGTCTTTATTTTTAACAGCAATTAACCTCAATTAACATGTATATCTTCACGTAATTTACACATAAACCCTAACAATCATTCATATACTAGTTACTAACCACTAAACAACGATTTTAGAAAACTTAATTCTTTGAAAACACTGTTTTAAAACCAAAACTCCATAGTTGATATATTTTAACACAGTAAACACTGTAAATTCTAATAACAACCAATTTGTTTACTTTAACTATAATTCTCTGAATTTTGTAACAAATGAATTAACATAATCATAGTTTAATCTCTCAATTAGTATAATCTAATTTTATTATCATACAAAATTTAACAATCATTGTTCATATCTTTACTGTAAAACTATTTCCTTCTTGTAACCGTAAATTAGCATACAATCTTATCTATACGTTAAGCATACAATCATATATATACATATATACATGCTAGTAATTACCAAAAAACATGATTTAGTAAAGCATAGTTTACAGACAATTTTTGTAAAGAACCTTATATTACAGTCAAATTCACATATACATAGAGACTTTAGGCACAATTACGTAAAACATATATACGTATAAAGGTTATGCCACATACCTTCTAATTGATCAGTAATCCTTGCTAACACCACTGGAATTGTTTGAAAACCTCATGTACACACTCACAATTTCTCTGATAATCCTCTCCCAAAACTTTTTGACCAAAATCTCTTCTCTGCAAACCTTTCTCTTTTCTTCTCTTTTCTTAGACTTACGTTAAGTCCAAATGCAGTTTACGTAAAAATCAAAGTCAACCACGATTTACAAACGTCTAAAAAACCGACGTTACTAATAACTTTATTAATTCAGCTGTTACCAAAAATTATTATATATATTTATATTTTTTTTAATTTATATTATTAATAAATCACATTTAAAAAGTCCAAAAGCCATATGATTTTGTTTGGTAAAATAAATTAAAACTACTTTAATTTATTTTAATAATCACTTATAATATAGTTATTTATCACACTTCTAATTAATTAAGTTTTCATACTTAATTTAATTAATTCTAATAACAATTCATTGCATAATATAATAATTTATTTAATCATTATAAACTCTCTAACTTAATTATTGAATTAAATTAGATTTCTATTTCAAAATAATTACTTTCCTTAACTCATTAGTTATTTATTAAACAAATAAATAATCAAATCACATCAAATCAATTAAACAAATACTTATTCAACGATAAACACAACCATTAAATATTTATATAATTTAATAAATATTTAAATATTATAAT
Source organism: Panax notoginseng (assembly GCA_016801055.1). NCBI lineage: Eukaryota > Viridiplantae > Streptophyta > Magnoliopsida > Apiales > Araliaceae > Panax > Panax notoginseng. The sequence continues at coordinate 242,067,789 of CM029012.1, forward strand.
TAAAAATCTGGATTGTTACATCATTCCCTCCTTACAAGGATTATGTCCTCAGAATCACAACTCAAACCACTCATTCGTTACAATCTTCCCTACTTACAAAGATTCTGTCCCCATAATCGAAGACAGAAATTAAACAATTAATTCAGAGTAATCTTTCATCATTTTATCTAAATATAGGTTTTATATTTCTTACTACATTCATTACTTTAACAAATTCTAGGTTTCATTTCATAACTTTCACTTGAACTCAATTATATTCTGAATATTATATATCTTAACCCATTCATTTCCCTTTCTAAGGATCGCTATCATAAACACTCGGGATATTACATTCACCCTTTCTTCTAAAAATTTCGTCCTCGAAATTTTATTTATTAATTTTTATTCATTCATTCTATCAAAGTAGATTTTACGTCACTACTTCATTCATTCATTGGTTTCTATAACCACTTTCTTTCCACAAAGATCATTCTACAATTATTAACTTTTCTATTAAAAGTTTCACATTATTCTTTGATGATTCATATCCTTCTCACTTCAAAATCTCTTTTCTCACTTATTCAACATACTCATCATCCAGTGTTGCATTCTACGACTTACTTCTTTCTAAGGAATATTTTCCTTTTTCACTTCCATCTTGCAGAATAACAAGAATCTTCCACAATTGTTCAATAATTGGGAAGTAGTTTGAATAACTCAGGAATTTAAAAGATTCCAAATCATGCTGAGGGTCATAAGACCACGAACTATGTCCACACTTGCAAGTAATCTTTCGACTTCAACTTTAACAGTCATAAAACTATAAGGACCCCCGTATTTAGGGTGTTAAGCCCTTCGTACTATGTATTGTGCACAAATATTTAAACGCTATGCGTATGTCCATAGTTATAAGTAATCTTTCAACTTAAACTTTAACAGTCATAAGACTATAGGGACTTCTCGTACTTAGGGTGATCAGCCCTTCATACAATGTATTGTGCACAAACATCTCAACGCCTCCGCGTAATCCCCTATAAAAGGGTTGTTCATCTCAGCTTTTCAACATCTGAATCCCACCAAAACAATTTGGTTTGACATAACTTCTCAAGAAATGCATGCATTTCATGAACATCTTTCAATATTTGTCTAGCTGAATCAAATAGCATAGACCTCTACAATAACTCGGACATTAACCGAAATATACATATACATACATATATATGTATTCTCATATCTTAAAGAAATCTCAAAAATCTTTTTATGACGTCATGATACCGCACTATATTTACAGTTCGTTGAGGATTCCGTCATTTGGTGACTTTATCATACTACATCATACCATAGTGGGCTGACGATCCTTAGATCACCTCCAACACTAGGTAATACTGCATTGATGACTCCATCGTTTTTATCATCTTTGCACCAGGTTACATGATGCATTAATGATATAAAATACATTTTGATATATTACAAATCATTTTTGTCTAGCCGAAGTAATTAGCATGGACATACGAATAACAATATTGTTGTTAAAACTCATTGGTTCCATCATTTGATCCAATGTTATTCAAGAAAATAAAAGTGTAAACATCAGCACGAAGTCAATAAATTTCGAAAGTCTAGCATAGCTAGTAGATTTAGAATACATATGCTTCCACCATCAACTCCACTTTCTATAATGATCCATTGCTTAATAGGTCTATCTATTCCTATCATCCTCAATACTCCATTCACACTTAATTATACCTTAGTTCATCAAACTTACCACACGTTATGAGTTCAAGAACTTGCCACAATCATATGAGTTTAAGAACTTATCCTAGTCAGACCATAGGCGTCCATTCGCTGAGGGGTTCAAAAACATACCATATAATTATGAGTCACGAACCTAACATAAGTATGAGTTTTAAGAACTCGCACTTAACTTTATAATATTCTCTAACTATACTCTACCTATCTGTTATACACATGAGAAAAGAATCACCTTCTCAACAGGCATATAGCAAATAGCGCGACACAAATATTCCAATGATTATCAATGTGATAAATTGAGTACAAGCACAAAACCCTCACCCATACAAAGGTTTGTATAACTCAGCCACCACCTGAGTTCTCAATTGAAATCCCACCTAACTCTATCTTACTCTTAACTTGCTCTTTGCTCGATACGAATTTCTCGTATCACATTATCTCTAACTTCTCGCGAGTTATCTCGTACTATTTCATAGTACACCATCTTTATAGCATTAAGCTATAATTATTCAAGCATTACATACCATATTTCAGATCACTTAAACAGACCACATCGTGATCTTATTCTATAATCATCTCCCTTAAAATTCTTTTCTTAACTCGTGATCGTTTTGTTTTACGATCCTCATTCTTTCCTTCTTCTTTTTTTCATCATTTACGATATTATTCGTTATCTTGGCTATTGGAGTTAGGAAACTACCATTTCTTATCTTTATATCTCTTCAAGATTCTTCTTTGAATCTTCTTGTTTATAAAAATAATTCTTCCTTTAAGAATTTCTAACTTCATTTACATAGCTCAATATTTCATTCGAGTTCTACACTTTCATCATATGTGTCTATTTCTACACTTGGTACACCTCAAGTCTCTAACAGTTTCAATATGGTACGCTGAGTGGTTTCCCACAAACAACCAACAAACTAGGTTCCGAGTTACTAGTTCGTATATACCTCCGCTCTATGAAGGAATCGTTTAGCCCAGATACCATACATCAACTACTAAAGAGTACAATTGCACCATACTTAGATATAACTCTCTTTTCTTAACTTCTTTATCATTCTCTTTTTATAGACATTGTCTATTTATTATCACCTTACATCCTTATTATTGGAGTTGGGTAACCCCACATTCATATTCCTGATAACTCTGCGAGATTCTTCTTTGAATCGTTTCACGCAAGTTTAAATCCCCTCTTTATAAATTGCTTAAATTACTTCTTATTGTTCAAACTCTATTTGAGCTTATTCTTTCATTATCTTCACCTCTCCTCTCTAAGGTTATAGCCTACGGTACTCCTACCTAAGGTTTATAACCTATAGCATTGATACCAACTGTAACGACCCCAAAATCCATACAATTTAAAATCTCAACTTCAGTCGTTAACCATACATTAAATCTCTAATTTTACATCATTATTCGATATTAAAAACACTAAAATAGCGGAATATTTAAAACGTTTATACATATCTTTCTTTCTTGTCCTGAATCGCAACCTTTACACTATATCTCTTTGATTCAATCTTATATCGTGAATCGTTACAACAAAATCACTATACAAAGTCTTACATCATAACTAAATATCCATATACATTGGATAGCTCAACTTACAATTTAACAACATATTACGTTCAAAATATGAAATACATTTCTCATAAAACATAAGTAATCTTCGTGAATATAGATCTCTATAACTCACTTAGCACATATCTTTACCTTAAAATCTTGACCTGCAAAAGTGGTTATTTGTAAGAGTGAGCTCGACAGCCCAGCGAAGTCTAACAGTTTTCATGCATCACATAACACATAATAACATGCTCGATATACATCTCATTAAAGTAACATGGCATACATGCTTTTAATTCACATAGCAAATATAAAGATTGAGTTCCTTACTCAATCATCATTACTTAGCCAAAACAATGCAGTCATATATTGACTTTAACACTTTATGATTCAACATGCATAACATATCATGCAATTTAAAATAGTTCATCAAGTCCACATAGAAAATAGGAACCGAAAGACTTGCCTTGATCGTTGTTTACCAATAATAGCTTAACAGCTTACAGTTATCTGCACTTCACGTGCCCTACACAATTATATAATCATACACATCAACTATTAGTCATATAACAACACATAGCAATTGTAATGTAAACTCTACTCCACATCTCATAATCTTTCCTATTAATTAGCACACAATGGTCAATTAGATGGTGTTAACTTTTCGACTTATGACTCACTATATTTCTTCTTAGTCAAACTCGAAGTTCAAGTGCTTAAGTCTTGCAAGGACTACTTATTGGTTTTATATTAAACCCATTCCATATCTCATAATATCCATTTCAATTGAATTGAAAAACTTTTTAAGTTCATTAACACATGGCACGGCGTTTCGACGTTCATTCGTCACACGCCCGATTTGCCTCTCTTGTGTATGCTTACTATGCTTCTATAACTCATCTAATACATCATGTATTAATGATAAGCATCATTATAATTACTAATATTCATGTTTTATAACTTAGGACATCATCTTTTATGGTCAAGAGCACTACACATGCATATGTGCATGTCCGACGCCCTCCGATTGCCTCCGAAAACACAACAGTCCTAAAGATGACCATTTTGACCCATCCTAATATCCTCAAATTGACAAACTTAAAGAACGAAAGTTATAGGTTTACTCGTCCTCGTTCTGGATCATCTTGAATCACCTCAATCGGAGTTCGTATGAGAAAGTTATGGCCATTTTACTAAAGGAGGTTAAAACTGTCCGAGTTAGACTACAAATCTGGCGCTGGGGCGCGAGGACAAAGCCAACTAGTGGTGCTGGGGCATGAATTTCAGCGCTGGGGTGTGAACTTCTGGCGCTCGGGTGTGAATTTTGGCGCCGGGGCGCGATTTTTGGCGCTGGGGCTCAAATTTTGGCGTTGGGGCGCCGAAACTTGCAGAACACAACCACGAAGAACAGAACAGTACTACTGTCTTTATTTTTAACAACAATTAACACCAATTAACATGTATATCTTCACGTAATTTACACATAAACGCTAACAATCATTCATATACTAGTTACTAACCACTAAACAACGATTTCAGAAAACTTAATTCTTTGAAAACACTGTTTTAAAACCAAAACTCCATAGTTGATATATTTTAACACAGTAAACACTGTAAATTCTAATAACAACCAATTTGTTTACCTTAACTACAATTCTCTGAAATTTATAACAAATGAATTAACATAATCAAAGTTTAATCTCTCAATTAGTATAATCTAATTTTATTATCATACAAAATTTAACAATCATTGTTCATATGTTTACTGTAAATCTATTTTCTTCTTGTAACCGTAAATTAGCATACAATCTTATCTATACATTAAGCATACAATCATATATATACATATATACATGCTAGTTATTACCAAAACACATGATTTAGTAAAGCATAGTTTATAGACAATTTTTGTAAAGAACCTTATATTACAGTCAAATTCACATATACATAGAGACTTTAGGCACAATTACGTAAAACATATATACGTATAAAGGTTATGCCACATACCTTCTAATTGATCAGTAATCCTTGCTAACACCACTGGAATTGTTTGAAAACCTCATGTACACACTCACAATTTCTCTGATAATCCTCTCCCAAAACTTTTTGACAAAAATCTCTTCTCTGCAAACCTTTCTCTTTTCTTCTCTTTTCTTAGACTTACGTTAAGTCCAAATGCAGTTTACGTAAAAATCAAAGTCAACCACGATTTACAAACGTCTAAAAAACCGACGTTACTAATAACCTTATTAATTCAGCTGTTACCAAAAATTATTATATATATTTATATTTTTTTTAATTTATATTATTAATAAATCACATTTAAAAAGTCCAAAAGCCATATGATTTTGTTTGGTAAAATAAATTAAAACTACTTTAATTTATTTTAATAATCACTTATAATATAGTTATTTATCACACTTCTAATTAATTAAGTTTTCATACTTAATTTAATTAATTCTAATAACAATTTATTGCATAATATAATAATTTATTTAATCATTATAAACTCTCTAACTTAATTATTGAATTAAATTAGATTTCTATTTCAAAATAATTACTTTCCTTAACTCATTAGTTATTTATTAAACAAATAAATTATCAAATCACATCAAATCAATTAAACAAATACTTATTCAACGATAAACACAACCATTAAATATTTATATAATTTAATAAATATTTAAATATTATAATTAAAAATTTGGATTGTTACATCATTCCATCCTTACAAGGATTCTGTCCTCAGAATTACAACTCAAACCACTCATTCGTTACAGTCCGTCCATTCCTCTTTGACCTTGATCTGTATTATGTTTGGGTCGTCTATAGTTCGTGCAAGCTTTGTAGGAACGTAGGGCCCATTCTGAACAGTTTCAAATAGATCTTCAGCTATTGAATCTATGTATGCTTGCATCCGAACTTTCTAGTTGGCAAATTTATCTTTGTTGTACATAGGTGGCTTGCTGCCTCCTCCAGTCTTTGATTCGCTTATCAGGTGTGCCATTGGATCTACTCAAACTTTATAGGCTTTTTGATAGAACCTGCTCTGTTGCCAATTGTTAGTTCTCGGAGGCACAATAGTTATCTAGAAGGGGGGGTTGAATTGATATTTAAAATCTTTTCATTTTACTTTGTTAGTTTTGATAACGATTCAAACATAGAGGAATTAAGATTTGTTTGTTCTCCCTTTTAGATATAGTGAGTTAATGAGAGTAAGGCAATTATAACAGTTATAGCAAGAATGTAAGAGACATAACAGTTTTAAGTGTTTCAAAGCACTTAAAGCTCTTATTCCACTCTTCTACTCCTCGAGTAAGAAATCCACTAAGGATATCTTTTACACTTTATGAATCTCACAGATTCCTTCTAGACCATCAGTCTAGGCATTTCTTAGTTCACTTTTGAAATCTTCAAGTCCAGCAGACTTAGTTCTTCACAGTTCACTTAGAACTCTTCAAGTCCTTCTGACTTGGAACTCTTACTTCACTTAAATGGTAATTGTTAAGTTCTTGATTGGTGCTACTCAGTTGCTGTTAAGCACTTGTTTGAAAGAACTGAGTAGCTGAGCAGGCTTTCTCTTTTTCTCAGATCGTAGAGTTTGAGCGTTGAGTGTTCTTCAGCGTTTTGTTCAATGCTTGCTTAGTTGATAGATGTTTTGCATATATGTGATCCTTAAAATCTATTCGTTGAAGACATCCGTTGAAGCATTAAATGCGTTTGACATTTCTGAACTTTGATGGAGACTTTTTTGCACATCTTCTAAATTGCATTCTGGCCCACTGACACAGCAGACTGCTTTCCTCACCTAACACCTGAAAAGGTTTTTTCTTCTGACCCATGGTCCTTTCCTTAGCTTCTTCAATATGTTTCTTTGTTGTATAATAAGGATATCTTTTGTGTCGTTGGGACTGGTGAGAACTTCAACGTTTATAACCCATTCCACATTTGTTGGGATTTATCTTTAAACAAATGGGCAAGGGATGATGTTTCTGACACATGAAGATGATACTCTACGATTCAGATCGTGGTGTCGTGCCACCTTGGTGCTTGATCTGATACTAGCACACGTGAACACTACGATTTCTCTTAAGGGCTGACACACTACAATCTTTACTTTCTTGTCTTGTAGACTCTATGTTTTCGAGAGCACACTACGATCTCTGAGTTGGCTTGACAAATGTTGGGACCACTCTACGATTTTCGGAGAGGCCCTTCAAAACAGACACACTGTAACGACCCCAAAAATTCATACAATAATATTCTCATTCTCGATAGTTAACAGTACAACTTTAATCTATCTTTACATTATTATTCAATATTAAAATCACTAAAAATGCGAAATATTTAAAACTTTTATACATTTCCTTCTGTATTGCCCTAAATCGCAACCTTTACATTACATCTCTTCGATTCAAATTTATATCATGAATCATTACAACAAAATGACTATCTAATGTCTTACATCATAAATAGATATCCATATATATGGGATAGCTCAACTTATAATTCAACAACATGTTACATTCTAAATATTAAATACATTTCTCATAAAACATAAGTAATCTTAAAGTATCACATCTAATTCATATCTTTCAAGTAGCACATAACTTTACCTTAAATCTTTAACCTGTAAAAGTGGTTATTCGCAAGGGTGAGCTCGACAGCCCAGAAAAAATAACTGTTTTCATGCATCACATAAGACATAATAACATGTGCAACATATACCTCATAAACATTAGACTAACATAACATACGTGTTACATTTCATATAACAAGTATAAAGATTGAGTTCCTTACTCAATCAATATTTATTATTCAATCAACGTAGTCATAAATTGACTTTAGCGTTTCATACTTTCAATATATATAAAACACTTCATGCTCTTTGCAACAAATATTTAAAATAGTTCATCATCAAGTTCACATAACAAATAGGAACTGAAAGACTTGCCTTGATCGTTGTTTACAACAGTATAACAGCTTACAGTTATCTACACTTCACGTGCCCTACACAATTGTATAATCATACACATCAACTATTAGTCACATAGCAATGCATAGTAGTTGTAATTTAAACTTTACTCTACATCTCATAACCTTTCTTATTAATCAATATACAATGTTCAACTTGATTGTGTTAACTTTCGACTTACATCTCACTATATTTCATACTCAAAATTCATTCAAGTGTTTAAGTCTTACTAGGACTACTTATTGGTTTTATATTAACCCCATTCACTATCTTATAATAGTCATTTCATTCAATTTAAAACACTTTTTACGTTCACTAACACTTGTCATGGCGTTTTGACGTTCATTCGTCACACGCCCGATTTGTTTCTCTTGTGTATGCTTAGTATGCTTATATAACTTATCTAATATATTATTTATTAATCTTAAACATCATTATATTTACTAACATTTATGTTTTATAACTTAGAAAAACATCTTTTATCGTCAGAAGAACTACACTTGCATACGTGTATGCCCGACGCCCTCTGATTGCCTCCGAAAACAAAAAAGTCCTAAAGATGACAATTTTGACCCCTGTTCCTGACCTTAAATTGAAAACCTTAAAGCATAAAAACTGTAGGTCTATTCGTCCTCGTTCCGGATCATCTTGAATCACCTCAATCGGAGTTTGTATGAAAATGTTATGCTCATTTTAGTAAAACATGTCTGGTTATTTTTTTTCCAAAATTTGGCTAGACAGACGACCCCCCCCCCCCCCCCCCCCGCTGAGGCGGGGGTTTTTACACTAGGACAGCCCGCCAGGGTGGGGGTCCCTTATGCTAGTTCGCGAATTTTGATACCGTACACTACAGAAAGCCAATTTAGGCCTACAAACTCCTTTCTAACAACCATACTAAATTACCCAAGGTGTAATATGTTTACAGAAACATAAACTAATATTTCTAACATGTTTCTTATCACATAAACAACATAAATATTAAGATTACAACCTTTAAACTTCCCTATTTCTCTTATTTCCTCTTCTCTTGACATTCATAGCGAAATTCTTCACTATGAATTCGTTTTACAATCAAAACAGTTGATTCTATTTACATTGTTTTCATTTCTTCATACATTTTCATAATCAATAGCCAATTTATACATTAGACAATGAATTGAGTACCAATTTTGTTGCTGATTTAAACCATATTAAACATATATCAATGTAAACTCACTGTAATATGTTTTCCCCAATAATAACATATATTACATGAATCAATTTACTCTAAATAATCTATAAACCATATGAACACAACTTATATCAACAATTATCATATAAATTCACATAATAAACAATTACTCCTTCACACCAATTTTACAGAAAATTTTTCATGTATATAAAAACTAGAAATTTATGAGAAAACTAAAAAATAACAAAAGTTGGGTTTTACATTGCTAGAAGATGATTACAACAACTTCTTCTCCTAAATTCTCAATTCATTGAGAATTTTCTCTTCTCCCTTCTCTCTTTTCTTTCTTTCTTTTCTCTTCTTTTTCTTCTTCTCTGTTCTTTCTACCTTCTCTAACTTACGTACTTAAGAACATATAACGTATAACATAATAGATATAAATTATATAATATAAATATATATGTAACTGATATCAGTTACATCTCTTTGAAAATCAAAAGCCATAAGGCTTGTTTGGCTAAACATTTTTAAAACTTAATGACTTAAAATCCTTATGCCTTGTTTGGTAAAACCTATTTAAATAAAAGACTTAACATTCATTAAGCCTTGATTGACAAAACTAAATTAAACTCCTTCAATTTATTTTAATAACTCATTTATAGTGTAGTTTATGGTCACACTTTATTTAATCAAATTCTAATATTCAATTTAATTAAATCTAATAACAATTACTATCAAATATATTTATATTCATTCACCATTTTAATTAAGTGAATTACTCTCATTATTTATGAAATTTTAATGCATACCAATTTCATTGCCATAAAGCATAATAATCGAATTATATTATTTCATAATATAATTTTCAACTTAATTAAATTAACTAATATTATTTAGTTAATTAACTTCCCATAACAATCTCATTTAATTTATTTAATAGTTAAATTAACTATTAAACCTTATTTTCCAAACATATACATCTCTTTTATATTCACACTTAATCTCTTCACACTAAATCACATATTTCACGATAAATTGCGAATATATATACTTACCCACACTCAAAACACATAATTTAAAATATATACATTTCATAATAAGAATTTTAATTATTAAATTCTTATTTTAATAACTTATAAAAATTCTGGTTGTCACATCCTTCCCTCCTAATAAGGATTCCGCCCTCGGAATCACCGAAACCCTACCTTACTAAGGTTTTCATCAAATCTCTTCAAACAAATTTATCGTTGACTAACTTTAACACATTACCTTAATATAGGTTTTATATTTTGTACTACCTTCATTTCTTTAACAAATTCTAGGTTTTATTTCATAACTTTCACTTGAACTCAATTATATTTTGAGTATTATAAATTCTATAACCCATTCATTTCCTTTTCTACGGATCATTATCATAAACACTCGGGATATTACATTCACCCCTTCTTCTAATAATTTCGTCCTCGAAATTTTATTTATTACTCTTCATTTATTCAATCTATCAAAATAGATTTTACGTTAATACTTTATTCATTCATTAGGTTCTATAACCATTTTTTTTCCACAAAGATCTTTCTACAATTATTAACTATTCTATTTAAAGTTTTACATTATTCTTTGATAACTCATCTCCTTCTCACTTCAAAATTTCTTTTCTCACTTATTCAACATATTCATCATTCAGTGTCGCATTCTACGACTTACTTCTTTCTGAGGAATATCATCCTTACCACATTCGCCTTTTAGAATAGCAAGAATCTTCCACAATTGCTCAATAATTGGGAAGCAGTATGAATAACTCAGAAATTTAAAAGATTCCAAATCATGCTAAGGGGTCATAAGACCTTGAACTATGTCCACGGTTATAAGTACTCTTTCAACTTAAACCTTAACAGTCATTAGGCTATAGGGACTCCCGTAGTTAGGGTGTTAAGCCCTTCGTACGATGTATTGTGCACAAACATCTAAACGCTATGTGTATATGTCCATAGTTATAAGTATTCTTTCAACTTAAACTTTAACAGTCATAAGACTATTGAGACTCCTCGTACTTAGGGGGATCATCCATTCGTACAATATATTGTGCATAAACATCTTAACGCATTGCATAAAATAAGTCCCCTATAATAGGGTTGTTCATTTCAGCTTTTCAACAACTGAATCCGCACCAAAACAATTTGGTTTGTCATAACTTCTCAAGAAACGCTTGAATTTCATGAACATTTTTTAATATTTGTCTAGCTGAATCAAATAGCATAGACTTCTACAGCAATTCGGACATCAATCGAAATATACACACACCCAGACACACACACACACACACACACACACACACACACACACACATATATATATATATATATATATATATATATATATATATATATTCTCATATCTTAAAGAAATATCAAAAAAAATTATGACATCATGATATTGTATTGTATTTACAGTTCGTTTGAGGATTCCGTCATTTGGTGATTTTATCATACTACATCATACCATAGTGGGTTGACGATCCTTAGATCACATCCAACACTAAGTAATACTGCATTGATGACTCCATCGTTTTTATCATCTCTGCACCATGCAGGTTCTATGATGCATTGATGATATAAAACATACATTTTGATATATTTGAAATCATTTTTGTCTAACCGAAGCAATTAGCATAGACATATGAATAACGTTGTTGTTTTTAAAACTCATTGATTTTATCATTTGATCCAATGTTTTTCAAGAAAATAGAAGTGCAACATCAGCACGAAGTTAATAAATTAAGTCTAACATAACTAGTAGATTTAGAATATCCAGGTATCCATCATCTTCAATCTCTACTCCATTACTTTATTACTTAACTAATTCTTTTTATTTATAGCACCACCAATACTCTTATACTAAATGTTATTGTATTTCACCTTACAATCTTCCTATACCCCCAATATAATTCATCAAACTTACTACACATTGGAAGTTCAGGAACTTGCCACAATAATATGAGTTTAAGAACTTATCCTAGTCATACCATAGGCGTCCATTCGTTCAGGGGTTCAAAACATACCATATTATTATGAGTCACGAACTTACCATATGCATTAGTTTTAAGAACTCACACCTAACCCTAATAATATCTAACTAATCTTAATAGTTTCTAACTATCAAATATACACATGAGAAAAGAATCACCTTTTCGCCACATATACATTGATAGCGCGACACCAACATTCCAATGATTATCAATGTGATAAACTGAGTGCAAGCATAAAACCTTCGTCAATACAAAGGTTTGTACAACTCAGCCACCACATGAGTTCTCAATTAAAATCCCACGTAACTCTATCTTGCTTATAACTTGCTATTTGCACGATACGAATTCCTCGTATCACATTATCTACAACTCCTCATGAGTTTATCTTGTACTATTTCATAGTACATTCATAGCATCAAGCTATAATTATTCAAACATTACAAACCATCTTTCTTTTATAACTTAAACAGATCACGTCGTGATTTTATTCTATAATCATCTCCCTTAAAAAATTTCTTAACTCGTGATCGTTTTGTTTTACGATCCCCTTTCTTTCCTTTTTCATCATTTACGACATTATTCGTTATCTTGGATATTGGAGTTAGGTAACTCCCATTTCTTATCTTTATATCTCCTCAAGATTCTTCTTTGAATTTTCTTGTTTATATAACAATTTTTCCTTTAAGAATTTCTAACTTCATTTACATTGCTCAACATTTCATACGAGTTCCACATTTTTATCATACGTATCCATTTCTATATTTGGTACACATCGAGTCTCTAATAGTTTTAATATGGTATGCTGAGTGGTCTCCCACAAACAACCATCAAACTAGGTTCCGAGTTACTAGTGCGTATATACCTCCACTCTATGAAGGAATCGTTTAGCCCCGATATCATACATCAACTATTAAAGAGTACAATTGTACCATACTTAGATATAACTTTTTATTCTTAACTTCTTTATCATTCTCTTCTTATAGACATTGTCTATTTATTATCACCTTACATTCTTATTATTGGAGTTGGGTAACCCCACATTCAAATTCCTTATAACTCTGCAAGATTCTTTTTTGAATCCTCTTACGCATGTTTTAATCCCTTCTTTATAAATTTCTTAAATTACTTCTTATTGTTCAAACTCTATTTGAGCTTATTCATTCATTATCTTTTCCTCTCTTCTCTAAGGTTATAGCCTAAGGTACTACTACCTAAGGTTTATAACCTACAGCTTTGATACCAACTGTAACAACCCCAAAAATTCATACAATAATATTCACAGTCTCGATCGTTAACAATACAACTTTAATCTATCTTTGCATCATTATTCAATATTAAAATCACTAAAAATGCGAAATATTTAAAACTTTTATACATTTCCTTCTATATTTCCCTAAATCATAACCTTTACATTATATCTCTTTGATTCAAATTTATATCATGAATCGTTACAATAAAATGACTATACAATATCTTACATCATAAATAGATATCCATATGTACCGGATAGCTCAACTTACAATTCAACAATATGTTACATTCAAAATATTAAATACATTTCTTATAAAACATAAGTAATCTTCAAGTATCACATCTGATTCATATCTTTCAAGTAGCACATAACTTTACCTTAAATCTTTAACCTGCAAAAGTGATTATTTGCAAGGGTGAGCTCGACAGCCCAGTAAAATCTAACAATTTTTATGCATCACATAGCACATAATAACATGCGGAACATATATCTCATAAACATTGGACTAACATAACATACATGCTGCATTTCTTATAACAAGTATAAAGATTGAGTTCCTTACTCAATCAACATTTATTATTCAATCAACGTAGTCATAAATTGACTTTAGCATTTCATACTTTTAATATATATAAAATACTTCATTCTCTTTGCAACAAATATTTAAAACAGTTCATCATCAAGTCCACATAACAAATAACAACTGAAAGACTTGCCTTGATCGTTGTTTACCAATAACAGTATAACAGCTTACAGTTATCTACACTTCACGTGCCCTGCACAATTGTATAATCATACACATCAACTATTAGTCACATAGCAACGCATAGTAGTTGTAATGTAAACTTTACTCTACATCTCATAACCCTTCTTATTAATCAATACACAATGTTCAACTTGATTGTGTTAACTTTCGACTTACATCTCACTATATTTCATACTCAAAGTTCATTTAAGTGTTTAAGTCTTGCTATGACTACTTATTGGTTTTATATTAACCCCATTCACTATCCTATAATATTCATTTCATTTGATTTAAAACACTTTTTACATTCACTAACACTTGTCACGGCGTTTCGACGTTCATTCGTCACACGCCCGATTTGTCTCTCTTGTGTATGCTTAGTATGCTTATACAACTTATCTAATACATCATTTATTAATCTTAAACATCATTATATTTACTAATATTAATGTTTTATAACTTAGAAAAATATCTTTTATCGTCAGAAGCACTACACTTGCAAATGTGCATGCCCGACGCCCTCTGATTGCCTACAAGAACACAATAGTCCTAAAAATAACAATTTTGACCCCTATTCCCGACCTCGAATTGACAAACTTAAAACATAAAAGTTGTAGGACTATTCGTTTTTGTTCTGGATCATCTTGAATCGCCTCAATTGGAGTTCGTATGAAAACGTTATGCTTATTTTCGTAAAACATGTCTGATCAGTTTTTTTTTCCAAAATTTTGCTAGACAGACTACCCCCTCCGATGGGGTTGGGTTTTTTACACTAGGACAGCCCATCGGGGCGGGGATCCCTTTTGCTAGTTCGTGAATTTTGATCCCGTACACTATAGAAAGCCAAATTAGGCCTACAAACTCTTTTCTAACAACCATACCAACTTACCCAAGGTGTAATACATTTACTAAAACATAAACTAATGTTTCTAACATGTTTTTAATCACATAAACAACATAAATATCAAGATTACAACCTTTAAATTTTCTTATTTCTCTTGTTTCATCTTCTCTTGACATTCATAGCGATATTCTTCACTGTGAATTCGTTTTACAACCAAAACAGCTGGTTCTAATTACATTATTTTCATTTCTTCATGTATTTTCACAATCAATAGCCAATTTATACATTATACAATGAACTGAGTACCAATTTTGCTGCTAAATTAAACCATATTCAACATATATCAATGTAAACTCACTGTAATATGTTTCCCCCCATAATAACATATATTACATGAATCATTTTACTCTAAATCATCTATAAACCATATGAACACAACTTATATCAACAATTATTATATAAATTCACATAATAAACAATTACTCCTTCATACCAATTTTATAGAAAACTTTTCATGTATATAAAAACTAGAAATTTAGGAGAAAACTAAAAAAAATAAGAAAAGTAGGGTTTTAACTTGCTAGGAGATGATTACAACAACTTCTTCTCCTAAATTCTCAATTCACTGAGAATTTTCTCTTCTCCCTTATCTCTTTTCTTTCTTTCTTTTCTCTTCTTTTTATTCTTCTTTGTTCTTTCTCCCTTCTCTAACTTACGTACTTAGGAACATATAACGTATAACATAATAGATATAAATTATATAATATAAATATATATGTAACTGATATTAGTTACATCTCTTTGAAAATCAAAAGCCATAAGGCTTGTTTGGCTAAATATTTTTAAAACTTAATGACTTAAAATCCTTATGCCTTGTTTGGTAAAACCTATTTAAATAAAAAACTTAAAATTCATTAAGCCTTATTTGGCAAAACTAAATTAAACTCCTTCAATTTATTTTAATAACGCATTTATAATATAGTTTATGGTCACGCTTTATTTAATCAAATTCTAATATTCAATTTAATTAAATCTAATAACAACTACCATCAAATATATTTATATTCATTCACCATTTTACTTAAGTGAATTACTCTCATTATTTATGAAATTTTAATGCATACCAATTTCATTGCCATAAAGCATAATAATCGAATTATATTATTTCATAATATAATTTTCAACTTAATTAAATTAACTAATATTATTTAGTTAATTACCTTCCCGTAACAATCTCATTTAATTTCTTTAATAGTTAAATTAACTATTAAACCTTATTTTCCAAATATATACATCTCTTTTATATTCACACTTAATCCATTCACACTAAATCACATATTTAAAGATAAATTACAAATATATATACTTACCCACACTCAAAACACGTAATTGAAAATATATACATTTCATAATAAGAATTTTAATTATTAAATTCTTATTTTAATAACTTATTAAATTCGGTTTGTCACACATACTACGATCCTCGAAGCTCTACGATTCTGCTTTGGCTTTCTGCAATCTCTTGATCAGCTCGATAGACTACAATTTTGTTGAAGCCTATCTATTACCACTTAAGGCGGAGACGTTCATAAATCATATCAACAAGATATTTGATGTCTTGGGATGCTCCGAGGAGCAAAAGGTTCACTTTGCCACCTTCATGTTGCAGGTCTGTAAAGCGTACTCAACCTGCCGCACTGAAGATGTCTTGGGAGAAGTTCCAAGAACTGTTCAACGACAAGTACTTTTCCGAAAGTATTCGTCACATGAAGGAGGTAGATTTCATCAAGCTGAAGCAGAACAATATGACCGTGTCACAGTACAAAGCTAAGTTTGTCGAGTTGTCCCGGTTTGCGTCCCACTTGGTTAATAATGAGGAGAGAATGACACGGATGTTTCTGAGATACGTCAATACCTAATTTCTCATAAACTGTGTTTGTATTCAGATGTTGTAAATAGGGCTCAGTTATTGGAACGTGATAATGAGTCAACCCAATCAAGGGAGAGCAGCCGACAAAATGATAATACCAGTGGCAGCAGTCATCGAAGTGGTGACAACAAACGTGGAGGGAATCGACATGCTAGAAATGGTAACCACTTCGGTGGTAATCATGGCCAAGACAATAAGAGTGGACGTTTCAAGAAGAGGAGATTCAACAATGATGGAAAGACGTCTTCACCAGCACCCGTTGTTAAGGAAGGAGAATGACCACCTATCATATGCTTCAAATGCGTAGGGGAGGGCCACATCAGTCCAAAATATGTGATGCAGTCCAAAGCGTGTTATAATTGTGAAAGAGAAGGTCACCTAGCCCGATTTTGTCATGCACCGAAGACAAGTCTAGCTGGGATGAAGGCACCAAAGGTTGTCCTAGAAAAGTCAAAACTAATAGTTCAAGGGAGAGTGTTTGTCGTGACCTCCCAGAAAGTAAGGAACCCGAATGAGGTCATCACGGGTAAGCTTATCATAAACTCTAGCGAAGTCTATACCTTATTTGATACTGGTTCTAGCCATTCTTTTATTTCTCCTACTTGCGCTTAACGTTTAAATTTGACTCCGGAGAAATTAGACTTTGACTTATCTGTTGAAACTCCGTTGGGAGAAACCTTTATTATATCCACTGTTTATAAGTCTTTTTTGGTTCAAATCGGTACCATCACAATACATGTCGATCTTATTTCATTGAAAATACTTGCATTTGACGTAATTCTAGGGATTGGTTGGTTAACTACTCATCATGCAAAAAATTGAATATTTTTGTAAGGTTGTTAGTTTTCATATTCCTAACCAACCTATTATGCGAATTCAAGCAACCAAACCATTAAAATCAATCACTGTCATCTCAAGCCATAAAGCTATTCGTTTATTGAAAAATGGATGTCAAGCTTTCTTAGCTCATGTCACAGATTTAAACAAAAATACGTCAGTTTTGAGTGATATTTCTATTGTTAATAAATTTCCTGACGTATTCCCTGAAGAACTTCCTGGCCTACCCCCAGAGCGTAAAATTGAATTTTGTATTGACCTTAAACCCGGTACAAAACCCATTTTCAAAGCCCCATATCGAATGGCTCCTATTAAACTTCAGGAGTTAAAGACCCAATTGCAGGAATTATTAGACATCGGTTTCATTCGTCCTAGTACATCTCCTTAGGGTGCTCCTGTTCTATTCGTGAAGAAAAAAGATGGGAGTATGCAACTCTGTATTGATTATCGGGAGTTGAATCATGTCACCATAAAGAATAGGTACCCATTGACATGTATTAATGACTTATTTGACCAATTCCAAGGCGCTAAATTCTTTTCAAAGATCGATCTTCATTCTGGATATCATCAGTTAAAGGTTAGAACCGATGACATTCCAAAGACGGCTTTCAAAACTCGGTACGGGCATTATGAATTCCTAGTCACGTCTTTTGGATTGACTAATGCTCCTACTGCCTTCATGGATATGATGAACCAACTATTCAAGGAATATTTAGATCACTTTGTGGTCGTCTTTATTGATGACATCCTCAAATAATCCAAAAGCCGTGAAGATCATGAGCAACACTTGAGGCTGATACTCCAAAAGCTTAGTGAAAACAAGCTTTATGCCAAGTTAAAGAAATGCGAGTTCTGGCTTGAGGAAGTAGCATTTCTTGGGCACGTAATATCAAGTCATGGAATATCTGTTAACCCGACAAAGATTGAAACTATTCAAAGCTGGGAGCAACCTAAATCAATGATCGAAGTACGTAGCTTTCTCGGCTTAGCTGGTTATTATCGGAGATTCGTAGAAGGGTTTTCTCGAATCACTACTCCATTAACTCAGTTGACTCAGAAAGATATAAAATTCAGTTGGAGCGTGGAATGTGAGAAGAATTTTTAAGAACTCAAGAGGAGACTCATTTCAGCACTTGTTCTGACAATTCAATCTGGTTTGGAGGGATTTGTCATCTATAGTGATGTTTCGGACAAAGGGTTAGGATGTGTTCTCATGCAACATGGGAAAGTCATAGCCTATGCCTCTCGGCAACTCAAAGAATATGAGAGGAATTATCCTACTCATGATCTAGAGTTGGCAACAGTTATCTTCGCACTTAAAATTTGGAGACATTACTTGTATGGGGAGAAAGTGGAGTTCTTTACGGATCATAAAAGCCTCAAATATTTCTTCACCCAAAAAGAACTCAACATACGGCAACGACGTTGGCTTGAACTGCTAAAAAATTATGATCATACCGTTCAATACCATCCTGGTAAAGCGAACGTAGTAGCTGACGCATTGAGTAGAAGATCATATGCGGCTACGAGTGCGATATTGTCAACGCAAAGGCCCATTTTATCTTACTTGCAAAGGATGGAGTAGAGTTAAAGACTTCAGGGACCCACGTGATGATGGCAAAAATATGAGTAAAACCGACTTTAATCGATAAAGTTAAAGCTGCTCAAGCTACAGACCTAGAGCTGATGCATATGAGAAAGAAAGTGTAAGAAGGTGCTATGCCAGAAGCAAGAATCGATGAAGAAGGAATATTTCGAGTCAACTCCAGACTTTGTGTTCCTAACGACCTTGATTTAAAGTATAAAATCATGATGGAGGCGCACAACACACCGTTTGCAATCCATCCTGGGAGTACCAAAATGTATCATGATCTTCGACATACATTTTGGTGCAGCAATATAAAGAGAGAGTTTGTGGAGTTTATCTCAAGGTGTCTAACTTGTCAACGAGTCAAGGCGGATCATCAAGTACCAAAAGGTCCATTGCAACCACTTGAAATTCCAGAATGGAAGTGGGAGCACATTACCATAGATTTCGTTACCGGTCTTCCCAATGTTTCTCAAGGCATAGACGCGATTTGGGTCATTGTTGATATATTGACCAAGTCGGCTCATTTCTTACCTATACAAGAAACTCATACACTTGGACGTCTTGCTCGTATGTACATAAACGAGATTGTAAGATTGCATGGTATGCCAGTATCCATAGTTTCTGATCGAGACCCAATATTCACTTCAAGATTTTGGGTTAGTTTGCAAAAAGCTATGGGCACAAATTTACGATTTAGTTCGGCTTATCATCCTTAAACGGACGGGCAGTTAGAGAGGATTATTCAAACTCTTAAAGATCTATTAAGACTCTGTGTCCTTGACTTCAAGGGAAGTTGGGACAAGTTCTTACCATTGGTGAAGTTTTCCTACAACAACAGTTATCAAGTAGGTATTGGCATTACTCCATTTGAGGCGTTGTATAGAAGAAAGTGTCGTTCTCTAGTATGCTGAGATGAGGTGGGTGAAGCAATGTTGTTGGGACCGGAGTTGGTACGTATGACTACGGAAAAGATTCAAACGATCCGATAAGGTATAAAAACCTCACAAGATCGACAAAAGAGTTATGCTGATCTTCATCAAAAGGACGTGGAATTCGATATTGGAGAACATGTGTTGTTACGTGTTGCTCCATGGAAAGGAGTTACGAGATTTGGAAAGAGAGGAAAGCTCAATCCTCGATTCATTGCCCCATTTTTAATCCTCTAATGAGTAGGAACTATGGCCTATAGACTCGCCTTACCGCTAAGTATGTCTCGTGTTCATAATATTTTTCACATATCTATGTTACATAAATATGTGAAAGACCCGAACCATATTATTGAGTTAGAACTGGACGAAATAGCGGAAGATTTAATGTATGAAGAGGTTCTTGTTAAAATCTTGGATAAGGAGGAGCATATTTTACGCTCCAAGGTTATACCTCAAGTCAAAGCTTTATGGAGAAGCCACGATGTTGAGGAAATGACCTGGGAGTTAGAATCGGAAATGAAATCAAGGTATCCTTACCACTTTGACATACCAGGTACGTACCCTAATTTCGAGGGCAAAATTTTATAAGAAGGGGAGGTTGTATGACCCCAACTTTTATGAATAAAGATGAATTTTCTATAAATATTATTTTTGATTATTATGGAGTTAATTTGATATAATGTTATAGTTGTGGGTAATATTTATAAATTTTGCAAAGTACGCAAGTTGTTATATAATATTCGATTGGTCGGGGAATATTCGTTTTAACAGGGAATATTCGTACGACGACACAATCATTGGTGGACCCCACAACGGAATTATTGTCGGATTGAGAAAATGACAAAAATATTTTTTTATAAAATTTTGGCGAAAGTTTTACCGTTAACTGTTGGAATACCCGGTGGTTAAAATACAGTAATATGCGTTGTTGCACAATAGCACACAGTATTGCACAGTATTTTTGAATTATTGATTCTTACGTAAGAAGGCACTACTCAATAATTATTACAGTAATTACTGTTCAATATTTTATTTTATTGGTTCAATAATTGCTGCGTTGATATTTTATATTATTGTTGTTTTAATAATTATCACTGCACAATATTTCCCATTATCAGATCAATAATTCATATTATTTGAACAATATTAGTAGATAGCATTATTGGAAATATCTAGAAAGTTCTATCAAGGAGAGGTTTGGTCACCTAATTGCACGCCAGCAAGGGGAAATCCTTATTGAAAAGCCCCCTCTTTCCTAAGAATGGCCTAGTTGTCATTATTGTGATTCTGTAATATTATTTATGAATAATTAATTGTTGATTTATATGATAAGAAAATATTTATTTTATGTGGACATAAATGATAGATAGGAAAATATTTATTTTATGTGGTTATAAATGAAGGAATTAATGTTGAGGTGTTTTATCAGTATTTTTATCGGAATAGATGTATTAAAAATCAAATCAGTGTTCTTAAAGCTTTATTACGTGAGTTATAATTTTGATCCGACCGTTAGATCGTGGTGATTTTTGGATATGTTATACATATATAAGTTGAGTATATGTCCACAAATTTTGAACCGTTAAAAATTAACGCATGATTTGTTATGAAATTTAAAAGGTGTTGAAAATCATCTGTTTGTAGATTTCGGATATTTTCTGTCAGGAATTTGGAAAAACTTAAACTTACAAAGTTGTAAAGAATTTAATTTCCTATGGAATAGACATGAGATTTGAATTTTTCTGATAAAAGAGCTATTTATTATGAATTATTGAAGCTTCGAAAATTAAATATTTTTTAAAAAATTATGGGTGTGACCCACTTTAGGTTTTTAAAACATGTGGGCTGCTGAAATTTTTGTCCAAGTTGGCTGGTCATTTTGGTGGGTGGACGTGAATATTGAAAAAATAAAATAATAATATTATTTTATTATTTTAGTCTCCTATGGTGTTCTAGCATTTTCCTATAAATAGGGCCTTAAGTTAGAATTGAAAATCACACCAGAATCAGAAAATTCTTCTTCTATAATCTTGAGCGTATTTCTTTAGAGTTTTAGAAAGCTTTAAGTGTATAAAACAGTGAAAGTTTTCTTCAAGAATATCCCCGTTATACCAGTTGGAATACTCTTCTTTTCAAGGTAAGGGATATTATTTTTATTCAATATTTGCTTGAAATAATATGTTCTTCCATACTCTATAGTAAGTAAGTAATATTATTTCATTTCAGATTCTGAATTCTATACTCGTTTTATTAAAATTTTGGCTTATATACTCGATGAAATCAGTAGAATATCCTTAATATTGCGCTTCATCCAATATCTTTTCATGAAAATATTATTATGAGTATTCTTGATAAGTTTTAACTTTTTCATGCCGGGTTACTATTCACGGGGTTACTATTCCCAAAGTTACTATTCACGGGTACTATTCACTCGGTTACTATTTACCCGGGATACTATTCATGATAAAAATTAATTTCTTTTCGGTCCTAATCAGTTTTGATATAATATTATTCTTGAATTTTACTCCACAAAGCAGTATCATGTTGAAAATTTAGACATTATTGAATTCTGGATAAATTAAATTATAAATCTTTAAAATTTATCCTTGAACTTGTTTTATTGAATTCTTATATCATTGTCATCATCCTCATGTTTATATTATGTTGAAAGTCATATGTGGCCTGTAGTGCATAGATGGACTTGGTATGATTATGACCAGGGATTATTCGGTATAATCATGACCGTAATGTTACAAATGATGTGATAAAAGTTCTCATTATCCCGTAGTGCATTGATAGACAGTTGTTGGCATGATCATGACCATTGATGAATATATGAATATCCTTGGCTTGTAGTGCATGGATAATTTGTGGTCGTGATACTAATGAATATCCTTGGCCGTAGTGCAGTGATGATATGAATTATTTATTAAGCTGAGTCTCAGCGATAAAAGTGATGAAAAACCTTTTAAATCATAGAAGATAGTAGATTTTATTCTCTACTTGACTCTTCTAATGGATTGCTTATTCCGCTGTAGTTAAACTTGATGTTTGTTATATTTTATCAGTTTAACACTGTTGAAGGCTGACGATAAATTATTCTGCATTATCTTAGTCATAATATTTCTTACTTGGCTAGTTGAGCTCACCCTTTGGCTTTCATTGTTCTCTTCAGGAAATGTGAACGTAGCCGGGGACTAGTCGGGGAACAGTGTGACGGTCCAGATGATAGCATTAGTAGTCCTCACTATTCTATAAAATAGTGTGATAATAAATGTATTGAGGACTCTATTTGAGTTTGAATACTGTCTAGAAGATAATATTTGTATTAAAACTCTCAGTTTATGTTTTGTTGTATTTTACACGACAGTTGTATTATAAAGTTGTATTTGAATTTTGTACCATGTATTTGGCAACTCAATATGGGTGATGTATACCTATTTTGGGGGCGTCACAATAATAGACTCAAATATTTTTTCACCCAAAAGGAACTCAACATACGGCAACGACGTTGGCTCGAGCTGTTAAAAGATTATGATCATACCATTTAATATTATCCTGAAAAAGCGAACGTAGTAGCTGACGCGTTGAGTAGAAGATAGTATGCGGGTACGAGTGCGATGTTATTAACGCAAATACCCATTTTGTATGACTTATAAAGGATGTAGATAGAGTTGAAGACTCCAAGTACCCACGTGATGATGTCAAATATACGAGTAGAATCGACTTTAATCGATAAAGTTAAAGTTGCTCAAGCCATAGACCCGGAGCTGATGCGTATGAAGAAGAAAGTACAAGAAGGTGTTATTCTAGAAGCAAGAATCGATGAGGAAGGAATACTTCGAGTCAACTCCAGACTTTGTGTTCCTAATGACCTTGATTTGAAGTATAAAATCATGATGGAGGCACACAATACACCGTTTGTAATCCTTCCTGGAAGTACTAAAATGTATCGTGATCTTCACCATACATTTTGCTGTAGCAATATGAAGAGAGAGATCGCGGAGTTTATTTCAAGGTGTTTAACTAGGTATCGTGTCAAGGCGGAGCATCAAGTACCAAAAGGCCCATTGCAACCACTTGAAATTTCAGAATGGAAGTGGGAGCACATGTAACAATCCAAGATTTTATTTGTAATTTAAAATATTTATTAACTTAAATAAATATTATATTGATGTAGTTGATTGTTTGTGGATATTAGTGAAATGAATTTATTAGATACTACTCTAATTTAATTTCATAATTAGAGAGTTGTTAAAGATAATATGAAATACTATATTGTTGTTTTAATTTAATAATTGAAAATGGTATATTAATTTATTAAATAAAAATTGTAATGAGATTATAATTTTGTGATATTTGGATTAAGTGAGAAATTTATTTAGTGTGATGTACCTAGTTTATGTAACTAAGATTTGTTATGGAAATTCAAATAAATAATATGTGATTATAACTTATAAACTAAATTGTTTATTAAAATAAATTAAAGTAGTTTAAATGGATTTGCCCAAATAAGTCTTAAAGCTATTAAGTCTTTAATTTTTAAAGTGTTTTGCCAAAACAAAGCCTTATGGCTTTTAAATTTTGAATTTCAATTATAATAAATAAAATAAATAAAATATATTTTATAACTGATGAGCGCTTATATTTTGTAACTGCTATTTTAAGTGTGTGTATAATGGCTTGGCTATCAATTTTATTCTTACGCATAGTAATAGTTGGCCTATACTGATACTAAGAAGAAAGAAGAAGAAAATTATAGAGGATTAGAGAGAGCTCGAGAGAAAGTCTGAGAATTCTAAAATAATTTCTTGGTTTTCAGCAAGGATTATTCAAAGCAAGAGAAGGTATTTTTCCATATCCGTAATATTATATATATATATATATATATATATATATATATATATATATATATATATATATATATATAGGTTTTATGGCATAAATTTTCAAGTTATGTGAATTCATTTTTTTAAATTGTTGATATACAAATGATAACTTGTGATTATATATATTTGTGATGTTAGAGTTTGTATTTAGACAAGAATTGTGATCACAGTGATAATTTTTATAAAGGATGTCAAAAATGGTGTTTTTGTATAAAACATAGAATTTAAAGGATTTAAATTAGTTATAGTTGTTGTTTAATTGTTCTAAGTTAGTATATATGTGAGGAATCATGTTTGTATGAGTCATATGTCCATTTGGTATGCTTAATTTACTGTTTTTTGGATGAAATTCATGATAGTTGGCTTAGAACAGATTCAAAACTCGTGTTCTATAAAACTGGTACTGGTGTTTGGCGCAGGCGGTCGGACTCTAAGGTAATTATGGCGCGGCCGCGCCAGTAGTCAATCAGACCCAGTGAAGAACTGTTAACAACATTGTATGGAAAAATGTTAACTTAACATATTTTAGTGATTATAAAAGGACTTAATGCATGCTAAAAGTCGTAATAACATATAATAATCATAATGTTGAAACTAAAAGATTATGAATTAGTATGTTATGAAAGTTCGTATTTGATATCATGGGAATTAGTGTTGTTATGCAATCACTATGTCGAGTACTATTATATAATTAGGAGTTCAGATCCGTGGCGTGTGAATGAGTAGGATAATCAAGTCTTAAGCTAGAGATTATAGACTTGACTAGAATGAGAAATAAACCCATGAAGTTACTTTTAGTATATCTAATTGGTATTGTGATTTTAATGGTATATGTAGGGTATTTGGCGAACGTTTGCAATAATTGTGTAGCTTACACACGAGGCAAGTTTCCTAACTTCATTCTCTTTATAATGAATGCAAGTTTCTTACTCTCAAACTTTGATTGAGCAAGTTCTTTATTCATAAACTTTATTTGAGCAAGCTATAATTCTAATTTTATTCTACCAAGTTGTGAATTGTAATCATTGTTGATTTACTCTAACTTTTTTATAGTTAAGCAAGTTTCTTAAGTTTCATTCCTTTATAATGAATGCAACTTCTTGAACTATAGTCTCTAATATTGAGCTGTCTTATTTTAAATTAATTTGCACAAGTTATTATCATGTTGAGCAAGTTTTGTTTTCATCTTGCTATCAGTTAATGTATGTTTAGTAATTCAATTTCTAATTTGACAAAACCATAGCCCTAGCTTATTATTGTTCAAGCAAAGGTTTATCATTTTATTCAATGCTTATGCTTCTAGTTCTTTCCAAGCATGAGTTTAACATATAGTTGGTTCACCTATGATTTTCAATTGTCTATATTATGTTGTTATTGATCAACCGTAGTGTTATCAAACTTTGTTGATTCAACTAAACCTTTAGTTGATGATCCTGAAACTCTAAATTACCCTTGAAATTTATCCAAACCAAACCTTCTTTGGCGCGGACTTTTACTCTAAAATTGAGAAGAACAACCTTATTGTAGGGGTACGTGATGCGTTTAGATGTCTGTGCAAAATACATGGTACGAAGGGCTGATCCCCCTAAGTATGTGAAGTCCATATAGTATAACTATTTAGGTTAAAGTTGAAAGATTACTTGTAACCGTGGACATAGTAAAAGTAGTATGCAAACAAGCCAATCATGTTTGATGATAAAGCATATACTTTGTAATAATCTTATTCATTCATTAATAAAAAATATTAATTTATTAAAGGCTTTTAATTATCTACATGATGTTGTTTTATAATATGTGATAAACCCATAGTTTTAAGCAATACTTTTAGAATAATGATGATGATCATTCCAATGAGATCTAAATTCTTAGAAAACTTAAAACTAAAATAGTTCCCAATCATTGGATTACTAAATTGGGGATTAGTGAATCCGGATAGATTGGTACATACATTGCTTGCTCATTGGATGAGGATGATTGATCTCATGATCATTTGTGTGGATACACTAAAGCAAGTATGTAGGTACTTGTTAGAGAATAAGTTCACTGAACGTGGCTCGCTAAGGAATACCTAATGGAGTTTTACTTGCCTGTCAATAGGAATTCCTTTAATGATAGTAGTACAAGTGATCCTTGGACTTGAGATCATCATAGTATCTTGTGTATGATGAATTATACTTTGACTTATTCCTTAAGACCCTTAAGGTATATCAAAGGGTATGCTTGGGTATAATAAGTTCTACATTGAGATAATGTATGATCAATAAAGAATCTACCGCTTCTAGTAAACGAAGAAAAATGTCCTATGTGATTCGATAAATGACAACCCAGTAGTCATTGGCCAAGACAGAATGAAATTAGAAAGGAGTTTCTAATTTGCATTATTTGGTGTTGTGCATTTAAGGATCGAAATACATATAATTAAAAAAAATAAGACTTGACAGTAATTCCATGTCTTATATTTAATTGGGACATTGTATGGTGGAAGGATTGAATTGTACGGTAATTATTTACTCAAAGGTTCTTTTATGATTAATGTTAAAATCTATATTATCTAGAAAGTCGTTGATCGCTAGGGAGGTTTATCCTTATTGTAGAATAAATATTATTTATTTAAATAAATTAATATTTTAATTTATTTATTTAAATAAAATTAGAATTGTTCTGATTGATTTATTCACAATCGGTTTAATATGAAGAACCTAAAGGGTCACACCATAGAAGGAAGAATAATTATTTAAGAAGTTAATGGCATAATCGTAATAATAAGTTAAGTATATTTAATTTAATCTATGGTGATAGAATAAATTAAATAGCTTAATATTTATTATTTAATATTTTAGAAATATTAAATATAAATTAATAAGAGGAGTCTTATTATTATTATTACTATTATTATTATTTAATTCCTAAAGGAGTTTGGGAATTAATTAATAAAAGTACTCTCATATATTCCTAATAAGATTAGGAGGTAAATTAATTAAAAGATTTTAATTAATTTTTCCTAATAAGATTAGGAGCCTAATTAATTAAAGGTGTTTAATTAATTAAAATAAAACTCAATTCCTTAATTGTTAAGGAGGGTTGCCTACATCTATAAATAAGATGAGTCTTATTATGGGTGTGGTGGTTGTTGACTTTTTCACAACATATGTAATTCTAATAGTTGGGAGAGTACACCTTTTCTATGAGAGATAGAAAAACTAGGATTTTGCCAAATACACATTTTCTTGAATTTTTTTTTCCTTGGTGGATCACCTCTAGAGGCCAAACACTTGGGTGGCTAACGTTGATCAAATGAAGGAACTAAACCCGGTGGATTCAAGTTGAACGCGAAAAAGATTGGAGGTGAACTTGTACTTGAGGAAGCTCGAATCTTCAACGGTATGATTTTTGTAAGACCCCAAATTTTATAAATAAAGATGAATTTTCTATAAATATCATTTTTGAATATTATGGAGTTAATTTGATATAATGTTATAGTTGTGGGTAATATTTATAAATTTTGCAAAGTACGCAAGTTGTTATATAATATTCGATTGGTCGGGGAATATTCGTTTTAACAGGGAATATTCGTACAACGACACAATCATTGGTGGACCCCACAACGGAATTATTGTCGGATTGAGAAAACGACAAAAATATTTTATTAAAAATAACGGCGGAAGTTTTACCATTGTTACTGTTGAACTACTCGGTAGTAAAAGTACAGTAATACATGTGGTTGCATAGTAGCACACGGTATTAATTATTAATGCTTATGTGAGAAGTCACTCAGTTTGATTCCATTATTGTCAGTTAATAATATGAATTATTTAGCGATAATGACGTTTTGTTTTATTCGTATTATTAATGTAATAAAACAGAAACATCTTTTTATATAAAACAAAATACTTTATTAAAGTTATTCTATAAATAGAATATATTATATTTTATTTAAAAGATTTTTCTTTAAATATGGACCGTCAGATTAAAGTAATCAATCTGGACCGTTCATGGATTAGTTACTATGCATTCTATTTTTCTATAAATAGCAGCTCATTCCTTCATTATTTCTTACGAATTCACTGAACTCTAGAGAGAGAAACTATAGAGAGAGAGAAGAAGAGTATTCTGCTACTTAACTACTTCCTTACTTCAGCACTTCTTTAAAACGGTAAGGGGTGTTATTCTTTCTTATTCATGAAGAGAACTGTTGTTATTCTATTTCTTATTATTCTGTTGGAATAACCTATATACGCGGTCTACCCTATACTTGGTGACATTCTTTTATTATTCTGTTGGAACATCCTGTCTGTGTGTTTTACACCGGACCTGGTTCCGTCTTTATTATTATTCTGTTAGAATATCCTGTCTGTGTGTTTTACACCGGACCTGGTTCCGTCTTTATTATTATTCTGTTGGAATATCCTGTCTGTGTGTTTTACACCAGACCTGGTTCCGTCTTTATTATTATTCTGTTGGAACATCCTGTCTGTGTGTTTTATACTAGACCTGGTTCCGTCTTTATTATTATTCTGTTGGAACATCTTGTCTGTGTGTTTTACACCAGACCTGGTTCCGTCTTTATTATTATTCTGTTGGAATATCCTGTCTGTGCGTTTACGCCGGACCTGGTTCCATTATTTATTATTTTGTTGGAATAACCTGTCTGTGCGGTCTATCGCATGCCGGGTGATTTCTTTTGTTATTCCATTCTTTATTATACTCAGTTGGTTAAGTTTTGACTTCTATACTCCATGAAATTAGTGGAATATCCTTGATAATTGCGGTTCATCCAGCATCTTTTCATGAAAATATTCTTCTAAGCATTCTTGAATTTTACTCCACAAAACAGTATCATGTTGACAATTTGGACGTTGTTAATTCTTGGATAAATTAATTCTTGAACTTGTTTTATTGAATTCTTATATCATTGTCATCATCCTTATGTTTATAAAATATTGAAAGTCATCTATGGCCTGCAGTGCATAGATGGACTTGGTATGATTATGACCAGGGATTATTCGGTATAATCATGACCGTAATGTTACAAATGATGTGGTAAAAGTCCTCATTAGCCCGTAGTGCATTGATGGACAGTTGTTGGCATGATCATGACCATTAATGAATATACGAATATCCTTGGCCGTAGTGCAGGGGTGATTCGATGATGTGGATTATTTTATTAAGCTGAGTCTCAGCGATCACAGTGTTGGAAAATCTTTTAAATCATAAAAGATAATAGAGTTTATTTTCTACTTGACTCTTTTAATGGATTGCTTATTCCGCTACAGTTAAACTTGATGTCTATTGTATTTTATCAGTTTAACATTGTTGAAGGCTAATGATAATTTATTCTGCATTATCTTAGTCATAATATTTCTTACTGGGCTAGTTGAGCTCACCCTTTCTTTCACTGTTATCTTCAAGAAATGAGAACGTAGCTGGGGCAAGTCGGGGAACGGAGTGATGGTCCGAATGATAGTATTAGTTAGTAGTCCTCACTATTCTATGTAATGGTGTGTTAATAAATGCAACGAGGACTCCTTTTGAGTATGAATACTCTCTAGAAGATAATATTTGTATTCAAACTCACAGTTTATGTTTTGTCGTATTGTACACGACAGTTGTATTAGTAAGTTGTATTTGTATTCTGTACTATGTATCTGACGACCCAAGATGGGTGATGTATACCTATTTTTGGGGGCGTCACAATTGGTATCAGAGCTTAGGGATATGATCCCTGGCTAAGATATGAGAATAGAACTAGGAGGGGAGAGACGGGGAATTCCCTCGCTAGTATGACCTACCTAAGTTTATTTGCATGGTATTTAATTGGTCGGTCATAATATAAGGATAATATATGACATATCAATTAACTTTTATTTTGTGGCAGTATCTGAAAATGGCATCTGAGAATGTTGAGAATAGCAATGGAGCACAGGCGATTATTGATTCGCCACATATCAATAATCTGGATAATGTTCATCAGGAAGGTGACAATCCTCATGCAAACAACAACACTGACCAAATGATGAATAATGGAATATTCAGAGGTTTTATGCAATTCATGCAACAACATGTGAAAGCGGCTCCTGTCCACAACGTAGGTGGAAATACTGGAAACTCTCAGGCGGTCAGCGCTAAACAGTTTAAGGAGCTGGGACCACCGGAGTTTAAGGGAGAACCCAAACCACTTGTAGCTGAAACATGGATAAAGCAGATCACCAAGATATTTGATGTCTTGGGTTGCTCCGAGGAGCAAAAGGTTCCCTTTGCCGCCTTTATGTTGCGAGGAGAGGCAGATTACTGGTGGGAATCGATAAAGCGTACTCAACCTGCCGCACTGAAGATGTCTTGGGAGAAGTTCCAAGAGCTGTTTAACGACAAATACTTTCCCGAGAGTATTCGTCGCATGAAGGAGGTGGAGTTCATCAAATTGGAGCAGAATAATATGACCGTGTCGCAGTACGAGGCAAAATTTGCGGAGTTATCCCGGTTTGCGTCCCACCAGGTGGATAATGAAGAAAGAATGACGCGGATGTTTTTAAGAGGTTTGAAGCCGGAGATACGTCAACATCTTGTTTCTCATAAACTGTGTTTGTATTCAGATGTTGTAAATAGGGCTCAGTTGGTGGAGCGTGATAACGAGACAATGCAACCAAAAGAGAGCAGCCGGCAAAATGATAGTACTAGTGAGAGCGGTCATCGAAGCGGTGACAACAAGCGTGGAGGGAATCAACAGGCCAGAAATGGTAACCACTTCGGTGGTAATCAGGGCCAAAATAATAAGAATGGGTATTTCAAGAAGAGGAGATTCAACAATGATGGAAAGACGTCAGCACCAGCACCTGTCGTTAAGGAAGGAGAACGACCACCTATCATATGTTTCAAATGCGGAGGGGAGGGGCACATCAGTCCAAACTGCGCGATGCCGTCCAAAGCATGTTATAATTGTGGAAGAGAAGGTCATTTAGCCCGATTTTGTCGTTTACCGAAGACAAATTCAGCTAGGATGGAGGCACCAAAGGCCGTCCCAGAAAAGTCAAAACCGGTTGTGCAAGGGAGAGCGTTTGTTGTGACCTCCCAGAACGCAAGGAACCCGAATGAGGTCATCACGGGTAAGCTTATCATAAACTCTAACGAAGTCTATACTTTATTTGATACCGGTTCTACCTATTCTTTTATTTCTCCTACTTGCGCTCATCGATTAAATTTGATTCCGGAGAAATTAGACTTTGACTTAGTAGTTGAAACTCCATTGGGAGAAACCTTCATTACATCCACGGTTTATAAGTCTTGTTTGGTTCAAGTTGGTACCCACACATTACCTGTCGATCTTATTTCATTAAAAATACTTGCATTTGACGTGATTCTAGGAATTGATTGGTTAACTACTCATCATACAAAAATTGATTATTTTCGTAAGGTTGTTAGCTTTCATATTCCTAATCGACCTATTATGCGAATTCAAGCAACCAAACCATTAAAATCAATCGCTGTCATCTCAAGCCATAAAGCTATTCGTTTATTAAAAAACGGATGTCAAGCTTTCTTAGCTCATGTCACAGATCTAAACAAAAATACGTCAGCTTTGAATGATATTTCTGTTGTTAATAAATTTCCTGACGTATTTCCCGAAGAACTTCCTGGCCTACCCCCAGAGCGTGAAATTGAATTTTGTATCGACCTTGAACCCGGTACAAAACCCATTTCCAAAGCCCCATATCGAATGGCTCCTATTGAACTTCAGGAGTTAAAGACTCAACTGCAGGAATTGTTAGACATTGGTTTTATTCGTCCTAGTACTTCTCCTTGTGGTGCTCCTGTTCTGTTCGTGAAGAAGAAAGATGGGAGTATGCGACTTTGTATTGATTATCGGGAGTTGAATCATGTCACCATCAAAAATAAGTACCCATTGCCACGTATTGATGACCTGTTTGACCAGTTGCAAGGAGCACAATTCTTTTCAAAGATCGATCTTCGTTCTGGATATCATCAGCTGAAGGTTAGAACTGAGGATATTCCAAAGACTGCCTTCAGAACTTGGTATGGGCATTATGAATTCTTAGTTATGTCTTTTGGATTGACTAATGCTCCTGCTGCCTTCATGGATATGATGAACAGGGTATTCAAGGAATATTTGGATCACTTTGTAGTCGTCTTTATCGATGACATCCTTGTTTATTCCAAAAGCCGTGAAGATCATGAGCAACACTTGAGGATGGTACTCCAAAAGCTTCGTGAATACAAACTTTATGCCAAGTTGAAGAAATACGAGTTCTGGCTGGAAGAGGTAGCATTCCTTGGGCACGTAGTATCAAGTCGTGGAATATCTGTTGACCCGGCAAAGATTGAAGCAATTCAAAGCTGGGAGCAACCTAAATCAGTAACCGAAGTACGTAGCTTTCTCGGTCTAGCTGGTTATTATCGGAGATTCGTGGAGGGATTTTCTCGAATCGCTACTCCATTAACTCAGCTGACTCGGAAAGATACAAAGTTCGGTTGGAGCGAAGAGTGTGAGCAGAGTTTTCAAGAACTCAAGAGGAGACTCATTTCAGCACCTGTTCTAACAATACCATCTGGCTCGGAGGGATTTGTCATCTACAGTGATGCTTCGAGCAAAGGGTTGGGATGTGTTCTCATGCAACACGGAAAAGTCATAGCCTATGCATCAAGACAACTCAAGGAATATGAGAGGAATTATCCTACTCGTGATCTAGAGTTGGCAGCTGTTGTCTTTGCACTTAAAATTTGGAGGCATTACTTGTATGGGGAGAGGGTGGAGATCTTTACGGATCATAAAAGCCTTAAATATTTCTTCACTCAAAAGGAACTCAACATGCGACAACGACGTTGGCTTGAACTGTTGAAAGATTATGATCATACCATTCAATACCATCCTGGAAAAGCGAACGTGGTAGCTGACGCATTGAGTAGAAGATCATATGCGGGTACAAGTGCGATATTGTCAATACAAAGGCCCATTTTGTGTGATTTGCAAAGGATGGAGATAGAGTTAAAGACTCCAGGGACCCATGTGATGATGACGAATATACGAGTAGAACCGACTTTAATCGATAAAGTTAAAGCTACTCAAGCTACAGACCTGGAGCTGATGCGTATAAGGAAGAAAGTTCAAGAAGGTACTATGCCGGAAGCAAGAATCGATGAAGAAGGAATACTTCGAGTCAACTCCAGACTTTGTGTTCCTAACAACCCTGATTTAAAGTATGAAATCATGATGGAGGCGCATAACACACCGTTTGAAATCCATCCTGGAAGTACCAAAATGTATCATGATCTTCGTCATACATTTTGGTGGAGTAATATGAAGAGAGAGATAGCGCTGTTTATCTCAAGGTGTCTAACTTGTCAACGAGTCAAAGCGGAGCATCAAGTACCAAAAGGTCCATTGCAACCACTTGAAATTCCAGAATGGAAGTGGGAGCGCATTACCATGGATTTCGTTACCGGTCTTCCTAGGGTTTCTCAAGGTATTGATGCGATTTGGGTCATTGTTGATAGATTGACCAAGTCTGCTCATTTCTTACCGATACGAGAAACTTATACACTTGAACGTCTTGCTCGTATGTACATAAACGAGATTGTAAGACTACATGGTATGCCAGTATCCATAGTTTCTGATCGTGACCCAAGATTCACTTCACGATTTTGGGTTAGTTTACAAAAAGCTGTGGGCACAGATTTACGATTTAGTTCGGCATATCATCCTCAGACGGACGGACAATCACAGAGGACTATTCAAACTCTAGAAGATTTATTAAGACTCTGTGTCTTTGACTTCAAGGGAAGTTGGGACAAGTTCTTGCCATTGGTGGAGTTTTCCTACAACAACAGTTATCAAGCAAGTATTGGCATGGCTCCATTCGAAGCAATGTATGGAAGAAAATGTCGTTCTCCAGTATGCTGGGATGAGGTGGGTGAAGCAACGTTGTTGGGACCGGAGTTGGTACGTATGACTACAGAAAATATTCAAACGATCCGACAACGTATAAAAACCTCACAAGATCGACAAAAGAGTTATGCTGATCTGCATCGAAAGAACGTGGAATTTGATGTAGGAGATCATGTGTTCTTACGTGTTGCTCCATGGAAAGGAGTTACGAGATTTGGAAAGAGAGGAAAGCTCAATCCTCGATTCATCGGTCCATTTTTAATCCTCGATCGAGTAGGAACTGTGGCTTATAGACTCGCTTTACCGCCAAGTATGTCTCGTGTTCATAACGTTTTTCACATATCCATGTTACGCAAATATGTGGAAGACCCGAACCACATTATTGAGTTAGAACCGGACGAAATAGCGGAGGATTTGACGTATGAAGAAGTTCCTGTTCAAATTTTGGATAAGAAGGAACATATTCTACGCTCTAAGGTTATACCTCAAGTCAAAGTTTTGTGGAGAAACCACGATGTTGAGGAAATGACTTGGGAGTTAGAATCTGAAATGAAATCAAGGTATCCTTATCTCTTTGACATACCAGGTACGTACCCTAATTTCGAGGGCGAAATTTCATAAGAAGGGGAGGTTGTAAGACCCCAACTTTTATAAATAAAGATGAATTTTCTATAAATATCATTTTTGAATATTATGGAGTTAATTTGATATAATGTTATAGTTGTGGGTAATATTTATAAATTTTGCAAAGTACGCAAGTTGTTATATAATATTCGATTGGTCGGGGAATATTCGTTTTAACAGGGAATATTCGTACAACGACACAATCATTGGTGGACCCCACAACGGAATTATTGTCGGATTGAGAAAATGACAAAAATATTTTATTAAAAATAACAGCGGAAGTTTTACCATTGTTACTGTTGAACTACTCGGTAGTAAAAGTACAGTAATACGTGTGGTTGTATAGTAGCACACGGTATTAATTATTAATGCTTATGTGAGAAGTCACTCAGTTTGATTCCATTATTGTCAGTTAATAATATGAATTATTTAGCGATAATGACGTTTTGTTTTATTCGTATTATTAACGTAATAAAACAGAAACATCTTTTTATATAAAACAAAATACTTTATTAAAGTTATTCTATAAATAGAATATATTATATTTTATTTAAAAGATTTTTCTTTAAATATGGACCGTCAGATTAAAGTAATCAATCTGGACCGTTCATGGATTAGTTACTATGCATTCTATTTTTCTATAAATAGCAGCTCATTCCTTCATTATTTCTTACGAATTCACTGAACTCTAGAGAGAGAAACTATATAGAGAAACTATAGAGAGAGAGAAGAAGAGTATTCTGCTACTTAACTACTTCCTTACTTCAGCTCTTCTTTAAAACGGTAAGGGGTGTTATTCTTTCTTATTCATGAAGAGAACTGTTGTTATTCCATTTCTTATTATTCTGTTGGAATAACCTGTATACGCGGTCTACCCTATACTTGGTGACATTCTTTTATTATTCTGTTGGAACATCCTGTCTGTGTGTTTTACACCGGACCTGGTTCCGTCTTTATTATTATTCTGTTGGAATATCCTGTCTGTGTGTTTTACACCGGACCTGGTTCCGTCTTTATTATTATTCTGTTGGAATATCCTGCCTGTGTGTTTTACACCAGACCTGGTTCCGTCTTTATTATTATTCTGTTGGAACATCCTGTCTGTGTGTTTTACACCAGACCTGGTTCCGTCTTTATTATTATTCTGTTGGAATATCCTGTCTGTGCGTTTACGCCGGACCTGGTTCTATTATTTATTATTTTGTTGGAATAACCTGTCTGTGCGGTCTATCGCATGCCGGGTGATTTCTTTTGTTATTCCATTCTTTATTATACTCAGTTGGTTAAGTTTTGACTTCTATACTCCATGAAATTAGTGGAATATCCTTGATAATTGCGGTTCATCCAGCATCTTTTCATGAAAATATTCTTCTAAGCATTCTTGAATTTTACTCCACAAAACAGTATCATGTTGACAATTTGGACGTTGTTAATTCTTGGATAAATTAATTCTTGAACTTGTTTTATTGAATTCTTATATCATTGTCATCATCCTTATGTTTATAAAATGTTGAAAGTCATCTATGGCCTGCAGTGCATAGATGGACTTGGTATGATTATGACCAGGGATTATTCGGTATAATCATGACCGTAATGTTACAAATGATGTGGTAAAAGTCCTCATTGGCCCGTAGTGCATTGATGGACAGTTGTTGGCATGATCATGACCATTAATGAATATACGAATATCCTTGGCCGTAGTGCAGGGGTGATTCGATGATGTGGATTATTTTATTAAGCTGAGTCTCAGCGATCACAGTGTTGGAAAATCTTTTAAATCATAAAAGATAGTAGAGTTTATTTTCTACTTGACTCTTTTAATGGATTGCTTATTCTGCTACAGTTAAACTTGATGTCTATTGTATTTTATCAGTTTAACATTGTTGAAGGCTAATGATAATTTATTCTGCATTATCTTAGTCATAATATTTCTTACTGGGCTAGTTGAGCTCACCCTTTCTTTCACTGTTCTCTTCAGGAAATGAGAACGTAGCTGGGGCAAGTCGGGGAACGGAGTGATGGTCCGAATGATAGTATTAGTTAGTAGTCCTCACTATTCTATGTAATGGTGTGTTAATAAATGCAACGAGGACTCCTTTTGACTATGAATACTCTCTAGAAGATAATATTTGTATTCAAACTCACAGTTTATGTTTTGTCGTATTGTACACGACAGTTGTATTAGTAAGTTGTATTTGTATTCTGTACTATGTATCTGACGACCCAAGACGGGTGATGTATACCTATTTTTGGGGGCGTCACAATTTTTGTTCTTCATATTTTCGTTTAATTAATAATTGTGCATAAAAGGTGATCCGGGTATATGGTTTGTAAAGTTTTAAAACTCTGATTTTCACATTTTGGCTTACTTTGCACAATTTGATTGCGTTCATGAATATTATAAACCTAACAATGGAATCAGAGTCAAAACTTTATGCGAATTATTAATTGGTTTAATTTGATATGTATATTGATATGTGTTTAAAACAATTTAATTGGGCATAATTTGTTGTATAAAATTTATTTTTAAAAAAAAGGTCAATTCGCAAACTGAATTCGTTGTGCCTTTTCCGTGTTTTGCGTGGTGGCATGATGCTTCATGGAGTTAACATGAGATTTTTTTTTTGGTTATATATATATATATATATATATATATATATATATATATTAATAATGTTTTAATTAAAATAAAAAGTTTATTTTAATATTAAAGTATAAATTTTATTTTAATTTTAAAATTAAATTTCATGTTAACTAATTAGAGTTGGAATTGAATTCCATGATAACTAATTAGAGTTGAAATTGGATTCCATGTTTTCTTAAATAAAGGAGTTTATTTAGATATGAAATAAGATTTCATGTGATTCAAATTGAAAGAGTTTATTTGTGAATAGGAAAGAGAATCCGTATTTCCTTAAATAAAGGAGTTTATTTAGATATGGAATAAGATTTCATATTATTCAAAAATAAAAGAGTTTATTTTTGAATAGGAAAAAGAATATGTGTTTCCTTAAATAAAAGAGTTTATTTAAATATGAAATAAGATTTCATATTATTCAAAATGAAGGAGTTATATTTTTTTACATGGAATAGGATCCCATAGTTAATTAAAGTACATGAGTTTATTTTGATTAAAGATTTTGATTAAAATAAAATAGTTTATTTTATTCAAAATTGGATAAATTAAAATAAAAGAAATTTATTTTGATTTAAATTTGGATTAAAATAAAGGAGTTTATTTTGATTCAAATTTAAATTTTATACTAACTAAATTTGCTCATTAAATGATATCAATATATATATTAAATGTTTATTATTCAAGAGATGAATGTTATTTATTGATACATATGGTGATGTGTATGATAATAAATGGGATTAATTATGGACTATTGACCAATGTTATTGAATTTTATTTTAGTTGGATGCATGAATGTATGAGTTTTTTTAAATGAGGTCTGTGTACCTCGTCTTCTCTAATTTTTTCTTAATTTAAATTCTAACTCCCTCCTATGTACTTTCCCTTGACTGCTGATCAATGTTTCTATTTATTTTAAATAGTTTTGTAATAGGAATAGTTAGAATTAATTTTGAAGAAGTGGAGATCCAGGAGCAAGGAGCAAAGAGCATTTGAAGACCCGTTTATAATGGAGCTCGGGTTTAAATGTAATAGTTATATTTAAATAATAATTCTTGCACCAATAGGTTTGACCTTTTGGTTCACTTGGTGGCTCTAGTGAACCAAAGTAGAATAAAAGTCCATAATTAATCCGGGTAGAATATAGTATTATATATATGCATGCTTATACTATATATATTATATATTATGTAAAAATGCTTCGCATGTTAATTAATATGACGCGTATTTTATATATATATATATATATATATATATATATATATATATATATATATATATGTGTGTGTGTGTGTGTGTGTGTGTGTGTGTGTGTGTGTGTGTGTGTGTGTGTGTGCATGCGCGCTAAACAAGATGAGACAAATTAATAACAAATCCCTCAAAGATTTTATATTAAGTCCTAAGCGTTCAAAGATATTTGGAATATCGAACGTCGCCTTCTAGCATGATAAAAATAATAGAGTATCAATTAATTATTATAAGTTTGTTGTGTCACCACAAGGCTTATCTTAATTGTTTGAGATGATAATTTTATCGCATTTGATGCTTATAAAGAATATTGAACAATGTTATTTTGTTGTGTCACCACAAGGACAATATTTTTCTTTTTTGAATATACAGAGTGCTAGGTTGGACTTAACTTGGATAATTTTGATTCGGATGTACCACCACTTGATCAAAATAATCTAATAGGCAAAATACAAGGAGTTGCATAGTTGATGTAATTGACAAGAGTTGTCTACCTATTTATTTATATATAGTTTTTTTGTGTCACCACAAGGCTATATACATTTGAAATGGGATCCTTATTCTCACTAGCAAATCTTTAATTAGATTTTGCCGAACTATATAAGTGAGGGTAATATAGCTTGATAAAAAGAGTGGGAGATACCAATTTAAAACAAGACCTAATTTATTTTGGTAATTAATAAAAGAATGTATGCTAAAATATTGTTAATTACAAATTTATTTACAGAATTTTACAATGTCTAAATCACTATCACTGCAAAGCATATTAGATGCTATTTAACCGGACCGTATTAAACGGATTGGTTAAGAAAATTGAGAAAAGTTCTCACGGCTGAAAAGCTATCTTATGTCCTTAATGTGTCTATCCCTGCAATGGTTGCAGACAATGCTTCTGAGGAAGAGATTGCTACTTTTAGAAAGTGGCAAGATGATGCACAATTGGCTTAATGCATTATGCTCATATCCACGAGTAACAAGCTTCAGCATCAGCCTAAAACTATGGATACTCCTACTATATTCCTGTATATCAAGTAGTTGATGGTGAGGAAAGTAGGACTGATAGATATCAGATATCTAAGAAGCTCTTTCGACCTAGAATGACCGATGGCACTACAGTACATATAAAAGTTCTTAACATAATCAATTTGATTGATCAATTAGGACAACATGTTTTGTCATGGATGGAAAGTTGAGCCAAGATTTGATCTTCCAGTAACTCCCGGACTCCTTTCACAATTGTTGTGAATTTTTTATATGAACAAGCTAGATATCAGCCTCGCTGATTTGCTTAACATATCGAAAAATGTTGAGAGTCACTTTACACCAAGAAAGACCAAGTCTTACTAGTAGGGGCCAAAGGATCTTCTGAAAAGAAGACTGATTCTAAGAAGGTAAATGGAAAGACAAAAATAAAGGATAATAAGAATAAAACTGATATGGATAGCAAAGGAGTTTGCTTCCACTGCAATAAGCCAAGACACTGGAAAAGAAACTGCGAGAAGCACCTTGCAGAGCTAACCAGAAGAAGCTTGGTGAAGTTTCGGTTACAAAT
Source organism: Panax notoginseng (assembly GCA_016801055.1). Classification (NCBI taxonomy): domain Eukaryota; kingdom Viridiplantae; phylum Streptophyta; class Magnoliopsida; order Apiales; family Araliaceae; genus Panax; species Panax notoginseng. The sequence continues at coordinate 242,109,228 of CM029012.1, forward strand.
ACAATTTTGTTCATGATTTAAAATAAATTTTTCTTTTAGTCAAGGTTCTACTTGGGTATTGGATACCGACTTTGGTTATCATAAATATAGATTTATGAAGGGACCAAGCAGAAGTAGAAAGCTAAACACAGATAAGTAATCTATGTGTGGGAAATGAAGAAAAGGTTGCTACATTAGCCATAGAAACTTATAGTTTAGCAATGCCTACGGGCAAATCTATTAATTATGTCAACAAGTTGTTATTGTATTCCAGTTCTTGTTAGAAACATTATTTTCATTTTGTTGTTGGACAATAAAATTTTTGGTATTATATTTAAGAATAATTGTTATTCTATTTATAATAATAATGTTTTGTATAGAACTGAAATATTACTTAATAGATTTTGTATACTTGACTTACGTGAAAAATTATTTTGTAAATTGAACAAACTAGTATAAGAAAAGGAGATGATCATTCAAAGAGTTGAATGCGTGTATTTGTTGAAATACAAGTGTAAATTATTTGAAAGGTTCAAAGAATTCAGAAGTAAAACAAATTGACAAAGTATTAAGACTATTTGATTAGATCAAGGAATAAATACTTGTGCACTACGTTTCTAGATCATCTCAAATGGTTTTCTCATAATGGACGCCTCCTGATACGCAATAATTGATTGATGTATTTGAAAGGAAAAATCGTACCTTATTGGACATGGTATGGTCCATAATGATTTTACCGAGATACCAGTATCCTTCTGGGATAATGTCCTAGAAATGGAAGTATATATACGAAAAAGGTAACCTCAAAATCCGTCTCCAAGACTCCATAAAAGTTGTGGACATGGAGGATTCCTAATCTTAAGTATGTTAAGATAAGGGGTTGTCCAGCTTATGTGAAAAAGGTTTCAAAGGATAAGCTTGTGACAAGATTTGATAAGTATAGATTTATGGGACATCCTAAAGTTAGTTTAGGGTATATGTTCTATAATCCTACTTAGCAAAAGGTGTTTGTTGCGAAACATACTACCTTCTAAGATAAAGGTGTTTATCATTGAAGGGGCTAATGGGAGGATAATAGATCTTGAAGGGTTCAAGAACCACAAAATACTATAAGTCAAATAAGAGGAACCTGTAGATAGACCTATTGTATCACAACTGAATCGTAAATCTGGAATAGTATCGAAGATACCTAGGAGGTATGGATTCATCATGAATGATGATGATGAGGTACGTATTATAGAAGATAATGATCAGGTTATATACGATGAGGTAAGAGTTATAGACACTCAGAGAAATGGATTGAAGCAAGCTTCTCAAAAATGTAACATTCGTTTTGATAAGATAATCAAAAGAGTTTGATTTTATCAAAAATAAGAATGAACCTAGTGTGTACAAAAGGGTCAGTGGGAGCGCCGTGACATTCCTAATATGATATATTAATATACTATGGATAAGAAATGACATACTAATGCTACAATCAGTAAAGATAAAGTGGTCTAAACAATCCTCCATGAATGATTTGGGAAGAGTATCTTAATTGGGGATAAAATCTAAATAGATAGATTCAAGAGGATGCTAGACTTAACCCAAGGAACGTATATTCATTTGATGCTAAAGTCGTTTTACATGGCAAACTCCAAGAGATGTATCATATTGATGAGTCATGGAGTGTATCTCTCTTAATAGTCCCCATAGACTCCTGAAAAAAGAGATCGCATGAGTGAAAATCATGTATACAATGAAATATACGAGACCTGATGTTGATCGATCATATTCTTGAGAAGATCACTATCAGATAGTGAAAAATATCTTAAAGTACTTAATCGGTACTAAGGATGCGATTTTAATTTATGGTGGGTTTAAATTAAAACTAGAGGGCTTAACAGGCTCAAGTTTTTCAGACAGATCAAGACGACAAAAAATTCACTTTAAGGTAATGGGTTACCTTGAAAAGTGGTGCAGTGAATTGGAAAGATTCCAAACAGCTAAGAGTTGTTGGTTTTGTGATATAGACAAAGTATATAGCTGTAAATGAAGCTGCAAGTTGATTGTTTGGATAAAAAAATTCATTATAGAACTTGGAATAGTTCCTAAGTCTCATATTGGATCTAAACATGTGTTGTGGCACTTTCATTTGATTATAAGAATCGTTAAAAGATAGGAAATCACTATAGAGATAATGGACTCTTAAGAACAATATTACATATCCATTAACTAAAGCTTATCCAACAACAGAATAATCGTCACTTATAGAAGAAGGGTATGAGATACCATGGCGATTGACTTTAGTGCAAGTGGGAGATTGAAAGTAGTATGCAAATAAGTCAATCATGTTTGATGATAAATCATATACTTTGTAATAATCTTATTCATTTATTAATAAAAAATATTAATTTATTAAAGGCTTTTAATTATCTACATGATGTTATTTTATAATATGTGATAAACGCATAGTTTTAAGCAATGCTTTTAGAATAATGATGATGATCATTCTAATGAGATCTAATTTCTTAGAAAGCTTAAAACTAAAATAGTTCCCAATTGTTGGATTACTAAATTGGGGATTATTAAATCCGGATAGATTGGTACATACGTTACTTGCTCATTGGATGAGGATGATTGATCTCATGATCATTTGTGTGGAGACACTAAAAAAAGTATGTAGGTGCTTATTAGAGAATAAGTTCACTGAACGTGGCTCGCTAAGGAATACCGAATGGAGTTTTACTTGCCTGTCAATAGAAATTTCTGTAGTGATAGTAGTACAAGTGATCATTGGACTTGAGAATATCATAGTATCTTGTGTATGATGAATTATACTTTGACTTATTCCTTAAGACCCTTAAGGTATATCAAAGGGTATGCTTGGGTATAATAAGTTATACACAGAGATAATGTATGATCAATAAAGAATCTACCGCTTCTAGTAAACGAAGAAAAATGTCCTATGTGATTCGATAAATGACAACCCAGTAGTCCTTGGCCAAGACAGAATGAAATTAGAAAGGAGTTTCTAATTTGCATTATTTGGTGTTGTGCATTTAAGGATCGAAATACATATAATTAAAAAAAATAAGACTTGACAGTAATTCTATGTCTTATATTTAATTGGGACATTGTATGGTGGAAGGATTGAATTGTACGGTAATTATTTACTCAAAGGTTCTTTTATGATTAATGTTGAAATCTATATTATCTAGAAAGCCGTTGATCGCTAGGGAGGTTTATCCCTATTGTAGAATAAATATTATTTATTTAAATAAATTAATATTTTAATTTATTTATTTAAATAAAATTAGAATTGTTCTGATTGATTTATTCACAGTCGGTTTAATATGAAGAACCTAAAGGGTCACACCATAGAAGGAAGAATAATTATTTAAGAAGTTAATGGCATAATCGTAATAATAAGTTAAGTATATTTAATTTAATCTATGGTGACAGAATAAATTAAATAGCTTAATATTTATTATTTAATATTTTAGAAATATTAAATATAAATTAATAAGAGGAGTCTTATTATTATTATTACTATTATTATTATTTAATTCCTAAAGGAGTTTGGGAATTAATTAATAAAAGTACTCTCATATATTCCTAATAAGATTAGGAGGTAAATTAATTAAAAGATTTTAATTAATTTTTCCTAATAAGATTAGGAGCCTAATTAAGTAAAGGTGTTTAATTAATTAAAATAAAACTCAATTCCTTAATTGTTAAGGAGGGTTGCCTACATCTATAAATAAGAGGAGTCTTATTATGGGTGTGGTGGTTGTTGACTTTTTCACAACATATGTAATTCTAATAGTTGGGAGAGTACACCTTTTCTATGAGAGATAGAAAAACTAGGATTTTGCCAAATACACATTTTCTTGATTTTTTTTTCTTCCTTGGTGGATCACCTCTAGAGGCCAAACACTTTGATGGCTAACGTTGATCAAAGGAAGAAACTAAACTCGGTGGATTCAAGTTGAACGCGAAAAAGATTGGAGGTGAACTTGTACCTGAGGAAGCTCGAGTCTTAAAGGGTATGATTTTTGTTATTCATATTTTCGTTTAATTAATAATTGTGCATAAAGGTGATCCGGGTATATGGTTTGTAAAATTTTAAGACTCTGATTTTCACGTTTTCGCTTACTTTGTGCAATTTGATTGTGTTCAGGAATATTACAAACCTAACATATAGTTCGTGGTCTTATGACCCTCAGATATATATTTCATATTTTGATTCTAGATTTTGGTTATCATTGATAGAGTATTATTCAGTTTTGATGAGTCTATTTATTGACAGTTATTATTCTCTTATTGTTCATTGATATATCTAGTGAGCATTTGTTTTGCTTACTCTTGCATAAATATAATTATTGAAGCTAAGGTTGAGAAGGTCGATGAACCTACTACAAACAAAGGAAAAGGAAAAATGTGCAAGTGATGAAGACTTGTAATTTATTGGCTTTTATGTTAATAGACTTTATTTAAATGATGTGATGTAACTATTTTTATTTTCGCACTTGATTTATGCTAAAGGTTACATAACCTGGGAGACTTTTTGATTTAATGATGTAACCCTTTAATGGAAGGATTTATGGTTTAAATGTTATCATATTTGGGTAAATAGTATGAATGTATGGAAAGTGAACCCCAAGTCTTATGGGAATGAAGTACCCAGATTAGGGGGTGTCACAGGTTGGTATCAAAGCTTTAGGTTATGAACCTTAGGTAGGAAAAAGCCTTAGGAAGTAACTTTTGAAAAGATAGTGGTGATAAACTCTTATCGAGTTTTAAGAAAGAAATAATAAAACACTTATGTGCTTTTGTGGTTGTAACATATGTGCTTGTGAGTGTTGAGTAGTAATGATTAGTAATTAAAACTTAAAATTTTGTTATCAGGATGGCAAGTGTAGGAGAATCCAGTCAGGCTAGAGAGGAAAGATCCCAGATGCTTAGAGAGGAGAAGCCTCAAGATATCCAGGTGGTTTGGGAACAACTACTGTCATGGGAAACATCTCCGTTGGTCACAGTGGTTGAGTAGGGGACTTTACCTGATGAGGATGATGAGATGGAGACGGACGAGGAGGACCCCGTTGAGCTGCTGTGATAACCCGAAAATTCATAAAATCTTGAATGATTAGAATAAAGGTTAAAGAATAAAACCTAGAAGAGAATTTGAGGATTTATTTAAAATTTTCAAGTAAAACCTATATGGTTTGCTATTCGAATGAGAATAGAGAAAATATGGGTTACAAAATTCCAAAACCCTAGATATGATTTAATATGTACTTGAAGGAATATCAAGAATAAGGTATTACGATACCTGTAAATTCGATGTGAACTGAATAGTCTAAGAAATGTTATACTAATACAAGTGGAATTTTATTAACGAAATAAGATTTTACGGGAAGAAAAGCTATGTGGTTAAACGAGGATGAGTATATGTGTGTGTGTGTGTGTGTGTGTATATATATATATATATATATATATATATATATATATATATATATATATATATATATATATATATATATATATATATATACTTAGTAAGGTGCTATATATATTTTTAGCAAGATGAATAATAAATTAAGATAATGATATAAGGATCGAGATAAAACTATATTAGTAATTAACATAGCTTGAATGTGGGCCTTGATTGACAAATAAGAAGATAAATAAGTTTAAATTTATTAGCTAATATGATTAGCAATAAAAATGGCGTAAGATAAAACTCAAAATTTGAGTTAGAGATAGAATTTTGAAGCACGGACTGCTCGGTTGCGTCCGAAACGTCAAGTTTAGTCCGAAAGGACAATTAACATAAAATGTGTAAGTGTTGACTTTTTGGTCAAAGTCAACAGTCGACTTTTATAGAAAAAATGTCAAAATTAGAGTTAGAAGTGAAATATGTTATGATTATATGAATTATGTATATGATTAAATAAATATACATTATATAATGTGAATACATTTATTTTGTATATAAAAGTGAATTAAGAATTAAGTTATATAACCTAATATATATATTAGGTGTGATAATTAAATAACCTAAGAGATTATAATATGGGAGAATATATATATATATATATATATATATATATATTAACATTAAGAGATTTATTTTATATATCTCAAAATAATTAATTTTATAACCAAGCCTAATTGGGTTATGAAATTAAAAATGCATAAGTAAGGAATTTATTTTCAAGTGTGAGAAATAAAATCCCTAATTAAATGATTAAGGTAAAATAGAATTAATAGTATTGGACTATAATAATATCATAGCCCAATAATTTATTTAGACTTCAAGTGAATTAAAATTTAATGGACTAAGGAAGTTATATTATTTAAACGAGCCAAATTAATTAATTAAGTATGGGACTTGTAGATAAAGTGATTAAGGGCGATTAAATTATTTAATCTAGTCCAATATATTATGTTTGGGACAAGTATTATAATGTCCCAATTTAATTAGAGTTAAAAGCCCAAGTTAGTTTTTGTTAGTAAGTAAAACAAGTAAATTTGTTAGCTCAATGAAATTAAATAAGGACCCAAACTAAGCCCACTTGTGAGAGGGATAATTTAGTCATTAATATGCTTAATATAAAACGAATATGGATGGAAGGTTAAGGCCAAGTGAGCCCAATTATTAAGTAGCATGTGGGAGAATAATAATATTAGATATTATATTAATTTAAGAGATATATTTTTATTATCTTAAGTTATTAATTTTATAACTTAATTGAAACAAGTTTAATTGGGTTATAAAATTTAATATACAAGAGTGATGATTAAAATTCTAAATATTTGGAATGGATACCCTAATTAAATATTTAGGGTGGGTTAAGATGGAAAGGATTGAACTATGTTAATATTACATAGCCCAAAGGATTAATTGAAAGCCCAAAAGAAATAAATTTTGAAACCCAAATTAAAAATGGGCATTTTGGTCATTCAAAAAAGCAATAAAAAAAAGATGTGGGAGGAGAAGAGGCCACATGGCCGGTATATGAGAGAAAGAGATAAGGAAGAGGAAAGAAATAAAAAGATAAGAAGATAAGAAAGAGAATAAGAAAGAGAGAGAAAGAGAAAAGTAAAATGGAAAAGAACGAGGGAAGAGAGAAAGAAAAGAACGGGAAACTGTGCAAGAGGGAGAGAAGATGGGGAAGGGGCGACAGCCCTGGGGAAGAAAGAAGGAGGAGAAAAATCCTCCATGGATGAAGAAGAAGAATAAGAAGAAAGGTATAAAATTATTTTTTTCTAAACTTTCTTCCTTTATTTTTGTAATTTGATGAAATGAGGTTTTTGATTTAGAAGTTCAAACCCCTATAATCTATGTATTTTTCATGGATTCAAGTATGGATCTACCCATAATGGGTGTTGATTTTGTTTTAATCAAAAAGAAAAGAAAATTAATTTTTCTAGTTTTGAAACCTAGCTTTTAGGTGCTTTGAAAATCCACCGTTTTTGATCTATGCATTCTTTTCTCGATCCGTCAAAGAGAGGTGCTAGATATATGTGTTGACTAGTAAACCCAAGTGGCAGAACTCAAAAATCACGTTTCTAAAAGTCGTGGTGTGAGTTTTGGTGAAAACAGTTCCATTTTTTTTGTACTATTTTGGACCAGTCAGCAACGGGGGTATTTTTGTCCACTTTTTGTGCTTTAAAAATTCTAGAAAAATTTGGAGTGTTAATATCAGAAGATATGAAGGTTGTGTAAAACTTTGAGAATTTTTGACCATACGGTTTAAGAGTTAAGGATTTTACGGTGAATGGCTATGTTTATGAAGCCTCCCAAATAACTCTCTGTATATATAAGTCCAAAAATTACAAAATTTTTACTGGAAGTACATGTGTATAATAGGAACACACTGCAAAAATTTCAGAATTTTTGAAGTTAATCTCGATTTATGAAAAATCTTAGAATATTTGGCTATTATGGACTATTTAAATATAGTAAATCTATTTTAAAAATTCCGAAAAAAATATATGTTCAATATGGAACAATATTCTGTCAAATCTCTGAAAAGAAATATTTGTGGGACTGATTTGGTATTTTTCATCTAAATGATGATAAATGGACAAATGGATTTAATTAATTATATGATGTCCAAAAATATGAAAAATACGATTTTATGACTTGAGACCCTTGAGCATGGCTTATGCAGATGTTTTATAAAGTTTTGGGTCGGGTGTGAAATGTTGTGATGTTTAGGGCATTTTAGAATGTTTAATGAGTTAATTAAGGAAAGGAAAACAATTGAACTAAATTGTTTATTAATGTGATTAATGACTTAAATTATTTTTATATGACTAATAATATTGGATTAAGATATTATTAGTAGTATTTGACTGGAAATGTTATTAAAAGGTTAATAACCTTAGGGTAAAATATTATTACATAATTAATAGTATTCGATGGGAGATTAAAATAAGAGATTTATGTTATTTTTCAATATAGTTGTTGAATTTGGTATTCAATGAACTATATTATGCTTGTAATAGACTAAAATAAAAATTCAGGGTGCTGAATTGGATTTTGGATTGCTAAAATAGATTCAGTCTGCTGAAATATTTTGTGGTCTGCTGAAATAGTAATTTCAGGATGCTGAAACGTAATCCGGTTTACTGAAATGATATTTCAATTTACTAAAAGGTTATCTAGCTTACTAAGATAACATATAAAGGGAAAACTTATAAGTATAAGTTATAAGTGATGAAAAGATTATCAACTTGTAATGGTAATACTAAGGTTATGGTGTAATGTCTAATACTTAACTTTGTGAGTGAAGGTTAGACAAGTTAATATAAGATGATGAGATTATAAGTAAGTAAATGAATATGGTGTTAATTAATATTATCTAATATTTGACTATGTGATTACGTGTTAGATAATATTATTAAATAAGGTATGATATGCTAATTGAAAGATCAATCTTATACCTGATAGGTCTTTTCAATAAAGAGAATAAATTAAATTACGTAGCGGTAATCGACTCTGCAGGCAAGTTTCCTTAACTCAAACTCAAGTTATATTTCAAAGCTTGTTAATGAATGATTATTGATGATTATTCACGTCTAAACTGATTATTGATTCGCACTTAGTGCATGTTATATATGTTCATCAGGTATGAAAGGCTGATCACCTTCATTACCCTAAGGTTCAAATAAAGTTATTTCTAGTCCATGTTGACTTTAAACGTTATTGATTCAGTCATTCAATTATTAACATCTTGATTCATGTTTCTTCACAATTCTTAAATTGTTGAAAACTTGAAAACTTATTATTCTTTCAATCATGATATATCTTTATTGAATTTAAGCTTACTGGGCAAAGTAGTTGCTCACCCTTACTATATCATGATAATAAATTTCAGATAAAGGCGAAGGCTTGAAGAAGGACAGAGACAAAAGCAAAATACAGTAATAGATTGTTATAAGAATAACTATTTAGTTATTTTATTGTAAACCTTTGTAATTTTGAAAGTATGTATTCAGTTAAGGTTGATAAACTTGGGAAAATGTTATAAAATTATGTAAAATAAACAATATATGTTTATTTGTTCCGCATTAGATGATAGAATATGTATGATGATGAAGTACCGTAACGTACCAAGTCCGAGGTTTTTGGGACCCGGATTTGGGGGCGTCACAATTGGTATCAAAGCCGTAGGTTATAAACCTTAGGTTAGTGTACCTTAGGCTGTAATCGCAGAGATGATGTTAAGCAATAAACTCGAATAAAATTTAAGCGATAAGAGATGAATTTTTGAAAATTCATTATTAAGTAAAGAGACAGATAAAAGAAGATTCAAAGAAGAATCTTGAAGAGATATAAGGATAAGAATCCGGAGTTAACTGACTCCAGTAATAAAAAGTGAAATTAAATAGACGATGTCTATAAGATGAAAAGTGTAAATAAAATCATAATATAATATGATTAAAGAGAAGAATAAGAAGATCGTAAAATAAAATGATCATAAGGATAAGTAGACATGATTAGGAAATAAGATCACGACGTGATCAGATTAAATCGTTTAATAACATATGATATGTTAAGTGATTGGAATGATATAGCTTGACGTTATAAAGGGAGGGTACTAGGAAATGGTACTATGTAAACTCAGAAAAGAGTGGTAAATGTTAAGATACAGATTAAAGAAAATGCGTATTAAGAAAAGATAAAGTAAGAATTGTGTAGGATTTCAATTGAGAACTCATATAAGCAGCTGAGTTGTATAATTCTTTGTATGGGCGGGGAATTTGTACATTGTTTTAGAATCACTTAGCTTCCTAGTCGATATAGTGGTTATGTTAACCAATTCTTTGTATGGGCGGGGAATTGTCTGTTTAGCTTCTTATATTGATTAGTGGCCGAGTTTGGTTTGACAACCACAAAGTTTCTGGCATTGATAATCATTGGAACATGATGTCGCGCTATTTGCTATATGCATAATGATAAGGTGATTCTTTTCTCATGTGTATAATGAATAGGTAGAGAATATAAGGTTAGTTGAGAGTTCTTAGAACTCATACTTATGGAAAGTTCATGACTCATAATCATATGGTATGTTTTGAACCCCTCAGCGAATGGACGCCTATGGTATGACTAGAATAATTTCTTAAACCCATATGATTGTGGCAAGTTACTGAACTCATAATGTGTGGTATGTTTGATGAACTGGGTAAAGGAAAGTTGTGAATGGAGAATTGAGGATGATAGAATAGATAGATTTATTAAGCAATGGATCATTAGAGAAAGTTATGTTGATGGTGGAAGCATAGGTATTCCAAATCTTCTACCTATGCTTAAACTTCAAAGTTTTTGACATCAAGCTAAATTCGCACTGATGTGCCTTTCGAAATAAAATAAATTTTTGTTATCCTCAACACATGGGGACAAGTGTGTAGGTGTGGACTTCGAGCCACTAACACATCGTTACCTGTTGTGGCATGATGACACCAAAGATGATTTTCAAAGGTTTTTGAACGGGTTAAAGAAGAGTCTATGCTAATTGATTCGGCTATATGAAAACGATTTGAATTATCAAAATGTATTTTTATATCATTAATGCATCATGCAACCTGGTGCAGAGATGATAAAAATGACGGAGTTATCAATGCAGAATTACTTAGTGTCGGATGTGATCTAAAGATCATCAGCCCCATTATAGTATGATGTAGTATGACAAAGTTACAGAATGACGGAATTCTCAAACGAACTGTAAATAGAGTACGGTATCATGACGTCATAAAATGATTTTAAGAATTTTAAAGGTAAATTATTTCCCACTAAATTTGGCCAGAAATGTTTCGATTGAAATTCGAATTATTGATATGCGTCTAAGCTATTTGATTCAGCTAGACAAATGTTTATGAAATTCAAAGTATTCTTTGAAAGCTTATGCAAACCTAAATTATTTTGGTACGAAATCTTATGATGAGTCTAAGGTGAATAACCCTGAAAATGGGGATATTCTAATTGGATAAAATATTCCAATCTAAGAACGCATATAGTCGTTCCGATTACTAAGGTACAACAGACTAATCATCTAAAGTACCTGCATCGGTAGTTTACCTTCTTTGTGATTGTAAACATACAAAATATAAAATATTTCAGAGGTAGAATACCGTTCTTTCGTAATTGAAAGAGGTAGCAGGTAGAAATACCCCTAAACCTCAAAGTTCATGGTTTTTATGATCCTTCAGACAGATATAATTTTTTTTAACTCTTTAGAGTAAAGTTATGGTAGTACGTGATGATGGATATGAAATAGTATAAACTCGTTGCGTACGAGTAGAATCTGAAATGATTGAATAAAGGTTATTATGACAACCTAGTTTTGATGAATGATTGGAGCAATGTTTAGACAATGTAAACTCCTAGTGAGTTGTTATGGTGAAATGTGATAATAGATGAGAAATCCTCAAAGGAGAGAATTGTAAAAGTGAAGTTAAAAACCTAGTTTTGATCAAGAGAATAAGCAGAGATAAGTATGCTTTAATTTTAGGGATAAAATTCTTAGAAGAACGGGTGAATGTGATAACCCAAAAATTCATAAAATCTTGAATGATTAGAATAAAGGTTAAAGAATAAAACCTATAAGAGAATTTGAGGATTTATTTAAAAATTTCAAGTAAAACTTATATGGTTTGCTATTCGAATGAGAATAGGGAAAATATGGGTTACAAAATTCCAAAACCCTAGAAATGAATTAATATGTACTTGAAGGAATATCAAGAATAGGGTATTATGATTCCTATAAATTCGATGTGAAGTGAATAGTTTAAGAAATGTTATACTAATACAAGTGAAATTTTATTAACGAAATAAGATTTCACGGGAAGAAAAGCTATGAGGTTAAACGAGGATGAGTATATATGTGTGTGTGTGTGTGTGTGTGTGTATATATATATATATATATATATATATATATATATATATATATATATATATATATATATATATATATATATATATACTTAGTAAGGTGATATATATATTTTTAGCAAGAGGAATAATGAATTAAGTTAGTGATATAAGGATCAAGATAAAACTATGTTAGTAATTAACATAGCTTGAATGTGGGCTTTGATTGGCAAATAAGAAGATAAATAAGTTTAAATTTATTAGCTAATATGATTAGCAATAAAAATGGCATAAGATAAAACTCAAAATTTGTGTTAGAGATAGAATTTTGAAGCACGGACTGCTCGATTGCGTCCGGAACGTCAAGTTTAGTCCGAAAGGACAATTAACATAAAATGTGTAAGGGATGAATTTTTGGTCAAAGTCAACTGTCGACTTTTATAGAAAAAAAGGTAAAAATTGGAGTTAAAAGTGAAATATGTTATGATTATGTGAATTATGTATATGATTAAATAAATATACATTATATAATGTGAATACATTTATTTTGTATATAAAAGTGAATTAAGAATTAAGTTATATAACCTAATATATATATTAGGTGTGATAGAGGTTATAATATGGGAGAATATTAGTATATAAATATATATACTAACATGAAGAGATTTATTTTATATATCTCAAAATAATTAATTTTATAACCAATCTAATTGGGTTATGAAATTAAAAAGGCATAAGTAAGGAATTTATTTTCAAGTGTGAGAAATAAAAATCCTAATTAAATGATAAGAGTAAAATAGAATTAAAAGTATTGGACTATAATAATATCATAGCCCAATAATTTATTTAGAGTTCAAGTGAATTAAAATTTAATGGACTAAGGAAGTTATATTATTTAAACGAGCCCAATTAATTAATTAAGTATGAGACTTGTAGATAAAGTGATTAAGGGCGATTAAATTATTTAATCTAGTCTAATATATGATGTTTGGGACAAGTATTATAATGGCCCAATTTAATTAGAGTTGAAAGCCCAAGTTAGTTTTTGTTAGTAAGTTAAACAAATAAATTTGTTAGCTCAATGAAATTAATTAAGGGCCCAAACTAAGCCCACTTGTGGGAGGTGTGACGAACGAGATTTTGTAATTAATTTTTAATATTTATTGAATTAAATAAATATTTTTGATGATTTAATTATTGGATTAAATAATTAATCGATGCAATTGTGTTAGATTAAATTAATTATGTGCGTTGCATTTATTAAATTAATGTAGAAAATAATTATTATTCAAGTATGTAATTATGTGAACTTATTGAACTAAATGAATTATTTTAATTAATTTAATTATTAATTAGAGAATTAATAATTTGATATTATTTATTTATGAGAAAGTATTATATTTTATTTATATTAAATAATATATATGAATTATTGTACAAGTGGGTGTGACATGATTTAAATTATATGGTAAAGGTTTTATTAAATTAAATGATTTTGTAATTTATTTAACTAGCCAAACAAGGTCTTATTGGGAGTTGGGATCAGTTACCCATGACTGGGTTAACTGACCACAATGCGCCAGTCTTTTATTACGATGTCTTCTTCTCATTCCTTATTATTTCTAAGTCTACAAATCAGAGAGGGAGAGAATTAAAGAGTTTGAGAAGTCTGAGAGAAAGTTTGAGTGTACAATTATCAATTACTTGTGAAAGAATCCCCACTGATCATCTCTTCCATTAGTTATACTCTGGGTAATTCTCCTTCCCAATTCATACTTTACGTAATTGAGTTTTCTAGAAAATGGCTTTCAAAACTTCTGTTAATCTCTGTGAATTGGGAATTGGTGTTGTTATAAGGATATATGTAATAATACGAGTAGCATAACATGTTTTATATATATATTGCATGATTCCATATACTAAGTTTCGTAATCTGATGACTTGCTATTTCAAAAATATATACAGAGTTTGGGTTTTTGGCTTTATGGCCATATACGTGATTTTAGTATGTCAAACATAAATGTTTTCGTAGATTTTACACTCGTATATTATTGTGCACGTTAATACGAAGAGACCAAACTTTAAATGAACGGATTTGGCTTTATAACGAATCCGTGGCGTTGAATTTTAGGAATTTATGTTAAAAACTTCAAGAACATCAAGAACAGAGGAAAATTTTATGTTTTAATTATGTGATTATATGTTTTAATGGGTTAAAATCACTTTATAGATGTTGTATTATGATTATACATGAATTATAACATGTGGGTATGTCTAAATTTGTGTAGTAATAAATTAAATTGAAGGTTTTGGCTATGTTCTGCAATTTTCGCGAATTACAGAATAGTCTCTGGTTCGCCGTGCCGCGGCGCCAGACTCAAGCCTAAACATCCGCGCCGCAGAGCCATAGCGCCATAGCGCCATGTGTCCCGCTGCAGCGCGAAGATCAAGTATAACAGTGGCGCCGCAGCGCCACTCTCCAGAATGTCCAGAAATGTAATTTTTTTTATGCTAAGTCTAGCAATGTGTTAGTAACTTAATATAATGAACATATAAACATGTTAGAAATAGACCCACAGCCAGAACCTTCAATATGACGGTGCAGGACGTAGTGCAATCAAAAGATGCTGTGTCAGGTATTATCCCAATCAATGATATAAATGCATATGTATTGTTTGATTTGGGAGTTACTTGCTCATTCATATCTGATGAATTTGCTAAGAGGTTAGAATTACCTAGTGAATAGTTGAATTTCCCTTTACACATAGAAATTGCGAATATGAAGGTAATTCTTGTTAAATCCGTATTCAAGAATTGTAGAGTGAATATTAAGGGGAATATTATGACAGTAGATTTAATCCAGATAAAACTTGGAGAGTTTGATGTAATATTGGGAATGGATTGGCTATTCAATTATGGAGCGATAATTGATTGCCAAAAGAAATGTGTAAACCTTATGACTCTGTCAAAAGTAGTTTTCTATGGTAGCAAATCACCTAGACAAGCGAGATGTCTGACGATTATGCAGGCCAAGAAGTTGTTGAGTCAGGGTTGTGTAGGGTACCTAGCTTACATAGTCGATACTCAAAAGAAGAAGGGTGTGATACTGGAGGAGATACTAGTGTTAGGGATTTTATGGACGTGTTTCTGAAAGATTTGTCAGGACTTCAGCCTGACAGAGAAATCGAGTTCGTGATCGACTTAGCGCCAGGAACTGCTCCAATATCGAAGACCCCGTATAGAATGGCTTCGGTAGAGATGAAGGAACTGATTGTACAACTGCAATAACTGTTAGATAAGAAGTTTATTCAACCGAGCGTATCACCGTGGGGAGCGCCAATGTTATTTGTAAAGAAGAAGGACGTGTCAATGCATCTTTGCATTGATTACAGGGAATTAAATAAAGTCACTATTAAGAATAAATATCCGTTGTCAGGAATAGATGACTTGTTTGATCAATTGAAGGGTGCTAGATACTTCTCGAAAATAAATTTGAGAAGTGGGTATCATCAAATGAAAGTAAGGAAGGAGGATGTATCGAAGACGACATTCCGAACTAGGTATGGACATTATGATTTTTTGGTGAAGTCTTTTGGTTTGACCAACGCCCCTGCTGCATTCATGGATTTGATGAATAGAGTGTTTAAACCATTTTTAGACAAGTTTGTGGTGGTATTTATCGATGATATTTTGGTGTACTCCGAATCTCAAGAAGAACACATGGAACATTTACGTTTGACGCTGGAGACAATAAGAAAAGAAAAGTTATACGCGAAATTCTCTAAATGCGAATTTTGGATGGAACGTGTACAATTTCTCAGCTATGTAATTGATAAGGATGGGATTTCAGTAGATCCATCAAAAGTCGAAGAAGTGATAAATTAGGAACAACCAAGAACTCCATCAGAAGTAAAAAGTTTCTTGGGATTGGCAGGTTATTATAGACGATTTATTCTGGATTTTTCAATGATTGCCACTCCGTTAACAAATTTAAAGAGAAAAGCTGTAACATTTGTTTGGACGGAAAAGTGAGAAGAGAGTTTTAAGGAATTGAAAAAGAAGCTTAGTGTGGCACCTGTGTTGTCATTACCTGGTAATACAGGAAACTTTGTGGTGTATAGTGATGCCTCACATAAAGGATTAGGCTGTGTCCTTATGCAGAACAGTAAAGTCGTTATGTATGCATTAAGGCAATTAAAAGACTAGAAGAAAGGGTATCCGACTCATGATCTAGAGTTGGCTGCAGTGGTATTTGCTCTGAAGATATGGAGACAGTATCTCTATGAAGAAAAATATGAGATATACACAGATCATAAAAGTTTGAAGTATATTTTCACACAGAAAGACCTGGACATGCGTCAAAGGAGATGGATGGAATTAATAAAAGATTATGATTGTGAGATCTTTTATCATTCGAGCAAAGCAAATATAGTTGCAGATGCCTTGAGTAGGAAAGGTCGAGAAAAGTTGATGTTGTTAACAAACCAGGAGGAACTCATTTCAGAAATGGCAAGGCTAGAGTTGGAGATCAAATTTCCAAAAGAATCTGATGAGTTACTATTCCAGTTAGAAGCTAGTCCACCTTTGGTGGACAATGTAAGGAATGCTCAACTACAAGATGAAGAATACAGAAAAATAATGGAAAGTATGGTCGAGGGTAGTGAGGTGAAGCACAAGGTTGATACCGAAGGAGTGCTAAGATTAGAGGGACGAATTTGGGTTCCAACAGTACTGAATATTAAAGAAGAAATCTCGACAGAGGCTCATAATTTAAGATATTCGATTCATCTGGGAAGTATGAAAATGTATCAAGATTTGCGTCGGCACTTTTGGTGGCCAAATATGAAAAGAGATGTTGCAGAATGTGTTGCAAAATGCTTGAAGTGTCAGAGAGTAAAAGCAGAACATCAGAGGCCAGGCGGATTACTTCAACCGTTGGAAATACCGAAATGGAAGTGGGAGTATATCACGATGGATTTTATGGTAGGTCTTCCAATGACTCCAAAGGGATATGATGCGATATGGGTGATAGTGGATAGATTAACAAAATCAACTCACTTTTTGCCAGTAAAGATTAGATTTAATCTCGATCAGCTGGCAAAACTGTACGTCAAGGAGATAGTCTCAAGACATGAAGTTGTAATATTAATTGTATCAGACAGAGATCCAAGGTTCAGATAAAACTTTTGGAAGAAACTACAAGAATGCATAGGAACACAATTGAAGATGAGTACGGCATACCATCCGCAAACCGATGGTAAAAGTGAACGAACACTCTAGACGTTAGAGGACGTGCTTAGAGCGTGCATCATGGATTTCAAAGGAAAACTTAGATGATCATCTATTATTGGGGGAATTTGTATATAACAGCAGTTACCACGCAAGCGTTGGCATGCCGCCATACGAGGCATTATACGGTAGGAAATGCAGAACTCTACTATGCTGGGATGAAGTTGGTGAACGTCAACTACTAGGACCAAAACTGGTACAACAAACCGCTGAATTTATCAAACTCGTCAAAGCAAGACTGGTAGCTGCTCAAGATAGACAGAAGAAGTACGCTGATCAACACAGACATGATCGCAAATTTGACGTAGGAAATTTCGTTTTCCTGAAAGTTTCTCATTGGAAGGAGAAAATTCGTTTTGGCAAGAAAGGAGAGCTAAGCCCAAGGTTTATTGGACCTTTCGAGATACTGCGAAGAGTGGGAGAAGTGGCTTATGAGGTAGCTTTACCTCCAGAATTAGAACATGTTCATAACGTTTTTCATGTGTCAGTGTTGCGACCGTATAAACCTGATTACAAACATGTGATCGAATATGAACCGTTACAGTTCAGTAAAGATTTATCTTATAAAGAGGTTCCTATCCAGATAGTAGACAGGAAAGAACAAGTGCTCAGGAATAAGGTGATACCTTCTGTGAAGGTGATATGGAGAAACCACAATGTCAGAGAGGATACATGGGAACTCGAAGATGAAATGATGAAGAACTACCCTGAGTTATTTGTTTAATCTGTGTCTTCGATTTTGGGGACAGAATCTTTGTAAGGAGAGAAGAATGTGACGAATGTATTGTTTGAGTTGTGATTCTGAGGACATAATCTTGTAAGGAGGGAAGGATGTAACAATCCAAAATTTTATTTGTAATTTAAAATATTTATTAAATTAAGTAAATATTATATTGATGTAGTTGATTGTTTGTGGATATTCATGAAATAAATTTATTAGACAATACTCTAATTTAATTTCATAGTTAGAGAGTTGTTAAATATAATATGAAATGCTATATTGCTGTTTTAATTTAATAATTGAAAATGGTATATTAATTTATTAAATAAAAATTATAATAAAATTATAATTTTATGATATTTGGATTAAGTGAGAAGTTTATTTAGTGTGATGTACTTAGTTTATGTAACTAAGATTTGTTATGAAAATCCAAATAAATAATATGTGATTATAAATTATAAACTAAATTGTTTATTAAAATAAATTAAAGTAGTTTAAATGGATTTGCCCAAAAAAGGCTTAAAGATATTAAGTCTTTAATTTTTAAAGTGTTTTGCCAAACAAAGTCTTATAGCTTTTAAAATTTGAATTTGGATTATAATAAATAAAATATATTTTATAACTGATGAGCGCTTAAGTTTTATAGCTGCTATTTTAAGCATGCGTATAATGGCTTGGCTATCAGTTTTATTCTTACGTATAGTAATAGTTGGCCTATACTAATACTAAGAAGAAAGAAGAAGAAATTACAGAGGATTAGAGAGAGTTTGAGAGAAAGTCTGAGAATTCCAGAACAATTTTTGGGTTTTTAGCAAGGATTATTCAAAGCAAGAGAATGTATTTTTTCATAACCTTAATATTATATATATATGTATATATATGTGTGTGTGTGTGTGTGTGTATGTGTGTGTGTGTGTGTAGGTATTACGACATAAATTTCCAAGTTCTATGAATTCATCTTTTTAAATTGTTGATATACAACTGATAACTTGTGATTATATGTATTTGTAATGTTAGAGTTTGTATTTAGACAAGAAATTGTATGCTAATTATGTTTAAGAAGGAAGAAAAGTATTTACAATGTATGTTTTTACATATTGCTTGTGAAAGTACCAAATTTGGTGGTTAATTTGTAAACTAATTTATAAATTAAGCTTTGAATATGTTAATTCGGTAAGAAACAAAGAGAACGTAGTTTGAATGAATTAATTTGGACAAGAATTGTGATCACACTGATGATTTTTGTAAAGGATGTAAAAAATGGTGCTTTTATATAAAACATAGAATTTAAAGGATTTAAATTAGTTGTAGTTGTTGTTTAATTGTTCTAAGTTAGTATATATGTTAGGAATCATGTTTGTATGAGTCCTATGTCCATTGGGTTTGCTTAATTTAATGTTTTGTGGATGAAATTCGTGATAGTTGGCTTAGAACAGAGTCGAAACTCGTGTTCTGCGAAGCTAGTACTAGTGCTGAGCGTGGGCGCGCTGCCTCTAGGAGCGGGCGCGCTGCCTCTGGGCGTGGGCGCCCTGGCGCGCCAGACTCTAAGGTAATTATGGCGCGGCCACGCCAGTAGTCAGTCAGACCCAATGAAGAACTGTTAACAGCATAGTCTAGAAAAATATTAACTTAACATATTTTAGTGATTATAAAAGGACTTAATGCATGCTATTAGACGTAATAACATATAATAATCATAATGTTGAAACTAAAAGATTATGAATTAGTATGTTATGAAAGTTCGTATGTGATGTCATGGGAATTAGTGTTGTTATACAATCACTATGTCGAGTACTATTATATGATTAGGAGTTTAGATCCGTGGTATGTGAATGAGTAGGATAATCAAGTCTTAAGCTAGAGATTATAGACATGACTAAAATGAGAAGTAAACCCATGAAGTTACATTTAGTATATCTAATTGGTATTGTGATTTTAATTGTATATGTAGGGTATTTGGCGAACGTTTGTAATAATTGTGTAGCTTACGCATGAGGCAAGTTTCCTAACTTCATTCTCTTTATAATGAATGCAAGTTTCTTACTCTCAAACTTTGATTGAGCAAGTTCTTTATTCATAAACTTTATTTAAGCAAGCTATAATTTAATTTTATTCGAGCAAGTTGTGAATTATAATTATTGTTAATCTACTCTAACTTGTTTATAGTTAAACAAGTTTCTTAAGTTTCATTCCTTTATAATGAATGCAACTTCTTGAACTATAGTCTCTAATATTGAGTTGTCTTATTTTAAATTACTTTGCACAAGTTATGATCATGTTGAGCAAGTTTTTTTTTAGCTTGCTATCAGTTAATGTATGTTCAGTAATTCAATTTCTAATTTGACAAGATCATAGCCCTAGCTTATTATTGTTCAAGCAAATGTTTATCATTTTATTCAATGCTTATGCTTCTAGTTATTTCCAAGCATGAGTTTAACATATAGTTGGTTCACCTATGATTTTCAATTGTCTATATTTTGTTGTTATTGATAAACCGTAGTGTTATTAAACTTTGTTGATTCAACTAATCCTTTAGTTAATGATCGTGAAACTCTAAATTACCCTTTAAGTTTATCCAAACCAAACTTTCTTTGGTGTGGACTTGTACTCTAAAACTGATAAGAACCCTATTCTAGGGGTACGCGATGCGTTTAGATGTGTGTGCACAATACATGGTGCGAAGGGCTGGTCTCCCTAAGTACGTAAAGTCCCTACAGTATAACTGTTTAGGTTAAAGTTGAAAGATTACTTGTAACTGTGAACATAGTTCGTGGTCTTATGACCCTCAGATATATATTTCATATCTTGATTCCAGATTTAGGTTATCATTGATAGAGTATTATTCAGTTTTGATGAGCCTATTCATTGGCAGTTAATATTCTCTTATTGTTCATTGCTATATCTAGTGAGCATTTGTTTTGCTTACTCTTGCATAAATATAATTATTGCAGCCAAGGTTGAGAAGGTCGATGAACCTACTACAAACAAAGGAAAAGGAAAAATGTACAAGTGATGAAGACTTGTAATTTATTGGCTTTTATGTTAATAAACTTTATTTAAATAATGTGATGTAACTATTTTCATTCCCTCACTTGATTTATGTTAAAGGTTAGATAACCTGGGAGATGTTTTGATTTAATGATGTAACCCTTTAATGGGAGGATTTATAGTTTAAATGTTATCATATTTGAGTAGATAGTATGAATGTATGGAAAGTGAACACCAAGTCTTAGGGGAATGAAGTACCCAAATTTGGGGGTGTCACAGCACAGCAACATGGATTTCGTTACTGGTCTTCCCAAGGTTTCTCAAGGTATAGATGCAATTTGGGTCATTGCCGATAGATAAACCAAGTCTGCTCATTTCTTGCCTATAAGAGAAACTTATTCACTTGAACGTCTTACTCGTATGTACATAAATGAGATTGTGAGGTTGCATGGTATGCCAGTATCCATAGTTTCTGATTGAGACCCAAGATTCACTTCACGATTTTGGGTCAGCTTGCAGAAAGCTATGGGCACTGATCTACGATTCAGTTTTGTATATCATCCTCAAACGGACGGCCAATCATAAATGACTATTCAAACTCTTGAAGATCTATTAAGACTCTGTGTCCTAGAATTCAAAGGAAGTGGGGACAAGTACTTACCATTGGTGGAATCCTCCTACAACAACAGTTATCAAGCAAGTATAGGCATGTCTTCATTCGAAGAATTGTATGGACGAACGTGTCATTCTCTAGTATGTTGGGACACGATGGGTGAAGCAACGTTGTTGGGACCAAAAATGATACACATGACTACGAAAAAGATTCAAATGATCCGGCAATGTATACAAACCTCACAAGATCAACAAAAGAGTTATGTTGATCTTCATCAAAGGGACGTAGAGTTCAATGTTGGAGATCATTTATTGTTATGTGTTGCTCCATGAAAAGGAGTTACGAGATTTGGAAAGAGAGGAAAGCTCAACCCTCAATTCATTGGTCCATTTGAAATCCTCGACTGAGTAGGAACTATGTCTTATAGACTCGCCTTACCGCCAAGTATGTCTCGTGTTCATAACATTTTTCACATATTCATGCTACGTAAATATGTGAAAGACCCGAACCACATTATTGAATTAGAACAAGACGAGATAGCAGAAGATTTAACGTATGAAGAGGTACCTGTTAAAATATTGGATAAGAAGGAACATATTTTATGCTCAAAGATTATACCTCAAGTTAAAGTTTTATGGAGAAACCACAATATTGAGGAAATGACCTGGGAGTTAGAATCTGAAATGAAAACAAGGTATCCTCACCTTTTCGATATACCAGGTACGTACATCAATTTTGAGGACGAAATTTTATAAGGAGGAGAGCTTGTAAGACCCCAACTTTTTATGAATAAATATTTAATTTCTCTAATTATTATTTTGGATAATAAGGTGTTGATTTGATATAATGCTTTAGTTATGGGTGAAATGTGATAATTTTGTAAAGTAAGCAAGTGGTCATAAAATATTCGTTTTGTCGGGGAATATTCTTTTTGTTAGGAAATATCTGTACGATGGCGTAATCATTGGTGGACCACATAACGGAATAACTGTCGGATATAGAAAGCGACAGAAATAACCTTTTTATAAAATTAACGGCAAAACTTTTACCATTAAAACTGTTGAAATACCCGGTGATAAAAGTACAATAATACGTTTGATTGCACAATGGCATACGGTATTGCACAGTATCTCTGATTATTAAT
The DNA here is from genome assembly GCA_016801055.1 of Panax notoginseng. Lineage (NCBI taxonomy): Eukaryota > Viridiplantae > Streptophyta > Magnoliopsida > Apiales > Araliaceae > Panax > Panax notoginseng. The sequence goes on from CM029012.1 coordinate 242,132,326, forward strand.
TCTTACGTAAGAAGTCACTCAATAATTGATACAGTAAAAATTGCACAGTCTTTCATATTATTTATACAATAATTGCTACAATGATAATTGAATAGTATTTTACATTATTGATTCAATAATTGTCACGACATAGTAACTCATATTATTGAAATGATATTGTTAGATAGCATTATTGATAATGTCTAGAAAGTTCTGTCGAGGAAAAGGGTTAGGTTATATAATTACGCGCTAGTAAAGAGAAATCCTTATCGAAAAGCCTTTTCGCTTGGGAACGATCTAGTTGTTAGTATTGTGAATCTATAATATTAATTAGAAATAATTATTGAAGAATTATAAATAATTGATGAATTTGGTAAGTAAATATTTCTTCAATTTTGATATAAATGGGGAAATTTTAGAATGAGACATTTGTCAAAAGTTTGTTATATTTTTCTATGAAACCATAATTATCTTCTTCGATAGTATATTTATTTAAATATATTATTATAATATTACATTAAAATAGTATAATGTGATAATATAATAGTATAATTTTATAATTTAAATGGCAATAGTATTATAATAAATTTATGGTATAATAAGAAAATGAGGTGGAAAAGAGTAAATTGAATTTGAATTTCTTTTTAATAATTATTAAATTTTTTAAACATGTTAATAAATGAGGGAGTTATCATTCTGAAATTGAACTCTCCTTTTTAAAGAGGTGTGTTGCATGTTTTCAAAACTAATGTCCGTATTTAAGACTTTTCAGAAGTGGTGTTCTACCACTTTCCTATAAATAGGTTGCTTAGTTAAACAATGAAACTCACACCTGAATCAGAAAATTCTCTCTCTACAATATTGAGTGTGATTCTTGTGAGTACAAGGATATTTTAAGTGTTGATAACAGTGCAAAATTTCTTCAACATAATCTCCATTATTCTAGTCAAAACTACTTTCCTATTATGGTAAATGATATTATTTTTCTTATAAAGAATGTTATTTTCTTTCAATACTCGTAAATGATATTATTTTCTTCCATACTCGTAAGGAATATCATTTTCTTTCATACTCCATATCATGTAAGTGATATTATTTCATCTCATATTTCCCAAATTAAACTTACTATGGTAAGTATTGTTTCTATAATTTCTGAAATGATTAGAGATTTCTTAAGGATTGCGCTTCATCTGATATCATTTCGCTAGAATATTGGTCTAAAATTTCTTATTTAATTTTATTTTTTTTATGTCTGGGTACTATTCATACGATACTATTCATGGGCACTATTAATACGATACTATTCATGAGTACTATTAACAATATAATTTAATTTTTTTTCTTTGTCCAAGTTATCTTTTATGAATCTTATTCTTGAATTTGAATCCATGTTATGATCTCACTTGATTCATTCTTTATGTCATTATCATAATTCTCAGACTTAAATTATGTTCAAAGTTATCTTTGGCCCGTAGGGCAAAGATGAACTGTTGGCTGATATCTTTGGCCCGTAGTGCAAAGATGGACATGTGTTTAGCATGATCATGACCACTAGTGATACAAATAATTATCTTTGGCTCGTAGTGCATAGATAATTTGTTGATTGAAAATAATTATTGATTGGTGTTACAGGAATAAAATATTGGTGATGGACTTTTAAAGCATAGAAGATAATATACATTATACTCTACTTGACTCTTTTAATTGATTGTTGTTTTCGCTGTAGTTGTTGATCTAAAACTTATTCTCTATTATATTCTATCAGATTTTTCTGTTGTTGAGGACTAAGGATAATTTGTTCTACATTATCTTAGTCATAATAATTTTACTGGGCTAGTTGTGCTCACCCTTTTCCTTTTGGTTCTATTGTTCTTCTTAGGAGGCGAGAATGTAACTGTGACTAGTCGGGGAGTGGAGTGATGGTTCAAGATGGTTATTATAGTCGTCCTCATTATTTTGTAAAATAGTGTAATAATAATTGTAATGAGGACTGTATTTAAGTTTGGATATTGTTTACAAGACAATATTTGTATTAAAACTCACAACGTATGTGTTGTCGTATTTTGCACTACAGTTGTGACGCCCCCAAATCCGAGTTCTCAAACCCCGGGTTTGGTACTCACAATCCATCATCATCATAAGCATTCTATAAACTATTACGGAATAATAAACATACATTGTTCATTATAATAAAGTCTTTCAACATTATCCCAAGGTCTATTAACCTTAACTTATACATACTTAATTAGGTTACCTTAGTAACACAAAAGGTTTACATTACCAATGTACATAATATAATATAATACATAAACATTCTCCTTATCTATTCCTGCACTTTTCATTTGCCTTTGTCCCTCTTGGACATCTCTGGCATTGCTGAAATAAATGTCATAATATAGCAAGAGTAAGCAACAAATTTGCTTAGAAGTTTAAGTACGAAGAAGATATATCATGATTAGCAAGAAATTTATTGTTCAATGTTTAACAATAGAAATTAATTGGGAAATAAAATGAATTAAGTCTTCATAACTGAATATTCAAATAATTGAATAATAAATGCTGAGTGGTCATAGTGACCATGAACATATGCTAAGGTTGTCAGTATTTAAACTGGTCCTTTTACTAAGTTTTGGTAATCAAGGGGATCAGCCTTTCATACCCGGTGTATTATGCATAAACACTTAATGTACTAGCAACAATTTTTTTTAATAATGCTTTAATCAAATTGTTCTTTTACTCAGTCTTCAGTCATTACCAAGTCAATTGGTTAAAAATAGCTTTTAACAACATATTTGATTTAACAAATTTAACAGACTTGATCTAGCTGATACAATGAGCATAGATCCATATCTTAAACAATTCATTAATAAAAGAACTTTAACTAATTCACAGTTCAATAATAATAGAATATGAATTTAATTGCACCGAGTGCGAGTATCAATAATCAATATAGATGTGAATAATCAATAATAATCATTCACTAACATGCTTTGAAATTAATAACTCAAGTTTGAGTTACAGAACTTTCCTCGACTGCGATCTACTGCTACACAATTTAATTTAATCTCTTTATTGTAAAGACCTATCATTGTTAAGATTGATCTTAAAATCAGTATATCATACTTTATATCATAATACAATTAGTCTATCAGTAATTTAGTTAACACTTAACTACATAATCAATTACCTGAAAACATCTTTATTATTATCATTCTTTGATAATATTTTAATTACTTTTTCATATACCTTATGATTTAACACTTAATCTTTCCTTTTATTAGCTCTTCCTTATAATCTAGTAAATCGAATACTAACATCATAGTCTAGATTATTTAAACCTGCAATCCAGCCACCTGGATTGGCTAATCCAGCAAACTGGATTCAACAAACTTCCAATTCAGCAAGTCTGGATTCTAAATCCTTCAATCCAGCAAGTCTGGATTTTAAATTCTTCAATCTAGCAAGTCTGGATTCTAAATCATTCAATCCAGCAAACTGGATTCAACTATTTCTCAATCCAGCCAGCTGGATTCCTTATATTCTTTAACAAAAATACCAAATCAACTTATTATTTTTCTATCTTTTGGCCATACTTATTTACATGTATTTCATACACAAAAAGTATTTTTCTGTAATTTTTCAATTTCTTTTAGTATTTTTAAAAAATCATTCTTAGTATGTGGCTTAAGAAATTAGCCCCATCATGCTTAACTCCATAAATTCTCATCTCTTGGCATAATCTTATACATGTTAACATGACCCTCCAGTTTAAATTCCGTCCGAAAAACCCAAATATTGAAATGGTCATAACTTGGTCATTTTAAGTCGGAATGAGCTCATTTTTGGACAGGAGCTACTTTATGCAATATATTTTCATTCCAAAAGGCCGAAATTTATTCCATAAATTAAGTGGCCAAAATTGCCCTTGCAAAATCTTGGGCAGTTTGTTTTCAAGATTTTTGGCTTTTACCTACTTTACTAAAATCAGTCCATACGAAAATCTATAACTCTTTTTTCGGTGATTTCATCATTCCAAATTTTTTCCAGAATTTTTAAATGTCAAAAAAATGATGAAACTGCCCCTAACATTGACTATCCAAAAATAATTTGTTTTTCTTTCTAAAGACAAAACTATTTTTCCTAAAACAGTCACTACTACTTGTGTACTCAACATTTTTGAGTGCTACCACTTGGGTTTAGTAGTTAAGTTATATATCTAGCACCTTTTTTTGACGGGTCACAAAAAGAAGGTGTAGATCAAAAATGGTAGTCGATCAAAGGAAGTGAAAAAAACTAGAGTTTTCTACCAAAACAAAACTAGTTTCTTTTCTATCCTTTTGATTTACTTTCTAACACTCAAATGTGTTAGAACCATATATGAAACCATATAAAACATGTAAATAGAGGGTTTTAGACCTCAAGATCATAAACCTTAACTAACCAAAATCAAACAAAATAAAAAGAATAAGCTAGTTTAGTTTTTACCTTAATTTTTGGGCACACTTTCTTTCTCTTCCAAAGTAGAAGGTAAACTTTGAGTGCATCAATGGTGTATCTCCTTCCTCTCTCTTTCCTCCTCTCCACCGAATTTCTCTCTCTCTCGCTCTCTTATGTTTTTGCTTTGTTAGCTTAAGAGAAAGTAAGATGAAGTAAAATAAAAGATGAAAGAGAATGGGATTAAGTGTTGGAAAAAAAAATCTATAGATACATTTGGTATATCTATACATTAACTACTAACATATCTCCTCTCTCTCTCCAAATAGCTTGCAATCTTGGCAAAATAGGGTGACTAAATCATGGAGTGACACATAAGGGAGTTGGTGACCAAATGAATAAAAACAAACATAAGTCACATGCCAATTCTCCTACAAAATGGCCGGATCCTTCCCCCCCCCCCCAATAAATTTTTCATTTTACTTTAATTTTTAAATGCAATATTTGCTAAATTAAATGACCATAATGCCCCTCTTTAATTGAGCTAGGATTGGGCCAATCCTTTAATTCTTTTGGGCTTGAAATTAATTAGTTTGGCTTACTAATTAAAATGAACTTGGGCCTCCACAATTAAATAATTGTGCTACTAGCATACTTGCACATTAAATTTAATATTGGGCTAGCTTCACAATTTAGTTGTTCTTAAATCAAATTATCTACAAGTCCAATGCTTAAATAAACTATTAGGCTTGTTTAAATTACTTGTCATCCTTAGTAACATTAACTCTATTATCACATGATCTATTACTCATTATTATTGATATTTACACATCCTCATCAATCAATAATGTGAATTAACTTATATAACCCAATTAGTCTTGTCTTATTCAAGTTTATTAAGTGTTTAATTACGGTTTAACACCTTAAATCTATTTTCTAGATTATTAAAATACTTAGGTTAGTTCACTAACTTATTTATCTTATTAATGAGACTTCCTTTAAATATTATAGCATATTATTCACATAATCAATTAATCATCCATAATCTATTACAGATTATTTAATATATTTATTTAGAATGTACCATAGAAATTCTTAGTTATTACATTCTCCCCTCCTTATAAGAATTCCATCCCCGGAATTTCATTAAGGTTACTCAAAAAGATTCGAATAATTCTTCCTCATCTTTTCTTCAAGCTCCATGTAACTTCTTTAGCATTATGGTTTCTCCATAAGACTTTGACAGAATGTATAACCTTATTTCTTAATTTCTGCTCTTTTCTATCCAAAATTTCTATAGGAACCTCCTCGTACGATAATTCCTTCTCGACTTGAATCGGCTCGTAGGATATCACATGCTTGTAATCCGGCTTATTCAGACGCACCATTGACACATGAAACACATTATGAATATGTTCCAGTTCAGGAAGTAAAGCTACCTCATACGCCACTTCCCCTATCTTCTTCAGTATTTCAAACGGTCCAATAAACCTTGGACTCAGTTTACCTTTCTTCCTAAATTTTATCTTCCCCTTCCAAGGAGATACCTTCAAAAATGCGTAGCTTCCCACTTCGAAATCTCTTTTCTTGCAATGAATATCTGCGTACTTCTTTTGTCAATCCTGAGCTGCTACCAGTCGAGCTCTTATCACTTTGATGATCTCCACAGTCTGCTGCACCAATTCTAGCCCCAACAATCATCTTTCACCTACCTCGTCCCAACATAAGGGTGTTATGCACTTTCTCCCATACAGGACTTCATACGGTGGCATTCCAATGCTTGCATGATAACTATTATTATATGCAAACTCCACCAATGGAAGATGATCTTCCCAGCTTCCCTTAAAATCCATCACACAGGCTCTGAGCATGTCTTCTAAAATTTGAATCGTTCTCTCGCTTTGCCCATCTGTCTATGGATGATACGCAGTACTCAACCTTAATTGTGTCCCCATTCTTTCTTGAAGACTCCTCCAAAAATTTGACGTGAAGAGTGGATCTGTATCAGACACGATTGATATTGGCACTCCATGTCTCGAAATTATCTCCTTGATATACAACTTGGCTAACTGATCCAAAGTATACCTGATCTTGATCGGCAAAAAGTGTGCTGACTTTGTAAGACGGTTAACAATGACCCATATAGCGTCATAACCCTTCTGTGTCGCTGGAAGTCCTACCACAAAATCCATCGTGAAGTGCTCCCATTTCCATTCAAAAATTTCCAACTGCTGTAATAGTCCACTTGGTCGTTGATGCTCTGCCTTGACGCTTTGACAAGTTAAACAGCGTCAGACGCATTCAACAACCTCTCTCTTCATGTTTGGCTACCAATAATGTTGACGCAAATTTTGATACATCTTCGTGCTTCCTAGGTGTATCAAATATCTTGTATTGTGCGCTTCTATTAAATCTTTTCTCTTAACTCTGGTTCTGCAGGTACCCAAATTCTTCCTTCAAATCTCAGCAATCCAGTGCTGTCGATCTTATACTTCAGCTCTTCGCCTTCAACCAACCGCTTCTTTATGTTACCGCATTCTTTATCATTTTCTTGTGAATCTTTCACCTTGTCTAATAATGTTAGACTTGCTTCCATTTCTATTACTTTATCCAAATCCTTTGAATTTTTCACCTCCAACTCCATTTTCTCTATTTCTCTTACTAATTCTACCTGGTCTGTCAATACAAATAACTTTTCTCTACTTTTCCTGCTTAAAGCATCTGCCACTACATTAGCCTTCCCCAGATGATATAGAATATCACAATCATAGTCCTTGATCAATTCTAACCATCTGCTCTGCCTCCTGTTTAACTCCTTTTGTGTAAAGATATACTTCAGACTTTTTTGGTCTGTATATATCTCACACTTTTCTCCGTAGAGATAATGTCTCTCAATCTTAAGGGCAAATACTATCGCAGCCAATTCAAGGTCATGGGTAGGGTATCCCTTCTTATAGTCTTTTAACTATCGTGACGCGTACACAATGACTTTACCATTCTGCATTAATACGCAACCCAGTCCCTTGTGTGACGCATCATTATACACTGTAAAACCCTATGTACTATCTGGAAAAGATAACACAGGTGCTTTACTTAATCTTTTCTCTAATTACTAAAAACTCTGTTCACACTTCTCTGTCCATACATACTTAAAAGTCTTCCTCGTCAGATTAGTTAATTGTGTCATTATCTTCGAAAAATCTTGAATAAACCTTCAGTAATATCCTGCCAATCCCAAGAAACTTTTGATCTCTGTCGGTGTCTTTGGTTGTCCATAATTTTTCACCGCTTCTATTTTCACTGGATCAACAAAAATTCTGTCGTTGTCGATGACATATCCCAGAAATTGAACTCTCTTCAACCAGAACTCACACTTTGAATATTTTGTATATAGCTTCTCCCTTCTCAACATTTCTAACACCATCCGTAGATGTTCAGCATGCTCCGGTTCAGTCTTTGAATACACCAAAACGTCGTTAATAAACACCACCACAAATTTATTCAAATACGGTTTAAATACTTCGTTCATCAGGTCCATAAAAGTAGTTGGCGCATTAGTCAGTCCAAATGACATCACTAAGAACTCATAATGACCGTAACGAGTTCTAAATATTATCTTTGGTACATCCTCTGTTCTCACCTTCAACTGATGATAACCAGTTCTCAAGTTAATCTTCGAAAAACATCTCGCTCCCTTAAGTTGATCAAACAGATCGTCTATTCTTGGTAACAGATACTTGTTCTTGATTGTCACCTTATTTTGTTCTCTATAATCCATACATAATCTCATCGAACCATCTTTCTTCTTTACAAACAACACTGGTGCTCCCCACAGAGATACACTAGGTTGAATGTACTTTTTATCCAACAATTCCTGTAGCTGGATTATTAACTCTTTCAATTCTACCAGAGCCATCCTATATGGTGCCTTCGATATCGGTGCTGTCCCCGATACTAAATCAATCACAAACTCTATTTCTCTGTCTGGAGGAAATCCCGAAAGTTCTTCTGGAAAGACATCCCCAAACTCATTAACTACAGGTATCTGTCCCATGTTCGAATTCACCATCCGTGTATCCACTACATGAGACAAATAACCTTCGCACCCTTTTCGTAGCATTCTCTTGGCCTGCATCATCTTCAGACAACTCGTTTGTCTTGGCTACTTGCTACTATAAAATATAACCTAAGACTTATTCAGTGTCTTAAGGCTTATACTCTTTTTTTGACAATCTATAACTGCCTCATGGTTAAACAACCAATCCATCCCTAAGATAACATTAAATTCTCCTAAGCGTATCGGAATCAAATTCACACTTAACTTATATCCCCTTATTTCCACACCACAATTGTTATGGATAAACTCTACAGGGATCACTTCTTTGTTTGCAAGGTCTATATTCATTGGGTTCTTTAACTTTTCACATGGTATGTTTAATCTTCTAGCAAATTCATCAGACATAAATGAACAGGTAGCTCCCGAATCAAATAATACGTAGGCATTTATATTATTGATCGGAATAATATCTGACACCACCTCCTTTGATGCAACTGCGTCTTGACAGTCATGTTGAACGTTCGAGCTGTCGGCTTGCTCTGCTGCGTTGGCCCTCCAATAGTTAACTTTTGTAGAACTGCTTTTGTTTCCACTTCCTCCATCTGTATTCTTCTTCAATGGACAATCCTTGAATCGATACCCCGTTCCTCCACAAGAAAATAACCACCTTTCTTCGGCTTAAGACAATTTGGTGAAATATGTCCTTCTTGACCACAATTATAACATATGTTTTTCCCTTTCATACAATCTCCTTAGTGATTCTTTCCACACTTTTAACACATTGGCTTCTTCTGCTGAGTATTTCCTTGTTACGTTCCGGATTCATTGCTGTAACAATCCAAGATTTTATTTGTAATTTAAAATATTTTTTTAAAATTAAATAAATATTTTATTGATGAAGTTGTTGTTTTGTAATTTAAAATATTTTTTAAAATAAATGAATATGTGATTTTTGTTAGTAAATATTTATGAATTAAATTTATTAGATAATATTCTAAATTAATTTAATTTATAGTTAGAGAGTTGTAATATAACATGAGATGTTATATTGTTGTTTTAATAATTTAAAGTGGTATGTTAAATTATTAAATAAAATTATAATGAAATTATAATTTTGTGATATTTGTTAAAGTGGAATATTTATTTAAAATATAGTATGTGTAATTAATTTATTTGATTAATATTGGATATGGAAGTCCAAATAAATAATATGTGATTATAAATTATAAACTAAATTGTTTATTAAAATAAATTAAATAATTTTTTTAATTTATTTACCCAAACAAGGCTTAAAATATTAAATCTTTATTTTAAAGACTTTTTGGCCAAACAAAGCCTTATAGCTTTTGAAATTTTAAATTATGAGTTTTATTATAACAAATAAAATAAATAATATAAAATATATTTATAATTTAGATATGTTTATAATAGTATAACTGATATATTTAGTAGGCGTGTTAAGGCTATATCGGTTACTTTATTTTACGGATACATGTTATCAGTTCAGTTTTTGGCTTAATCCTAAGAGGAGAAAACTGAGAAGTTTAGAGAGAGAATACAAAGAATTAAGAGGGAGTTGGGAGAGAAATCTTGAGTTTTCCAAAGCAAAATTCTGTGTTTAGCAAGGTTGTTCAAGCTAAGTTAAGGAATTATTCATAACCTTAGTAATATATATATATATATATATATATATATATATATATATATATATATATATATATATATGTGTGTGTGTGTGTGTGTGTGTGTGTGTGTGTGTGTGTGTGTGTTTCACGGCAAAATTCTTATATTCTATGAATTTCAGTTTTTTGTAAATTGTTGTTATATAACCTGTTTATGGTGATTGCATATAATTATGATGTTAGAGTATGTAGTAAGGCATGAATTGGTATGCTAATTTCGATTAAAAGGAAGGAAAAGTAATCACAGTATATATTTTTTATATGTCTTGTGAAAGTACCAATTATGGTGGTCAATTAATATGATAAACTGTAAATTGAGTCTTGTTTATGCTAGTTCGTTAAGAAACGAACAGAACGTAGTTTGAACGAAGTGATTCGGTGTAGAATTGTAATCACAGTGATGATTTTTGTAAAGAATGTCAAAAATGGTGTTTTTGCATGAAAACATGGAATTTGAGGAATTAAATTAGTTAAAATGGTTGTTAAATTGTTCTATATTGATGAATATGTGAGGAAACATGTTTATGATAGTTTTATATCAATTGTATGTGTTAAAACTACTGTTTGGTGGGTGAATTCGTGTTAGTTGGGCTAAAGTCGGCTACTATTCACTGCTGTCTCTGGTTCTGTCTGTGCACGGCGCAGCTGCGCCGGTGCCAAGGCCAGAAACGACGCAGCTGCGCCGGCCCCAGGCTGATGTATGGCGCAGTTGCGCCATACACTGATCTGAGGCAGTGGCTTCTGCTACTACTGCAGACCTGGGATACCACTATAACTTAGTCTAAGGTTGTGTTAAGGTGTCAAGCATGTATCAAAGAGGTTTATTGGGTACTGTGTCATGTCATTGATAATTTTAACTTTGTAAAATGAATTGTAAGCTATGAGTGTGATATGTTAGAACTTAGTGTATATAATGAATAGTAAACAAGTGTTGTGCAGGTTAGCACTTGAAATTTATGATATTTATCTAGTAGCATAAGACTTGTACTAAATTAACAAGTTTAGCTAGAAAAGGTTGTTATGTTGGAAGTGGATGTTAACATGTCTAATAGATATTGTGATTGCACTAAAATGTGTAGGATATTGGAGTACGTGAATTGTAATTGTATAGCTTACGCAAGAGGCAACTCCCCTAACCTTTGCTACTTTATTATTCAGCAAGGTTACTTTTCACTGTTATGTTATACTTATGCAAATTCTCTATCTCTAATCTCTTGTTTAACAATTTATTGTCATGCGAGTTCTTTAACCCTCATTTATTGTTGAGCAAGTTAGTTAATCTTTATTTCTTTATTTCAAACGAGATCACTTTGGTTATTCAAAGTCTGTAATGTTGTTTATTCAGCTACTAATAATTATTGTTTGATCTTCGTTTTCTAATGTCATTATACTATCTTACATTATTGTACCGAACTCTAAGTTGTGTAGCGATTCTTTACCAATTCAACTAATCCTTAGTTGATGAATGTTCTAAACTCTAAATTACCTTGAAATCAACCCAAACCAAACTTCCTTTGGTTTGCTTATGTACTCACACAATTTTGAAAGAATGTTGTCGATGATAACATTTGTTCAATTCAGAAACTGTTAATACTCTAGCTCTTATCGATTCATCGATATACCTTGTTCATGAAGATATTATAATCAAACTCTTGAATAGTTATTAGTCTCTATATGATTCAATCAGTACTTGGTTGATAAGCATTTTAAAGATCTAGAATTCCTTTGAATTTAATTCCCAACCAAACTTCCTTTGGGTCAGAACCTGATAATCTAAGCTGAGATGAACAACCCTATATTAGGGGATTATTTTAGAACTACGCAATAGCGTTAAAATATTTGCGCAATACATAGTACAAAAGGCTGATCATCTGGAGTACGGGATGATGGTCCATATAGTCGTTTAGACTGTTAAAGGTTACAGTAGAAACACCAGTTAACCTAGGACATAGACGATGATTATAGTCTTTTAGATTGTTAAAGGTTAAAGTAGAAATACTTGAAAACCTAGAGTATAGTTCGTGGTCTTGTGACCCTCAGTGTATTCTTTGATGTTGATATCTATTGTTAACTTAAACGTTCATTATTCCTTTGAACTCATAGTTGTTGAATTAAAGTTTATTATTCTGGTAAGAATACTTTACCATTGAAAGCTCGGTTAATTGTCCTTCATGAAACGTTATTGTATATTATCCTTCTTGTGGTCAATTGTTTGATCACTCTTGCACAAAACAATGCAGATGAAGTTAAGAAGTGTGAAGAGCTTTCTACAAGCAAGGTCAAGGACAAAGTGCTTGATTAGACGACAACGTTTAGTATACTTTTTTTATGAAGCTTATGTAATAGATATAATTATGATCATGTTTTAATTTTCCGCTGATGATTGTAATAAAGGTTAGATGACCTGGGATTTATTTTAGATTATGTAACCCTTTAATGGGAGATTGATTTTTTAAACTTTTGAGTTTAATTATATCCTTTGTTTATGGGTAGTTATTTATGATTTAATTGGACAGTGAATACCAAATCTGTGGAATTGAGGTACCCGGATTTAGGGGTGTCACAATTGCCACTATTGTTCCACTTGCGTTTCTTGCTGTTACTGCCACCACTGCTGGCATCCTGATTTCCACCTTCCACCTTCTTCTTATTCTTTTCCTTATTGTACTTGGACACTGCTTCACTACCATCTTCTGCAATGATAGCATTTTCCAATAATGTTGAAAACGTATTAATCTGAAAAACGGCCACCTTGCTGTATATCCAAGGCTTCAATCCATTCTCAAATCTGTGCTCCTTTCTTGCCTCTGTGTCCACCTGATGTCGTGCAAATCTTGCTAGCTCGTTGAATTTGGCTGCGTATTCTGAAACTGTCATGTTCTCTTGCTTCAATTAAAGAAATTTCACTTCCATTCTAGCTTGCATGCTCGGTGAGAAATAATTCTCGAAGAACAACTCCTTAAACCTTGTCCAAGTTACCACTATTGTTCCGGCTCTCGCCTGGTTTGATTCCCACCAATAATTAGCTTTACCTTTCATTAAATAGGTAGCAAAAGTTATCTTTTGCCTCTCTGCTACTCTAGCAATCACAAATGCTTTTTCCATCTCCTTCACCCAGGTTTGAGCTTCAATAGGGTCTGTGGTTCCCTTAAATTCTGGTGGTTCGACTGTTTTAGTCGAACCACCAGAATTTAAGGGAACCACACACCCTATTGAAGCTCAAACCTGGGTGATGGAGATGGAAAAAGCATTTGTGATTGCTAGAGTAGCAGAGAGGCAAAAGATAACTTTTGCTACCTATTTAATGAAAGGTAAAGCTAATTATTGGTGGGAATCAAACCAGGCGAGAGCCGGAACAATAGTGGTAACTTGGACAAGGTTTAAGGAGTTGTTCTTCGAGAATAATTTCTCGCCGAGCATGCAAGCTAGAATGGAAGTGAAATTTCTTTAATTAAAGCAAGAGAACATGACAGTTTCAGAATACGCAGCCAAATTCAACGAGCTAGCAAGATTTGCACGACATCAGGTGGACATATAGGCAAGAAAGGAGCACAGATTTGAGGTCTAGCCTATCTCTAGCTGCTGGTGCTCGATTTTGCATAGCCTGACCTCATATCAACAAAGTTCTGCATTGGGTATACCTGACCTTCTTCATTATTTACAGATCATTCCTCCCTCTGGTTACGATTTTGACGTCTTGGCGGCATTATTCAGCTTGCTGAATTAACATATTCATCTTACTGAATTCACATGTTTAGTTTGTTGAATTACACATTCAGCTTGCTGAATAACACATTCAACTTGTTGAATAATACATGCAGCTTTCTGAATTAACATATTCTGCTTACTGAATAACACATTCAACTTGCTGAATTAACATATTCGATTTACTGTCTTTTCAAACATATAGCTTCTCATTTTAATTCTTAATACTTTTCTATTTAATCAAAAAAGTAATTATAATACTTCATTTATATTCATATACCAAATTTTTTAGTGTCGTACACATGCCTATCATATTTTTATAAATGCTAATTATCCCATTCTTAACATCCAGAGATGGGATCTATCAAAAGGCATGCTCCCCTACACACCTAATATGGGGATACATCATATTTACATACTACCTAGCACAGTCTGAGGTTTACATCAAGCATAAAAACCTAATAAACAAAAGGGGTTCTACTGCATCTATATACAATAGAAAGCTATTAAACTACCACTGTGCGTCTGGAGAGGGTACGCCTGCATGCTCCTGCTCTGGTGGAATGAGTCCATCCATAAGTCGACGTCTAACAGACCGACTCGACTCACCAATCTCGAGGTATGACCTTCTTTCTCCTACTTGGGGACCAGTATATACTGCATCTAAAGACCGTCCCAAGGACTCCATCCTAATCCTCAACCTCTAACTGATCCACTCTTCTCGTTGCTCATACCCAGGCATCCTCAACTCGGATCCTGTCAGCGATTTCTAAGTCAAACCTCAGGTGCAACGTCTGATGCTCAATACTCAATACCGCAAACTTATTCTTCTCTTGTTCTAGTATCTCCCTCAGTTCAGTATTCATGCCAACCATATGTGTAGCCAAGGTCATCTGCTCCTGCAACTGTATCTTCATCTCAGCAAGCTTGTTCTGAGCTTGATAGCCAGCTCCTTGTATTGAGTTTCAGTAAACTGATGAGTCGCATTCTCCTGCTCTAACTCTGTCACTTTATTCTCCAGTATCACAATAAAATATATTCATTGATAAAATGAAACAATATTTTATTATGTACAAGCTATAATAGATGAATCTCCACAATCCACCTCTTAGCATACTCTATGTGAGTTTTCCTCTAAGGTTATAACCTAGGTTTCGCATCCTAAAGTTTATAACCTCCAACTTTGATGCCAATCTGTGACACCCGCAAATCCGAGTTCTCAAACCCCGGGTTTGGTACTCATAATCCATCACCATCATAAGAATTCTATAAACTATTGCGAAATAATAAACATACATTGTTTATTATAATTAAGTCTTTCAACATTATCCCAAGGTCTATTAACCTTAACTTATACATACCTTAATTAGGTTACAGTAGTAACACAAAAGGTTTACATTACCAATGTACATAATATAATATAATACATAAACATTCTCCTTATCTATTCCTGCACTTTTCCTTTGCCTTTGTCCCTCTTGGACGTCTCTGGCATGGCTGAAATAAATGTCATGATATAGCAAGAGTAAGCAACAAATTTTCTTAGCAAGTCTAAGTACGAAGAAGATATATCATGATTAGCAAGAAATTTATTGTTTAATGTTCAACAATAGAAATTAATTGGGAAAGAACATGAATTAAGTCTTGATAACTGAATATTCGAATAATTGAATAACAGATGCTGAGTGGTCATAGTGACTATGAACATATGCTAAGGTTGTCAGTATTGAAACTGGTCCTTTTAATAAGTTTTGGTAATCAAGGAGATCAGCCTTTCATACCCGGTGTATTATGCATAAACACTTAATGTACTAGCAATAATTATTTTTCAATAATGCTTTAATCAAATTGTTCTTTTACTCAGTCTTGAGTCCTTACCAAATCAATTGGTGAAGAACAGCTTTTAACAACATATTTGATTTAACAAATTTAACATACTTGATCTAGCTGATACAATGAGCATAGAACCATATCTTAAACAGTTCATGAATGAAAGAATTTTAACTAATTCACAGTTTAATAATAATAGTACATGAATTTAATTGCACCGAGTGCGAGTATCAATAATCAATATAGATGTGAATAATCAACAATAATTATTCACTAACATGCTTTGAAATTAATAACTCAAGTTTGAGTTACAGAACTTTCCTCGACTGCGATCTACTGCTACACAATTTAATTTAATCTCTTTATTGTAAAGACCTATCATTGTTGAGATTGATCTTAAAATCAGCATATCATACTTTATATCATAATACAATTCCTCTATCAGCAATTTAATTAACACTTAACCACATAATCAATTACCTGAAAACATCTTTATTATTATCATTCTTTGATAATATTTTAATTACTTTTTCATATACCTTATGATTTAACACTTCATCTTTCCTTTTATTAGCTCTTCCTTATAATCTAGTAAGTCGAATACTAACATCATAGTCTAGATTATTCAAACCTGCAATCCAGCCACCTAGATTGGCTAATCTAGCAAACTTGATTCAACAAACATCCAATCCAGCAAGCCTGAATTCTAAATCCTTCAATCCAGCAAACTTGGATTCTAAATCCTTCAATCCAGCAAGCCTGAATTTTAAATCCTTCAATCCAGCAAACTGGATGAAACTATTTCTCAATCTAGCCAGCTGGATTCCATATCTTCTTTAACGAAAATTTCAAATCAACTTATTATATTTCTATCTTTTGGCCATACTTATATACATGTATTTCATACACAAAAAGTATTTTTCCGTAATTTTTCAATTTCTTTTAGTATTTTTCAAAAATCATTTTTAGTGTGTGGCTTAAGAAATTAGCCCCATCATGCTCAACTCCAGAAATTCCCATCTCTTGGCATAATCTTATACATGTTAACGTGACCCTCCAATTTAAATTTTGTGGCCATCGGAGTTATAGAACTCCAGTTATATCAATTTCCGTCCGAAAAACCCAAATATTGAACTGGTCATAACTTGGTCATTTTAAGTCGGAATGAGCTCATTTTTGGACAGGTGCTACTTTATATCATATATTTTCATTTCCCAAGTGGCCGGAACTTCCCTTGTAAAATCTTGGGCAGTTTGTTTTCAAGATTTTTGGCTTTTATCTACTTTCCTAAAATTAGTTCATACAGAAATCTACAACTCTATTTTCGGTGATTCCACTTGGGTTTGAAAGATAGCTCGTCATATTATCATCCCAAATTTTTCTAGAATTTTTAAATGTCAAAAAAATAACAAAACTGCCCCTAGCATTGACTGTCCAATAACAATTTATTTTTCTTTCTAACGAAAAAATTGTTTTTGATAAAATAGTCACTACTTCTTGTGTACTCAACATTTTTGAGTGCTACCACTGGGGTTTAGTAGTTAACTTATATATCTAGCACCCCTTTTTGACGGATCACAAAAAGAATGTGTAGATCAAAAATGGTAGTCGATCAAAGGAAGTGAAAAAAACTAGAGTTTTCTAACAAAACAAAACTAGTTTCTTTTCTATCCTTTTGATTTACTTTATAACACTCAAATATGTTAGAACCATACATGAAACCATATAAAACATGTAAATAGAGGGTTTTAGACCTCAAGATCATAAACCTTAACTAACCAAAATCAAACAAAATAAAAAGAATAAGCTAGTTTAGTTTTCACCTTGATTTTTGGGCACACTTTCTATCTCTTCCAAAGTAGAAGGTAAACTTTGGGTGCATCAATGGTGTATCTCCTTCCTCTCTCTCTCTCTCCTCCTCTCCACCTAATTTCTCTCTCTCTCTCTCTTATGTTTTTGCTTTGTTAGCTTAGGAGAAAGTAAGATGAAGTAAAATAAAAGATGAAAGAGAATGGGATTAAGTGTTGGAAAAAAAAATCTATAGATACATTTGGTATATCTATACATTAACTACTAACATATCTCCTCTCTCTCTCCAAATAGCTTGAAATCTTGGAAAATAGGGTGGCTAAATCATGGAGTGACACATAAGGGAGTTGGTGACCAAATGAAGAAAAACAAACATAAGTCACATGCTAATTCTCCTACAAAATGGCCGGATCCTTCCGCCCATAAATTTTTCATTGTTACTTTATTTTTTAAATGCAATATTTGCTAAATTAAATGACCATAATGCCCCTCTTTAATTGGGCTAAGATTGGGCCAATCCTTTAATTCTTTTGGGCTTGAAATTAATTAGTTTGGCTTACTAATTAAAATAAACTTGGGCCTCCACAATTAAATAATTGTGCTACTAGCATACTTGCCCATTAAATTTAATATTGGGCTAGCTTCACAATTTAGTTGTTCTTAAATCAAATTATCTACAAGTCCAATGCTTAAATAAACTAGTGGGCTTGTTTAAATTACTTGTCATCCTTAGTAACATTAACTCTATTATCACATGAACTATTACTCATTATTATTGATATTTACACATCCTCGTCAATAAATAATGTTAATTAACTTACATAACCCAATTAGTCTTGTCTTATTCAAGTTTATTGAGTGTTTAATTAGGGTTTAACACCTTAAATCTATTTTTTAGATTATTAAAATACTTAGGTTAGTTCACTAACTTATTTATCATATTAACGAGACTTCCTTTAAATATTATAGCATATTATTCACATAATCAATTAATCATCCATAATCTATTACATATTATTTAATATATTTATTTACAATGTACCATATAAAATTCTTGGTTATTACAATAGTTGTATTAATGAAGTTTGTATTTGGTTTCTGTACCATGTATTTGACGACTCACAATGGATTGTCTGGACCTATTTTGGGGGCATCACATAAGTAAGGAAGGATAAGGATTATCCCATGTAATGAAGCACAAGGAGGGGTCGACTATATGGGGAGAAAGGGTGAGGAAATTGGTGGCAAGGGAGAGTTTAATGCTAGCTTATCTTCTCCGCAAACAAATTTATGTGTCAACCTTCCATTCCTTGACCCTACATGAGTTAGTTTTACTCTAAAGCATGGTTAAGTTAACTGTAGGATGATTTGCTAAATCATCCAACACTTGCTCATCTTCATTAATTTGATATTGCAAGAGAGAAAGAACTAAATCTTGAGAGCTAAAGAGGGAGAGAAAGGGCCGGACCAAGAGAGAAGGAAAGAGAGGACATGGATAGCTAGGATTAAGCTTGATCAAGGTTAAGGAGGAAGAAAAACAAAAAAGGATAAATCTCCAAACCATCATCTTTATCTTTTCATTTTCTTTGAGTTTGGTAGTTGTTGGTGGTTGGTTATAAGTGAAGATCATGATGGATCATGAAATTATAATGTAGTTTTGAAGGATTTAATCTCGTTAAACTACCCTAAAGATGCATGACAAGTGAATTAAAGTATAAAACTTAAACCCAAGCATGAGGATGAATAAACAAGATAATAGTGGACTTTATTCGCACCTTATATGTATATTTTATATGTTGTAGTATGATTTCAAAAGATAAAACCATAGATATGTATGTTGTGTAAATGTTCCAAGTGGAACGGAGGAAAAATACGCTATAACGAAGTTATGGCATTTTTCGTAAAAAGGTGTAAACTAAGGAAACCCTAGCTTGGTATGTCGGTTGAATCAAGTTTACGGGTAGTTGATGTTTCTGAAAAATTATTTCTTTCCAAGAAATATGTGGTTGGGGTGAAGATGTGAGTCGTAGGCTCAAGAACGTGTTCAATCCGACTTCGAATGAGTTCATTGTGATGTATAGAAGATTCGACGTAGAACGTCTTTTGGTGAAAAATGGCTCACGAGGGACTTTTGAGCCTATATCCTGACAAGTTAGAGAATTGAGAAAAAAAATTTGTCAGTAGTGATTTGAAGAATTTGTTGCAAGGAATAAAATGGCTCAAGAACGGACTCATTTCGATATCGGACGATGAAGTTATGGAGCAGTGAAGTAGGAGTGTCAGGTTGCAAGAATTACAAATTTGTGTCAAGTGTATAGGGCTGGGCACCTAAGCACTGCCCAAAGGCAAGTGTTGGGCACCTAGGTGCCAGGAAAGACATCAAGACACTATAGTTGAGCGCCTAGGCGCTGGTCCAAGACAAATCTTAAGCGCCTAGGCGCTGGCCAAGTGTTAAGACGAAAGTTAGTCCGGACATGCTTTATTAAATTGATCATAACTATTTCGTCCGAACTCCGATTGAGGTGATTCAAGATGTTACGAAAAGATAAGAAGTAGATCTATAACTTTAATTATTTAAGTTTTGAGAGTTGTATTAGGTTTGTGAGAATGATAGATGTGACGCCCCCAAAATAGATATACATAACCTATTATGAGTCGTCAAATACATGGTATAAAATACAAATAAAAACTTAATTATACAACTGTCGTATAAAATACGACAAAACATAAGCTGTGAGTTTTAATACAACATTATCTTCTAAACAGTATTCAAACTCAAAATAAGTCCTCAATACATTTATTTTCACACTATTTCATAGAATAGTGAGGACTACTAATGCTATCATCTGAACCGTCACTCCGTTACCCGACTAGTCCCCGCTACGTTCTCATTTCCTGAAGAAAAAAATGAAAGCAAAAGGGTGAGCTCAACTAGCCCCAGTAAGAAATATTATGACTAAGATAATGCCGAATAAATTATCATTAGCCTTTAACAGTGTTAAACTGATAAAATATAATAAACATCAAGTTTAACTGCAGCAGAACAAGCTATCTATTAAAAGAGTCAAGTAGAAAATAAAATCTACTATTTTTTATGATTTAAAAAGATTTTTTATCACTTTTATCGCTTAGACCCAGCTTAATAAATAATCCACATCATCCCTACACTACGGCCAATGATATTCATTAGTATCACGATCACAAATTATCCATGCACTATGGGCCAAGGATATTCGTGTATTCATCAATGATCATGATCATGCCAACAACTGTCCATCAATGCACTATGGGCCAATGAGGACCTTTACCAGGTCATTTGTAACATTATGGTCATGATTACACCGAATAATCCATAGTCATAATCATACCAAGTCCATCTATGCATTACAGGCCACAGATGACTTTCAACAAAATATAAACATGAGGATGATGACAATGATATAAGAATTCAATAAAACAAGTTCAAGACTTAATTTATCCAGGAACCAATAACGTCCAAATTGTCAATATGATACTCCTTTGTAGAGTAAAATTCAAAAATGCTTAGAAGAATATTTTCATGAAAAGATATTGGATGAAGCGCAAATATCAAATATATTCCACTAATTTTATGGAGTATAAAAGCCAAAACTTTAACCAACTGAGTATAATAAAGAATGGAATAACAAAAGAATTCACCAAGCATACGATAGACCGCACCGACAGGTTATTCCAACAGAAAAATAAATAATGGAACTAGGTCATGCGTAAACGCACAGACAGAATATTCCAACAGAATAATAAATAATGGAACCAGGTCATGTGCAAACGCATAGACAGGATGTTCCAACAGAATGATAAATAATGGAATAACAACAGAATTTCACCATATATGCAGTACTTCGTATAGACAGGTTATTCCAACATAATAATAAAGAATGGAATAACAGCTCTTACGAGGATTGGAAAGAAAATAATTCTCTTCATGAATATGAAAAAATAATACCCCTTACCGTAAAAGAAGAGTATTCCGACTGGTAGGGCGATGATATTCTTGAAGAAAACTTATACTATTTTTTTCTACTCTCAAAGCTTCTGAAAACTCTAAAGAAATACGCTCAAGATTATAGAAGAGAATTCTCTGAATTTCTGGTGTGATTTCAATGCTAACTAAGCATCCTATTTATAGGAGAATGGAAAGGATACTATGCTGCACTATGCAATAAAATATAATATATTCTATTTATAATCAAATAAAACAAAACTTTATAAAAAGTATTATGTTTTATATAAAAAGTTTTTACTATGCAGGCACTATGCAAATACTATGCATAATAAAATATAATATATTCTATTTAAAATCTAATAAAATAAATAACTTTATAAAAATATTCTGTTTTATATAAAAAGATTTTACTATGAAAAATACTATGCATAATAGAATATAATATATTCTATTTATAGTCTAATAAAACAGATAACTTTATAAAAGTATTCTGTTTTATATAAAAAAAATTTCTGTTTTATTACATTAATAATACTAATAAAATAAAATTTATATATATATATATATATATATATATATATATATATATATATATATATATAAACTTCCGTGACTTCATAAAAAGACAACTCAATATAATTAACAACATTTATCATCATTATTATAATTCACAATATTAATCGACCAGGTCGTTCTCAGGAAAGAGGGAGCTTTCCAATAAGGATTTCTCCCTATTGGCGCGCAATTAGGTGACCAAAACTCTCCTTGATAGAACTTCTAGACATCGTTAATATTGTAAATAATAATATTAATAACTTTGTCGTCTTAATTATTGATTATAAAATATTGACAATATAATAATTGAATCAAATAACGTGAGATACTATGCAGCAATTACTGTAACAATAATTAAACAAAACTGAGTGACTTCTCACGTAAGCATCAATATTCAATATCGTGTACTACTATACAACCACGCGTATTACTGTACTTTTAACACCGGGTGTTTCAATAGTTAACGGTAAAACTTCCGCCGTTATTTTCATAAAATATTTTTGTCGTTTTCTTAATCCGACAATAAGTCCATTGTGGGGTCGACCAATAATTGTGCCGTCGTACGAATATTCACTGTTAAAACGAATATTCCCCGACCAATCGAATATTATATAACAACTTGCGTACTTTGAAAAATTTATAAATATTACCCACAACTATAACATTATATCAAATTCATTAAATAATATTTAAAAATGATATTTATAGGAAAAGCATCTTTATTAAAAAATTAGGGTCTTACAACCTCCACTTCTTATGAAATTTTGCCCTCAAAATTAGGGTACGTACCTGGTATGTCAAAGAGGTAAGGATACCTTGATTTCATTTCAGATTCTTACTCTCGGGTCATTTCCTCAACATCGTGGTTTCTCCACAAAACTTTGACTTGAGGTATAACCTTGGAGCGTAGAATATATTCCTTCTTATCCAAGATTTGAACAGGAACTTCTTCATACGTCAAATCTTCCGCTATCACGTCTGGTTCTAACTCAATAATGTGGTTCGTGTCTTCCACATATTTACGTAACATGGATATATGAAAAACGTTATGAACACGAGACATGCTTGGCGGTAAAGCGAGTTTATAAGCCACAGTTCCTACTCAATTGAGGATTAAAAATGGGCCAATGAATCGAGGATTGAGCTTTCCTCTCTTTTCAAATCTCGTAACTCCTTTCCATGGAGCAACACGTAACAACACATGATCTCCAATATCGAACTCCATGTTCTTTCGATGAAGATCAGTATAGCTCTTTTATCGATCTTGTGAGGTTTTTATACGTTGCCGGATCGTTTAAATCTTTTCTATAGTCATACGTACCAACTCCGGTCCCAACAATGCTGCTTCACCCATCTCATCCCAATATACTGGAGAACGACACTTTCTTCCATACAATGCTTCGAATGGAGCCACACCAATATTTGCTTGATAGCTGTTGTTGTAGGAAAACTCCACCAATGGTAAGAACTTGTCTCAACTTCTCTTGAAATCAAGGACACAGAGTTTTAATAGATCTTCAAGAGTTTGAATAGTCCTCTCTGACTGCCCGTCCGTTTAAGGATGATATGATGAATTAACTGTAAATCTGTGCCCATAGCTTTCTATAAACTAACCCAAAATCGTGAAGTGAATCTTGGGTCTTAATCAGAAACGATGGATACTGGCTTACCATGCAATCTTACAATCTCATTTATGTACATACGAGCAAGACGTTCAAGTGTATAAGTTTCTCGTATAGGTAAGAAGTGAGCAGACTTGGTCAGTCTATCAATAATAACCCAAATTGCATCTATACCTTGAAAAACCTTAGTAAAACAAGTAACGAAATCCATGGTAATGTGCTCCCACTTCTATTCTGGAATTCAAGTGGTTACAATGGACCTTTTGGTACTTGATGCTCTGCCTTGACTCGTTGACACGTTAGACACCTTGAGATAAACAGCGCTATCTCTCTCTTCATATTGCCCCACCAAAATGTATGTCGAATATCATGATACATTTTGTTACTCCCACGATGGATTGCAAACAGTGTGTTGTGCGCCTCCATCATGATTTTATACTTTAAATCAGGGTCATTAGGAACACAAAGTCTGGAGTTGACTCGAAGTATTCCTTCTTCATCTATTCTTGCTTCCGACATAGCACCTTCTTGCACTTTCTTCCTCATACGCACCAGCTCCAGGTCTGTAGCTTGAGCAACTTTAACTTTATTAATTAAAATCGGTTCTACTCGTATATTCACCATCATCACATGGGTCCCTGGAGTCTTTAACTCTATCTCCATCCTTTGCAAATCATACAAAATGGGCCTTTGCGTTGACAATATCGCACTCGTACCCGCATATGATCTTCTACTCAATGCGTCAGCTACTACATTCGCTTTTCTAGGATGGTATTGGATGGTATGATCATAATCTTTCAATAGTTCAAGCCAACATCGCTCTCGCATATTGAGTTCCTTTTTAGTGAAGAAATATTTGATGCTTTTATGATCCGTAAAGATCTCCACTTTCTCCCCATACAAGTAATGCCTCCAAATCTTTAGTGCAAAAACGACTGTTGCCAACTCTAGATCATGAGTAGGATAATTCCTCTCATATTCTTTGAGTTATCGAGAGGCATAGGCTATGACTTTCCCATGTTGCATGAGAACACATCCTAACCCTTTTCCCAAAGCATCACCGTAGATGACAAATCCATCCGAGCCAGATGGTATTGTCAGAACAAGTGCTGAAATGAGTCTCCTCTTGAGTTCTTGAAAACTCTTATCACATTCCTCGCTCCAATCGATTTTACATCTTTCTGAGTCAGCTGAGTTAGTCGAGTAGCGATTCGAGAAAATCCTTCCACGAATATCCGATAATAACCAGCTAAACCGAGAAAGCTATGTACTTCGGTCACTGATTTGGGTTGCTCCCAGCTTGAATAGCTTCAATCTTTGCTGGGTCAACTGATATTCCATGACTTGACACCACGTGCCCAAAGAATGCTACTTCTTCAAGCCAGAACTCGCATTTCTTTAACTTGCCATGAAGCTTTTGGAGTATCAGCCTCAAGTATTGCTCATAATATTCACGGCTTTTGGAATAAGTAAGGATGTCATCAATAAAGACGACCACAAAGTAATCCAAATATTCCTTGAATACTATGTTCATCATATCCATGAAGGCAGCAGGAGCATTAGTCAATCCATAAGACAGACCAGGAATTCATAATGCCTGTACCGAGTTCTGAAAGTCGTCTTTGGAATGTCACCGGTTCTAATCTTCAATTGGTGATATCTGGAACGAAGATCAATCTTTGAAAAGAATTTGGCGCCTTGCAACTGGTTGAACAGGTCATCAATACGTGGCAATCGGTACCTATTTTTTGATGGTGACATGATTCAACTCCCGATAATCAATACAAAGTCGCATACTTCTATCCTTCTTCTTCACGAATAGAATAGGAGAACCACAAGGAGACGTACTAGGACGTATGAAACCGATGTCTAACAATTCATGCAGTTGGATCTTTAACTCTTGAAGTTCAATAGGAGTCATTCGATATGGGGCTTTGGAAAAGGGTTTTGTACCAGGTTCAAGGTCGATACAAAATTCAATTCCACGCTCTGCGATAGGCCAGGAAGTTCTTCAGGGAATACGTCAGGAAATTTATTAACAATAGAAATATCATTCAAAACTGACGTAATTTTGTTTAGATCCATGACATGATCTAAGAAAGCTTGACATCCGTTTTTCAATAAACGAATAGCTTTATGGCTTAAGATGATAGTGATTGATTTTAATGGTTTGGTTGCTTGAATTCATATAATAGGTTGGTTAGGAATATGAAAGCTAATAACCTTACGAAAATAATCAATTTTTGCATGATGAGTAGTTGACTAATCAATCCCTAGAATTACATCAAATACAAGTATTTTCAATGAAATAAGATCGACAGGCAATGTGAGGGTACCGATTTAAACCAAACAAGACTTTTAAACAGTGGATGTAGTGAAGGTTTCTCCCAACGGAATTTCAATAGATAAGTCAAAGTCTAATTTCTCAGGAGTCAAATTTAAATGTTGAGCGCAAGTAGGAGAAATAAAAGAATGGGTAGAACCAGTATCAAATAAGGTATATACTTCGCTAGAGTTTATGATAAGCTTACCCGTGATGACCTCGTTCGGGTTCCTTACTTTCTGGAAGGTCATGACAAACACTGTCCCTTGAACTATCGATTTTGTCTTGTTTAGGACGGCCTTTGATGCCTCCATCCCTGCTGGACTTGACTTTGGTGCACGACAAAATCGGGCTAGGTGATCTTCTCTTCCACAATTGTAACATGCTTTGGATGGCATCACGCAGTTTGGACTGATGTGTCCCTCCCCTCCACATTTGAAGCATATGATAGGTGATCATTCTTTTTCCTTAACGACGGGTGCTGATGATGACGTCTTTCCATCATTGTTGAATCTCCTCTTCTTGAAATGTCCATTTTTATTGTTTTGGCCATGATTACCACCGAAGTGGTTACCATTTCTGGCATGTTGATTCCCTCCACGCTTATTTTCACCGCTTCGGTGACTGTTATCACTGGTATTATCATTTTGTCGGCTGCTCTCTTTTGGTTGGGTCGACTCATTATCGCGTTCTAATAACTGAGCCCTATTAACAACATCTGAATACAAACATAGATTATGAGAGATAAGATATTGATGTATCTCGGGTTTCAAATCTCTTAGAAACATTCGCGTTATTCTTTCCTCGTTATCAACCAAATGGGACACAAACACCAGGACAACTCAGTAAACTTGGCTTCGTACTGCGACACGGTCATGTTGTTTTGCTCCAGCTTGATGAACTCTACCTCTTTCATGTGACGAATACTTTCGGGAAAGTACTTGTCGTTGAACAGTTCTTGGAACTTCTCCCAAGACATCTTCAGTGCGGCAGGTTGAGTACGCTTTACAGATTTCCACCAGTAATCTGCCTCTGCTCGCAACATGAAGGTGGCAAAGGGAACCTTTTGCTCCTCGGAGCATCCCAAGACATCAAATATCTTGTTGATCTGCTTTGTCCACGTCTCTACCTTAAGTAGTTTTGGCTCTCCAAAAAACTGCGGTAGTCCCAGCTCCTTGAACTGTTTGGCGGTGACCGTCCGAGAGTTGCCAGTGTTTCCACCTGTATTTTGGACAGGAGCCGCTCTCGCCTGATGTTGCATGAATTGCATAAAGCCTCTGAACATTCCATCGTTCATTATTTGGCAAATGTTGTTGTTTGAATTAGGATTGTCGCCTTCCTGATGCATATTATCCTGATTATTGATCTGTGGAGACTCAACGGTCTCCTGTGCTCCATTGCTATTCCCAACATTCTCGGATGTCATTTTCAAATACTGCCACCAAACAAAGGTTAATCAACATATCACATATTATCCCTATACTCTGACCGACCAATTAAATGCCAAATAAACTTAGGTAGGTCATACTAGCGAAGAAATTCCCCGTCGCTCCCGTCCTAGTTCTTATCTCACATCTTAGCCAGAGATCATATCCCTAAGCTTTGACACCAACTGTGACCCCCCCAAAATAGATATACATCACCTATTCTAAGTCGTCAAATATATGGTACAAAATACAAATAAAAATTTAATTATACAACTGTCGTGTAAAATACGACAAAACATAAGCGATAAGTTTTAATACAACATTGTCTTCTAAACAGTATTCAAACCCAAAATAAGTCCTCAATACATTTATTTTCACACTATTTTATAGAATAGTGGGGACTACTAATGCTATCATCTGAACCGTCACTCCGTTCCCCGACTAGTCCCCGCTACATTCTCATTTCCTGAAGAGAACAATGAAAGCAAAAGGGTGAGCTTAACTAGCCCAGCAAGAAACATTATGACTAAGATAATGCAAAATAAATTATCATTAGCCTTTAACAGTGTTAAACTGATAAAATATAACAAACATCAAGTTTAACTGCAGCAGAACAAGCTATCCATTAAAAGAGTCAAGTAAAGAATAAAATCTACTATCTTTTATGATTTAAAAAGGTTTTTCATCACTGTTATCGCTTAGACTCGGCTTAATAAATAATCCACATCATCCCTGCACTACGGCCAAGGATATTCATTAGTAGCACGACAACAAATTATCCATGCAGTACGGGCCAAGGATATTCGTGTATTCATCAATCGTCATGATCATGTCAACAACTGTCCATCAATGCACTATGGGTCAATGAAGACCTTTACCACATCATTCATAACATTACGGTCATGATTACACCAAATAATCCCTGGTCATAATCATACCAAGTACATCTATGCACTACAAGCAACATATGACTTTTAATAAAATATAAACATGAGGATGATGACAATGATATAAGAATTCAATAAAACAATTTCAAGAATTAATTTATCCAGGAACCAATAACGTCCAAATTGTAAACATGATACTGCTTTGAAGAGTAAAATTCAAAAATACTTAGAAAAATATTTTCATGAAAAGATACTGGATGAAGCGCAAATATCAAAGATATTCCACTAATTTCATGGAGTATAAAAGCCAAAACTTTAACCAGTTGAGTTAATAAAGAATGAAATAACAAAAGAATTCATCAAGCATGCGATAGACCGCACAGACAGGTTATTCCAACAGAAAAATAAATAATGGAACCAGGTCATGCGTAAACGCACATACATGATATTCTAACAGAATAATTAATAATGGAACCAGGTTATGTGTAAACGCACAGACAGGATGTTCCAATAGAATGATAAATAATGGAATAACAACAGAATTTCACCATGTATGCGGTACTTCGCATAGACAGGTTATTCCAACATAATAATAAAGAATGGAATAACAACTCTTACGAATATTGGAAAGAAAATAATTCTCTTCATGAATATGAAAGAATAATACCCCTTACCGTAAAAGAAGAGTGTTCCGACTGGTAGGGCGAGGATATTCTTGAAGAAAACTTATACTGTTTTTTTCTACGCTCAAATCTTCTGAAAACTCTAAAGAAATACGCTCAAGATTATAGAAGAGAATTCTATGAATTTCTGGTGTGATTTCAATTCTAACTAAGCATTCTATTTATAGGAGAATGGAAAGGATACTATGCTGCACTATGTAATAAAATATAATATATTATATTTATAATCAAATAAAACAAAACTTTATAAAAAGTATTATGTTTTATATAAAAAGTTTTTACTATGCAAACACTATGCAGGCACTATGCAAAATAAAATCTAATATATTCTATTTAAAATCTAATAAAATAAGTAAATTTATAAAAGTATTCTGTTTTATATAAAAAGATTTTACTATGCAAAATACTATGCATAATAGAATATAATATATTTTATTTATAGTCTAATAAAATAGATAACTTTATAAAAGTATTTTGTTTTATTACATTAATAATACTAATAAAATAAAATTTATATAATATATATATATATATATATATATATATATATATATATATAAAGATTTTACTATACAAAACACTACGCATAATAGAATATAATATATTTTATTTATAGTCTAATAAAATAGATAACTTTATAAAAGTATTCTGTTTTATATAAAAAGTTTTTATGTTTTATTACATTAACAATACTAATAAAACAAAATTTATATATATATATATATATATATATATATATATATATATATATATATATATATATATATATATATAAACATCCGTGACTTCATAAAAAGACACCTCAATATAATTAACAACATTTATCATCATTATTATAATTCACAATATTAATCGACCAGGTCGTTCCTAGGAAAGAAGGGGCTTTCCAAAAAGAATTTCTCCCTATTGGCGCGCAATTAGGTGACCAAATCTCTCCTTAACAGAACTTCTAGACATCGTTAATATTGCAAATAATAATATTAATAACTTTGTCGTCTCAATTATTGATTATAAAATATTGACAATAATTTAATCAAATAACGTGAGATACTATGCAACAATTACTGTAACAATAATTAAAGAAAACTGAGTGACTTCTCACGTAAGCATCAATAATCAATACCGTGTGCTACTATCCAACCACGCGTATTACTATACTTTTAACACCGGGTGTTTCAACAGTTAACGGTAAAACTTTCGCCGTTATTTTCATAAAATATTTTTGTCATTTTCTCAATTCGACAATAATTTCGTTGTGGTGTCCACCAATGATTGTGCCGTCATACGAATATTACCTATTAAAACGAATATTCCCCGACCAATCGAATATTATATAACAACTTGCGTATTTTGCAAAATTTATAAATATTACCCACAACTATAACATTATATCAAATTCATTCCGTAATATTTAAAAATGATATTTGTAGTAAAATCATCTTTATTAAAAAATTGGGGTCTTATAATAGACGTAATCAAATTGCAAAATAAGCAAAAGCATGACAAAAAACAAATTTAAAAATTTTCACAAACCAATTACCCGGATTATCCAAGCTATTTAATTTATGCATGTTATTAATTAAAGCGAATGATAAGAAGTTATGGAATCATACCCTTGTAGATTCAAGCTTCCATAGGTACAAGTTCGACTCTTAGTTCTTTGCGATCTCCTTGAATCTCCGAGATTGATTCCTTCCTTTGATCAACGTTAGCCATCCAAGTGTTTGGCCTCTAGAGGTGATCCACCAAGGAAGAATGATTATTCAAGAAGGAGGGTGGTTGGCTAAGCCCTAGTTTTTTTATCTCTGTAGAAAAATGAGTACTCTCCAATAATTAGAATTATGTCTACTTATATTTAGCATAAGACTCCTCTTATATAGATATTAGTCAACCTTTCTAATCTAATTAGAAATAGGATTTTATTTAATTAATTAAACTCTTTTAATTAATTTGCTTCCTAATTTTATTTGGAATAAATGAGAGTACTTATATTAAATTAATTCCTAAACTTCTTTAGAAATTAATATAATAATAATTGTAATAATATTAATAAGACTCATCTTATTAATTTATATTTCATATTTCCAAAATACTAAATAATAAATATTAAGCCATTTAACTTATATTTATCCTTGTTTAATCCTCTTTTTCCTCTTAATTCTCAGAGTGTCTCCTCCCTCTTCTCAATTTCTCTCTAAGCACTCTCTCCCTCTGTATTTTCTTTGTAAACTCTCCCTTCTCTCTTTGGCCAAACCCTTTTCACGTAAAACTAACTAAAACCAATGCATAAAGCTAAACGTCTAAAAACCGACGTTTTATTAAATATAATAATGATATATCAGTTATAAAATTTAATATATTTTATTTATATTTTCATTTTCATTTTATTGTTTATTATATTGGAAATTTAAAATTCAAAATCCATAAGGCTTCGTTTGACAAAAACACTTTTAAAATAAAAACCTAACATTTGTAAGCCTTGTTTAATAAATCCATTTAAACTACTTTAATTTTACTTCAATAAATCATTTATACCATAGTTTATTGTCCCACATTGTTTACTTGGATTTCCATATCCAATCTTAATTAAATAAACAAAACTAATTACCACAAAATTATAATTTTTATTATAATTTTATTTCATAAATTAACATATCACTTTAATTATTAAATTAAATTAAAACAACATTCTAGCAAACTATATAATCCTTAACAACTCTCTAATTTAGTTATTAAGTTAAATTAGAGTACTATCTCATAAATTTAATTCATCACTCATTTATCTTAACTAAGTTAATTTTTATAACTCATGAATTATTTACTTACTAATAAATAATCCAACAATTATCTACTAAATAACAAACACATCAATTAAAAAAATTATTTAATTCAATAAATATTTGAAATTACAAATAATATTCTGGATTGTTACATCATTCCCTCCTTACAATGATTCTTTCCCCAGAATCACAACTCAAATAATTCATTCGTCACATTCTTCCCTCCGTATAAGGATTTCGTCCTCGGAATTACCGAAACCCTACCTTACTCAGGTTTTCATCAAATCTCTTCGTTGAATAATTTCAACATATTACCTTAATATAGGTTTTATATTTCATAACCTTTACTTAGACCCAATTATATTTGAGTATTATATATTCATTAACTCATTCATTTCCTTTTCTAAGGATGGTTATCATATACTTAACTCATAAACATTCGGGATATTACATTCACCCATTCTTCTAAGAATTTTGTCCTCAAAATTTTTATTTATTAATCTTCATTCATTTAATCTATCAAAATAGATTTTACGTTAATACTTTATTCATTCATTGGGTTCTATAACCATTTTCTTTCCACAAAGATCTTTCTACAATTATTAAACTTTTCTATTAAAAGTTTTACATTATTCTTTGATAACTCATCTCCTTCTCACTTTAAATTTTCTTTTCTCACTTATGCAATATATTCATCACTCAGTGTCGCATTCTACGACTTACTTCTTTCTAAGGAATATCATCCTTACCACATTCGCCTTTTAGAATAGCAAGAATCTTTCACGATTGCTCAATAATTGCGAAGCGGTATGAATAACTCAAGAATTTAAAAGATTCCAAATCATGCTGAGGGGTCACGAGACCTTGAACTACGTCAACGGTTATAAGTATTTCTTACAACTTAAACTTTAACAGTCATTAGACTGTAGGGACTCCCGTACTTAGGGTGTTAAGCCCTCTGTACGATGTATTGTGCACTCTGTCCACGGTTATAAGTACTCTTTCAACTTAAACCTTAGCAATTATTAGATTGCAGGGATTCCCGTACTTAGGGTGATCAGTCCTTCGTACCATGTATTGTGCACAAACATCTAAACGCCTTCGCGTACTGCCCTATAAAAAGGTTGTTCATATCTGCTTTTCAACATCTGAATTCGCACCAAAGAAATTTGGTTTGGCATAACTTCTCATGAAATGCTTGAATTTTATGAACATCTTTCAATAATCGTCTAGCTGAATCAAATAGCATAGACTTCTACAACAATTCATCTAGCTGAATCAAATAGTATAGACTTCTATAATAATTCAGAAATCAATCAAAATATACATATATATATATATATATATATATATATATATATATATATATTCTCTTATCTCAAAGAAATCTCAAAATTCCTTTTATGGAGTCATGATTATGACATTCTCATACTACATCTCACCATAGTGGGCGGACAATCATATAATCACATCCAAAACCAGGTTCCATTGCATTGATGACTCCATCATTTATCATATCACCTGATATATATAATTAAAATATATATTGAAATTTTAAAAAAATCATTTTTTTTATCTAGCCGAAACAACAGCATAGATATGTGAATAATAGCACTGTTTAAAAAAATCTTTGGTTCACTAGTGTGATCTAACATTTTTCAAAAATAAAAAGTATAACCATCGGCACAAAGTCAATAAATCTCGAAAGTCTAGCATAGCTGGTAGATTTAGAATATCCAGGTATCCATCAACTTCAATCTTTACTTCATTACTTCATTACTTAACCAATTCTTTTTATTTCTAGCACCACCAATACTCTTATACTAAATATTCTTGTATTTCACCTTACAATCTTCCTATACCCCTAATATAATTCATCAAACTTACTACACATTGGAAGTTCACGAGCTTGCCACAAAAATATGAGTTTAAGAATTTATCCTAGTCAGACCATAGGCGTCAATTCGCTGAGGGGTTCAAAACATACCATATTATTATGAGTCACGAACTTACCATATGCATTAGTTTTAAGAACTCACACCTAACCCTAATAATATCTAACTAATCTTAATAGTTTCTAGCTATCAAATATACACATGAGAAAAGAATCACCTTTTCGCCACATATACATTGATAGCGCGACACCAACATTCCAATGATTATCAATGTGATAAACTGAGTGCAAGTACAAAACCCTCGCCCGTACAAAGGTTTGTACAACTCAGCCACCACATGAGTCGTCAATTGAAATTCCACCTAACTCTATCTTGCTTATAACTTGCTCTTTGCTCAATACGAATTCCTCGTATCACATTATCTATAAATCCTCATGAGTTTATCATGTACTATTTCATAGTACATCATCTTCATAGCATCGACCTATATTTTTTCAAACATTACAGACCATCTTTCTTTTATAACTTAAACATATCACGTCGTGATCTTATTCTATAATCATCTCCCTTAAATTCTTTTCTTAACTCGT
Source organism: Panax notoginseng (assembly GCA_016801055.1). Taxonomy (NCBI): domain Eukaryota; kingdom Viridiplantae; phylum Streptophyta; class Magnoliopsida; order Apiales; family Araliaceae; genus Panax; species Panax notoginseng. The sequence goes on from CM029012.1 coordinate 242,166,569, forward strand.
GATCGTTTTATTTTACAATCCTTTTTCTTTTATTTTTTTTCATTATTTATGATTTCATTTATGCCTTTAATCTTATAGGCTTTGTCTATTCATCATTATTTATTATTTTGGCTATTGGAGTTAGGCAACTCCTATTTTAGTTCCACATTTTCACCATACATATCCATTTTCTATACTTGATACACATCGAGTCTCTAATAGTTTTAATATGGTACGCTGAATGGTTTCCCACAAACAACCAACAAACTAGGTTCCGATTTGCTAGTTCGTATATACCTCCGCTCTATGAAGGAATCGTTTAGCCCAGATACCATACATCAACTATTAAAGAGTACAATTGTACCATACTTAAATATAACTTTTTATTCATAACTTCTTTATCATTCTCTTCTTATAAACATTGCCTATTTATTATCACCTTACATTCTTATTATTGGAGTTGGGTAACCCCACATTCATATTCCTTATAACTCTGCAAGATTTTTCTTTGAATCCTCTTACGCATGTTTTAATCCCTTCTTTATAAATTTCTTAAATTACTTCTTATTATTCAAACTCTATTTGAGCTTATTCTTTCATTATCTTCATATCTCTTCTCTAAAGTTATAACCTACGGTACTCCTACCCAAGGTTTATAACCTATAACTTTGATACCAACTGTAACGACCCCAAAATTCATATAATAATATTCTCCTTCTCGATCATTAAGAATACAACTTTAATCTATCTTTACATCATTATTTGATATTAAAATCACTAAAAATGCAGAATATTTAAAACTTTTATACATTTCCTTCTATATTGTCCTAAATCGCAACCTTTACATTACATCTCTTCGATTCAAAATTATATCATGAATCGTTACAACAAAATGACTATACAAAGTCTTACATCATAAATAGATATCCAAATACACCGGATAGCTCAACTTACAACATGTTACATTCAAAATATTAAATACATTTCTCATAAAACATAAGTAATCTTCACGAATATGCTCTATAATTCACTTAGCACATATCCTTACCTTGAAATCTTGACCTGCAAAAATGGTTATTTGCAAGGTTGAGTTCGACAATCCAGTAAAATCTAACAGTTTTCATGCATCACGTAGCATATAATAATATGCCCAACATATATCTCATAAACATTGGACTAACATAACATACATGCTATAGTTCATATAAAAAGTATAAAGATTGAGTTCCTTACTCAATCAGCATGCTTTACTCAATCAACGTAGTCATAAGTTGACTTTAACATTTTATACATTCAACATATATATAACACATCATGCTCTTTGCAATAAAGATTTAAAACAGTTAATCATCAAGTTCACATAGCAAATAGGAACTGAAAGACTTGTCATGATCGTTGTTTACCAATAACATTTTAACAGCTTACAGTTATCTGCACTTCACGTGCCCTACACAATTATATAATCATACACATCAACTATTAGTCACATAGCAATGCATAGTAGATGTAATGTAAACTTTACCATATGTCTCATAACCCTTCCTATTATCACTACACAATGTTCAATTTGATTGTGTTAACTTTCGACTTACATCTCACTATATTTCATACTCGAAGTTCATTCAAGTGCTTAAGTCTTGCTAGGAATCATTATTGGTTTTATATTAACCATATTCCATATCTTATAATATTTATTTCAATTGAATTGAAACAATTTTTAAGTTCATTAACACTTGGCATGGTGTTTCGACGTTCATTCGTCACACGCCCGATTCGTCTCTCTTGTGTGTGCGTAGTATGCCTATGCAACTTATCTCATATATCATTTATTAATGTTAACCATCATTATATTTACTAACATTAATGTTTTATAACTTAGAACAACATCTTTTATCATCAGAAGCACTACACTTGCATACGTGCATGCCCGACGCCCTCCGATTGTCCCCAAAAACATAACAATCCTAAAGATGACTATTTTCCTAATGACCTCAAATTGAAAAACTTAAACAAAAAAAGTTGTAGTTCTATTCGTCCTCGTTCTGGATCATTTTGAATCGCTTCAATCGGAGTCCTTATGAAAAAGTTATGGCCATTTTACCAGAACAGGTCAAAATCGTCACACTTTGGGCGTGGCCCTGCCCATTTTCTCCCCCATGCCAGTGCGTCTGCGCCATTAGGTAGCACCCAGCCGTGCGCCCGTGCTCCTAGGCAGCGCGCCCGCGCTTGGCTTATCCCAGTTTACAGTTTTTGCCATAACTTTCTCATTTTAAGTTCGAATTAGTTGGTTTTCGATTCTATGGACTCGTTAAACTCTGAACTACTCATCTACAGAATAATTTTAACATTTCAAAAACTTTAACAAATCAATTTAAGGGTTCCAATTCACTGTTTATGCTATACTTTCATGTTTTAAACATGTTTAGCGAATTCATTCGCTACGAATTCATTTTACATCCGTTTTAACTCATTTTAGTTCATTCCAATTGGGTTGGTTTTGTTTCTTCATATACTAACATAATACATCATCAGTTTAAGGTTTTCATCATGATTTCATAACTAAACTTTGACTCCAACTAAGCCATAACATACATATTTCATTAAGAACACAAGGTCGTCATCCTTAGATAGTTTCATGAATTCAATTACCTAAATATTGCTTATAGATGATATATAACAGAATATATATACCCATAAACATATACAAACTATACTTCAACAAATTCAACCACCAAAAAACCTAATTACAAAGACTTTAGAAAACAAAAACCAAAAACTAGAAACATAGAAATTTACCTTTGATTCTTGTAAGCTCTAGTTCGATAATTGGAAATCCTTGTTTAACCCTCTTTTTCCTCTTGATTCTCAAAGTGTCTCTTCCCTCTTCTCAATTTCTCTCAAAGCTCTCTCTCTCTGTATTTTCTCTATAAACGCTCCCTTCTCTCTTTGGCCAAACCTTTTTCACGTAAAACTAACTAAAACAAACGCATAAAGCTAAACATCTAAAAACCGACATTTTATTAAATATAATAATGATATATCAGTTATGAAATTTAATATATTTTATTTATATTTTCATTTTATTATTTATTATATTAGAAATTCAAAATTCAAAAGCCAAAATGCTTCGTTTGGCAAAAACACTTTTAAAATAAAGACTTAACATTTGTAAACCTTGTTTGATAAATCCATTTAAACTACTTTAATTTTACTTCAATAAATCATTTATACCATAGTTTATTGTCCCACATTGTTTACTTGAATTTTCATATCCAATCTTAATTAAATAAACAAAACAAATTACCACAAAATTATAATTTTCTTTATAATTTTACTTAATAAATTAACATATCACTTTAATTACTAAATTAAATTAAACAACATTCTAGCAAACTATATAATCCTTAACAACTCTCTAATTTAGTTATTAAGTTAAATTGGAGTACTATCTCATAAATTTAATTCATCACTCATTTATCTTAACTAAGTTAATTTTTATAACTCATGAATTATTTACTTACTAATAAATAATCCAACAATTATCCATTAACTAACAAACACATCAATTAAAAAAATATTTATTTAATTCAATAAATATTTGAAATTACAAATAAAATTATGAATTGTTACAATTACTTTACACCTTCACAACTCCTTCGACCTTGCCCTTATTCCTTTTCTCCTTGTTGTAGAGCCTCATAGCCTCATTCCCTTCTTCGGCGATGATAGCCTTCTCCATAAGTGCTGCAAAAGTGCATATCTGCAACACTATCACTTTGTTGTAGAACTAGGATTTTAATCTCAGCTCGAACCTTCTTGCTTTCCTTGCCTCTATATCCATTTGGTGTGGAGCGAACCTAGCCAATTCATTGAATTTTGAGGCATATTCTGCAATAGTCATGTTATCCTACTTTAACTCCAGAAATTTCACCTCCGTCCTAGCCTGCATACTAGCTGAGAGATAGTTTTCAAAAAACAAAGTCTTAAACCTAGCCCAAGTTACCACACCTTTTCCTGTCCTCGCTTGATTTGCTTCCCACCAAAAGTTTGCCTCCCCTTTCATCATATAGGTGGAAAAAGCGGTCTTTTACCCCTCATCTACTCTAGCAATTACGAACGCCTTTTCTATCTCGTTAACCCATGTCTGGGCTTCTATAGGGTCAGCTGTTCCCCTAAATTCTTGTGACAACCGAGATTTTGTAATTTAATTTTAATATTTATTAAATTAAATAAATATTTTTTGATGAATTAATTATTAGAATAAATAATTAATTGATGAAGTTGTGTTAGATTAATTTAGTTATATGTGTTATATTTATTAAATTAATGTGGAGAATTTTTGTTATTCGAAGTATGTCATTATGTGAGCTTATTGTATTAAAAGACATATTAAATAAGCCTATGTTATTTTAATTAATCAAATTATTAATTAGAGATTTAATAATTTGATATTATTAATCAATGAGAAATTTAAGTATGTGACTATGTGAATTAATGAGAAATTATTATATTTTATTTAAAATAAATTAAATAAGATATTGATTTGTTTTATAAAGGAGTGTGACATTAATTAAACTATATTATAAACCTCTATTAAATTAAATGGTTTTGAATTATTCTCTTGCTAAGCCAAACATGGCACTAAGGGAGGTTATGGACAGTTAACCCATGACTGGGTAACTGACCACCAGTGCGTCAGTTCCTTTTCTATTTATCATACGTCTTCTTATTTTCTATTATTCTTCTAAGTTTGATAAAAACATCACAGAGAGAGGGTTGAGAAATCAGAGTTTTTGTGGAGGAGGAATTCACTTCCTAGTAAATTAATCTATGCTTGGGTAATCTCTTCAACCCAATTTATATATTTTACGTCTTTTAAGTTTCATGAATATGGCTTAAGTCTTCCGTGAGTCTCTGTTTTTGGGGAATTCGGTTGTTATAAGAATAGATGTAATAATTCGAGTTGTATGGCATATTTTATATATATATATATATATTGTGTGTTTTCATATCATTAATTTCATAAGATTTCAACATATGATGATGACTTGTTATTTCAAAATTTACAGAGTTTGGGTTTTGGCCATACGGCCTTATACGTGATATTTCATGTGTTGATCATATATTATCCCTAAATTTTACACTCGTATTTTATTATGCATGTTGATACGATGAGACCAAAGTTTAAATGGTTGGATTTGACCTTATAACGAATCTGTAGTATTGATTTTCATGATTTTTGTTCAAAACCTTCAAGAACACAAAGAACAGTGAAATTTACATATTTTAATTCTGTAATTATGTGTTTTAATGAGTTAAAATCATTCTATAATTGTTGGGTAATGATTACATACGTATTACAATGATTGGGTAAGTCTAAATTCGTGTAAAAATAACTAATTGGAAGTTATGGCCATATTCACGTATAATTTTACTTGTGATTGATTTTTGTCCTAATTTGGCCTTGTTATGTTCGCGAACGCAGAACTACAGAAACTGCAGAAAATGAGCCTAGGTAACCCCGCCCTCAGCGGGCGTTACTAAACTGCATTACCCCGCCCCGGCGGTCAAAAAAAAATAATAATAATAAATAAATAAATATTCGATGAAAACTATTATTAAAATATTTATAAAATAAATTAAATATTTTAATTGAGATATTATGGAATAAAATAAATATTTGATGAAAATTATTATTAAAATATTTATAAAATATATTAAATATTTTAATTAAGATATTTATGGAATAAAATAAATATTCGACGAAAATTATTATTAAAATATTTATAAAATAAAGTAAATATTTTAATTGAGATATTTATGGAATAAAATAAATATTCGATGAAAATTATTATGAAATAATTTATTCGAGTGTAATAATAGTAAGAGAATGAAAATATTCTAATTTAATTAAGTAATTAAATTAGAAGTAATTAAATTAGAAGGGTAATGATTTGTTAAATAAAGTGGAGTTTATATTAAATAATTAAGTGAAAATGTAACTAATGAATGTCGTGAATACATATGGTATGTGTGTAGGATTTGTGGTGAATGGAAGTAGTAATCGTTTAGCCTCCGCACGAGGTAAGTTTCCTAACCCTACTTGTTATCATTATTCAAGTTATAAATCAAGTTCATTTGTTATGTTAAAGATTTACTATCCTTTCAAAGTATGATTCTGTTATACAATAATTGTTCTATTGTATACCTATTGAGATTGTTATTCATTATAAATATCATTTATTCTTGAACCTTGTTAGACTAGCAAATCCTTATTGATTCAGCTAGTCCATAATTGATGAACGTTCTAAATTTAGAACCCTTATTGATTTATCCAAACCAAACTTCCTTTGGTGCAGACTCTAATGTCAAATTGAGATGAACAACCCTGCAAAGGAATTTACTTATGTGTTAGCGTTAAGATATTGTGCATAGTATGGTACTAAGGGCTGGTCCCCCTAAGTACGAGAAGAAAGGTCCATAGTCTTATGACTGTTAAAGGTTTAAAGTATAACCCTTGACAACCTAGGACATAGTTTAAGGTTTTATGACCCTCAGAAATTCTTTTTGATTCTTGTTATTCATTCTTGATTCAAAAGTTGAGCTTTTATATTTGAAGTTATTATTTTTCATCGCATGTTATTATATTGTTGTTTTCATTATTATACTTGTGGGCAATCGTGCTCACTCTTGCGTAATAATATCATTGCAGTTAAGAACGAAAGAGCAGACAAACCTTCCACTAATAAAGGCAAGGGCAAGGTTAACAAGTGATGAAGACTTGTTGTTTTATATGATGATGTATTTTTTTTAAGACTTAAGTTAATGATGTTGTTTAAGACTTATTTGTTTATGATTCCGCACATATGTTTAAGGTTAGAGTAACCTGAGATTTATTATTATGTAGTTGATGTAACCCCATAAGGGGAGATTTATTATTATTTCTATCTATTGCATGGTTTGCATTTATTTATGGGTAGATAGATGGATGATGTTGTAGTGTGAACACCAAATCCTGTGGAAATGGAAGTACCGAATTTGGGGGTGTCACAGGTTGGTATCAAAGCTGTAGGTTATGAACCTTAGGTGGGGGAACAACCTTAGGTAGTAGCCTTGTAGGAGATCGCGAACATAGTGAAGGAAAACTCTTATCGAGTTCTAAGAAATGAATTTCTTAATTCATTGAAGATAATAAAAGGCTTTATATGTTTATGTGTTAAATTATGTGCTCACTAGTACGACTTAGTAACTAAAACTTAAAACTATGTTGTCAGGATGTCAGATATTGAAGGAGCTAGTCAAGCTGGGGAGGAGGAACCCCGAGTGCCTATTGAGGAGGAGCCCCGAGACATTCATGTTGTCACGGAGCAGTTGATTCAGAGGGAGTCATCTCCATTGATCACTGTTGTTGGTCAGGAGCATGAGCCTGAGACTGATCCAGAGGAGGATCCTGAGGAGGAAGAGGAAGAAGAGGAGTTCCCACCGAACTCCATTGATGCTGAGATGTACGACGCGTTATATGATCGTAACATAGAGTTGCAGGATACTATTTAGGATTTGACTGAGCGGGCGGTAAGTCAGCAGATTACTATTGAGCAGAGGGATAGGGAGATTGTGACTCTTCACACACATTTGGGAAATGTAGAATGGAATTTGGTCCACGAGAAGGGTCAAAATGAGGAGAAGTCTGAAGAAATAGAGAAGTTAAAGAAGAAACTGAAGGAAAGCTCAGAGAGGCTTGCCATAGCAGAGGAGGGTTGGGTATGAGAGTCATGTCGTGCTGACCTTGCAGAAGACGATCGCCGTGCGAAGAAGACTAAGCTTGAAGAGACATACTCTACACTTAATAACGCAATAGATGAAGCCCAGGATCAAGTTTTGAGGTATCCAATCCAGTTTAATTTGAAGGTCTACCATCATACATGCTGGATCGCAGGACAATGTCTCGCATCATAGAAGAGGAGCGTAGCAAGGCTATTCGGAGCCTTAACAGACAGTGATAATATTAGTTAATTATGTGAAACTATTTGGTAGTTAATGATGTAAATTCCGATGTGATTATAAACAAAGGAATATTTTGATGTTTTAAATCATGTAGATTCTTTATCTCGGGACAGTTGATGTAAATAGCAGTGATGCTATCGTTTGATGTTAAAACTTTTGATTTGAATTAATATATCAAGTTGTTTGAGATAATGTGTTAAGTGATTATATTAAATTGTTGAGTTAAGCCTTAACTATTTAGAGAATTTAATAAAGACCTAATAAGCGTATATTCTTAACAGAAATATGCCGCCGAGAAGAAGACAAAACCGTCAACCAGCTCAGCAAGAGTCAACGAATAACAACAATAGCACCAATGCTAATCCCGTCCAATAATTAGTGAACCTTCTAGCTGGAGCAATGAATAATCAACCTCAAGCTCCACTAAATACTTCGTTTAAAGATTTCAAGGCGGTGGGACTGCTAGAGTTTAAAGGTTCCATGAACCCGATCGAAGCTCAGACTTGGGTTATGGAGATGGAGAAGGTTTTTGAGGTCGCAAGAGTCAAAGAGGACCAGAAGACCGCGTTTGCAACGTTTATGCTGAAATCTGAAGCTAGTTTTTGGTGGCAAGCAAACAAAGTTCGTGGAGAAGGTATGATTACCTGGGAGAGGTTCAAGGAGATGTTTTTCGAGATGTATTTCCCAACTACCTCGCAGAACCAATTGGAGGTTCAGTTTCTGGAATTGAAGCAAGGGAATATATATGTATCAGATTATGCGGCTAGATTTAACGAATTGGCAAGGTTCGCCACGTATCAAGTGCACATGAATGAGAGAAAAGCAAGAATATTCGAACAAGGACTGAAGTCGTGGTTGTATAGTAAGGTGTCGATGTTTCAGTTGAAGACATTCGCCGGGGTACTAGAGAAAGTCATACTCGCTGAGGGTGGAAGCGATGCAGTAACGAAGTACAATCAGGATTAAAAGAAGAAGAAGAATGGAAGTGAAGGAAATAACAAGGCTGGTGGGAGTAGCACTGGGGGTAGCCATAATTAGAAGAGGAAGTGGTCTAATAACTCGTCGGTTGGAAGTCAGCAAGGAGGGCAGAAGAAGAAGATCGAAGCGTGCTCAACCTGCGAAAAAGCACATTTGGGAGTTTGCATGAAAGGGAAGCGTGTGTGCTACAATTGTGGTCGGGAAGGCCACATAGCACCAAACTGTCCAAACCCAAAGAAGTGTGCATGTTTCACTTGTGGCTCAAAGGATCATCTGGCAAAGGACCGTCCCAAGAAGGGATATGGAGGAATGAGTTTAGGAGGAAATAGAGAAAATATCAGTGGAAGCACTCTGACTATCGCAGCACCAACCGCAACCAATCGACCAACTGCCAGGACATTCAACATGACAGTGCAGGATGCAGTGCAGTCTCACGATGTGGTGTCAGGTATCATTCCGATCAATAGAGTTAATGCTTACATATTATTTGATTCGGGTGCTACTTGTTCATTTATATCCGATGACTTTGCTAAGAATTTAGAATTGCCTAAGGACGAGTTAGAATACCCCATGAACATAGAAATTACGAATAGAGAAATAATCCCTGTTAAGTACGTGCATAAGAACTGTAGTGTGGTTATTAAGGGTAATATCATGAACGTAGATCTTATCCCTATTCGACTTGGGAATTTGACGTTATCTTGGGAATGGACTGGTTATCCAATTATGGAGCTGTAATTGACTGCCAAAAGAAGCGTATTAACCTTATGACTCCGTCAAAGGTTGTATTTTATGCTAGTAAGTCCCCTAGAAAAGTGAGTTGTCTGACGATGATGCAGGCCAGAAGGTTGTTAAGATAAGGTTGTGTAGGATATCTAGCTTACATAGTCGATAGTCGTAAAGAGAATCCAAAAATAGATGAGATACCAGTAGTGAGAGATTTCACAGACGTATTTCCTGATGATTTGCCTGGACTTCCTCCAGATAGAGCAGTTAAATTCGTGATCAATTTGGCTCTAGGAACAGCTCCAATATCGAAGGCATCGTACCGAATGGCATCGGTAGAGATGAAAGAATTGATGGTCCAACTATAAGAATTACTGGATAAAAAGTATATACAACCAATCGTATCACCCTGGGGAGCGCCGATTTTATTTGTAAAGAAGAAGGATGGGACAATGCGGCTTTGCATCGATTATAGAGAACTGAATAAGGTTACGATTAAGAATAGATATCCATTACCGAGGATCGATGATCTGTTTGATCAATTGAAGGCAGCAAGATACTTTTCAAAGATAGACTTGAGGAGTGGTTATCATCAACTGAAGGTGAGACCAGAGGATGTACCGAAGATAGCGTTCAGAACACGATATGGTCACTACGAATTTTTAGTAATGTCGTTTGGTCTAACAAATTCTCCTGCAGCATTTATGGGACTAATGAATGGTGTGTTCAAGCCATTTTTGGACAAGTTCGTAGTAGTATTTATAGATGATATTTTGGTATATTCAAAAACCAAGGAAGAACATGAAGAGCATTTGAGATTAACGTTGGAAGTGTTGAGAAGGGAGAAGTTGTATGCCAAGTTTTCGAAATGCGAATTTTGGAACGAGCGGGTGCAATTTCTTGGTCACGTGATCTATAAAGACGGAATTTCGATAGATCCATCCAAAGTCGAAGCCGTGATCAACAGGGATTAGCCGGAGACGCCGTTGGAAGTATGAAGTTTTCTTGGATTGGCAGGTTATTACAGAAGGTTCATTCAGGACTTTTCCAAGATCGCAACTCCGTTAACGAATTTGACTCGAAAAGCTGTGAAATTTGTTTGGACGGAGAAGTGTGAGGAAAGCTTTCAAGAATTGAAGAAGAGGTTGAGTACATCACCTGTGTTGTCTCTTCCGGATGATACATGCAATTTTGTGGTTTATAGTGATGCGTCGCATAAGGGACTTGGCTGTGTGCTTATGCAGAACGGTAGTCATTGCATATGCGTCACGACAATTGAAAGATTATGAGAAGGGGTATCCGACCCATGACTTAGATTTAGCTGCAGTGGTTTTCTCTTTGAAAATCTGGAGGCACTATCTCTACGGGGAGAAGTGTGAAATATATACAAACCACAAGAGTCTGAAATATATTTTTACACAGAAAGAATTGAATATGCGCCAAAGAAGGTGGTTGGAGTTAATTAAGGACTACGACTGTAAGATTTTATACCATCCGGGTAAGGCAAACGTGGTTGCCGATGCCTTAAGTAGAAAGGGTCGGGAGAAGCTGATGATGTTGACTGAACAGGAGGAGTTAATTTTGGCCATGGATAAGTTAGAACTGGAAGTGAAGAATCTTATGGAAATTGATGAGAAGCTATTTCAGATGCAATCTGGTACAACCCTACTGGATAAAGTTAAGGAGGCTCAACTTCAGGATGATGAATGCAAAAAGGTGATAAGGAAGATATCTGAAGGAACCAAACCGAGATTTAAGATGGATAAGGAAGGAATACTGAGATTCGAGAACAGAATTTGGGTACCGCCAGTAACAGACATTAAGGAAGACATTTTGAGCGAGGCTCATAGCTCACGATATTCGATTCACCGTGGTATTACCAAGATGTATCAAGATCTTCGACAATATTTTTGGTGGCTTAATTTGAAACGTGATGTTGCAAAATGTGTTGCCAAGTGTCTGACCTGTCAAAAAGTGAAAATAGAACATCAAAGACCGAGTGGGTTGCTACAACCGCTAGAGATCCCAGAATGGAAATGGGAACATATTACAATGGACTTCGTGGTTGGCCTTCTGACGACTCAGAAAGGCAACGTCGCAGTATGGGTTATCGTTGACCGACTGACGAAATCTGCATACTTCCTACCGATCAAAATCAGATTCAACTTAGATCAGTTGGCAAAGTTATATGTAAAAGAGATTGTTTCGAGGAACGGAGTGCCGGTGTCAATTGTTTCCGATAGGGATCCGCGCTTTACGTCGAACTTCTGGAAACATCTACAAGAATGCATGGGTACACAGTTGCGAATGAGTATGGCATATCACCTTCAGACAGATGGACAGAGTGAAAGAACAATTCAGACATTAGAAGATATGTTAAGAGCTTGTATAATGAACTTTAAAGGAAATTGGGATGATCATCTACCGCTCGTAGAGTTCGGTTACAACAACAGTTACCACGCTAATATTGGAATGCCACCTTATAAAGCATTATACGATAAAAAGTGCAGAACTCCGCTTTACTGGGATGAAGTTGGCGAAAGACAGTTGCTAGGGCCAGAATTGGTACAACAAACAGCAGAAATAGTCAAAGTGATCCGAACAAGATTGACAGCAGCTCAAGATAGACAGAAGAAATATGTCGATCCACACCGTAAGAATGTTGAGTTTGAACCGAGTAGTTATGTGTTCTTAAAGGTATCTCCCTGGAAGGGAAAGATCAGATTCGAAAAAAAAGGGAAATTAAGCCCAAGATTCATTGGACCCTTTGAAGTACTACGAAGAATCGGAGAAGTCACGTACGAGGTAGCCTTACCTCCAGCTCTAGAGAATGTCCACAACATTTTTCATGTCTCAGTCCTACGACCCTACAAACCCGATTACAAGCATGTAATTGAATAGGAACCCCTACATTTTGAAAAAGACTTATCTTACGAAGAAATTCCTGTTCAAATTGTCGACCGAAAAGAACAAATTCTGAGAAATAAAGTAATACCTTTTGTTAAGGTAATTTGGATGAACCACAATGCTGAAGAAGCTACGTGGGAACTCAAAGAGAATATGATGAAGAATTATCCTCATTTATTTACTTAGATTGTTATCAGCGATTCTAGGGACAAAATCTTTGTAAGGGGGGGAGAATGTAGCGGGATAAATTATTTGAGTTGTGATTCTGAGGACAAAATCCTTTTAAGAGGGGAAAGATGTGACAACTGAGATTTTGTAATTTAATTTTAATATTTATTGAATTAAATAAATATTTTTCGATGAATTAATTAATAGAATAAATAATTAATTGATGAAGTTGTGTTAGATTAATTTAGTTATATGTGTTATATTTATTAAATTAATATGGAGAATTTTTGTTATTCGAAGTATGTCATTATGTGAGCTTATTGTATTAAAAGACATATTAAATAAGCCTATGTTATTTTAATTAATCAAATTATTAATTAGAGATTTAATAATTTGATATTATTAATCAATGAGAAATTTAAGTATGTGACTATGTGAATTAATGAGAAATTATTATATTTTATTTAAAATAAATTAAATAAGATATTGATTTATTTTATAAAGGAGTGTGACATTAATTAAACTATATTATAAAGCTCTATTAAATTAAATGGGTTTGAATTATTTTCTTGCTAAGCCAAACATGGCACTAAGGGAGGTTATAGACAGTTAACTCATGACTAGGTAACTGACCACTAGTGCGTCAGTTCCTTTTCTATTTATCATGCGTCTTCTTCTTTTCTATTATTCTTCTAAGTTTGATAAAAACATCACAGAGAGAGGGTTGAGAATTAAGAGTTTTTGTGGAGGAGGAATTCACTTCCTAGTAAATTAATCTACGCTTGGGTAATCTCTTCAACCCAATATATATATTTTACGTCTTTTAAGTTTCATGAATATGGCTTAAGTCTTCTGTGAGTCTCTATTTTTGTGGAATTCAGTTGTTATAAGAATAGATGTAATAATTCGAGTTGTATGGAATATTTTATATATATATTGTGTGTTTCTATATCATTAATTTCATAAGATTTCAACGTATGATAATGACTTGTTATTCCAAAATTTACAGAGTTTGAATTTTGGCCATATGACCTTATACGTGATATTTCATGTGTTGATCATATATTATCCCTAAATTTTACACTCATATTTTATTATGCATGTTGATACGAAGAGACCAAAGGTTAAATGGTTGGATTTGGCCTTATAACGAATCCGTAGTATTAATTTTCATGGTTTTTGTTCAAAACATTCAAGAACACAAAGAACAGTGAAATTTACATACCCTAATCATGTAATTATATGTTTTAATGGGTTAAAATCATTCTATAATTGTTGGGTAATGATTATATATGTATTACAATGATTGGGTAAGTCTAAATTCGTGTAAAAATAACTAATTGAAAGTTATGGCCATATTCACGTATAATTTTACTTGTGATTGATTTTTGGCCTTATTTGGCCTTGTTATGTTCGCGAACTGCAGAACTGCAGAAACTGCAGAAAATGAACCTAGGTAACCCCGCCCCCGGCGGGCGTTACCAAACTACATTACCCCGCCCCGGCGGTCAAAAAAAAATTAAAAAAATAATAATAATAAATAAATAAATATTCGATAAAAATTATTATTAAAATATTTATAAAATAAATTAAATATTTTAATTGAGATATTATGGAATAAAATAAATATTTGATAAAAATTATTATTAAAATATTTATAAAATAAATTAAATATTTTAATTGAGATATGTATGAAATAAAATAAATATTTGATAAAAATTATTATTAAAATATTTATAAAATAAAGTAAATATTTTAATTGAGATATTTGTGGAATAAAATAAATATTCGATAAAAATTATTATGAAATAATTTATTTGAGTGCAATAATAGTAAAAGAATGAAAATATTCTAATTTAATTAATTAATTAAATTAGAAGGGTAATGATTTGTTAAATAAAGTGGAGTTTATATTAAATAATTAAGTGAAAATGTAACTAATGAATGTCGTGAATACATATGGTATGTGTGCAGGATTTGTGGTGAACGGAAGTAGTAATCGTTTAGCCTACGCACGAGGCAAGTTTTCTAACCCTACTTGTTATCATTATTCAAGTTATAAATCAAGTTCATTTGTTATGTTAAAGATTTACTATCTTTTCAAAGTATGATTTTGTTATACAATAATTGTTCTATTGTATACCTATTGAGATTGTTATTCATTATAAATATCATTTATTGTTGAACCTTGTTAGACTAGCGAATCTTTATTGATTCAACTAGTCCATAGTTGATAAACGTTCTAAATTCAGAACCCTTATTGATTTATCCAAACCAAACTTCCTTTGGTGCGGACTCTAATGTCAAACTGAGACGAACAACTCTGCAAAGGGGTTTAGTTATGCGTTAGCGTTAAGATATTGTGCAGAGTATAGTACTTAAGGCTGATCCCCCTAAGTACGAGAAGAAAGGTCCCTAGTCTTATGACTGTTAAAGGTTTCAAGTATAACCTTTGACAACCTAGGACATAGTTCAAGGTCTTATGACCTTCAGAAATTCTTTTTGATTCTTGTTATTCATTCTTGATTCAAAAGTTGAGCTTTTATATTTGAAGTTATTATTTTTCCTCGCATGTTATTATATTGTTGTTTTCATTATTATACTTGTGGACAATCGTGCTCACTCTTGCGTAATAATAACATTACAATTAAGAACGAAAGAGCAGACGAACCTTCCAGTAGTAAAGGCAAGGGCAAGGTTAACAAGTGATGAAGACTTGTTATTTTATATGATGATGTATTTTGTTTAAGACTTAAGTTAATGATGTTGTTTAAGACTTATTTGTTTATAATTCCACACAGATATTTAAGGTTATAGTAACCTGGGATTTATTATTATGTAGTTGATGTAACCCCATAAGGGGAGGTTTATTATTATTTCTATCTATTGCATGGTTTGCATTTATTTATGGGTAGATAGATGGATGATGCTGTATCATGAACACCAAATCATGTGGAAATGGGAGTACCGAATTTGGGGGTGTCACAATTCGGGTGGTCCTACTGCTTTGAAGTCTTTAAAATTTGCCAAGCAATTGTCTGGCTGGTTCCCTGCGGCTGGTATTCCATGCTGCATAGCCTGAGCTACCATGTTTGTAAAGTTTTGCATCGGGCATGATTATTGTCCCCCAGCGTTGTTGACAGATTCTTCTGCCCTTTGATTTCGTGTTCTACGTCTTGGCGGCATTATTTGATAAAATCATAAATTTAACTTACATTCTAAATCTTATTGTGTAAGTTTAACATGCAACACGAAGTTTTATACAAAACTTATTTCATTAATCAAACATAGATTCATATTCATTCAACTAAGTCATAACACTTTACATATCATAACACATACTGTTATCCCTTTGTGACCACAAAAGTCAAGATTCTCTACAACAACTTGTACAAAAGTTTGAGAATATTACATTACACACACATACTTATTATGGAATTCGAATAATCTAACGGTACTTATACTACTGGTTCACTACACCTTTTTCTAGATCTTGGACAACCTTTCGCCTGATGACCTTCTATCTCACATTTAAAACATGCTCCTTGCTTAAAGTCGGGACAATGAGGAGAGGCATGTCCCTCATGGCCTCAAATATAACATATCTTTTTCCCTTGGTTATTATCAGGATTTCCTAAGTCACGGTCTTTCATCTTTCTTTTCCCCTTCTTACTCGGAGCTGCACATGATTTGTTTCTTCTGGCTCCTATTTGATCAATTTAGATTTTAAGCTTATCTTGTTATTCCATAGTTTCTATTAACGCCTTTTGCAATTGGTTATTTAGTATTTTTCCTATTTCCCACAGCTTTTCTAGAGAAGAAACCTTGTTCTTCAGATTGTGCACCTCCGTTGATGCTTGATCAGCTCTAACTTTAGTGTCTGAATCACTAACTGTCTGTTCTATTATTTCTAGATCTGGTACTACGTTTTCCAATACCACCACCTCATCAAGGTTGCTTGCACTGTGAGTCTCTATTTCACCTATTGGCTTTGATATTGGCTCATTCTTTACGATCTAAGGGTCTCCTAATTCCTTTCCACCTGACATCTACACATAAATTATCCTGATTAGCATATAATATATACACACAACAAACAATAGTTTTATAACAGTTATCTTTTATTTTGTTTAACGATAAATTTATTCAATTCATCTCCTTTTTAAACTCTATATGAGTTATTTGTATTTTCAACGTTTTTCTCTATCCTAAAGGTTATAGCCTAAGGTCTGTCCCACCTAAGGTTTCAAACCCTAAGTTTTGATACCAACCTGTGACGCCCCCAAATTCAGGTACTTGAAACCCGAACTTGGTGCTTGAAGAAACCATTTCTATGAGCAGAATAATACTAATAATAATAACAATAATCTAAATATCAAACTTAATTTACATATTAGAGTCTAAATCCCAGGTACGCGGCCTTTAAACATTCATTACATCGTAGATAATAAATATCATTGTCTTAATAAACTTTAACTATTACACAGAATATTATAAAACTCATTCGAACAACTTTCCTTTCCCTTTGTTCTTGCCTGAACCTTCTGGTTGATCATACTTAGCTGAAAATATTTAAATTTAAAACAAGAATGAGCATTTGATTGCCCAACAAGTAATATCAATAATAAACATTAGCTGAAAGGATTAAATATTTTCTTTGTACGATACTTCTATAACGAATTAACTGTTGTGAAGCAAGTTGAACCAATAATAACAGCATATCAAATCTATGTCAAATTTTTGAAACTACGTATTGACTTTAAATGGAGATCAGTCGACATACTATGATCATTGTTTTCTATTTTCAAAAAGGTATACAGAAATTCATTTGCAGACCGTCATAACTTACAGGCAAGGGGGGTGATCAGCCCGTTATGCTCTGTATTGATCAGTACTACATGCAAGAATGATATCATCGTTCATCTTATCCACCTTAGGTGCTCAAAAGTTTTTCCATGTTCGGGATGTTCATACTTAGTCGAGAATCCGAACCAAAACAGTCTGGTTACATACAATAAAGTTCTATCTTGTTCACAATATTTTTAAGTTTTATGTCTAGCTGAATCAAATAGCTTAGACGACTTTTAAGTCATCGTATACATACTGGAAATAAATAAGTATGTATCAACATGTAATTAAATACAATAATTATCCAAGTGAGGATACTTGTATAACCATATTTAAAAATTAACGAACATAATAAATATCTGGCACAATAATAATAAAATTCTAAAATTCTAAAATATTCTGACTCATGTCCATTGCATAAACTAAATGCAAAGGCAGGATACTTGCCTGAGCTGCTGCTTACAATAACGCAACTTAGTTTTATCTTTTATATCGACACCTATCATTAACAAGATCATTCGTTCGATTAGAATAATATATCATATCACATAGTACTGCTATTTGCAGTCAACACATAATCTAATCACCTTATCACATAAGTTTAACATTCATTTATTCACAAACAAACACTTATCTAGTCCAATTATCTAAGTCTAGATCAATTCCTAAAATATTTCAGTATACCGACGGCTTTATCGGGTAATTATCGAGTCTAAAACTCTATTCTGTAGTTCAATATTCATTTAGATAATTTAAATATCAGTCATATTTTCTTTCATAGCCTTATAATAATTTTTAAATAATTATTATAATTTATCATGATTTTTCAAACACTGGAATCATTATAAAATGATTTAAATATTAAATAATTCTATTATCATTAATATTTAATTAATATTAAATTATTAATGAACCCATTACAAAAATATTAAAGTTATTTATAATAACTCAAAATATTTTTAAAAC
Organism: Panax notoginseng; assembly: GCA_016801055.1. Lineage (NCBI taxonomy): Eukaryota > Viridiplantae > Streptophyta > Magnoliopsida > Apiales > Araliaceae > Panax > Panax notoginseng. Next base: position 242,185,145 of record CM029012.1, read on the forward strand.
ATTTTTATTACCCTTAAATGATTTTTAAAATATTTAAAAATTATTTTTAAATAATTACTATTAATATTTAAATATTAATGTATTATTCACCAAAATATTAAAAGTCATTTAGTATTACTTAAAATATTTTTAAATCATTTATATCCTTTTTAAATGATTTTTTAATTCAATAAAACTATTTTTAAACTATTTATTTAATATAATTATTAAATAACTCTAATATCATTTAACATTAAATTATTAATGAAATTTACCTTTAAATTATAATTGTTATATTTTATAACTTTAAATATTTTTAAACTATTTATTTTCATCTAAAATGATTTTTATAATATTAAAATCATTTTTAATTAATTTATTTAATATAATTTTTAAATAAATATAATATAATTAATATTAAATAATTAATGAAATTTATCTTTAAAATATTAAAAGTTATATTTTATAACTTAAAATATTATTAAATACCTTTTTATCATTTAAAATGATTTTTAATATAATAAAATCATTTTTAATTAATTTATTTAATGCATTTATTAAATAAATAAAATATCAATAATATCCAATTAAATATTAATATTTATGAAAAATATGTCAAATTATTAAAAGTTAATGAAAAATCCAAATCTTCAAAGTTAGTTTCGAGTAGCTTACTTTGACCAGTGATAATTTTCAGATCTAAATGTTTTTGGGTTTGAAATTGAGTTAATGTTGTAGTACTGATGTAGCAGTACAACTCTAAACACGTTCTATGACCAAATCGTATCACAATAGAAAGATCTAAGCTTCAGAAAAACTTGTCAGAGTTGTTCTTCACGTTTCTGGGCTGCCCATAAAATAAGGTCATTGCCGGTTAACGATATTGATGGCCTTATATCAGTCAATCTGTTCATGTTATGGGTGATCTATATGGCTGGCCTTGAAGAACAACTAACAGGGTAAATGATTGAAACGGTTTTGAAGTCTAAACAACATAATCCAGAAAGATCTAAGCCAATGAAAAAGCTGTCAGATCTGTTCTTCATTTTCTGGGTTACCCAGAAATGAAGAGCAATTCGTGCAAGCATTTTTGGGCTTTGACAACATGCAATCCTTGTGATGATTTTATGATTTAGTGATTCAAGTGTGTAGAAAACATGTCAGGGTATAGATCTATCATATAACACTAGTCTAACAACAACACAATCATCAGATCCATGCCGGTCAAACCTTGTCAAAGATCGAGTTCTTGAGTTTTCTGGGTTACCTAGAAACTCAGTCCGTGATCATCTGGCCTGCTTTGACCAGCCACTGACTTTAAACCATTTGATGTTTAGGAGATTTTAAGGCTTAATCGTGTAGTTCATATAACATACAACAATCTTATTACCACAACAGAATCAAAACAACAAGCATGAGAAAGATCTATAGACATGAACTTCTAGTCAGAACGTTCTGGGTAGCATCTGGGTTACCCAGATTAGCTTGGTCATGGTCGGTCAACCGACTTTGACCATCAATAACTTTCACTATACAACAGATCTGACTCTGAATCAAGTTCCAGATCCAAGATCTCATAGCATACTACATATTCAAACCTTTAAACAATAAAAACACATAACATACAAAGATCTAGAAAGTCTGACATTCGTTGTTAGACAACACTTTGAAAGATTTCCAGATTTTGAAAAACACTAGATCTGAGCCTATAGATGTTATGGATCTAACATCTACCAACCCAGATAATCAATATATACTACATACAACATGTTTTAACACAAAATCATAACATTTAACATGACATTCAAGATTAGATTTCAAATTAGGTTTTTAACGTTCTATGAACAAGTTCTTGAATCTAGGGTCCTGATCTGTTTGTGGATTTCGTGTGGCTTAGTTTTGGAACTGAAATGCCTTACATTTTCGGAGGTTTGGGAGAGAGAAAAGTTGTTTGAGAGCTAGATAGCCAAATGAGCAATTTTAGTAACTTTCTCTCTCTTGATCTATATGTATAACTTGTATGCAATGATCTTGATTGCTTAAATCGCTAGAGTGTTATAACTCATAGCTAGACTAGGGTGGTGACTTGCCAGGATTTGGCAAGATTTTGCTAGCAATAATTCAAGAATGGGACAAAAAGGGTATAGTGGTCATTTTGCTAGTAATTTTAATGGTATTCTTGTCCATGGTACTTGAATCTAGGTTTAATCACTAGATTTTAAACCTCAAGGTTTCCCAAATAATTTTTAGGGTTTGACAAATTAAGTTTGAAGTTTAATAAAATTTTAATTAGAACACACTAATTAAAATTAGGTTTTTTTTATAGAAAATTAGGGTTTTAAATAATTAGGGTTTCTTGATATTATTAGGTTTTCCCAAATTAAGAATTAAGGTTTCATAATTAACATTACAATTTACTAAGATAATAAATAGGGTTTGTAACTTAGCCATTAGGGTTCCTAATTAGCAAATTAGGGTTTCTAGTTTAATAATTAGGATTTTTCCTAATTATCGTTAAATTTCAAAATACCTAAACTTAATTATAATAACACAGTTACATAACAATCTCGGACTCATAATTGAGTTTCAAAATAGGGTTTAACAAATTGATATAAGGGTTTTGACATTATACACCTTAAATTACCAACTATTATCAATACACACATACAATATATATTTATAACACTGAAAAATAATATTATATTTAATATAATATTATTATTCCCATTCATTGCTCAAATTCCAAAATTAGGGTTTGGATTCCATATATGATTTATCTTTCATATATAACATTATTAATTAAGTTAAAATAATTAACTTAATAATCTAAACTAAAATTCATATGACAAAATAGTAATTATAATAATCCCAATAATCATTTCATATATTATTTAAATAATTTAAAAATCATATTTTCGTAGAAAATAAATAATAAAGACATTTCTACTATAAAATTAATTATTATAAGAATATACTTTATAATGAACATTAATTCTAAAATAAAATTATTTGAAATTAATCATGTAAAAATAAATTTTTATTTATCACAAATATATATATACTTGACACATATTCCCACCTTTATAAATAATAATAAAAATTTTATATGCAAAATTTCTTATTTATTTATATAGAAAATATCGAGTTATTACACTAGGAATCACACCAAGTTCGTTTATGAACTTCTTCATTCAAACAGCCTCACTTGCAGCTTCACTTGCAACTATGTACTCTGCCTCTGTCACTGAATCTGCAACCATTTGCTGCTTGGAACTTTTCCAACTCACTGCGCTACCATTCAAGGTAAACACATACCCCGATATGGATTTACTGTCGTCTTGGTCCGTTCGAAAATTTGAGTCTGTATAGCCCTCTAGTTTCAACTCAGACCCACCGTAGACAAGAAATACATTTTTAGTTCTTCTTAAGTATTTTAGGATATTTTTCACTGCCTTCCAGTGTTCTTCTCCAAGATTGGACTGATATCTGCTTGCTACATTAAGTGCATGAGCGACATCCGATCTAGTACATATCATATCGTACATGATAGATCATATTGCTGAAGCAAGGAATCTTATGCATACAATCTCTTTCTCAGAAGTCTTTGGGGCCTGTTTCTTGGAGAGATGTTGTGACATCCCCAAATTCGGGCACTTCAATCCCACAGATTCGGTGTTCACTATCTAAATAAATCATAACTAACTACCCATAAACAAAGGATATAATTAAACTCAAAAGTTTAAACAATAAATCTCCCATTGTATGTAACGACCGAGAAAATCAGATTATTTGTAAAATAATTTTATTTGATTAAATAATGAATAAAATTATAATATATGTTATTATATTTAGTAAGCAAGATGAAGGTTGTTCTATAACCTAAAAGTGGCGTAATGTCGTAGTATTCTGGCTACGTGGTAGAATTAAGGTGTTTGAATTTCCAAGACGAAAATAAAAGCTTTCCGAGAAATTTTTTGAAAAACACTATTCATCTATTTCTACTCGGGAATTATTTTTTAACTTCCGAGAAATACGTAATGATAGAAATATGGAAGGATGGATTATGTAATAATAATTCATTTATAACAAACGCAGTTTTTTGCTTGCATACTAAGTTTGAGAATGCTAAGGAAAGTAAAGATTGAATGAATGATGATCGTATAATAAGAAAGTATTATACGAGGCAATGAATACGAGTATGATACGAAGTATTGTACTAGTATATACGAAAGATAGTATAACGTATATGATAAATGATTATACGAACTAGTATATGAAAAGAATATGAGGATTATACGTTATAAGCATTAACCCAATTGTAATGGACTTATAGAATTTGTGTAGGAATTGGGCAAGCCCAAGTGCAATCTTGTTAATGCCCAATGATTAATAATGCAAGCTCAAAGTTAGGCCCAAAGTAATTAAATTTAAGCCCGAACCAAGAATCGAACCTGTGGATCGAACCGATAGGTCATCGGGTGAGAAAAACTCGTGGGGCAACCCATGTGGGGCCCCATAGGTGAGTCATAGCTGGCTACTTTGTGGCTAAGCAACGGATAAGTGTTGTGGTTGGCAAATAATGAATAGTAAGGAGGTGGAAAGTGTGGAGGTGGGATGGCCTTATGTCCATAATGCCCTCACCTTCGAAATCCTATAAATAAGAGAGCTTGGATTGTCATTTACCTTGTTAATTTTCCACCAACATCTTAACACAATTATATTGAGAGAAAAGTGAGAAGAGTCTTGTTAATTCAAGAAGAAAAGAAGAAGAACCAAGTTAAGAACACAAAGGTAAGGAATCCTGGACCACTAATCTTCATCTCTTCATTATTAGTTTGACAGAGAAGTGATTATTGGTGGAATATGTTTCATAAGGAGTAATAAGGATGGCTATTAGTGGACTTAAACCTTAATAAGCCATGTTACAAGTGAATCATAATCACAGAAGTTATGAACTTAAGAAGAACATATGAAAAATTGTCATTTTATTTTTCATGGACAAATGGAAAACCATCGTGTATAGGATTAGATAAAATATGATTGGTTAGGATGATAGAGATATGGAATGAATCCATTTTGAACGGTGTAAAAATCTCAAGTAACGAAGTTATGGCAAAATTTACGAGATTAGACGATAATCGTCGAAATCGTGAAATTCTCAAAATAAAAGTTAAAAGTAACTGTTTAACTCAGAAACATTGGTTTTCGAGGGAGAATAGTATAACTTTGCATTTTAGAGTTGCGGACTCGAAAATGGTCGAATTCTGACCTAAAACGAAGAAACGAGCTTTGAGCATTCACGAACGTTTAACGAACGCGTAATAAAGAACTTAATCGGTGAATTCCATGTTAACAGATTCAAAAATGTAAGATTTTATAATGAAATCGTAATACATATGATATGTGATCTAACGACTTTGGAAAGAGCCAATTCTGACTTATAATGAGTAAGTTATGAGGCCAAAAAATATTGAAGAAGAACAAACTGTGAAATTTATCTGAGGCACAGTGCCGGCGCCGCAGCGCGGCCCAAGGGTATAAAGATGGTGTCGCAGCGCCAGACTAAGCCCTTGCCCACTATTAAGTGGCGTCGCCGCGTGGCCCATAGTATAGTAGTTGGCACCGCAGCACTGAGGCCGAGTCTCATGCACTGCTAACTGGCGCCGCAGCGCGAGCTTTACAAAGGAAGTCGACGCCGCAGCGCCAGCACTAGGAAAGAGCCAGTAAAGAATTAAAATGAATGTAAAGAATGTAGAAGTTGATTGATGGTTAATTGTAACCTTAAATAACTTAAAGTAACATCCTTAAAGATGATAATAACCTTAAGGATTACAACTAAAGGTTGACGAAAGATATGAGAATGTAACTACAATGTATTACAATAAACTGTAATGGATGTTAACCAATCTAAGGAATGATTAGATTGAGAAGAAGGGTAAGATAAATTAGTGACCATACTTGATTATTCATGACCTAATGTGGTATGTTATGTGATTATGTATTGTAGAATCCTTAAAGACTCAAAAGAAAAGTGTATTAACTGTAGAAGACGCTGAAGGTAAGTGTTCTAAACCCTTGTGTATGTTCTCTTGGATAAGCTTTGTAATTCATATATCTTACACATGAATTGATGTATAATGAAGTCAAAGCCAATTCCTTTGGCTAGACTTAATGTGTTTTGTAGATTTCATTATAATCTATCAAAATATTATCAATATTTTTATCTTTGCCAATTGTTTTGATATGGATTTCAAAGAAAGACTGAGTATGAATAAACAAATGTTTTATCGTCAAACGACAGGTACGTGAGGTTGCCAAAACTTAAACGTAGATACGTTTAAAGAAGTAGTGTTGTACAACATAGAGTACTATAGACTGATCACCTAGACGTGCTCGTAAGATATGCCGGACTTACGGACTTGGTGTCAGGTTGTCCTTTTCAAAGAAAGAATGAAATGCTCAAGGTCTTGGACCAAAATAAATGTTTAACTTATGGTTGTTCATTGTTAAATGTTTTAAAGAAAAGAGAAGTGATATTTTGAATTATCTATAGTAATTCATAACTATTGATTCAGTTATAGAAGATATACTATTCATATGTTTCAAACTTATTGCTTAAATGAAATTGGCATACTTACTGAGGTAGTTATGCTCACTCTTGCTTGAACCATATGAATGTAGCTAAGAATGAACGGACTGAAGGATCTAGTAAAGATAAAGGGAAAGGTAAGGGGGACCAATAATTTGCCTTTGTAATAGTATAGTATGAATGTTGTAATTATTTGATATTATGACAAAGAACATATGTAATGGTTACAAAGAACGTGGGAAGGGAATATTGTTTTGGAATATATAGTAGACATATTCGCTATTTGAGGTATTTCAATTGAATGTATGTATGAACTGTAGCACCGTGTAGCACCATCTGTTGGATTAGAAGATACTCAGATTTGGGGGCGTCACATTATAGGGTTACATATTCTCAAATAAATCTCAGGTCATCTAACCTTTATTATTACAATCATCAGTAGAATATTAAAACACAATCATAATCAAATCTATTACATAAGCTTCGTAAATAAATGATAAATTAAACATTGTCTAATCAAGCACTTTGCCCTTGCCCCTTGCTTGTAGAAAGTTGTTTAAACTTCTTAACTTCATCTACATTATTTTGTGAAAGAGTGAGCAAACAATTGCCCACAAGAAGGATAGTATACAATAACATTCTATGAATGACAATTAACTGAGCTTTCAATGGTAAAGTACTCTTACAAGAACAATAAACTCTAATTCAAAAGCTATGAGTTCAAAGGAATAATAAATTTTAAGTTAGCAACAAATATCAACATCAAAAGAATACACTGAGGGTCACAAGACCATGAACTATATTATAGGTTGTCAAGTATTGCTACTTTAACCTTTAACAGTCTAAAAGACCATAATCATCGTCTATGTCCTAGGTTAACAGGTGTTTCTACTGTAACCTTTAACAGTCTAAACGACTATATGGACCATCATCTCGTACTCCAGGTGATCAGCCCTTTGTACTATGTATTGTGCAAACATTTTAACGCTATTCCGTAGCTCTAAAATAATCCACTGATATAGGGTTGTTCATCTCAACTTAGATTATCAAGTTTCGTACCAAAGGAAGTTTGGTTTAGAATTAACTTCAAAGGAATTCTAAATCTTTAGAACGCTCCTCATCCAAGTACTGGTTGAATCAAGTAGGGATCAATAACTATTCAAGAGTTTGATTACAAACGAATTCCGTCAATGTATCAATAAGGGATAGGCTATCAATGGTTTATCAGCTGAACAAATATTAGTCATTGATTATACATTCTTAAAACTATATGGATTCATAAGCAAACCAAAGGAAGTTTGGTTTGAACATACTTTAAAGGTAATTTAGAGTTTAGAACATTCATCAACTAAGGATTAGTTGAATCAATAAAGAATCGCTAGTCAACTAAGAGTTCGGTACAACAACGTAAGATAGTGCAATGATATTGGTGATCAGAAATTAAACAGCAGCTAATTTTAGCTGAATAGATGTTTTTCAACATGAACAAGCTTTTAACAATACTACATACTTTGAATAAACAAAACAACCTTCCTTGAAACGAAGGAGTAAAGATTAATTAACTAGCTCAAGGAAAAGCGTAATTTGCAAACTTACTCAACAATAATTCAGAGTTAAAGAATATGCATAACAATAACAAGTTAGGAACAAGGACTTGCACAGTGAAAGATTAAAGTTAGAGAACTTGCTCAATTGAATAATAACTTCAAGAAACTTGAATAATATAAAAGTAAGGTTAGGAAACTTGCGTAACAATAATAGCTTAACTGCTCGATAAAAGATTAGAGATAGAGAACTTGCATAAGTATAACATGACAGTGAAAAGTAAACCTTGCTGAATAATAAAGTAGCAAATGTTAGGGAACTTGCCTCTTGCGTAAGCTATACAATTAAAACTCACGTACTCCAATATCCTACATATACCATTAGGATTATCACATCAATTAGCTACATATACATTATCCTCATAGATTTAATTCTCATCTTAGTTAAGTTATAACCTTTCGGTTAAGGTTTAACCATATTAATCAACCACATAATACGAATCTAAAAAATCAGTAAAATATAACATAAGACTTTTAGCATCCAAATCACATTCTCAACTCTTACAACGTTGAGTTTTAATCTAATATAACTTATTAATTAATAATATATTTCTTCTTAGTCAAACTCGAAGTTCATTCAAGTGTTTAAGTCTTCCTAGAACTCCTTATTGGTTTTATATTAATCACATTCCATATCTTATAATGTTGATTTCATTTTCATTAAAACACTTTTTAAGTTCATTAACACTTGTCACGGCGTTTCGACGTTCATTCATCGCACACCCGATTTATCTCTCTTGCGTACGCTTAGTATACTTATACAACTTATCTAATACTTCATTCATTAATGTTAAACATCATTATACATCATAATATTAATGTTTTATAACTTAGAACAACATCTTTTATCATCAGAAGCACTACACTTGCATATGTGTATGCCCGACGCCCTCTGATTGCCTCCAAATACACATCAGTCCTAAAGATGATCTTTTTACCCCTGTTCCCGACCTCAAATCAAAAAACTTAAAGAATAAAAGTTGTAGGTCTATTCGTTGTCTTTCCGAATCATCCCGATTCGCTACAATTGGAGTTTGTATGAAAACCTTATAACTGTTTTACCAAAAGATGTCAAAACAGTCACATCTGACACTACATGACAGCTGCACCCAAATAAGCCTTGGGACCAGCGCAGCTGCACCCTAGAGGGCAGCTGTACCTCAAGAGACTTAGGGCAGAGTGCAGCTGCGCCTAATAGCAGAACCAGAATTACCAGTTTAGTGTTCTTGCGATTTTTGACCCTTTTTCTCCTACTAATCTTCATAACTCAAGCTATACACATCCAAATTAGTCTGTTTTCAATTCTATAGATTCGTAATTCATAGAACTACAACATACCAAAGAATCAACAAACAAAAACATTAACTAACCTAAATCTTGACCCAAAACTTATGTTTATTCAAAATTTTCATGTTTTAACATGTTTAGTGAATTCATTCACTAAGAATTCGTTTATTAACCAAATTGATTCATTCAATTTGCGTTATTTTCATTTCTAAAGATGGTATCATAAAAAACTCTTAATTTTCAGATTTATACATTATTGAATCACCAATTTTTATCTCTAAAACAAGCTAAACATATATTTTCCACAAGAACACAAATTCTTCATTTAAAACTTCTTTCATGATAATTTAATTTCTAAAAATCGTTTATAGCATACATACAACATGTTATGATCATCTACCACAATATATACCAATTATCCAACAAATTCAACCTCTAAAACCCCAATTTTCATAAAAAACTAAGAACATAAAGGATTAAGAACAAAGAGTTGAATTACTACCTTAATCCTTGATTATGCTCTGTTAGATGATGATTAGAGAGGCTTTGAATTACTATTCCTTCCCTTGATTCTTCTTCTCTTGACAAACTATAGAGAATTCACAATTTCCTCTCATAAGCTTTCTCTTCACTCTGTATTTTCTCCAACTCTCTACTCTGTTCTTTCACTTAGGCTTAGAAAATACTTAACGTAAAAAAAACATAAACTGACAATTATTATACGTATAATTATATCATTAGTTATAAAATAATCAGTTATAAAAATTTTGAAAATCAAAAGTCATAAGGCTTTGTTTGGCAAAATAGAATAAAATAACAATTTAAAAAGCTTTAAGCCTTGTTTGGTAAAACCAAATTTAAACTCCTTTTAATTTATTTAACTTCAAAATACAAACCAAATACCAACTTAATTAATATATTACACTTAATTGAGTTAATTCCCCAAAACTCATGAATTATTTATTTAACTAATAAATAATCAGATCAATTAAATATTTATTTAACAATAACCACATCAACTAAAATATTTATTTAATTCAATAAATATTTGAAATTACATATAAAAATTATAGATCGTTACATCCTTCCTTCCTTACAAGGATTCTGTCCCCAGAATCACAACTCAAACAATTTATTCGTCACATTCTTCCCTCCTTACAAGGATTATGTCCCCAGAATCAAAGACATAAATTAAACAAATAACTCAGGTTAAGTTTTCATCATCTTATTTTCGAGTTTTCACGTAGCTTGTTCAATATTGTGGTCCCTCAACATTACCTTAGCAAAAGGTATCACTTTATTCCTAAGAACTTATTCTTTTCTGTCAACTTATCTAAATAGAAATTTCCTAGTAGGACAAATCCTTGTCAACTGTAACGGTTCGTACTCGATCACATGATTGTAGTCAGGCTTGTTCGATCATATCACTGAAACATGAAAGACATTGGGAATGCATTCTAACTGTAGAGGTGAGGCTACCTCATAACCATCTCTTCCATCTCTTCGCAGTACATGAAAACTAAAAAAAGTTGGTTTCAGCTTTCCCTTATCTTACCAAATCAGATTTTCCCATTCCAGGGATAAACTTTTAGGAAAACAAAATTTCCCACGACAAATTTGCGATTTTGTCAATATTGATTAGCATATTTCTTCTGTTTGTCTTAAACAGCTACCAACCTTGCTATTTCATACAACACTTCCTATAGTAACATACCCATGTTTTGCATGATAGATGTTGTTGTAGACGAACTAAAGTGAAAGTAAATGTCTTCAAATGTCTAGCTTATCTTTTCATTTTGGCTATCAGTTTGCAAATGGTACAACGCGCTCCTTCACAATTGCATCCCAATACGTTCTTATATCTTTTCTAGAAATTTGATGTTACTCGTGGATCTCTATTGTACACGATTGATACCGGAACACTGATCCTTGAAACAATTGCTTTGACATATAATTTGCCCACTGATCGTTAGGAAATATGCTAACTTTGACATACCATGTAATCTATCACCATATGTTGCCACCAAAAGTATTGTCGAAGGCATAACATATTTTTGTGGTCCCTAGTTAATTCAACATATAATTTTATGTAAAACTTCATCTTCAATTACTGATACTAGCGAAACCTAGTTTCTTCCTTCAACTTTCAACTATTCTTCAGTATCAATCTTAAATTTGACACCTTCATCTTGGAGCTACTCTTCCTTTACTCTATCCAGTAAAGTTATACGATTTTCCATCTGAACAGCTTCTCCTCTGACTTTTTCATATATCCTACTTCCTATCACATCTTAATCATTTCTATTATGAACCCATCTTGCATAGTTAAAAAAAATAACTACTTAAGACGTTGGCAACCACATTCGTTTAGGATTTTGTAGTCATAATCCCTGATCTATTAATTTCAACTATCACTTCTGACGTATGTTTAAATATCTCTATGAGAGGATATACTTTAGACACTTATGGTTTGTTTATATCTCACACTACTTCCCAAAAATAACACATCTAAATCTTCAGGGCAACCACTACTACCTCTAACTCTGGATCATGAGTCGGATGCCCTTTCTCATAAATTTTTTTTTCTAACTGACGCGATGCGTATGAAATGACCTTCTAAATCCTCAGGACATTGAATGATGTGGTGCTATAAAACACAAAAAATCTTATATTATCTGGTAAAGACAACACAGGTTCCATACTTAACTTTTTCTTCAGTTTTTGAAAATTTGCTTCATAATTTCCTGCCCATATAAATTCCACCAATTTCCTCGTCAAGTTAGCTAACAAAGTGGCTATCTTGAACTTTACGTATCCCACAAACTATTTTCATAGCTACTTCTTGACTTACTGCATCGGTAAATAACTCTACCATACAAACGACTTGTAACTAAAAGAATAAAATACTACCTTTGACTTCCTCAAAGTCATAAGGTTTATGTGTTGGGTAAAATAAAATTACGCACAACACGCAAGTATACGTGGTCAACAAGTAATATACTAGTAAGTAGAGTATTGTTCCCATAGAGACTAGCAAGAAATTACTCTCACAATTACCAATTTCCTATTAATCCAAATTTTATTAAACTAACCAATTTCAATTTTGTAACTAAAAAAATTAAAAATATTAAAATCACCAAACAATCAACAAACCCTAAAAACTGAATTTTTAAACAAATATTGGAGAATTAAACTTACAACTTCACTCTAAGCACCACTATGATTATTACACCTAATTCCATTTTAACTCTCTATCCCAGTTTATTAATCAAGAACACATGAGTAGAACTAGCCACCTCTCGATGCACTAATTTCGTATTAACTCAAATCCACAAATTAGATAGAATCAAGTTAAACACTTTAATCAACTAACTCACTATATCTCTATGTGCATTACAATTAAAGAAGGTTTAAGTTCAAGTTCTTTATCTGATTACATGAGATGTCAACCATATCTCTACCCTAACATTCATCATGATTCTGTTCATTCACAATATTCAAGAACACATGCCATATTAACTAAGTTTAGACTCGTACTTCCTCTCTTGAATCTATACAAGTGTAACGCCCCCAAAATAGGTATACAACACCCATTCTGAGTCGTCAAAATACATGGTACAGAAACAACTACAACTTTATTAATACAACATAAAAACTGTGAGTTTAAATACAAATATTGTCATCTAGACAATATCCACACTCAAATAAGTCCTCATTACAATTATTGATACATTATTTTACAAAAATAGTGAGGACTACTAAAACGACTTTCTAGAACCTTCATTTCATACCCCGACTAATACTCGCTACATTCTCGCCTCCTTAGAAGAAAAACAGAACAAAAAGGAAAAGGGTGAGCTCAAGTAGCCTAGTAAAGAATATTATGACTAAGATAATATAGAAGAAATTATCGTTAGTCTTCAACAGGGAAAATTTTAATAGAATATAATAGACAACAAGTTTTAAATCAATATTCGCAGCGGAAATAATAATTCATTAGAAGAGTTAAGTAGAGAATGAAATCTACTATCTTCTATATATGAATTTAAAAGTTCATCGTCGATATTTTATCCCTGTAACATCAATCAATATATATCTGGAATCAAATATTCATCTTTGCACTACAGGCCAAAGATATTCATCAGTTGGTCATGTTCATCTAAACACAAGTTCATCTTTGCACTACGGGCCAAAGATATTCATCAGAAATCATTCATCTTTGCACTACAGGCCAAATATATTCAGTACTATCATCATTTAGAACTGAGGATGATGAAAAATATTTTAAAGGAAACGAATCCAGTGAAACAAAATAACAAATATTAAGGATTCGTATTTCGGTTTATTCATGTCCAAAAATACCTCATAAGTAATCATAGTGGAGGAAAATTCAAGAATGATCAAAACATGGATACAATCAAAGCTAGTATCCATAATAGATATTTTGGACGAAAAACGAAAATTTAATTTTTCAGTAAATAGTGTCGTATTCGTGAATAGTATCGTATACGTGAATAGTACCGTATACGTGAATAGTAATCCCAACACAAAAAGTTCCAAATTTGATAAAAATTTAGATCAATATTTTGGCATAATGATATTGGAAGAAATAATATTATTTATATAAAAAAATAATATCCATTACCTCGAAAAGACAGTACTTCTGACTTTAATACTAGATATTGTAACGACCCCAATTAACATGTATATCTTCACGTAATTTACACATAAACGCTAACAATCATTCATATACTAGTTACTAACCACTAAACAACGATTTCAGAAAACTTAATTCTTTGAAAACACTGTTTCAAAACCAAAACTCTATAGTTGATATATTTTAACACAGTAAACACTGTAATTCTAATAACAACCAATTTGTTTACTTTAACAACAATTCTCTGAAATTTGTAACAAATGAATTAACATAATCATGGTTTAATCTCTCAATTAGTATAATCTAATTTTATTATCATACAAAATTTAACAATCACTGCTCATATCTTTACTGTAAAACTATTTCCTTCTTGTAACCGTAAATTAGCATACAATCTTATCTATACATTAAGCATACAATCATATATATACATATATACATGCTAGTTATTACCAAAACACATGATTTAGTAAAGCATAGTTTACAGACAATTTTTGTAAAGAACCTTATATTACAGTCAAATTCACATATACATAGAGACTTTAGGCACAATTACGTAAAACATATATACGTATAAAGGTTATGTCACATACCTTTTAATTGCTCAGTAATCCTTGCTAACACCACTAGAATTGTTTGAAAACCTCATGTACACACTCACAATTTCTTTGATAATTCTCTCCCAAAACTTTCTGACCAAAATCTCTTCTCTGCAAACCTTTCTCTTTTCTTCTCTTTTCTTAGACTTACGTTAAGTCCAAATGCAGTTTACGTAAAAATCAAAGCCAACCACGATTTACAAACGTCTAAAAAATCGACGTTACTAATAACCTTATTAATTCAGCCGTTACCAAAAATTATTATATATATTTATTTTTTTTATTTTTTTTTAATTTATATTATTAATAAATCACATTTAAAAAGTCCAAAAGCCATAGGGCTTTGTTTGGCAAAATAAATTAAAACTACTTTAATTTATTTTAATAATCACTTATAATATAGTTATTTATCACACTTCTAATTAATTAAGTTTTCATACTTAATTTAATTAATTCTAATATCAATTCATTGCATAATATAATAATTTATTTAATCATTATAAACTCTCTAACTTAATTATTGAATTAAATTAGATTACTATTTCAAAATAATTACTTTCCTTAACTCATTAATTATTTATTAAACAAATAAATAATTAAATCACATCAAATCAATTAAAAAAATACTTATTCAACGATAAACACATCCATTAAATATTTATACAATTCAATAAATATTTAAATATTATAATTAAAAATCTGGATTGTTACATCATTCCCTTCTTATAAGGATTCTGTCCTCAGAATCACAACTCAAACCACTCATTCGTTACAATCTTCCCTACTTACAAAGATTCTGTCCCCAGAATCGAAGACAAATTAAACAAATGACTTAGAGTAATCCTTCATCATTTTATCTAAATATAGGTTTTATATTTTCTACTACATTCATTACCTTAACAAATTCTAGGTTTCATTTCATAACTTTCACTTGAACTCAATTATATTCTGAGTATTATACAACTTTTAACCCATTCATTTCCTTTTCTAAGGATCGTTATCATTAATACTCGGGATATTACATTCACCCTTTCTTCTAAGAATTTCGTCTTCGAAATTTTATTTATTAATTTTTATTCATTCAATCTATCAAAGTAGATTTTTACGTCACTATTTCATTCATTCATTGGCTTCTATAACCACTTTCTTTCCACAAACATCATTCTACAATTAATAAACTTTTCTATTAAAAGTTTCACATTATTCTTTGATAACTCATATCCTTCTGACTTCAAAATCTCTTTTCTCACTTATTCAACATATTCATCATTCAGTGTCGCATTCTACGACTCACTTCTTTCTAAGGAATACCATCCTTACCACATTCACCTTTTAGAATATCAAGAATTTTCCACAATTGCTCAATAATTGGGAAGCGATATGAATAACAGGAATTTAAAAGATTCCAAATCATGCTGAGGGTCATAAGACCACTAACTATGTCCACAGTTGCAAGTAATCTTTCAACTTCAACTTTAACAGTCATAAGACTATAAGGACCCCCGTACTTAGGGTGTTAAGCCCTTCGTACGATGTATTGTGCACAAACATTTAAACGCTATGTGTATGTCCATAGTTATAAGTAATCTTTCAACTTAAACTTTAACAATCATAAGACTATAGGGACTCCTCGTACTTAGGGTGATCAGCCCTTCGTACAATGTATTGTGCACAAACATCTCAACGCCTCCGCGTAATCTCCTATAAAAGGGTTGTTCATCTCAGCTTTTTAACATCTAAATCCACACCAAAACAATTTGGTTTGGCATAACTTCTCAAGAAACGCATGCATTTCATGAACATCTTTCAATATTTGTCTAGCTGAATCAAATAGCATAGACCTCTACAACAATTCGAACATCAATCGAAATATACATATACATACATACATATGTATTCTCATATCTTAAAGAAATCTCAAAAATCTTTTTATGACGTCATGATACCGCACTGTATTTACAGTCCGTTGAGGATTCCGTCATTTGGTGATTTTATCATACTACATCATACTATAGTGGGCTGACGATCCTTAGATCACATCCAACACTAGGTAATACTACATTGATGACTGTATCGTTTTTTATCATCTTTGCACCAGGTTACATGATGCATTAATGATATAAAATACATTTTGATATATTGCAAATCATTTTTTGTCTAGCCGAAACAATTAGCATAGACATACGAATAACAGTATTGTTGTTAAAACTCATTGGTTCCATCATTTGATCCAATGTTTTTCAAGAAAATAAAAGTGTAAACATCAGCACGAAGTCAATAAATTTTGAAAGTCTAGCATAGCTAGTAGATTTAGAATACCTATGCTTCCACCATCAACTCCACTTTCTATAATGATCCATTGCTTAATAGGTTTATCTATTCCTATCATCCTCAATACTCCATTCACACTTAATTATACCCTAGTTCATCAAACTTACCACACGTTATGAGTTCAGAAACTTGCCACAATCATATGAGTTTAAGAACTTATCCTAGTTAGACCATAGGCGTCCATTCGCTGAGAGGTTCAAAAACATACAATATAATTATGAGTCACGAACCTACCATAAGTATGAGTTTTAAGAACTCGCACTTAACCTTATAATATTCTCTAACTATACTCTACCTATCTGTTATACACATGAGAAAAGAATCACCTTCTCAACCAGCATATAGCAAATAGCGCGACACAAACATTCCAATGATTATCAGTGTGATAAATTAAGTACAAGCACAAAACCCTCGCCCATACAAAGGTTTGTACAACTCAGCCACCACCTGAGTCCTCAATTGAAATCCCACCTAACTCTTTCTTACTCTTATCTTTCTCTTTGCTCGATACGAATTCCTCGTATCACATTACCTCTAACTCCTCGCGAGTTTATCTTGTACTATTCATAGTACAATATCTTCATAGCATCAAGCTATAATCATTCAAACATTACAGACCATCTTTCTTCTATAACTTAAATAGATCACGTCTTGATCTTATTCTATAATCATTTCCCTTAAAATTCTTTTCTTAACTCGTGATCGTTTTGTTTTGCTATCCTCTTTCTTTCCCTTTTTTTTCATCATTTATGACATTATTCGTTATCTTGGCTATTAGAGTTAGGAAACTCTCATTTCTTATCTATATATTTCTTCAAGATTCTTCTTTGAATCTTCTTGTTTATAAAGAAATTCTTCCTTTAAGAATTTCTAACTTCATTTACATCGCTCAAAATTTCATTCAAGTTCTAAACTCTCATCATACGTGTCCATTTCTACACTTGGTACACATCGAGTCTCTAACAGTTTCAATATGGTACGCTGAGTGGTTTCCCACAAACAACCAACAAACTAGGTTCCGAGTTGCTAGTTCGTATATACCTCCGCTCCATGAAGGAATCGTTTAGCCCAGATACCATACATCAACTATTAAAGAGTACAATTGTACCACACTTAGACATAACTCTCTATTCTTGACCTCTTTATCATTCTCTTCTTATAGACATTGTCTATTTATTATCACCTTACATCCTTATTATTGGAGTTGGGTAACCCCACTTCATATTCCTTATAACTCTGCGAGATTCTTCTTTGAATCCTTTCACATAAGTTTAAATCATTTCTTTATAAATTTCTTAAATTACTTCTTATTGATCAAACTCTATCTGAGCTTATTCTTTCATTAACTTCACATTCCTTCTCAGAGGTTATAGCCTACGGTACTCCTACCTAAGGTTAATAACCTACAGCTTTGATACCAACTGTAACGACCCCAATTAACATGTATATCTTCACGTAATTTACACATAAACGCTAACAATCATTCATATACTAGTTACTAACCACTAAACAACGATTTCAGAAAACTTAATTCTTTGAAAACACTGTTTTAAAACCAAAACTCCATAGTTGATATATTTTAACACAGTAAACACTGTAATTCTAATAACAACCAATTTGTTTACTTTAACTACAATTCTCTGAAATTTGTAACAAATGAATTAACATAATCATGGTTTAATCTCTCAATTAGTATAATCTAATTTTATTATCATACAAAATTTAACAATCACTGCTCATATCTTTACTGTAAAACTATTTCCTTCTTGTAACCGTAAATTAGCATACAATCTTATCTATACATTAAGCATACAATCATATATATACATATATACATGCTAGTTATTACCAAAACACATGATTTAGTAAAGCATAGTTTACAGACAATTTTTGTAAAGAACCTTATATTACAGTCAAATTCACATATACATAGAGACTTTAGGCACAATTACGTAAAACATATATACGTATAAAGGTTATGCCACATACCTTCTAATTGCTCAGTAATCCTTGCTAACACTACTAGAATTGTTTGAAAACCTCATGTACACACTCACAATTTCTCTGATAATTCTCCCCCAAAACTTTCTGACCAAAATCTCTTCTCTGCAAACCTTTCTCTTTTCTTCTCTTTTCTTAGACTTGCGTTAAGTGCAAATGCAGTTTACGTAAAAATCAAAGCCAACCACAATTTACAAACGTCTAAAAAATTGACGTTACTAATAACCTTATTAATTCAGCCATTACAAAAAATTATTATATATATTTATTTTATTTTATTTTTTTTATTTATATTATTAATAAATCACATTTAAAAAGTCCAAAAGCCATAGGGCTTTGTTTGGCAAAATAAATTAAAACTACTTTAATTTATTTTAATAATAACTTATAATATAGTTATTTATCACACTTCTAATTAATTAAGCTTTCATACTTAATTTAATTAATTCTAATATCAATTCATTGCATAATATAATAATTTATTTACTCATTATAAACTCTTTAACTTAATTATTGAATTAAATTAGATTACTATTTCAAAATAATTACTTTCCTTAACTCATTAATTATTTATTAAACAAATAAATAACCAAATCACATCAAATCAATTAAACAAATACTTATTCAACGATAAACACATCCATTAAATATTTATATAATTCAATAAATATTTAAATATTATAATTAAAAATCTGGATTGTTACATCATTCCCTCCTTATAAGGATTCTGTCCTCAGAATCACAACTCAAACCACTCATTCGTTACAGATATAGAGCTGAAGGGAACTTGCACCGTATAGCAACAGTCAAAGTCTTAAAATACTCACAAGAATACGCTCGATAATATAGAGAGAGAAAGAGAGAGAAAACTTTAGTTTCTGGTATGTTTTTCAATTCTAACCTAAGCACCCTATTTATAGGAAAATGCTTAGAACACCAAAGCATAAAATTTAATATAATATAATATAAATTTTCTAAATCTTCCTATGCACACCACCAGCATAATTCAACCACTAACACATGTCCCATAAATGAATAAAACATTTTTCTTAATTAAAATATTTTAAACTTCAAAAATTAATTATTTTGGAACTTCGGAACTTCAATAATTCATAATAAATAGCTCTTTTGTCAGAAAAATTCAAACATCATGTCTTTTCTATAGGAAATTCCATTATCTACAACTTTACAGAAGAAAGTTTTTCCAAATTCCAAACAGAAATTGACCGAAATCCACAAATGGGCGATTTTACAGGCTATAATCAAATTTCAGTCAAGAAATGGGCCCACAGACATGTTTAACATGTTTTAAACAATTTTTGCAACAAAAATACTTTTCCTCCTCATATACTCATATATCCCACATTCATTGTAAAAATATCATCATTATTATATTACAATAATATAATAATATATTTAAATGAATTATTTTATAAGAAAAAGATAAAATATTATTTTTCAACAATTGTCACATTAAAAATTTTCTCTATCTATATCCACATAAAATCAACATTTTTCTCATCATATAAATCAATAATTAATTATTCACAAATAATATTACAGAATCACAATACTGACAACCAGGCAGTTCTCAGGAAAGAGGGGGCTTCCAATAAGGATTTCTCCTTACTGGCGCGCAATTAGGTGACTAAATCTCTCCTTAGACAGAACTTTCTAGATATTGCCAATAATATTATCTAATAATATTATTCAGATAATATGAATTATTGCTCCGATAATAAAAAATAATGTGTAGTGACAATTATTGAAACAATAATAATATAAAATATTCACATAGCAATTATTGAATCAATAAAATAAAATACTGAACAGTAATTACTGTAACAATTATTAAGTAGTGCCTTCTTACGTAAGAATCAATAATTGGTGCAATACCGTGTGCTACTGTGCAACAACGCGTATTACTGTGTTTTAACCACCGGGTATTCCAACAGTATTAACGGTAACAACTACGCTGTTATTTATAAACAACTTATACTTTTCATTTTCTTCATCCAATCACTTTCCGTTATGGAGCCCACAAAAGACTGCGCCGTCGTACGAATATTCCCCGACAGGAAGAATATTCCACGACCAAACGAATATTTCCCGACAACAATGAATATTTTATAACCACTTGCTTATTTAAAATATTTACGCATTTTACCCATAACTAACCTCATTAATCAATTCAACCTTTACTATTTTAAAATAATAAATAGAGAAAATTAAATTTCATTTATTAATAATTTGGGGTCTTACAACCTCCACTCCTTATGAAATTTCATCCTCGAAATTGACGTACGTACCTGGTGTTTTGAAAAGATGAGGATACCTCGCTTTTATTTCTGTTTCCAACTCCCAGGTCATTTCCTCAATATCATGGTTCCTCCACAAAACTTTAACTTGTGGTATGACCTTTGTGCGTAGGACATGCTCTTTCCTATCCAAGATCTTGACAGGTACCTCTTCGTACGTTAAGTCTTCGGCTATCTCGTCCGGTTCTAACTCAATGACGTGGTTTGGGTCTTTCACATATTTACGAAGCACAGATATATGAAAAACATTATGAACACGAGACATACTTGGAGGTAACGCGAGTCTATAGGCCACATTTCCTACTTGGTCAAGATTCTAAAATGGACCAATAAATCGTGGATTAAGCTTTCCTCTCTTCTCAAATCTTGTAACTCCCTTCCATGGAGCCACACACAACAATATATGATCCCCAATACTAAATTCCACGTCCTTTCGATGAAGATCCGCATAACTCTTTTGTCGATCCTGTGCCGTTTGTATACGTTGTCGAATCATTTGGATCTTTTCCGTAGTCATATGTACCAACTTGGGTCCCAACAATGTTGGTTCTCCCACCTCATCCCAACATATTGGAGAGCGACACTTTCGTCCGTATAATGCTTCAAATGGAGTCACACCTATACTTTCCTGATAACTGTTGTTGTAAGAGAATTCCACCAATGATAGGTACTTATCCCAACTCCCTTTGAAATCTTGGACACAAAGTCTTAATAGATCTTCAAGAGTTTGAATAGTCCTTTCTGATTGCCCGTCCGTTTGAGGATGGTATGCCTAACTGAATCGTAAATCCGTGCCCATAGCTTTTTGCAAGCTAATCCAAAATTGTGAAGTGAATCTTGGGTCACGATCTGAAACTATGGATACTAGCATGCCATGCAATCTCACATTCTCATCTACGTACATACGAGCAAGACGTTCAAGGGAATAAGTCTCCTGTATCGGCAAGAAATGAGCAGACTTGGTTAATCTATAAACAATAACCCAAATAGCATTTATGCCTTGAGAAACCGTGGAAAGACCCGTAACAAAATCCATGGTAATGTGTTCCCACTTCCATTTCGGAATCTCAAGTGGTTGCAATGGGCCCTTATGCAGTTAATGCTCCATCTTTACACGTTGACAAGTTAAACACCTCGAGATAAACTTTGCAATCTCTCTCTTCATATTGTTCCATCAAAATGTATGTCGAAGATCACGATACATATTGGTACTTCCAGGATGGATTGCAAATGGTGTATTGTGTGCCTCCATCATGATCTTGTACTTCAAATCAGAATCATTAGGAACACAAAGTCTGGAGTGGACTCGAAGTATTCCTTTTTCATCGATTCTTGCTTCTGGAATAACACCTTCTTGCACTTTCTTCTTCATACACACCAGCTCCGGGTCTGTGGCTTGAGCAACTTTAACTTTTTCGATTAAAGTTGGTTCTATACGTATACTTGACATCATTGCATAGGTCCTCGGAGTCTTGAATTCTATCTTCATCTTTTGTAAATCACACCAAATGAGCCTTTGTGTTGACAACATCGCACTTGTTCACGCGTATGATCTTCTACTCAATGTGTTGGCTACCACGTTCACTTTTCCACGATGGTATTGAATGGTATGGTCGTAGTCTTTCAACAGCTCGAGCCAACGTCGTTGTCGCATGTTGAGTTCTTTTTGAGTGAAGAAATATTTGAGGCTTTTATGGTCTGAATATATCTCCACTTTCTCCCCATATAGATAGTGCCTCCAGATCTTTAGCGCGAAAACGACTGCTGCGAACTCTAGATCATGAGTAGGATAATTCCTCTCATATTCTTTAAGTTGTCGTGAGGCATAGGCTATACCTTTCCCACGTTACATGAGAACACATCCTAGCCCTTTGCCTGAAGCATCACTATAGATAACAAATCCATCTGAACCAGATGGTATGGTCAAAACAGGTGCCGAAATGAGTCTCCTCTTAAGCTCTTGGAAACTCTTCTAGCATTCCTCACTCCATACGAATTTGCTATCTTTCCGAGTCAGCTGAGTTAATGGAGTAGCGATTCGAGAAAATCCTTCTACGAATCTCCGATAATAACCAGCTAAGCCCAGAAAGCAACGTACTTCGGCCACCTACTTCGGTTGTTCCCAACTTTGTATTGCTTCAACCTTCGTCGGGTCAACAGATACTCTATGTTTTGACACCACGTGCCCAAGGAATGCTACTTCCTCAAGCCAAAACTCGCATTTCTTCAACTTGGCATATAACTTGTTTTCACAAAGCCTTTGGAGTACCAGCTTCAAATGGTGCTCATGATCTTCACGACTTTTGGAATATATGAGGATGTCATCAATAAAAAACAACAACAAACTGATCTAAATATTCCTTGAATACTCGGTTCATCATATCCATGAAAGCCACAGGAGCATTAGTCAATCCAAAAGACATGACTAAGAATTCATAATTCCCGTACCGAGTTCTAAAGGCAGTCTTTGGAATATCCTCAGTTCTAATCTTCATCTGATGATATCTAGAATGAAGATCGATTTTTTAAAAGAATTGTGCTCCTTGTAACTGGTCAAACAGGTCATCAATACGAGGTAGCGGATACCTATTCTTGATAGTGACATGGTTTAATTCCCGGTAGTCGATACAAAGTCGCATACTCCCGTCTTTCTTCTTTACGAATAAAACAGGAGCACCCCAAGGAGATGTACTAGGACGAATGAAACCGATGTCCAACAACTCCTATAATTGGACCTTTAACTCCTGAAGTTCAATAGGAGCCATTCGATATGGGGTTTTAGATATGGGCTTTGTACCAGGTTCAAGATCTATAAAGAATTCAACTTCACGTTCTGGGGGTAGACCGGGAAGTTCTTCAGGAAATACGTCAGGAATGTTAATAACAACAGAAATATTATTCAAATATGACGTGTCTTTATTCAAATCAATAATATGGGCTAAGAAAGCTTGACATCTGTTTTTTAATAAACGAATAACTTTATGACTTGATATAACAGTGATTGATTTTAATGGCTTAGTTGCTTGAATTCGCACAACAGGTTAGTTAGGAATATGAAAATTAACAACCTTACAAAAATAATTAATTTTGGCATTATGAGTTGTTAACCAATCAATCCCTAAAATCACGTCAAATGCAAGTATCTTTAAAGAGATAAGGTCAACAGGTAAGGTGATGGTGCCAACTTGGATCAAACAAGATTTATAAACAGTGGATGTGATGAAAGTTTCTCCTAACGGAGTCTCCACAGATAAATCAAAGTCTAATTTCTCTGGAGTCAAGTTTAAACGTTGAGCACAAGCAGGAGAAATAAATGAATGGGTAGCACCAGTATCTAGTAAGGTATAAACTTCGCATGAATTTATGATTAGCTTACCCGTGATCACCTCGTTTGGGTTCCTCGCATGTTCACCAGTCACGACAAACGCTCTTCCAGGAACTGTTGACTTTAACTTTTTTGGGACAGCATTTTGAGTCACCATCCTCGCTGGACTAGGTTTCGCTACAGTGCAATCTCGAGTGATATGTCCTTCCTTTCCACAGTTATAACATACCTTAAACTGTTGTGGGCAGCTTGGGCTGATATGTCCTTCTTTTTCGCACTTATAGCATATGACCGGTGGTCGTTCTCCTCCCTTGGAACCAGTTACTGCTGGTGCTGACGTCTTCGTATTGTCATTGTTGAATCTCCTCTTTTTAAAATCTCCTCCCGACTCGCTTCTTCTATTCTCATGGTCATGATTACCACCAGAGTGGTTGCCGCTCTTGTCCATATTTTTCTTTCTCCGCTGGTTATCATTGTTCTGATGACTGCTGCCACCGATATGATCCTAGTTATGGTCCCTCGGTTGAACATACTCGTTATCTCGCTCTAATAATTGAACCCTGTTGACAACATCTGAATAGAGAGAAAATTTATGTGAAATGAGATATTAACGTATGTCGGGTATCAAACCTCTCAGAAACATCCGCGTCATATGTTCCTCATTCTCCACCAAATGAGGTGCAAATCTGGACAACTCTGCAAACTTCGCCTCGTACTGGGACACCGTCATGTTATTCTGCTCTAGTCTAATAAACTCTACCTCCTTCATATGACGAATACTTTCAGAAAAGTACTTGTCATTGAACAGTTTCTGAAATGTTTCCCAAGACATGCTAAGTGTGGCTGGATGGGTACGCTTCACAGATTCTCACCAGTAATCTGCCTCATTACGGAACATAAAGGTGACGAATGGATCCTTCTGTTCCTCAATGCATCCCAATACATCGAATATCTTGGTAATTTGTTTGACCCACGTCTCCGCCTTAATCGGATCCGGCTTTCCCCAGAATTCTGGTGGTCCCAACTCCTTAAACTGCTTGGCTGTGACAAACCGTGAATTGCTATCATTTCCTCCTGTATTTTGAACACGAGTCTCCCTCGTCTTATTTTGCATGAACTGCAAAAAGCTTCTAAACATCCCATCGTTTATCATCTGCTCAGTGGTGTTGTTCACAGGAGGAACATTGCCAGCCTGTTGCACGTTCTCCTCATTGGTGAATACAAGTGTCTCCACGGTTTCATTTACTCCACTGTTCACATTCTCAGTTGCCATTCTTAAATATTGCCATAAAGCAAGGGTTAATTAAACAAATTAACAAATCACATAATACCCCTATATTATGACTGATCAACAAATAAGCTTAGGTAAGACACACTAGCAAAGGATTTACTCGTTTCTCCCCTACTAGTACTATTCTCCGATCTTCGCCAGAGACCATATCTCTAAGCTTTGATACCAACTGTGACGCCCCCAAAATAGGTATACAACACCCATTCTGAGTAGTCAAAATACATGGTACAAAAACAACTACAACTTTATTAATACAATATAAAAACTGTGAGTTTAAATACAAATATTATCATCTAGACAATATCTACACTCAAATAAGTCCTCATTATAATTATTGATACATTATTTTACAAAAATGGTGAGGACTACTAAAACGACTTTCTAGAACCTTCATTCCATACCCCGACTAGTACTCGCTACATTCTCTCCTCCTGAGAAGAAAAATGGAACAAAAAGGAAAAGGGTGAGCTCAACTAGCCCAGTAAAAATATTATGACTAAGATAATATAGAACAAATTATCGTTAATCTTCAACAGGGAAAAATTTAATAGAATACAATAGGCAACAAGTTTTAAATCAATATTCGCAGCGAATATAATAATTCATTAGAAGAGTTAAGTAGAGAATGAAATCTGCTATCTTCTATATATGAATTAAAAAGTTCATCGTCGATATTTTATCCCTGTAACATCAATCAATATATATGTGGAATCAAATATTCATCTTTGCACTACATGCCAAAGATATTCATCAATTGGTCATGTTCATCTAAACACCTATTCATCTTTGCACTACGGGCCAAAGATATTCATCAAAAATTATTAATCTTTGCACTACAGGCCAAAGATATTCAGTAATACCATCATTTAGGACTGAGGATGATGAAAAATATTTTAAAGGAAACGAATCCAGTGAAACAAAATAACAAATATTAAGGATTCGTATTTTGGTTTATTCATGTCCAAAAAACCTCATAAGTAATCATAGTGGAGTAAAATTAAAGAATGATCAAAATATGGATATAATCAAAGCTAGTACCCATAATAGATATTTTAGACAAAAAATAAAAATTTAATTTTTTG
The DNA here is from genome assembly GCA_016801055.1 of Panax notoginseng. Taxonomy (NCBI): domain Eukaryota; kingdom Viridiplantae; phylum Streptophyta; class Magnoliopsida; order Apiales; family Araliaceae; genus Panax; species Panax notoginseng. Next base: position 242,212,208 of record CM029012.1, read on the forward strand.
GTAAATAGTGTCGTATTCGTGAATAGTGTCGTAAACGTAGTATACGTGAATAGTAATCCTAACACAAAAAGTTCCAAATTTGATAAAAATTCAGATCAATATTTCGGTATAATGATATTGGAAGAAAAAATATGATTTATATAAAAAATAATATCCCTTACCTCGAAAAGATAGTACTTCTGACTTGAATACTGGATATAGAGCTGAAGGGAACTTGCACCGTATCGCAACACTCAAAGTCTTAAAATACTCACAAGAATACGCTCGATAATATAGAGAGAGAAAGAGAGAGAAAACTTTAGTTTCTGGTGTGTTTTTCAATTCTAACCTAAGCACCCTATTTATAGGAAAATGTTTAGAACACCAAAGTAAAAAATTTAATATAATATAATATAAATTTTCCAAATCTTCCTACGCACACCACCAGCTGAATTCAACCACTAACACGTGTCCCATAAATGAAAAAAATGTTTTTCTTAATTAAAATATTTTAAACTTCAAAAATTAATTATTTTGGAACTTCGGAACTTCAATAATTCATAATAAATAGCTCTTTTGTCAGAAAAATTCAAACTTAATGCCTTTGTCATAGGAAATTCCATTATCTACAACTTTACAGAAGAAAGTTTTTCCAAATTCTAAACAGAAATTGACCAAAATCTACAAACGAGCGATTTTACAGGCTATAATCAAATTTCAGTCAAGAAATGGGCCCACAGACATGTTTAACATGTTTTAAACAACTTTTACAACAAAAATACTCTTCCTCCTCATATACTCATATATCCCACATTCATTGTAAAAATATCATCATTATTATATTATAATAATATAATAATATTTTAAATGAATTATTTTATCAAAAAAAGATAAAATATTAATTTTCAACAATTGTCACATTAAAAATTTTCTCCATCTATATCCACAAAAAATTAATATTTTCCTCATCATATAAATCAATAATTAATTATTAAGAAATAATATTACAGAATTACAATACTGACAACTAGGCAGTTCCCAAGAAAGAGGGGGCTTTCCAATAAGGATTTCTCCTTACTGGGGCACAATTAGGTGACCAAATCTCTCCTTAGACAGAATTTTCTAGACATTGCCAATAATGTTATCTAATAATATTATTTAGATAATATGAATTATTGCTCCGATAATAAAAAATACTGTATAGTGACAATTATTGAAACAACAGTAATATAAAATATCCACGTAGCAATTATTGAATCAATAAAATAAAATACCGAATAGCAATTACTGTAACAATTATTGAGTAGTGCCTTCTTACGTAAGAATCAATAATTGGTGCAATACCGTGTGCTACTGTACAACAATGCGTATTACAGTGTTTTAACCACCGGGTATTCCAACAGTATTAACGGTAACAACTACGCTGTTATTTATAAACAACTTATAATTGGCATTTTCTTCATCCAATGACTTCCCGTTATAGGGACCACAAAAGACTGCGCCGTCGTACGAATATTCCCCGACAGGAAGAATATTCCACGACCAAAAGAATATTTCCCGACAATAATGAATATTTTATAACCACTTGCTTACTTAAAATATTTGCGCATTTTACCCATAACTAACCTCATTAATCAATTCAACATTTACTATTTCAAAATAATAAATAGAGGAAATTAAATTTCATTTATTAATAATTTGGGGTCTTACAACATGTTCACTTAAAGATCTGTCATAAGCCTAAAAAGTACTTAGTTCATCATCAAGGAAATAAAAACTGAATAAATTAAAGATAACATCCTTCCGATTACAAATATAAAACTAGAGAAGAAAAGTATAAACTCAGAACCACCCTTCCCTTTAGTCCAATCTGCAACTGTTGTGAAAATTCTTCAAAATCTTCTCTCCAATGCTTGCTCTGAAAAATCTCTGTATTCCTCCAAGTGTATATTCCCCTGCCTTTTGTAAAATCTCCAGTAGTTGACATCATCCAACTCACTCCCACTCCATCACTTCAATTATATTCCATCTCAAACTCGTCATATAAGAATTCTAACGAAAATCAAATTCCAAATCCAATCAAACAAGTTTGTGGCCATAGAGTCCCAATTAACATGAAATAAACTCCTTAACACACTCCTAATATAAACATATTACACAAAGAAGTTAACTCTCCCATTATAACTCAAATTCCAGTAACTAATAGCGAAACAGCTTTTGCCCCGACCGACCAACGCGGCCGCGCTGGGTTTAGTATTAGGACAGCGCGGCCCGCGCCGTTCATGCAGTAACTTCTCATGCCATAGCGCGCCCCGCGCCGCTTTGCTTGTCATCATGGCGCGCCCTGCGTTGGCCATGCAGAATGTCTAAAATTGCTTGAATTTCCTTCCAATGCTAGCATCTTAATGAGCTCACTTACTATCTTATCACAAAAACAAAAACCCATCAAAAGTAACATGAAATACTTCAAAAACTAACAATATAACAAGCTAAATGACGATAAATCTTAGGTTAAAAACCTACTCATCAAATTTCTCCAAACTTAAAACATTGCTTGTCCTAAAAAAAAATGCAATGCAATGCAACTAACTACTAACAACTACGAATCCAATATTAAGACAGTATATAGTTTACTCATACAGCCTTAGAAAAATTAAGTAAACATGTCAACACTTCATATCAAAACCAATCAATAATTCCTTATCAATCATCGAATCTTAAACCGTTATTACTGGTATAGTGTCTGTGTGTGTGTTTCACACCCATTCTAACTGATACAACTTTAAATTTAATACATAATAAGTCTCTTCAAAGGCATCATGCAGTGTAAACTCACGAAAACCAAAAACAAGCTAGATCCAACTAAAATCAAACAATTACCAATATCGAGGGTCAACATGGGATACTTATGCTTCATTTTTTTCATCTACGGAGGCTTTTTGCTCTTATTTCCCGTTTTATTCATATTTTTTTTATATACACATAGCTATGCAATGTCTTATTCCCTTAGGCTTTTCAATACTACCTTAACGAGCTTTCGACCAACGACTCCCAGACCATTAAGACCTTAGGGCGCTAGGTGTAAAGACAATCCCCTCGGGTTTACTTACTCAAGTAACAAAGGTCACAAAACTAGACAAGCACGCCACAGTGTTTATTCATACTTTCTTTTCTTTTCTTTTTTTATAGCTTATATACCCCAAATATTCCCCCAAACTTAGGTTCTTGCCTAATTTTCGCCTTCACTGCCTATTCTCATCATTCTTTCATTTAAACTAGCATTATTCTATAAAAATTCCTTATGTATCAATTTAAACTAATCAGTCCACATAGGTGTTATGATCGTGCTAACCTTTTTATACTAGTTTCAAATAGTCAAATATCCAATTTATAACAAAAATTACATCAAAGTTCTCATATTTGGTGCTGTACTTATCTACCTAATTCTAATCTCATCATTGGCCAAGAATAAACTCTTACAATCTAATAATTGGATTCATGCAATTTCAACTACATGAAATTTTTTATTTTTATTTTTTATGAAAATATTAAAACTAAATGCCATGATTACGAACAATTATAAAAACTAAACAAACTAACTAACACGATTTTTTAAATTTTCACAAATTAACCAGGTAGAAAACATAAACATAATCCCCCCAAACTTAAAGTAAGTAATGTCCCCATTACAACAAAATAAATCAAATGAAAATATGAGGACTTCCCTGAAAATGAGTTACTGCTCGTCGTCGTCCGAAGGAGGATATGCTAGAAGGACAGGAGGAACAGGCATGGTCACCGGATGTGCATTAGGATTGCGGCAAGATAATGCATCAGCAAGCGTGTTGAATGCATTTGCATTGTACTGATGCATTAAGTCTTGGCATTGAGCTAGCCACAAAAATTGATTCCTTGAACCACGAGGTGGTTGCTCTTGCATTGGTTCCGCTACAACTGGGGGTGAGGGTTGGCGAATCCTAATATAACCTTCTCCTCTTGGATGTGATCTTGCCCCTTCCCATGCTTTGTACCTCTCAATTGTAGCATGATCGATTATAGCCATAGGTTGTTAGACAGGTTCAGAGGGATGCCATTGAACCCCAGCTTTGCAGCACAAATCAATTATGAGAAATTCGTGCAAAAGGCCCCCCGTAGTACTTCCCCTTAGCAGTCGATCCATGGACTCCTGAATACACTCAGCCACGTCCACGTTGTAGAATGCAACAGAATTATTCGCACGGTAGTGATGGTGCACAATTCCATAAAGTAGTTGTGCCCTTTCCTTAGTTACATCATTCTGGTGGCGTGTGGGCATTAAACGGGCACAAAGGAATGAATCCGACTAAGTGCGAAGTGGGGAAAACTTATCTTTTCATCCGTTCTGGCTCGAGTTACCCATTGAGTTCCCGATTTGCACAATCTTATAATCAACTCATCTAGATCGGGTAAACCATCTTCATATCGGTCAGTATGTGGTGTCTCCAACCCAAAATACTCGTTGATGGCATCGGCATAAAAAGCCACCGGTTTACCCCGAACCATGACTATGTGATTGACATGCTCAATTGCGTTGGCATAAAACTCTTTCACTATATTGAGCACCGCTAGAAGTGGTTGTTCTACTAACTGAAACCAATTATGTTCTACAATCTGCAATGCCATATCACTGTCCAAGTTAGCACCCGACTTCAATCCTCGTTCTAACACCAAATTCTTCTTGTCGACGGATGACTTGAACCTTGCTTTGGCCCCTTCACTAACAAATTTCGTATGATCTTACTGAGCCCGAGTAGTGGAGGTGGATGGATGTTATCTCTTGTATGAAGACATGGTGTTTTTGGTGAGGTTTAGGCAAAAATTTTGGTTCAGGACTTTTGTCGAACAGTTGGTGGGCGTAAGGTTTAATTCCACCAAACTTGGTTTCTTGGAACTATGTCTCTAGCCAAAGTGTGAAATAAGGCAACACACTCATTGGGCAAACAATTCCCAAGATTTCCCAGCCAATAATTACCAATCAAAGAGAAGAAGAAAAAGAATGAAGCAAATTTGTGCTTACCTTCAATGGTAAATTTTTTTGTTTACCTCTTTGTAACGATTCCCCAATTTGAATGAATTTGTGTAGGAAAGGAATTAGATTTAGTGTTGGAGTGTATTGTTTGTATCTATTATGAATTTGGCTACTTGTATGGGTAGAGTTCATATAGGAGATGAAAAACCAACGGGTGTTGGGAGTTGTAGAATTTATGGGTTTAATGGAAGACGAAGTTGGAAAGGAGAAGGAGAAGTAGTGTCATGTGAGTTGTTGAAGTTAAAGGAGTTATGGGGTAGTGGGGGAGTTGAGTTGTAGGAGAAGTGGGAAGGTTAGGTGTAATAAGGATTTATTAGATGGTTATTACCGAGGGCAATGCAATTAGAACACTTTTAGCACCTGGGGTTTTCGAGTGGCGCGGCCCGCGCCATGTGTAGGCCTTAGGCGGCACGCCCAGCACTGGAGAGTCAGTAGGTTCTGATGTGCTAGCGCGCCCCGCGCCATGTTTACCCTTCTTGCAATGCACCCAGCGCTAGGATGGCAGATGGCGCGCCCCGCGCCGTTTTACTTTGTCCTGTAGCGCGCCCCGCGCTGGCTGAGCAGGAAGTCATCGACGGATTGGCGTACCCCGCGCTAGATCTAAGCCTTGTGTGGTGCGGACAGCGCCAGTTGTGTAGTTTCTTAGAGACTTTATTTTTCCATTATTCCCTACAAACATATCAATATGAAGTCATTATTCTAAGAAAAAGAATTATCTAAGCTATACTCTAAGCTAAAAAAATGTACGTAACTAATAAAATAGAAAAAGACTAAAGCATGGGGTGCGTCCCAAGTAGCGCTAGTTTTAACGTCGTAAGCCCAACAGTGCCTCTTGTGTCACTGTGCGTCGACAAGTGTAATTGCGATGACATCCCAAATTGAATCGCCACCCCAATAATGCTTCAACCGTTGACCGTTCACCTTGAACGTCTCTAATAAATTTCTTCTGTATTTTTCAACGGTGCCATGTGTGAAGACGCTCTTTATAGTGAATGGACCCGACCACCTCCATTTTAGCTTTCCTAGGAACAACCTCAACCTTGAGTTGAATAGCAGTATTGATTGCCCCGGCTCAAACTTTCTTTGCATGATTTTCTTGTCGTGTCATTTTTTGACTTTTTCTTTGTATAACTTAGAGTTCTCGTAAGCTTCAAGGCAGAATTCATTGAGCTCATTTAACTGGAGTAGCCTCTTTTCACCTGCTGCTGCTTAATCGAAGTTGAGTTTCTAAATTGCCTAATAAACCTTATGTTGTAACTCGACAGGTAGGTGACATGATTTCCCGTATAGCAACTAATATGGTGACATCCCAATTGGTGTCTTGTAAGCAGTTCTGTATGCCCATAATGCATCATCCAATCTGAGAGCCCATTCTTTTCTATTCGGGTTTACGACCTTCTCTAAGATCTTCTTTACCTCCCTGTTTGAAACCTCAGCTTGTCCACTTATTTGGGGATGATATGTTGTAGCTACCTTATGGTTGACCCCATATTTGCCAAAAGAGCTGTGAACAATTTGTTGCAGAAGTGACTTCCCTCATCACTTATTAAAGCTCTAGGCGTGCCAAATCTTGTAAAAATATTCTTTTGCAAGAACTTAAGAACCACTTTGGCATCATTAGTGGGGAGTGGTATGGCTTCCACCCATTTTGATACATAGTCAACCGCAAGCAAGATATACTAATTACTGAATGATGATGGAAATGGCCCTATAAAATAAATGCCCCAAACGTCAAAAATTTCAACTTCCAAGATTGTTTGTAGTGGCATCTCATTCCTTTTCGATATGTTACCCACCCTTTGACATCTATCACGACTTTTAACAAACTGGTGGGCGTCCTTAAATAATGTATGCCAATAAAACCCAGCTTGAAGCATTTTTGTCGTTGTTCTCTCACTACCATAATGTCCCCCATACGCATATGAATGACATTCGTACAATATGTTCTTCACTTCGTTGTATGGTACACACCTTCTAATCATCTTATCGACGCACTGTTTGAATAGGTATGGCTCATCCCACATGTACCACTTGACGTCATGTAGGAATTTCTCTTTATGCTTGCGTATAAGATCTGGTGGAAGGATGTTGCTCACTAGATAATTAGCAAAGTCCATGTACCATGGAAATTCCGTATTGATCCCAAATAGCTGCTCATCCAGAAATGACTCATTAATTACACATCTGTCCTCTTCCTTTTTACCATGATTTTCCAGCCTAGATAAATGGTCTGCAACATGATTCTCCGTACCCTTTCTATCTTTTATTTCCAAATTAAATTCTTATAGAAGGAGAATCCATCTGATAAGGTGTGGCTTAGCATCTTTCTTCGAGATTAGGTATCGAATGGCCGAGTGGTCTGTATAAACTACTATCTTTGTCCCGAACAAGTATGCCCAGAATTTATCGAATGCATATACCACTGCAAGTAATTCCTTTTCTGTAGTTGGATAATTCATTTGGGTCTCCGTAAGTGTCTTACTTGCAAAGTATACGGCATGGAATACCTTCTCTCGACGTTGACCTAAGACAACCCCAACCGCATAGTCGCTTGCATCACACATTAACTCGAAGGGCATATTCCAATCTGGTGCGATGATTACTGGAGCTGTAGTCAATTTCTTCTTCAATAGCTTGAATGCCAACTTACAATCCTCATCAAACTTAAACACTGACTCCTTTCTCTAAAAGACTGCACAATGGTTTTGTAATTTTAGAGAAGTCTTTTATAAATCTCCTGTAGAACCCGACATGTCCCAGAAAACTGTGGATTCCATTAACTGAAGTTGGTGGTGGGAGCTTCTCAATCGTTTCCAGCTTTGCTTTATCAACCTCTAATACTTTTGTGCCCCAAAATTATTCCTTCTTCAACATGAAATAGCACTTTTCCAAGTTAAGTACCAAATTCGTGTATGTGCATCTCTGTAAAACCATCGCCAAATTCTCTACACAAGCATCAAAATAATCCCCATAGACAGAAAAGTCATCCATGAAGACTTCCACATTTTTTTCCACCATGTCCGAGAAGAGAGCCATCATACAACGTTGGAAGGTAGCGGGTGCATTACACAAGCTGAATGACATTCTCCTGAATGCGAATGTGTCGTATGGGCACGTGAAAGTAGTCTTCTCTTGATCTTCAAGAGTAATGGCTATCTGATTATATTCCGAATACACATCCAATAAGCAGTAGTAGTCATGTCCCGCTAATATGTCTAACATCTGATCGATAAAAGGCAGAGGAAAGTGGTCTTTACGGGTCGCCTTATTCAACTTCTTGTAGTCCATGCAAACCCTCCAACCAGTCACTGTCCTTGTTGGAATTAGCTCGTTGTCATCATTTTGTACCACGGTCATTCTTCCTTTTTTCGGCACACATTGAACCGGACTGACCCACTTACTGTCTGAAATTGGGTAGATGATTCCCGCATTCAACCATTTTAGGGTTTCTTTCTTCACAACTTCTTTTATAATTGGGTTAATCCGTCTTTGTTGCTCCATTGTCGGCTTTGCATCGTCTTCCATCAGAATTTTGTACATGCAAAAGGAAGGACTGATTCCCTTAATATCTGCAATTGTCCATCCTATAGCCGATTTGTGTTCTCTAAGCACTCTCAGCAACTTTTCTTCCTGCAATTCGTTAAGTGAAGCAGAAATAATAACAGGTAAAGAATTAGAATTGCCTAAATATGCATACCTAAGATGTTTAGGAACTGGCTTAAGTTCAAGATTAGGTGGCTCCTCCAATGATGGTTTCATCCTTGTTGTGGCTCTTTCCCCCGTGTGCAATGGTTCAAAGGGTGCTTTAAATCTGCTAACTTGTGGCAATGAGTCTAGCATCTACAAGTAATCCACAAATTCCAGATCATCTAAATCTTCATCTCCCAATAATGTTGTTTCCAATGGATTATTAGCCAAACTTTTAACCATGTCTTCACTGATTATTTGATCAATGGCATCCATCCTGAAACACTCATCTTCATCCGTGGGGAATTTCATGGCCTTGAAAACATTGAACTTTACTTCTTGATCTTGGAACCTCATTGTTAGTTCTCCTTTTTATACGTCGATGAGCGTCCTACCCGTAGCCAAGAAAGGTCTCCCTAGAATAATTGGGATGTTATTATCTTCCTCAAAATCCAGAATTATGAAATCCGCGGGAAATATAAATTTGTCAACCTTGACCGAAATGTCCTCCACAATGCCCCTCGGGTACGTGACTAACCTATCAGCCAACTGCAATGAGATGTTCGTAGGATCTGGAGCTGGCAAAACCCAATTTTGTATAAACTGATAACGGCATAAGGTTCACACTTTCCCCCAAATCACATAAACACTTGTTGAACGCCATATTCCCAATTGTGCACGGAATAGTAAAACTCCCTGGGTCTTTCAACTTTGGAGGCAACTTTCGCTGTAAAACTGCACTACACTCCTCTGTTAATGCCACTGTTTCAAAATCTTCCAGCTTCTTTTTTCTAGACAGAATACCCTTCATAAATTTTGCATAACTTGGCATCTGCTCAAGGGCTTCAGCGAACGGAATATTAATCTGAAGTTTCTTAAACACTTCTAAAAATTTTGTAAATTGCTTATCTAATTTCTGCTTTTGGACTCTTTGCTGAAACGGTGGTGGAGGATAAATAACCGGCTTGTCATCTAACTTTGTTTGTTCAACTTGCTTTTCTTCACCCACTTTGTTCTCATCAACTTTGTCATCCGTTCTAACTGAATTTTTTGCACTTTTCCCATCTAGATGTTTCCCACTTCTCAAGTTGATTGCTTGACAATGTTCGTAATTTCCCTTCGGATTTCTTTCGGTGTCACTTGGTAGAGTCCCTTGCGGTCTATTGTTTAATGCTAATGCAATTTGTCCCATCTAATTTTCCAAATTCTTGATGGCTATCTCTTGTGATTTCATGGTCATTGCTTGGTTTTTCATAGCTGCCTCGTTGCTTGTTATGTACTTTGATAACAACTACTCTAAATCTAATTTCCTCTCTTGATGTTGAGTTGGTTGTTGTTGTTGTTGTTGATTTTGAAATCCTGGGGGATATGATGATCGTGGAGCTTGCTGATGCTGATTATTACTCCACGAAAAGTTAGGATGATTCCTATTCCCTGGATTGTATGTATTCTGGTACGTATTATATCGAATTCTGTTGTAGCTACCCAAAAATTGCACTGACACTGGGTTGATTGCACATTGATCTGTAGGATGTTCACCAGCGCACAATTCATAAATAACTGCAACTTGCTATGTCTGTACCTCTGACCAAACATCAAACTTCTTACAGAGCGCTGAAATCTGCGCTGTTATTGCCGTCACTCCATCTACCTCTAACACTCCAGCTACCGTAGGTTATGTCATTCATGCCGTGGGCCACTGATAATTATTAGTTGCCATTGTCTCTATCAATTGATATGCCTCCTTATAATTCTTTGCCATAAATGCTCCACCCGAAGCTGCATCAATATTGGTCCTGAGATTCCCATGTAATCTATTGTAAAATGTGTTCATTTGCAACCACTTAGGCAATCCGTGATGTGGGCATTTTCTGAGCAACTCTTTGTATCTCTCCCATGCCTCGTACAATGATTCCCCATGTTGTTGTTCAAACATAGTAATCTCTTTTCTCATCTTTGCAGTCTTTGCTGGCAGAAAAAATTTTGCTAGAAATTTTTTAGCCAGGTCATCCTAAGTAGTTATTGAACTCGATGGTAGAGAGTGTAACCAACTCTTTGCCTTGTCCCATAGAGTGAATGGGAACAAATGAAGTCTGACTACGTCATCCGACACCCCATTGTATTTGAAAGTGTCGTAAATCTCTAGAAAGCTGACCAAATGTTCGTTCGGATCATCGTTCACTAATCCCCCAAACTGAACCGAGTCTTGGATCATCTGAATAGTTTCGGGCTTAATCTCAAATGTGTGCGCAGCTATAGCAGGCATGGTGATACTCGACTATAACTTAGTCACCTTGGGTGTAGCAAAGTCCCTCAATGCTTTCTGATCTTCTACAACCATTGCTTCTTCTTGTTCAAAGCTTTTGAAGCCTTCCCTTGTTTCCTTGATCCACTTACTTAGCCTTTGAAAGCGTCTCTCAATGTCATCCTCAAAAGGAAGCAAGGCTGGATTTTTGGATTGAGTTTGCATAAACCAACTTCAAAAACCTGAAATAAGATGAACAAAACAAAAAATAAAAATGTTTAAGTAAAATTGGACTAATTAAACTGATATCGCAAAATATTAAAATCTATACTAAAATCCATAGCAACGGCGCCAAAAACTTGTTGGGTAAAATCTAATTACGCACAGCACGCAAGTATACGTGGTCAACAAGTAATATACTAGTAAGTAGAGTATCGTTCCCACAAAGACTAGCAAGAAATTACTCTCAAAATTACCAATTTCCTATTAATCTAAATTTTATTAAACTAACCAATTTCAATTTTGTAACTAAAAATATTAAAAATATTAAAATCACCAAACAATCAACAAACCCTAAAAACTGAATTTTTAAACAAATATTGGAGAATTAGACTTACGACTTCACTCTAAGCATCACTCTGATTATTACACCTGATTCCAGTTTAGCTCACTATCCCAGTTTATTAATCAAGAACACACAAGTAGAACTAGCCACCTCTCGATGCACTAATACCGTATTAACTCAAATCCACAAATTAGATCGAATCAAGTTAAACACCTTAATCAACTAACTCATTATATCTCTATGTGAATTACAATTAAAGAAGGTTTAAGTTCAAGTTCTTTATCTAATTACATGAGATGTCAAGCATATCTCTACCCTATCATTCATTAAGATTCTGTTCATTCACAAAATTCAAGAACACATGCTATATTAACTAAGTCTAGACTCATACTTCCTCTCCCGAATCCATACAAGTCCACAAAGAATTGTTGATCAGGCAATTCATAAATTTAAGCTCAAGTTAATATAGATAAACTGAATAATAGTTTATTAAACTAAAAATCAAAGCTACATAATCATCGTTCCACTTAAAGATCCATCATAAGCCTAAAAAGTACTTAGTTCATCATCAGTGAAATAAAAACTGAATAAATTAAAGATAACATCCTTCCAATTACAAATATAAAACTAGAGAAGAAAAAAATAAACTCAGAATCACCATTCTCTTTAGTCCAATCTGCAACTGTTGTGAAAGTTCTTCAAAATCTTCTCTCCAATGCTTGCTCTAAAAATCTCGGTATATCTCCAACTGTATATTCCCCTGCCTTTTGTAAAATCTCCAGTAGTTGGCATCAACCAACTCACTCCCACTCCATCACTTCAATTCTATTCCATCTCAAACTCGTCATATAAGAATTCTAATGGAAATCAAATTCTAAATCCAATCCAACAAGTTTGTGGCCATAGAGTCCCAATTAACATGAAATAATCTCCTTAACACAGTCATAATATAAGCATATTACACAAAGAAGTTAACTCTCCCTTCACAACTCAAATTCCAGCAACTAATAGCGACACAGCTTTTGCCCCGACCGACCGACCGGCTCGCCCCGTGCCGGGTTTAGTATTAGGATAGCGCGGCCTGCACCGTTCATGCAGCAACTTATCAAGCCACAGCGCGTGTGACAACCCCAAAATAGGACCATTCTATCCAACCCATTCTGAGTCGCCAAATACATGGTACAGAAAATAACTACAACTTTATTACCACAATTGTCGTGCAAAATACAACAACAGATATGCCGTGAGTTTGGATACAAATATATTCCAAATGTGACATTGGACACCATCATGTGTCAGCACCTCACAAAGGTACCTTACATAAAGGTACAGTCAAAAACTATTTTAGAAATTAGAATCTTTGGGAAGTACTCAAGAAAACCTTCGTACATGGGGGGCCATGCGTCTAGGTTATGATAGATATCATATGGCCACAGAATTATTCTTGGTTGACCCAATAGACCCCAAAGAAAAACGAGAAGATTACTATCATATTCTTCCCAATGGTGAGTCTTCTCTTGACATATCATTATCTCTACTGTCTCTAATTGAGAATTATGCTTCAAACAAACACCAAGATTATATAGGTAGTGCTCGTATATATACTCAGTAAGTGGATGAGCACATCCCTGTCTTATGATGACACGAGGTTGTATGTCGTTAGACATCTTGTATGATAGTGGCAAACCACCCTTCCAACGTTGGGTACACCTTACCCTATTGGATTCACCAAATAAAACTACTAAATGAACTTTTCTATACTGCTTCGGGAGAACATCCACAGCTAGAGACCACCGTTCTATTTTCCCGTTACCCCCGCTCGACCCAGCTACACTCTTATTACCTGAAAGGAATTGTGAAGCAAAAGGGTGAGCACAACTAGCTCAGTAAAGAATATCATGACTAAAGATAATTCAATTATCAATAGCCTTCATCAACAATAAATCAGAGATTTAGAACATATGGTAAATGATAAAAATTTCAACCATAGTTGCAGCGGAACGAGCAATCCATTAGAAGAGTCAAATAGACTATAAAGTCTATTATCTTCTCCATGTTAAAAATCCACCAACAATGTTTTATCCCTGTAACATCAATCAACAGTTCCTTTCCACAATCATATGAATAACTCATAATCATAATTGTGATTCTAAATTTTTCTTCGCACCCAAGACGAAGAATATTTTCATCACATGTCTTTACCTGAAACATCAAAGATCATGGTTATACCAAATCACAGTTCCTGTTCATAATCATACTAATAAATCCATCTTTGCACTACGACCAAAGATATTCAACAACAGTTCATCTTTGCGCTACAGGCCAAAGATATTCCTCAACAGACCATCTTTGCACTACAGGCCAAAGATATTCAACAATAGTTCATCTTTGCACTACAGGCCAAAGATATTCATCAATAATTCATCTTTGCACTACGGCCAAAGATATTCATCAACAATTCATCTTTACACTACAGGCCAAAGATATTCCTCAACAGTTCATATTTGCACTACAGGTCAAATATATTCATCAACAGTTCATATTTGCACTACAGGCCAAATATATTAATATCTCAAAGAAATATATAATCATTTCAAAATTTATATAAACAATAATTATAACCATGTTGATCATTTCACCTTTGCACTTAAGCTAAAGATATTCAATTATAAATTCAATGGTCATGATCATACCAGTCAACAATTCAACTTTGCACTACTGGCCAAAGAGAACCCATAGTCATGATCATACCAATAATTTACCCATCTTTACACTCAAGCGAAAGAGAATTTCAACATCAAGGTTATAAAAATGTTATATATGATTATAAAAATAATATGGTCAAAACATGGATTTAATTTCAAGAGCAATATTCATAAATCAACTATAATTTGGTTAGAAAAAGAAACCAATTTTGTCGTGAATAGTAACTCGTGAATAGTAACTTATGAATAGTAACTCATGAATAGTAACTCCGACACAAAAAGATAGAAACTCTACAATAAAATTCATACCAATATTTTGGTATAATGATATTGAAAGAATAACATTTCTTAAGCTTATAAATAATTTATTTTAATTGTTTACACTTTACTAAATAATGTATTTAATCATTCTAAAATACCAAACTCATAAAATTTTATCACCAATAATCAAAACCCTCATAAAAAATCTGCATACACCTCATATAGGATTCTCAAAGTCATAGAATCCTATTTTCCAATTTTCTTACTTCATAAAACATATTTAATTTATTTACTCATAACTAGACTATTTTCATAAAAAATACCAAATCAATTCTAAAAATATTTCTTTTCTGAGATTTAGCATAATATAGTCCCATAGTGAACATATATTTTTCTCAGAATTTTTAAAAGTCATTTACTATTTTTCATATGGCCAAAACAGCCGAATATTTAGACATTTATCAAAAATTATACTTTTGTCCAAAAATTCTGAAATTTACAGAGTATACTTCTATCATATACATATACTCCCAATAAAAATTTCATCAATTTTGGAGTTAACCACAAGGAATTATAAGCGGTTACTTTTAAAATAGTCTTTTCTCATAAAATTCATAACTCTCAATCTATATATCCAAAAATCACCATTTTTGGACACAATCAAGAAAACTCATCAAAATATCATTTCAAATTTTTCCAGAATTTTTGAAGGTCAGAAAAATTACGAAACTGAAAAACATAACAACCCTTAAAATCCCTTACTATCCCTTACCTCAAAAGAGCAGTACTTCTGACTGGATATCGGATATGATGCTGAAGGAAACTTGCACTAATGAATAGCAACTCACCAAGTATCTAAAAACTCACAAAATATACTTCATAATATAGAGAGAGAAAGAGAGAAAGCTTATGTTTCTGGTGTGATTTTCAATTCTAACTTAGCCCTCTATTTATAGGAAAATTTTGGTAGGTTTGACCTGCAACCTGATGGCTTTACCTGCTACTATTCCCACCCACCACATTTGAAATATAATTCAGCACATTTCTTCACCAACCACAAGTGGGGCCCACCAATTCTAGAATTTTCCACCAAAATGATAAACTCTGAAAATTCAACAATTTCTGAACCAGTCATCTCGTAAAATTCATAATAAATCATACGTTTATTTTTAACGGTTCAAAATTTGTGGGCATATACTCAACTTATATATGTATAACATATCCAAAAATTACCACGATCCAACGGTCGGATTAAAAATTATAACCCCCGCAAAATATCTCAAAAACCCTGATTTTTAATACCTCCATTCCGACAAAAATACGGATAAAAATCTCAACATTAACGCCTTCATTTTTTAACCACAAAAATATATCCCTCATTTATATCCACATAAAATAAATATTTTCTTATCATATGAATCAATAATTAATTATTCACAAATAATATTACAGAATCACATTTATGACAACCAGGCCGTTCCCAGGAAAGAGGGGGCTTTCCAATAAGGATTTCTCCTTACTGGCGCGCAATTAGATGACCAAACCTCTCCTTAGACAGAACTTTCTAGACATTGCCAATAATGCTATTTAATAATACTATTCAAATAATATGAATTATTGATCTGATAATGGGAAATACTGTGCAGCAACAATTATTGAACAACAATAATACAAAATTTCAACGTATCAATTATTGAATCAATAAAATAAAATATTGAACAGTAATTACTGTAACAATTATTGAGTAGTTACTTCTTACGTAAGAATCAATAATTTCAAAAATACTATGCAATACCGTGTGCTACTGTGCAATAACGCGTATTACTGTATTTTAACCACCGGGTATTCCAACAGTGTTAACGGTAACAACTACGCCGTTATTTGTAAAACTCAAATTTGTCGTTTTCTTCACCCGACAGTTATTCTGTTCTGGGGCCCACAAATGGCTGCGCCGTCGTACGAATATTCCCCGACAGAAAGAATATTCCACGACCAAACGAATATTCCCCGACAACAATGATTATTTTATAACCACTTGCTTATTTTGAAAAAAAATCATATTTCACTCATAACTTTAAATTTTTATCAATTTAACCATTTACTGAATAGTAATTATAAGAAAAATTGAATACTTTTATTTCATAAAATTCGGGGTCTTACAGCGCGCCCCACACCGCTTTGCTTGTCATCATGGCGCGCCCCGTGCTGGTCATGCAGAATGTCTAAAATTGCTTGAATTTCCTTCCAATGCTAGCATCTTCATGAGCTCACTTATTATCCTATCACAAAAACAAAAACCCATCAAAAGTAACATGAAATACTTCAGAAACTAACAATATAACAAGCTAAATGAAGATAAATCGTAGGTTAAAAACCTACTCATCGTTATGCACTTTCTTTAATAATTGTTTATCACCGCATGGTTTAACAACCTCAGAGTTTCATAAATCAAATTGGAAATAAATCCATTGACATCATGTGGCCTTTAATACCAATACGACAATTCTACACATCAACTTAAGAGGAATCATTATTCACACTTTCTATATTTAGGGAATAGTCTAACTCTTCCCAAAGAGAATCTAGTTTCTAAGAAAATTCATCAGACATAAATTAACATGGCACTTGAATTAAATAACACGCAGCCGTATAGATAACTGTTCGGAACCATACCTTGCATTGCACCTTGCATCGTCATGTTGGATGATTGTTTGGTTGGTCGACTCGGCAAAGCTGATTCTATAATAACCAGCTTGCCACTACCCCCCTTACTTCCACTTGCTTTTCCTGCTACTTTCTTTGGGCAACCTCGAGCCAAGTGCTCCTTCGATCCACACGTGAAGCAAGCTCCCTTCCTCGGTCTTGAACATTTTGGTGCAATGTGGCCCTTCAAGCCACAATTAAAGCACACCCTCTTTCCCTTCAAACAAACACCTACATGTTTCTTTCTGCAGTTGCTACACGCCTCCACCTTCTTCTTTTCATTCCCTTGTTGATTTTTAGCGTTAATACTATTGTTCCACTTTCTTTTCCTAGCGTTACCGGTATAACTATCACCCACCTTATCATCTTCACTCTTCTTTCCCCTCCACTCTTTATTGTATGTTAGCATATTACCTTCCCCGTCTACGACAATCGTTCTCTCCAACCCTGTTGTAAACGAATTTGGTTGGAACATCGGTACTATTCATACGGTACTTGCTATTCATGGGGTACTATTCATGACAAAAAAAATTGATTTCTTTTATGTGATGACCCCAAAATAGGTCTATTCCACCCAACCCATTCTGAGTCTTCAAATACATGGTACAGAAAACAACTACAACTTTATTATTACAATTATCATACAAAATACGACAACATAAATATTATCATCTAGACAGTATTAAAACTCAAATGGAGTCCTCATTACAATTATTGATACACTATTTTAAAAATTAGTGAAGACTACTAAAGCAACTATCTTAAATCATCATTCCATACCTCGACTAGTTCCCGTTATATTCTCGCCTCCTGAGAAGAAAAATAGAACAAAAAGGAAAATAGTGAGCTCAACTAGCCCAGTAAAGAATATTATGACTAAGATAATATACAACAAATTATCCTTAGTCTTGAACAGGGAAAAATTTGATAGAATACAATAGACAACTAGTTTAGGATCAACAACTGCAGCTGAAACAATAATTAATTAGAAAAGTTAAGTAGAGAATGAAATCTACTATCATCTATGAATTTAAAAGTCCACCATCAATATTTTATCCCTGTAACATCAATCATCAAATATTCATCTTTGCACTACGGGCCAAAGATATTCGTTTGTATCACCAGTTGGTCATGTTCATCTCAACACCTGTTCATCTTTGCACTACAGGCCAAAGATATTCATTATGTAATCGTTCATCTTTGCACTACAGACAAAGATATTTAGTTATATCACCATTTAGGACTGAGAATGATGAAAATATTTTTAAGAAAACGAATCTAGAGAGATAAAAAGGCAAAGATTAGGGATTCGTACTTTAGTTTATCCAAGTTTAAAAATACTCCATAATAATCAATTGTGGGGCATAAATTCAAGAATGAAGATCAAAATATGGATACAATCAAAGATAGGAATCATAACAAACAATCGTGGACACAAAAAAGAAATTTTAATTTTTCTATGAATAGTGCCGTATTCGTGAATAGTATCGTATACGTGAATAGTGTCGTATACATGAATAGTAACCCCGACATTAAAAGGTAGAAATTTCATAAGAAAAATCATCATACTTCGTGAATAGTAACTCGTGAATAGTAACTCATGAATAGTAACTCGTGAATAGTAACTCATGAATAGTAACCCCGACATGAAAAGGTAAAAATTTTATAATAAAATTCATACCAATAATCCGATATAATGATATTGAAAGAAATAATATCATTTACGAAAAAAATAACATCCCTTACCTCAAAAGAACAGTACTTCTGGCTGGAATACCGAATATAGTGCTGAAGGAACTTGCACCGTATAACAACACTCAAACTATCAAAATACTCACAAGAATACACTCGATAATATAGAGAGAGAAAATGTGACGAACGAGAATTCTGTAATTTATTTTAATATTTATTGAATTAAATAAATATTTTCGATGATTTAATTATTAGATTTAATAATTAATTGATGCAATTGTGGTAGATTAATTTAATCATATGTGTTACATTATTAAATTAATGTAGAGAATTTTTATTATTCAAGTATGTGATTAATTGAGCTTATTGAATTAAATAAATATTTAATTAAGCATGATGTTATTTTAATTAAATTAAATTATTAATTAGAAATTTAATAAATTGACATTATTTATTAATGAGATATTTATTTATGTGACTATGTGAATTTATGAGAAATTATTATATTTTATTTATATTAAATTAAATAAGATATACGAATTATTGTGCAATTGGGTGTGACACTTATTAATCTATATAATAAAAGAGTTTATTAAATTAATTGAGTTTAAGCATTTAAGGCTAGCCAAACATGGCCTTAAGGGGGGTTACTAGCAGTTACCCATGACTGGGTTAACTGACTAGTATGCGCGTCAGTTCTTTGCAATTATATTACGTATTCTTTTTCTATTTCTTTCTCTAAGTCTGATAAGCATCACAGTGAGAAAAGATTGAGAATTTCAGAGAGGATTGAGAAGTCTGGGAGATAAAGTGAGTGTGTAATCAACAGGTTTTTGAAAAAGGGACATTTGGAATCACTCTTCTAGTTTGTATTCTGGGTAATTTCTCCCAAACCCAATTTCTACATTTACGTCTTTTAGTTTTTATAAATTGACTTTCAAAACTTCTGTTAGTCTCTGTGATTTGGGAATTGTACTATTATATGGATTTATGTGATAGTAAGAATAGCATAACATGTTTTATATATATATTACATGATTTTATATCATCAAGTTCATGAAAACATGTAGTAATCTGATAACTTGTTATTTCAAAATAAACAGAGTGCGTGATATGGCCATATGGCCATATATGTGATAATTGATGTATTGATTATATATTATCCCTAAAATTTACACCCTTATATTATTGAGCATGTTAATACGAAGAGATCAAGCCTTAAACGAACGGATTCGGTGTTATAACGAATCCGTAGTGTTAAATTATATATTTTATATTTAAAAACCACCAAGAACATCAAAGTCAGTGAATTCACATGTTTTAATTATGTGATTATGTGTTTTAATTGGTTAAAACTACTCTACAGATGTTGGGTAATGATTATATGGAAGTATTAACATGTGGGTACGTTAAATTAGTGAGTTTAGTGATCATAAAATGTGTAAATCGCCGAACTCTGTGTTCATCGCGATCTGGGAAACAGTTTCTGAGGTCTCGCGCCGTGGCGCCAACTTTATAACTGAAGTCCCGAGCCGCAGCGCCACTACGCTGCAGCGCCAAGACCCAAGCCACGGCGCCATAGCGTCGCAGCGCCAAGGGCCCGGCCACAGCGCTGCCGCGCCGCAGCGCGACTATTTAGTACATTAGTGGCGCCGCAGCGCCACTCTCCAGAAAATGTCAGAAATGTATTTTTAAAATGTTAAAGTCTAACAAGTGTTAGTGGATTGATGTAATGAACATGTAATCATGTTAGAGGTACTATGAAATGATAAAATAGTTGTTAAACATGTAATAAAATATTATATGTGAATTGAATTATTAAATACATAATTGGTTTGATAATTCATGAAGTATAAATTATGTGACAACGTGATAATTTGACTAAGTTTAGTCAATAATTAAAGTAGACAACGAGAATGAGTTTCTATTGATTAGTTAATTTATAATTAACTGGTATTGTGTATATGAATGGTATGTAGGATTTAATTCAAAGAACGTGCTTAGTTAAAGTGTAATCTACGCACGAGGCAAGTATCATATCCCTAACTCTATTCTATTGAGCAAGTTTATTTAAACTTAAACGTTACTTTTATGTCGAGCAAGTCTCTTAACCCTACTTTTTAATATCTTTCAAGATTATTAATTACCTTGAATAAGTTATCATTTCTATTATTCAAGTTCAAGTATGATATTACAGATTATTTATATTGTCAAAGCATGATTCAGTTATACAATAATTGTTCTATTGTATACGTTTGAGATTATTATTCAAATTGAATATCGTTATTGTTGAACCTTATTAAACTAGTGAACCTTATTGATTCAACTAATCCATAGTTGATGAGCGTTCTAAATTTCAGAACCCTTGATGAATTTATCCAAACCAAACTTCCTTTGGTGCGGACTCGAATGTCAAACTGAGATGAACAACCCTGTATAGGGGATTATTTACGCTTTAGCATTAAGATATTGTGCACAGTATGGTACTAAGGGCTGATCCCCCTAAGTACGAGAAGAAGGTCCATAGTCTTATGACTGTTAAAGGTTTCAAGTATAACCCTTGTTAACCTAGGACATAGTTCAAGGTCTTATGACCCTCAGAATTCTTTTGATTCATGTTATTTATTCTTGATTCAAAAGTTGAGCTTTATTCAGATGTCGTTGATTATTCGCATGTTATTATACTGTTGTTTCATATTTTTATACTTGTGGGCATTTGTGCTCACTCTTGCTTAATAATAACATTGCAGTTAAGAATGAAAGAAGCGATGAACCATCCACTAGTAAAGGCAAGGGCAAAGTTAGCAAATGATGAAGACCTGTTATTTATTAACTGTTGTATTTGTTTAAGACTTGAGTTATGTTGATGTTACGACTTATTTGTTTAGAATTTCGCACAGATATTTTAAGGTTAGAGTAACCTGGGTTTTATTTATGAATCAGTTGATGTAACCCTTATTCGTGGTGGTATTTATAGACGACATTTTGGTATATTCCAAAACCAAAGAGGAACATGAAGAACACTTGAGGTTAACGTTGGAAGTATTGAGAAGGGAGAAGTTGTATGCTAAATTTTCGAAATGTGAATTCTGGATCGAGAGAGTACAATTTCTTGGTCACGTAATCGATAAAGATGGAATTTCGATAGATCCATCCAAAGTAGAAGCTGTGATTAACTGGGATCAGCCGAGAACGCCGTCAGAAGTAAGAAATTTTCTTGGATTAGCAGGATATTATAGAAGATTCATACAAGATTTTTCTAAGATCGCAACTCCGTTAACGAATTTAACTCGAAAAGCTGTGAAATTTGTTTGGACGGAGAAGTGTGAGGAGAGTTTTCAAGAATTAAAGAAGAGGTTGAGTACAGCGCCTGTGTTATCTCTTCCGAATGATACAAGAAATTTTGTTATTTTTAGCGATGCGTAGCATAAAGGACTTGGCTGTGTGCTGATGCAAAACGGCAAAGTCATTGCGTATGCATCACGGCAGTTGAAGGATTACAAGAAGGGTTACCCAACCCATGATTTGGAGTTAGCTGCAGTTGTTTTTGCTTTGAAAATTTGCAGGCACAATCTATACGGAGAGAAGTGTGAAATATATACGGACCACAAGAGTCTGAAATATATTTTTACACAGAAAGATTTGAATATGCGTCAAAGAAGATGGTTGGAATTAATCAAGGATTATGACTGTGAGATTTTATACCATCCGGGTAAGGCTAATGTGGTTGCCGACGCCTTAAGTAGAAAGGGTCGTGAGAAATTGATGATGTTGACTGCTCAGCAGAAGCTAATTGCAGATATGGAGAAACTGGAGTTAGAAGTGAAGTATCCTATGGAGATTGATGAGAAGCTATTTCAGATGCAATCTGGTACAACTCTACTAAATAGAGTGAAGGAGGCTCAGCTTCAAGATGATGAATGCAAAAAGGTAACATCGAAGATATCTGAAGGAACCGAACCAAGATTTAAGATGGATAAGGAAGGAATATTGAGATTTCAAAGCAGAATTTGGGTTCCGCCAGTACAAGAAATTAAGGAAGAAATTTTGAGTGAGGCTCATAGTTCAAGATATTCGATTCACCCTGGTAGTACAAAAATGTACCAAAATCTTCGACAACATTTCTGGTGGCCGACGTTGAAACGTGATGTTGCAGAATGTGTTGCCAAATGCCTGACATGTCAGAAAGTTAAAGCAGAACATCAGAGACCGAGTGGATTGCTACAACCGTTGGAGATCCCAAAATGGAAATGGGAACATATTACGATGGACTTCGTAGTTGGCCTTCCGACGACTCAGAAAGGCTACGACGCAGTATGGGTTATCGTTGACTGACTGACGAAATCCACGCACTTCCTTCCTATCAAAATCAGATTTAACTTAGATCAGTTGGCAAGATTATATGTGAAAGAGATTGTTTCGAGGCACGGAGTGCCGGTGTCTATTGTTTTCGATAGGGATCCGCGCTTCACATCAAATTTCTGGAAATATCTTCAGGAATGCATGGGTACACAACTGCGAATGAGTACAGCTTACCACCCTCAAACAGATGGACAGAGCGAACGAACGATTCAAACACTGGAAGATATGTTACAAGCCTGTGTAATGGACTTCAAAGGAAATTAGGATGATCACCTACCGTTAGTAGAGTTCGGCTACAACAACAGTTACCACGCTAGTATTGGTATGCCACCTTACGAAGCGTTATATGGCAGAAAGTGCAGAACTCCGCTTTATTGGGATGAAGTTGGTGAAAGAAAATTGTTAGGACCAGAATTAGTACAGCAAACGGCAGAAATAATCAAAGTAATCCGAGCACGACTGGTAGCAGCTCAAGATCGACAGAAGAAATACGCTGATCCACATCTTAAAAATATCGAGTTTGAACCAGGTAGTTATGTTTTCTTGAAGGTCTCTCCCTGGAAGGGAAAGATCAGATTTGGGAAGAAAGGAAAATTGAGCCCAAGATTTATTGGACCCTTTGAGGTACTGCGAAGAATTGGAGAAGTTGCGTACGAGGTAGCCTTACCTCCAGCACTCGAGAATATCCACAACGTCTTCTATGTTTCGGTGTTACGACTTTACAAACCTGATTACAAGTATGTAATTGAATACGAACCCCTGTATTTTGAGAAAGACTTATCTTACGAAGAAATTCCTGTCCAGATTGTCGACCGAAAAGAACAAGTTCTGAGAAATAAAGTTATACCTTCTGTTAAGGTAATTTGGAGGAACCACAACGCTGAAAAAGCTACGTGGGAACTCGAAGAGAATATGATGAAGAATTTGTAACAGGTCGAAATATATTGAGTCGTGATTCTGGGGACAGAATCCTTTTAAGGGGGGAAAGATGTGACGAACGAGAATTTTGTAATTATTTTAAATATTTATTGAAGTAAATAAATATTTTTCGACGATTTAATTATTAGATTTAATAATTAATTGATGCAATTGTGGTAGATTAATTTAATTATATGTGTTGCATTTATTAAATTAATGTAGAGAATTTTTAATATTCAAAGTATGTGAGCTTATTGAATTAAATGAATTATTTAATTAAGCATGATGTTATTTTAATTAATTTAATTATTAATTAGAGATTTAATAAATTATTATTATTTATTAAAGAGATAATTAATATTATGACTACGTGAATTTATGAGAAATTATTATATTTTATTTAAAGTAAATTAAATAAAATATTAGATTTATCTTATAAGAGTGTGACATTTATTAAACTATATAATAAGAGGGTTATTAAAATAAAGAGTTTTGGAGCCTAGTTGCTAGCCAAACGTGGCCTTAGAGGAGTTATGGCCAGTTAACCCATTATGGGCAACTGACCATGATGCGCGTCAGTTTGATCTTTTATTTATTCATACGTCTTTTTATTCTTTTCATTTTCATTATTGCTTTAGTCTGATAAACATCACAGAGAAAGTTTGAGTGTATAATGATCAATTAATTGTGAAAGAATCTCCACTGATCATCTCTTCCATTGGTTATACTCTGGGTAATTTTTCTCCAAACCCAAATTCTTATTTCACGTCTTTTTAAGTTTTATGATTATGGCTTCTTATATTCTGTTAATCTCTGTGAAGTGAGAAATTGTGTTATGTTATATCAAATTGTGTTTAATTATGTATATATTTCACAAACCATAACATCAGTATTGTGAAAACATGTCGTACATATGTTATTTCAAAATAAACAGAGTACGTGATATGGCCATATGGCCATATACGTGAAAATTTATGTATTGATCATATATTATCCCTAAATTTTAGACTTGTATGTTGTTATGCATGTTAATACGAAGAGTTTAAGCCTTAAACGAACAAATTCGGTGTTATAACGAATTCGTAAGGAGAATTTTCACATAAAGTTTTCTAAAACTTCATGAACATCAAAGTCATTGAATTCACATATTTTAATTATGTGATTATGTGTTTTAATTGGTTAAAACTAGTCTACAAATGTTGGGTTATGATTATACATGAATTATAACATGTGGGTATATGTGATTTGGTGAAATTAGTGTTAAAAATGTGTTGTTTTCGCTGAACTCTGTGTTCTTCGCGAACTGAGAATCAGTTTATGGAGTCTCGCGCCGTGGCGCCAACTCCAGAACTGAAGTCCCGCGCCGCAGCGCCACTGCGCCGCAGCGCCACTGCGCCGCAGCGCCAAGACCCAAGCCACGGCGCCATAGCGTCGCAGCGCCAAGGGCCCGGCCACAGCGCCACCGCGCCGCAGCGCGACTCCTTAGCACATTAGTGGCGCCGCAGCGCCACTCTCCAGAAAATTCAGAAATGTATTTTTAAAAATTTTAAAGTTTAACAAGTGTTAGTGGACTGATGTAATGAACATGTAATTATGTTAGAGGTACTATGAGATGATAAAATAGTTGTTTAACATGTAATAAAATATTATATGTGAATTAAATTATTAAATACATAATTGGTTTGATAATTCATGAAGTATAAATTATGTGACAACGTGATAATTTGACTAAGTTTAGTCAATAATTAAAGTAGACAATGAGAATGAGTTTATATTGATTAGTTAATTTATAATTAACTGGTATTGTGTATATGAATGGTATGTAGGATTTAATTCAAAGAACGTGCTTAGTTAAAGTGTAATCTACGCACGAGGCAAGTTTCTTAACTTTACTTTTACATTGAGCAAGTATCCTATCCCTAACTCCATTCTATTGAGCAAGTTTATTTAAACTTAAACGTTACTTTTATGTTGAGCAAGTTTCCCTAACCCTACTTGTCATTATTGTTCAAGTTTATTATTTACCTTGAATAAATTATCCTTGTTATTATTCAAGTTCAAGCATGATATTAAAGATTAATTATCTTTCCAAAGCATGATTCAGTTATACAATAATTATCCTATTGTATACTTTTGAGGTTATTATTCAAATCGAATATCAATTATTGTTGAACCTTATTAGACTAGTGAACCTTATTGATTCAACTAGTCCTTAGTTGATGAGCGTTCTAAATTTCAGAATCCTTGATGAATTTATCCAAACCAAACTTCCTTTAGTGCGGACTCGAATGTCAAACTGAGATGAACAACCCTGTATAGGGGATTAATTACGCTTTAGCGTTAAGATATTGTGCACAGTATGGTACTAAGGGCTGATCCCCCTAAGTACGAGAAGAAGGTCCATAGTTTTATGACTGTTAAAGGTTTCAAGTATAACCCTTGTTAACCTAGGACATAGTTCAAGGTCTTATGACCCTCAGAATTCTTTTGATTCTTGTTATTCATTCTTGATTCAAAAGTTGAGCTCTTATTCAGATGTCTTTGATTTATTCGCTTGTTATTATACTGTTATTTCATTATTATACTTGTGGGCATTTGTGCTCACTCTTGCTTAATAATAACATTGCAGTTAAGAACGAAAGAAGCGATGAACCCTCCACTAGTAAAGGCAAGGGCAAAGTTAGCAAGTGATGAAGACTTGTTATTTTAATTGATGATGTATTTATGTTTAAGACTTATGTTGTTGTTTAAGACTTATTTGTTTAGAATTTCGCACAGATGTTTTAAGGTTAGAGTAACCTGGGATTTATTTATGATTCAGTTGATGTAACCCTTAAGGGAAGAGATTTTATTATGATTTCTATCTATTGTATGGTTTGATATTATTTATGGGTAGATAGATAGATGATGTTTATACAGTGAACACCAAATCCCGTGGAATCGAAGTACCCGGATTTGGGGGTGTCACAGAATTACCCTCATTTATTTACTTAATTATTTGTAAGCGATTCTGGAGACAGAATCTTTGTAAGGGGGAGAGAATGTAACGGGTCGAAATATATTGAGTCGTGATTCTGGGGACAGAATCCTTTTAAGGGGGGAAAGATGTGACGAACGAGAATTCTGTAATTTATTTCAATATTTATTGAATTAAATAAATATTTTCGATGATTTAATTATTAGATTTAATAATTAATTGATGCAATTGTGGTAGATTAATTTAATCATATATGTTACATTATTAAATTAATGTAGAGAATTTTTAATATTCAAAGTATGTGAGCTTATTGAATTAAATGAATTATTTAATTAAGCATGATGTTATTTTAATTAATTTAATTATTAATTAGAGATTTAATAAATTATTATTATTTATTAAAGAGATAATTAATATTGTGACTACGTGAATTTATGAGAAATTATTATATTTTATTTAAAGTAAATTAAATAAAATATTAGATTTATCTTATAAGAGTGTGACATTTATTAAACTATATAATAAGAGGGTTATTAAAATAAAGAGTTTTGGAGCCTAGTTGCTAGCCAAACGTGGCCTTAGAGGAGTTATGGCCAGTTAACCCATTATGGGCAACTGACCATGATGCGCGTCAGTTTGATCTTTTATTTATTCATACGTCTTTTTATTCTTTTCATTTTCATTATTGCTTTAGTCTGATAAACATCACAGAGAAAGTTTGAGTGTATAATGATCAATTAATTGTAAAAGAATCTCCACTGATCATCTCTTCCATTGGTTATACTCTGGGTAATTTTTCTCCAAACCTAAATTCTTATTTCACGTCTTTTTAAGTTTTATGATTATGGCTTCTTATATTCTGTTAATCTCTGTGAAGTGAGAAATTGTGTTATGTTATATCAAATTGTGTTTAATTATGTATATATTTCACAAACCATAACATCAGTATTGTGAAAACATGTCGTACATATGTTATTTCAAAATAAACAGAGTACGTGATATGGCCATATGGCCATATACGTGAAAATTTATGTATTGATCATGTATTATCCCTAAATTTTAGACTTGTATGTTGTTATGCATGTTAATACGAAGAGTTTAAGCCTTAAACGAACAAATTCGGTGTTATAACGAATTCGTAAGGAGAATTTTCACATAAAGTTTTCTAAAACTTCATGAACATCAAAGTCATTGAATTCACATATTTTAATTATGTGATTATGTGTTTTAATTGGTTAAAACTACTTTACAAATGTTGGGTTATGATTATACATGAATTATAACATGTGGGTATATGTGATTTGGTGAAATTAGTGTTAAAAATGTGTTGTTTTTGTTGAACTCTGTGTTCTTCGCGAACTGAGAATCAGTTTATGGAGTCTCGCGCCGTGGCGCCAACTCCAGAACTGAAGTCCCGCGCCGCAGCGCCACTGCGCCGCAGCGCCACTGCGCCGCAGCGCCAAGACCCAAGCCACGGCGCCATAGCGTCGCAGCGCCAAGGGCCCGGCCACAGCGCCACCGCGCTGCAGCGCGACTCCTTAGCACATTAGTGGCGCCGCAGCGCCACTCTCCAGAAAATTCAGAAATGTATTTTTAAAAATTTTAAAGTTTAACAAGTGTTAGTGGACTGATGTAATGAACATGTAATTATGTTAGAGGTACTATGAGATGATAAAATAGTTGTTTAACATGTAATAAAATATTATATGTGAATTAAATTATTAAATACATAATTGGTTTGATAATTCATGAAGTATAAATTATGTGACAACGTGATAATTTGACTAAGTTTAGTCAATAATTAAAGTAGACAATGAGAATGAGTTTATATTGATTAGTTAATTTATAATTAACTGGTATTGTGTATATGAATGGTATGTAGGATTTAATTCAAAGAACGTGCTTAGTTAAAGTGTAATCTACGCACGAGGCAAGTTTCTTAACTTTACTTTTACATTGAGCAAGTATCCTATCCCTAACTCCATTCTATTGAGCAAGTTTATTTAAACTTAAACGTTACTTTTATGTTGAGCAAGTTTCCATAACCCTACTTGTCATTATTGTTCAAGTTTATTATTTACCTTGAATAAATTATCCTTGTTATTATTCAAGTTCAAGCATGATATTAAAGATTAATTATCTTTCCAAAGCATGATTCAGTTATACAATAATTATCCTATTGTATACTTTTGAGGTTGTTATTCAAATCGAATATCAATTATTGTTGAACCTTATTAGACTAGTGAACCTTATTGATTCAACTAGTCCTTAGTTGATGAGCGTTCTAAATTTCAGAATCCTTGATGAATTTATCCAAACCAAACTTCCTTTAGTGCGGACTCGAATGTCAAACTGAGATGAACAACCCTGTATAGGGGATTAATTACGCTTTAGCGTTAAGATATTGTGCACAGTATGGTACTAAGGGCTGATCCCCCTAAGTACGAGAAGAAGGTCCATAGTCTTATGACTGTTAAAGGTTTCAAGTATAACCCTTGTTAACCTAGGACATAGTTCAAGGTCTTATGACCCTCAGAATTCTTTTGATTCTTGTTATTCATTCTTGATTCAAAAGTTGAGCTCTTATTCAGACGTCTTTGATTTATTCGCTTGTTATTATACTGTTATTTCATTATTATACTTGTGGGTATTTGTGCTCACTCTTGCTTAATAATAACATTGCAGTTAAGAACGAAAGAAGCGATGAACCCTCCACTAGTAAAGGCAAGGGCAAAGTTAGCAAGTGATGAAGACTTGTTATTTTAATTGATGATGTATTTATGTTTAAGACTTATGTTGTTGTTTAAGACTTATTTGTTTAGAATTCCGCACAGATGTTTTAAGGTTAGAGTAACCTGGGATTTATTTATGATTCAGTTGATGTAACCCTTAAGGGAAGAGATTTTATTATGATTTCTATCTATTGTATGGTTTGATATTATTTATGGGTAGATAGATAGATGATGTTTATACAGTGAACACCAAATCCCGTGGAATCGAAGTACCCGGATTTGGGGGTGTCACAGAATTACCCTCATTTATTTACTTAATTATTTGTAAGCGATTCTGGAGACAGAATCTTTGTAAGGGGGAGAGAATGTAACGGGTCGAAATATATTGAGTCGTGATTCTGGGGACAGAATCCTTTTAAGGGGGGAAAGATGTGACGAACGAGAATTCTGTAATTTATTTCAATATTTATTGAATTAAATAAATATTTTCGATGATTTAATTATTAGATTTAATAATTAATTGATGCAATTGTGGTAGATTAATTTAATCATATATGTTACATTATTAAATTAATGTAGAGAATTTTTATTATTCAAGTATGTGATTAATTGAGCTTATTGAATTAAATGAATATTTAATTAAGCATGATGTTATTTTAATTAAATTAAATTATTAATTAGAAATTTAATAAATTGACATTATTTATTAATGAGATATTTATTTATGTGACTATGTGAATTTATGAGAAATTATTATATTTTATTTATATTAAATTAAATAAGATATACGAATTATTGTGCAATTGGGTGTGACACTTATTAATCTATATAATAAAAGAGTTTATTAAATTAATTGAGTTTAAGCCTTTAAGGTTAGCCAAACATGGCCTTAAGGGGGGTTACTAGCAGTTACCCATGACTGGGTTAACTGACTAGTATGTGCGTCAGTTCTTTGCAATTATATTACGTATTCTTTTTCTATTTCTTTCTCTAAGTCTGATAAGCATCACAGAGAGAAAAGATTGAGAATTTCAGAGAGGATTGAGAAGTCTGGGAGATAAAGTGAGTGTGCAATCAACAGGCTTTTGAAAAAGGGACATTTGGAATCACTCTTCTAGTTTGTATTCTGGGTAATTTCTCCCAAACCCAATTTCTACATTTACGTCTTTTAGTTTTTATAAATTGGCTTTCAAAACTTCTGTTAATCTCTGTAATTTGAGAATTGTACTATTATATGGATTTATGTGATAGTAAGAATAGCATAACATGTTTTATATATATATTACATGATTTCATATCATCAAGTTCATGAAAACATGTAGTAATCTGATGACTTGTTATTTCAAAATAAACAGAGTACGTGATATGGCCATATGGCCATATATATGATAATTGATGTATTGATTATATATTATCCCTAAAATTTACACCCTTATATTATTGAGCATGTTAATACGAAGAGATCAAACCTTAAACGAACGGATTCGGTGTTATAACGAATCCGTAGTGTTAAATTATATATTTTATATTCAAAAACCACCAAGAACATCAAAGTCAGTGAATTCACATGTTTTAATTATGTGATTATGTGTTTTAATTGGTTAAAACTACTCTACAGATGTTGGGTAATGATTATATGGAAGTATTAACATGTGGGTACGTTAAATTAGTGAGTTTAGTGATCATAAAATGTGTAAATCGCCGAACTCTGTGTTCATCGCGATCTGGGAAACAGTTTCTGAGGTCTCGCGTCGCGGCGCCAACTTCAGAACTGAAGTCCCGAGCCGCAGCGCCACTGCGCCGCAGCGCCAAGACCCAAGCCACGGCGCCATAGCGTCGCAGCGCCAAGGGCCCGGCCACAGCGTCGCCGCGCCGCAGCGCGACTCTTTAGTACATTAGTGGCGCCGCAGCGCCACTCTCCAGAAAATGACAAAAATGTATTTTTAAAATGTTAAAGTCTAACAAGTGTTAGTGGATTGATGTAATGAACATGTAATCATGTTAGAGGTACTATGAGATGATAAAATAGTTGTTTAACATGTAATAAAATATTATATGTGAATTGAATTATTAAATACATAATTGGTTTGATAATTCATGAAGTATAAATTATGTGACAACGTGATAATTTGACTAAGTTTAGTCAATAATTAAAGTAGACAACGAGGATGAGTTTATATTGATTAGTTAATTTATAATTAACTGGTATTGTGTATATGAATGGTATGTAGGATTTAATTCAAAGAACGTGCTTAGTTAAAGTGTAATCTACGCACGAGGCAAGTATCCTATCCCTAACTCTATTTTATTGAGCAAGTTTATTTAAACTTAAACGTTACTTTTATGTCGAGCAAGTCTCTTAACCCTACTTTTTAATATCTTTCAAGATTATTAATTACCTTGAATAAGTTATCATTTCTATTATTCAAGTTCAAGTATGATATTACAGATTATTTATATTGTCAAAGCATGATTCAGTTATACAATAATTGTTCTATTGTATACGTTTGAGATTATTATTCAAATTGAATATCGTTATTGTTGAACCTTATTAAACTAGTGAACCTTATTGATTCAACTAGTCCATAGTTGATGAGCGTTCTAAATTTCAGAACCCTTGATGAATTTATCCAAACCAAACTTGCTTTGGTGCGGACTCGAATGTCAAACTGAGATGAACAACCCTGTATAGGGGATTATTTACGCTTTAGCGTTAAGATATTGTGCACAGTATGGTACTAAGGGCTGATCCCCTTAAGTACGAGAAGAAGGTCCATAGTCTTATGACTGTTAAAGGTTTCAAGTATAACCCTTGTTAACCTAGGACATAGTTCAAGGTCTTATGACCCTCAGAATTCTTTTGATTCATGTTATTTATTCTTGATTCAAAAGTTGAGCTTTATTCAAATGTCGTTGATTATTCGCATGTTATTATACTGTTGTTTCATATTTTTATACTTGTGGGCATTTGTGCTCACTCTTGCTTAATAATAACATTGCAGTTAAGAATGAAAGAAGCGATGAACCATCCACTAGTAAAGGCAAGGGCAAAGTTAGCAAATGATGAAGACCTGTTATTTATTAACTGTTGTATTTGTTTAAGACTTGAGTTATGTTGATGTTAAGACTTATTTGTTTAGAATTCCGCACAGATATTTTAAGGTTAGAGTAACCTGGGTTTTATTTATGAATCAGTTGATGTAACCCTTAAGGGAAGAGATTTTTTATGTTTTCTATCTATTGTATGGTTTGATATTACTTATGGGTAGATAGATAGATGATGCTTGTACAGTGAACACCAAATCCCGTGGAATCGAAGTACCCAGATTTGGGGGTGTCACAGAAAACTTTAGTTTCTGGTGTGATTTTTAATTCTAACCTAAGCACTCTATTTATAAGAAAATGCTTAGAACACCAAAGTAGAAAATTTAATAAAATATTAATATATTTATATAAATTTTCTACGCACACCAAGAAATCTGTATTCAGCTCATTTTTCATATTAGTGGGGCCCGCCAACTTATTAAAAACGTTTTTCTCTTAAAAAAATTTAAAACTTTAAAAATCAATTATTCCGAAACTTCAATAATTCATAATAAATTGCCCTTTTATCAGAAAAAGTCAAATCTTATGTTTATTCCATAGGAAATTGAATTCTCTACAACTTTGTAAGTTTAAATTTTTCTAAATTCCAAACAAAAATTGACCGAAATCCACATACGGACGATTTTGTAGGTTATAATCAAATTTCAATCAAAAATGGAGCCCATCAACATGTTTAACATGTGTTTAGCATTTATTGCAACAAAAATACCCTTCCTCCTCATTTATTCATATATCACACATTCATCGTAAAAATATAATCATTATTATATTATTAAAATATAATAATATATTTAAATGAATTATTTTATTAGAAAAGATAAAATATCAATTTTCAATAATTGTAACTTTTCTAAAAATTCCTCTATTTATATCCACATAAATAAATATTTTTCTTATCAAATAAATCAATAATTAATTATTCACAAATAATATTATAGAACCACAATACTGACAACCAGGCCGTTCCTAGGAAAGAGGGGACTTTCCAATAAGGATTTTTTCCTTACTGGCGAGCAATTAGGTGACCAAACCTCTCCTTAGACAGAACTTTCTAGACATTGACAATAATGTTATCTAATAATAATATTAAAATAATATGAATTATTGATCTGATAATGGGAAATACTGTGTAGTGACAATTATTGAAACACCAACAATGTAAAATATCAACGTAGCAATTATTGAATCAATAAAATAAAATATTGAACAGTAATTACTGTAACAATTATTGAGTAGTGACTTCTTACGTAAGAATCAATAATTGGTGCAATACCGTATTTTACTGTGCAACACTGCGTTTTACTGCATTTTAACCACCGAGTATTTTAACAGTGTTAACGGTAACCACTACGCCATTATTTATAAAAACTCATACTTATCGTTTTCTTCATCCAACAGTTTTCCGTTATGGGGCCCACAAATAGCTGCGTCGTCGTATGAATATTCCCGACAGCAAGAATATTCCACGACCAAACGAATATTCCCCGACAACAATGAATATTTTATAACCACTTGTTTATTTAAAAAAATATTTGCGTATTTTACCCATAACTAACCACATTAATCAAATCAATCCCTTACTATTTCAAAATAATAAATAGAGAAAATTCCATTTTGTTAAAAAAAAAATTGGGGTCTTACATTTTATGTTCAAATTATTTTTGATACATGAATATTATTCTTGAATTTTACTCCACAAAGTAGTTATCATGTTGATAATTTGAACATTCTTAAACTATGGAAAAATTAAATTATAAATATTTAATATTTATCCTTAATCTCACTTGATTAATTTTTTATATCATTGGCATCATCCACATGCTTATATTATGGTGAAAGTCATCTTTGGCCCGTAGTGCATAGATGTATTGTTTATTGGTATGATTATGACCAAAAATTATGTATCGGTATAATCTTGACATGTAATATTACAAATGATGTGGTAAAAGTCCTCATTGGCCCGTAGTGCATTGATGGACAGTTATTTGGCATGATCATGACCACTAGGAATAATAACGAATATCCTTGGCCCGTAGTGGATGGATAATTCGTGTATGTGATACTAACGAATATCATTGGCCCGTAATGCAGGGATAATTCGGTGATGTGGATTATTTATTAAATTGTGATGCAAATATAAAATATTGATGATGAACTTTTAAATCATAGAAGATAGTAGATATCATGCTCTACTTGACTTTTCTAATGGATTGCTTGTTCCGCTGTACTTAAACTTATTGTCTATTGTATTCTATCAGTTTTTATACTATTGAATACTAAGGATAATTTATTCTACATTATCTTAGTCATAATATTCTTTACTGGGCTAGTTGAGCTCACCTTTTTCTTTCATTATTCTCTTTAGAAAATGAAAATATAGTTGGGACTAGTCGGGAAATGGAGTGATAGTGCAAGATGGTGGCTATAGTAGTCCTCACTATTCTATAAAATAGTGTGATAATAATTGTAATTAGGACTCCATTTGAGTTTGGATATTGTCTATGAGACAATATTTGTGTTAAAACTCTCAACTTACGTTTTGTTGTATTCTGCACGACAATCAATAATTGTGTAAATTAAGTTTGTAGTTAAATTATGTACCATATTGTTAGGAATAAGTATGTGAATGATATTCCTATTTATATATGATTTGATTATGATATATTTATGAATGAATATGCAAGTATGCTTGCATTAAGAAAAGCTGTAAAGTCCTTCGATAGATAATAGGAACAAATGTACCAGGACTTAGAATGAATTGATCAAATATGTTAGGTTGTTCCTACATAAGCAAAAAAGTTTTGTAAAGTCCTTAAAAAGAAATGATGTACAATGACTATAAATGTAGAAAGATCAAGCTTGTTAGGTTGATCTTATAATGCAATAGATAGGCTTGTCTGATCATCGAGCACTGCACCAGAAATCATAGTCTGTCAGGAGAATAAAGGAAAACTTGAGAACTATCGAGGCAGAATCATAGTTTTCAAGATAGTGGATCTCGGAGTTCGTAAACTGCTAGGAGAGACGAGGAAGGATCGTAGTATGTCGAAAAGAACTTCTTCGGAGCCATAGTCTGCTGAGGAAGTCATGTTCAGAATCGTAGAGATAGCCTGTCTAAGAGCCGACCGAGTATATGCCAAAGCCAAGTCAGCAATCGTAGACCACACTCGGAGTCGTAGAGTCTACTGATCAAATAAGAGGTAGAGATCGTAGTCAAGCTAGATCAGATGAAGACAGCAAGCCTAAGGACAGAGATCGTAGAGTGTCGTCATCTGATCTCAGAGTCGTAGTGTGTGTGCACAACCAAAGCTAAATAGTAGAGTACGGAACTAAGACTTCAACAGAAGTGCTCACAACGCCAATACATAATCGTAGAGCAAATACGACTCTCAACAAATGAGCACTCTCAGAATATCCAAAGTATGAAGCCTCCGGTCTGAGCTGCAAAGATACATCCCACCTGAAGGAAACCAGAGAGCACTCAACGAATGGCATGCAAGCTAACAGAAGATCTAAACACTAACCCAATCAACATTCAGATTGAGTTGTGAAGCCATTCAGGATGAAGTCTTTTACAAGTTGATTAGAAGAAGACTTCAATAAAAGTGACTGACTAAGGAAAGTCAGCAAGTGCAGTAGCTGTCAAGTGAACAGAAGACAATGATCTTGAAAGTAACCAAGATCGTAGTGTTTGCAAAATAAAGCAGGAACTGATGAAGTGTACACAGAGATATTGGTCAGCTTATGAAGAACAAGGCTAAAGTGATTAAGCATTGGGTCAGTCCATTGATGATAAGTGAATGGGAGATCACAAGGAGAAAGCGAGCTAGGCATGCCACAAATCTGAAGTGTCTTGCTATTCAGAAGAGGCCAGAACAAGGAGTTAAGCTATCAGTTCCTGAGATCAGTCGAGGTAAACAGAAGTATTGAAGCACTGCACAAAAGAAGGAAGAGGTGTTCTACATTGAAGATCCAATAAACACTCTTCAGAATCGCAGTGTTGTCTCAAATTGTCAATGTGAAACATTCAACAAGACACTACAATCAGGTCCAAGGACATCTGCATCAGAATCATAGAGTTCGGTCATCTGAAGATTAAAGTAATAGCAACAGTTCAATCTGAAGACTGATATTCGAACATTGTAATTTGAGAGCATCGATGCAAAAGGACAGATACTGACGTTCTAATCGAGAAGTCAAAAAGGACTCAAAAAGACTAAAGCTTCACTCAACAAAGATGAGAATGCCACTGAAGATGGCAACCAAGCTGAGAGCCGAGAAGGACAAGAAGATATCATTCAGAAAAGTGGTAGAGCACAAAGAAGATTCAGAGAGCCACTATACGAATCACCAAGAACCAAAAGCTAAAACAGAATAAGTGCAGAACCATATTTGTAAACCAGTCAAGAAGCGTTCAGGGAATGATAACTGCCAAACGAAGTCTACTAAAAGCTCAAACACTTAGCAAACTTAAATGGTGATGGTGCATAGCTGAAATCAAATAAAGATAAGCAGAACAGAATGAAGATAAGTTGCACCAGAGAAGATGTGGTCCAGACTCGAAGTTAAATGTAAAGAGGACCACGTCAAGCTGCTAAGTACTAAAGATGTTCAAGCTTCAAGACATCTTAGTAACAAGGCACCAATAACAACAACAAGTAGCCAGGGCTTGAGGGGTCCTTGTCCAGAGGGACTAAATGAAGTTCCAAGCCTGCTGGGCCTGAAGAGTTCTAAGGGAACTAGAGGAGTTCCAAGCCTGCTGGGCTTGAAGAGTTCGTAGTGAATTAAAGTTCCAAGGCTGCTGGCCTTGAAAGAATCTTAGTGATACAGGGTGCTACCCTTCCTTAGTGGAAATCCTGCGAGTTAAAGCAGAAGAGTGGATTAGGAGCTTGAGTCTCTGAACCACTTAAAATTCTTTGTGTCATTTACTTTAAGTCATTTACATTATGTACCTAACTACTATATCTGCTATGTATGTATTAACTGCTTACAACTTAACTAACTCTAAGAACAATGTATTTATGATTATGAATATATCAATGAAGGGGATCTTTTACTTATTCCGATATGCTTGAAAGGATTCTTATAATTGTCATATGCTAAATCATTAGCAATGTAAAATAAACGAGAAAAGTATTTGAAATTAAAAAGAATCTATTCAACCCCCCTTCTAGATCTATCGTGTGCCAACATGGAACTAACACATGTATTTGGCGACTCAGAATGGGTTGTATAGACCTATTTTGGGGGCATCACAGTTGGTATCAAAGCTTAGGGATATGATCCCTAACGGATATCTGAGGCTAGAAATAGAAGGGGAGAGATGAATAAATCCTTTGCTAGTGTGTCCTACCTAAGCTTATTTGTTATTTAATTGGTTGGTCAGAATATAGGAATAATATGTGGCATGTCAATTAACCTTTATTTTGTGGCAGTGTTTGAAAATGACATCTGAAAATTTTGAGATAAGTAATGAAGCACATGAGATCATTGAGTCACCGTCAATCAATAACCAGGATAATATGTATCAAGAAGGCAATAATCCTCATGTATACAACAACACCGACCAAATGATGAACGATGGGATGTTCAGAAGCTTTCTACAATTCATGCAACACCAAATGAGAGATTCATGTTCAAAATATAGGTGGAATCAATGGCAACTCTCAGCTGGTCACTGCTAAGCAATTCAAGGAGCAGGGACCATTAAAGTTTTTGGGAAAGCCAGAGCCACTTAAGGCAGAGACATGGATTAAGCATATTATCAAGATATTTGATGTCTTGGGATGCTACGAGGAACAAAAGGTTCCCTTTTCCACCTTCACGTTATGAGGAGAGGCAGATTACTGGTGGGAATCTATATAATGTACTCATCTCTCCGAACTGAAGATGTCTTGGGAGAAATTCTAAGAATTGTTCAACGACAAGTACTTTTCAGAGAGTATTTATCATATGAAGGAGGTAAAATTTATCAACCTGGAACAAAACAATATGATCGTATCA
Source organism: Panax notoginseng (assembly GCA_016801055.1). Taxonomy (NCBI): domain Eukaryota; kingdom Viridiplantae; phylum Streptophyta; class Magnoliopsida; order Apiales; family Araliaceae; genus Panax; species Panax notoginseng. The sequence goes on from CM029012.1 coordinate 242,251,210, forward strand.
CAATACGAGACTAAGTTTACGGAGTTATCTTGGTTTGCATCCCATTTGGTAGATAATGAGAAGCGTATGACGCGAATGTTACTACGAGGTTTGAATCCCAAAATTCGCCAATACCTCATTTCTCACAAACTTTGTTTATATTCAGATGTTGTGAATAGGTCTCAGTTATTGGAGCGCGAAAATGAGTCACCCCAACCAAAAGATAGCAAATAGTCATACCAGTGGAAACAGTCATCGAAGCGGTAATAGCAAACGTGGAGAAAATTATCATCTACATAATATTTTATGTTATTAAACCAATAATTGAGACGATAAAGTTATTCATATTATTATTTGCATTATTGACAATGTCTAGAAATTTATGTTGAGAAAAGGAGTTTGGTCACCTAATTGTGCGCCAATAGGGAGAAATCCTTATCGGAAAGCCCCCTCTTTCCTGGGAATGATCTGGTTGTTAATATTGTAAGTTATAATATTAATGATGAATGTAATTAAAAATATGTTTTGTGAAGCCAAGTGAATTGAGATAAATAGATGAAATTTTTATGAAGTATTTGTTGTAAATTTGGCTTATTATTTGGACCCCCACTTATTCATTTTTCAAAACTGTCGGTAGAAGTTATCTCAGTTTTGTTATATATATATATATATATATATATATATATATATATATATATATATATATATTAAATGATAATGGGGTGGGGGGAAGGTCACGGGTGACCATTATTATTATTATTATTATTATTATTATTATTATTATTATTATTATTATTATTATAAGTTTTGGTTTTTAAGAAAAATAGAATATATTATATTTTATTATGCATAGTATTTACAAAGTACATGCATAGTATTTGCATAGTAAATCATGTGATTATCAAAATTTTCAACCGACTATTACTGTGCGTCCGTGATTTTTTTCCTTACTATGCATTCAAATAGTATCCTGCCATTCTCCTATAAATAAGATGCTAAGTTTTGAATTGAAAATCACACCAGAATTAGAGAATTCTTCTTCTATAATATTGAGCGTATTTCTTTAGAGTTTAAAGAAGTTTTGAGTGTAAAAAATAGTGCAAGTTTTCTTTAAGAATATTTTCGTCCTACCAGTCAGAAGTACTTTCCTTTTAAGCTAATGGATATTATTTTTGTTCAATATTCGTAAGAAATAATATTTTCTTTCATACTCTGTAGTATGTAAGTAATATTATTTCGTTTCAGATTCTGAATACTACACTCATTTTTTTAAAGTATTACTTCTATACTTCGTGAAAGTAGTAGAATATCCTTGAAATTTGCGCTTCATCTAGTATCTTTTCACGAAAATATTATTCTGAACATTCTTGATAATTTTTAATCTTTTCATAAAGGGGTACTATTCACGGGGTACTATTCCCGAAGTACTATTTACGGGGTACTATTCACCGGGATACTATTCATGACAAAAATTAATTTCTTCGGTCCAAATTATTTTTGATACAATATTATTCTTGAATTTTACTCCACAAAGCAGTATCATGTTGACAATTTAGACATTATTAAATTCTGGATAAATTAAATTATAAATCTTTAAAATTTATCATTGCTCCCATTTAATTGAATTCTTATATCATTGTCATCATCCTCATGCTTATATTGTGATGAAAGTCATCTTTGGCCCGTAGTGCATAGATGGATTGTTGATTGGTATGATTATGACCAAAAATTATTCGGTATAATCATGACCTATAATGCTACAAATGATGTGGCAACAGTCCTCATTGGTCCGTAGTGCATTGATGGATAGTTGTTGACATGATCATGACCATTGGTGATAGCACGAATATCCTTGGCCCGTAGTGCATGGATAATTCGTAGATGTGATACTAATGAATATCCTTGGCCCGTAGTGCATGGATAATTCAGTGATGTGGATTATTTATTAAGCTAATTCCCAACGATAAAATTGATTATAAACTTTTTAAATCATAGAAGATAGTAAATATCATGTAATACCCGAGGATTTTCACGTCTTATTAAATGAACATATTAATGGAAATGAATATTTATTGGAATATAAATGATTTTGTGTTACAAGATGAGTCAATTCCATTATATTGAATAATTTAATAATTGAGAATATATGGAATTTGTGATGAACTTGTTGAAAGCCTTGTGTGGCACTGTGATGGAAAATATTAATAATAATATTAATCGACGAAGGAATTATTAAGTGAACAATTAATTAATATCAATTGTTAATTGTTACTGTAGAATATTAATAAACTGTTAATGGTGATTAATTAATGAGATGTGATTATTATTGTAGAGATATAATTATAATTAGCAACGTGTCTATAGATATAATAAGATTTATATTTATTTACTATACATGTTAGATAATTAATTGTGATAAAGGTCAATCATTACATTAATCAAGGAGGAATGGATTAATATTGGTGTTAATTAATCAAGAAGGTGATTAAATTATTTATTTGACATAAAACAAATAAGTAAGTTATTAATATATTAAGATTATATTGTCTGTTATGTGATGCCCCCAAAATAGGTATACATCACCTATTCTGAGTCGCCAAAAATATGGTACAAAATTTAAATACAACTGTCGTGTACAATACGACAAAACATAGACTGTGAGTTTGAATACAAATATTGTCTACTAGCAAGTATACAAACTCAAAAGGAGTCCTCATTACAATTATTATCACACTATTTCACAGAACAGTGAGGACTACTAATGCTATCCTCTGGACCATCACTCCGTTCCTCGACTCATCCCAGCTATATTCTCATTTCCTGAAGAGAACAGTGAAAGAAAAGGTGAGCTCAACTAGCCCAGTAAGAAATATTATGACTAAGATAATGCAGAATAAATTATCATTAGTCTCCAACAATGTTAAACTGATAAAATATAATAGACATCAAGTTTAGCTGCAGCGGAACAAGCAATCCATTAAAAGAGTCAAGTAGAAAATAAAATCTACTATCTTTTATGATTTAAAAAGTTTTTCATCACTGTTATCGCTGAGACTCAGCTTAATAAATATTTCACATCATCGAATCACCCCTGCATTACGGCCAAGGATATTCTTTAGTATCACAACCATAATTATCCATGCACTACGGGCCAAGAATATTTGTGTATTCATTAATGGTCATGATCATGCCAACAATTGTCCATCAATGCACTACGGGCCAATGAGGACTTTTACCACATCATTTGTAACATTACGGTCATGATTACACCGAATAATCCCTGGTCATAATCATACCAAGTCCATCTATGCACTACAGGCCACATATGACTTTCAAAAAAAATTAAACATGAGGATGATGACAATGATATAAGAATTCAATAAAACAAGTTCAAGAATTAATTTATTCAGGAACTAATAACGTCCAAGTTGTCAACATGATACTGCTTTGTGCGGTAAAATTCAAGAATGCTCAGAATATTTCTATGAAAGTATACTAGATGAAGCACAAATATCAAGGATATTCCACTAATTTCATGGAGTATAGAAGTCAAAACTTTAATCAACTGAGTATAATAAATAATGGAATAACAAAAAAAATTACCATGCATGCGGTACTTTGCATAGACAGATTATTCCAACAAAATAATAATAATGGAACCAGGTCAGGAAAAATTTGCACCGACAGGATGTTCCAACAGAATAATAAAGACGGAACTAGATCTGGTGTAAAACACACAGACAGGATGTTCCAACAGAATAATAATAAAGACGGAACCAGGTCCAGTGTAAAACACACAGACAGGATGTTCCAACAGAATAATAAAAGAATGTCACCAAGTATAGGATAGACCGCGTATACAGGTTATTCCAATAGAATAATAAGAACAGTTCTCTTCATGAATAAGAAAGAATAACACCCCTTACCGTAAAAGAACTGAATATAAGAGTAGTTAAGTAGCAGAAAACTTTTTTTCTTTCTCTCTATAATTTTCTTTCTCTAGAGTTTCAGTGAATTCGTAAGAAATAATGAAGGAATGAGCTTCTATTTATAAAAGAATGGACTGCATAGTAACTAATTCATGAACGGTCCAGATTGATTTACTTTTAATCGGACGGTCCATATTTAAAGTAAAATGTTTTAAATAATATATATATATATATTGCATGTGCTAACGCATTCACGGGATACACTCCCGTGATTAAAGTTTGATCCCTCCTCATTTTGTCAACAAAGTTTATACATACATACATATATATATATATATATATATATATATATATATATATATATATGTATACATTTCCTGCCTTCCTTTTTTTTTTCTTTACCAACTCGTGACCATTTTTGAAAAACAACCTCCCAATCATTCAATTTCCCACATATGGGCCCCACATGTGGGCCCACCTTTATAATATAAAATAACTTTCTACCGATCATTTTGAAAAAAAAAATGGGTAAATGGTGGTCCATATATACAACAATTACTATAGCAATAATTGAACAAAACTGAGTGACTTCTCACGTAAGCATCAATAATCAATACCGTGTGCTACTATGCAGCCACGCGTAATACTGTACTTTTACTACCGAGTAGTTCAACAGTATTAACGGTAAAACTTTCGCCGTTATTTTAATAAAATATTTTTGTCGTTTTCTCAATCCGACAATAATTCTGTTGTGGGGTCTACCAATGATTGCGCCGTTGTACGAATATTTCCTGCTAAAACGAATATTCCCCGAACAATCGAATATAATATAACAACTTGCATACTATGCAAAATTTATAAATATTACCCACAACTATAACATTATATCAATATCACTCCATAATATTCAAAAATAATATTTATAGAAAATTTATCTGTATTCAAAAAGTTGGGGTTTTACAATCTCCCCTTCTTATGAAATTTCGCCCTCGAAATTAAGGTACGTACCTGGTATGTCGAAGAGGTAAGGATACCTTGATTTCATTTCAGATTCTAACTCCCAAGTCATTTCCTCAACATCGTGGTTTCTCCACAAAACTTTGACTTGAGGTATATCCTTGGTGCGTAGAATATGTTCCTTCTTATCCAAGATTTGAACAAGAATCTCTTCATACGTCAAATCTTCCGCTATTTCGTCCGGTTCTAACTCAAAAATGTGGTTCGGGTCTTCCACATATTTACGTAGCATGGATATGTGAAAAACGTTATGAACACGAGACATATTTGGCGGTAAAGCGAGTCTATAGGCCACAGTTTCTACTCGATCCAGGATTAAAAATGGGCCGATGAATCGAGGATTGAGTTTTTCTCTCTTTCTAAATCTCGTAACTCCTTTCCATGGAGCAACACGTAACAACACATGATCTCCTATATCGAATTCCACATCCTTTCGATGAAGATCAGCATAACTCTTTTGCCGATCTTGTGAGGTTTTTATACGTTGCCGGATCGTTTGAATCTTTTCTGTAGTCATACGTACCAACTCCGGTCCCAACAACGTTGCTTCTCCTACCTCATCCCAGCATACTGGAGAACGACACTTTCTTCCACACAACGCTTCAAATGAAGCCATGCCAATACTTGCTTGATAACTGTTGTTGTAGGAAAACTCCACCAATGGTAAGAACTTGTCCCAACTTTCCTTGAAATCAAGGACACAGAGTCTTAATAGATCTTCAAGAGTTTGAATAGTCCTCTTCAACTGTCCGTCCGTCTGAGGATGATATGCCGAGCTAAATCATAAATCTGTGCCCATAGCTTTCTGCAAACTAACCCAAAATCATGAAGTGAATCTTGGGTCTCGATCAGAAATTACGGATACTGGCATACCGTGCAGTCTTACAATCTCGTTTATGTACATACGTGCAAGACGTTCAAGTGTATAAGTTTCTCGTATCGGTAAGAAATGAGCAGACTTGGTCAATCTATCAACAATGACCCAAATCGCATCTATACCTTGAGAAACCTTAGGAAGACCGGTAACGAAATCCATGATAATGTGCTCCCACTTCCATTCTTGAATTTCAAGTGGTTGCAATGGACCTTTTGCCACTTGATGCTCCGCCTTGACTCGTTGACACGTTAGACATCTTGAGATAAATAGCGCTATCCCTCTCTTCATATTGCCCCACCAAAATATATGTCGAATATCATGATACATTTTGGTACTCTCGGGATGGATTGCAAACGGTGTGTTGTGCGCCTCTATCATGATTTTATACTTTAAATCAGGGTCGTTAGGAACACAAAGTCTGGAGTTGACTCGAAGTATTCCTTCTTCATCGATTCTTGCTTCTGGCATAGCACCTCCTTGCATTTTCTTCCTCATAAGCATCAGCTCCAGGTCTGTAGCTTGAGCAGCTTTAACTTTATCAATTAAAGTCGATTCTACTCGCATATTCGCCATCATCACATGGGTCTATGGAGTCTTTAACTCGATCTCCATCCTTTACAAATCACACAAAATGGGCCTTTGTGTTGACAATATCGCATTCGCACTTGCATATGATCTTCTACTCAATGCGTCAGCTACCACATTTATTTTTCCAGGATGGTATTGGATGGTATGATCATAATCTTTCAACAGTTCAAGCCAACGTCGTTGTCGCATGTTGAGTTCCTTTTCAGTGAAGAAATATTTGAGGCTTTTATGATCCGTAAAGATCTCCACGTTTTCTCCATACAAGTAATGCCTCAAAATCTTTAGTGCGAAGACAACAGCTGCCAACTCTAGATCATGAGTAGGATAATTCTTCTCATATTCTTTGAGTTGTCGTGAGGCATAGGCTATGACTTTCTCATGTTACATGAGAACACATCCTAACCCTTTGCCCGAAGCACCACTGTGGATGACAAATCCCTCCGAACCAGATGGTATTATCAGAACAGGTTCTGAAATGAGTCTCCTCTTGAGTTCTTAAAAACTCTTCTCACATTCCTCGCTCAAATCGAACTTTGTATCTTTCTGAGTCAGCTGAGTTAGTGGAGTAGCGATTCGAGAAAACCCTTCTATGAATCTTTGATAATAACCAGCTAAGCCGAGAAAGCTACGTACTTCGGTCACTGATTTAGGTTGCTCCCAACTTTGAATATCTTCAATCTTTGCTGGGTCAACAGATATTCCATGACTTGATACCACGTGCCCAAGGAATGCTACTTCCTCAAGTCAGAACTCGTATTTCTTCAATTTGGCAAAGAGCTTGTATTCACGAAGCTTTTGGAGTATCAGCCTCAAGTGTTGCTCACGATCTTCACGACTTTTGGAATAAATAAGGATGTCATCAATAAAAATGACCACAAAGTAATCCAAATATTCTTTGAATACTCGGTTCATCATATCCATGAAGGCAGCAGGAGCATTAGTCAATCTAAAGGACATGACTAGGAATTTATAATGCCCGTACCAAGTTCTGAAAGCCGTCTTTGGAATGTCATCGGTTCTAATCTTCAATTGGTGATATCCGGAACGAAGATCAATCTTTGAAAAGAATTTGGTTTCTTGCAACTGGTCAAACAGGTCATCAATACGTGGCAATGGGTACCTATTTTTTATGGTGACATGATTCGACTCCCGATAATCAATACAAAGTCGCATACTCCCATCTTTCTTCTTCACGAATAGAACAAGAGCACCCCAAGGAGAAGTACTAGGATGAATAAATCCAATGTCTAACAATTCTTGTAGTTGAGTCTTTAACTCCTGAAGTTCAATATGAGTCATTCGATATGGGGCTTTGGAAATGGGTTTTGTACAGGGTTCAAGGTCGATACAAAATTCAATTTCACGCTCTGGGGGTAGGCCAGGAAGTTCTTCATGGAATACGTCAGGAATTCATTAACAATAGAAATATCATTCAAAATTGACGTATTTTTGTTTAGATCTGTGACGTGGGCTAAGAAAGCTTGACATCCATTTTTTAATAAACGAATAGCTTTATGGCTTGAGATGACCGTGATTGATTTTAATGGTTTGGTCACTTGAATTCGCATAATAGGTTGTTTAGGAATATGAAAGCTAACAACCTTACGAAAATAATCAATTTTAGCATGGTGTGTAGTTAACCAATCAATTCCTAGAATCACGTCAAATGTAAGTATTTTTAAAGAAATAAGATCGACAGGTAATGTGAGGGCACCGATTTGAACCAAACAAGACTTATAAACAGTGGATGTAATGAAGGTTTCTCCCAACGGAGTTTCTACAGATAAGTCAAAGTCTAATTTCTCCGGAGTCAAATTTAATCCTTGAGTGCAAGTAGGAGAAATAAAAGAATGAGTAGAACTGGTATCAAATAAAGTATAGACTTCACTAGAGTTTATGATAAGCTTACCCGTGATGACTTCATTTGGGTTCCTTGCTTTCTGGGAGGTCACAACAAACGCTCTCCCTTGCACTACTGGCTTTGATTTTTCTAGAACAGCCTTTGGTGCCTCCATCCTGGCTGAACTTGTCTTCGGTGAACGACAAAATTGGGCTAAGTGACCTTCTCTTCCATAATTATAGCATGCTTTGGATGGCATCGCGCAGTTTGGACTGATGTGCCCCTCCCCTCCGCATTTGAAGCATATGATAGGTGGTCGTTCTCCTTCCTTAACAACGGGTGCTGGTGCTGACGTCTTTCCATTATTGTTGAATCTCCTCTTCTTGAAATGTCCATTCTTATTGTTTTGGCCCTGATTACCACCGAAGTGGTTAACATTTCTGGCCTGTTGATTTCCTCCACGCTTGTTGTCACTGCTTCAATGACTGCTCTCGCTGGTATTATCATTTTATCGGCTGCTCTCTTTTGGTTACGTTGACTCGTTATCGCGCTCCACTAACTGAGCCCTATTTACAACATCTGAATACAAACACAGTTTATGAGAAATAAGATGTTGACGTGTCTCCAGCTTTAAACCTCTTAAAAACATTCGCGTCATTCTCTCTTCATTATCCACCAAGTGGGATACAAATTAAGACAACTCGGCAAACTTCGCTTCGTACTGCGACACGGTCATAATATTCTGCTCCAGCTTGATAAACTCCACCTCTTTCATGTGACTAATACTTTCGGAAAAGTACTTGTCGTTGAATAGCTCTTGGAACTTCTCCCAAGACATCTTGAGTGCGTCAGGCTGAGTACGTTTTACAGATTCCCACCAGTAATCTGCCTCTTCACGCAACATGAAGGTGGCGAAGGGAACCTTTTGCTCCTCGGAGCATCCCAAGGCATCAAATATCTTGGTGATCTGCTTTATCCATGCTTCCGCCTTAAGTGGTTTTGGCTCTCCAATAAACTCTGGTGGCCCCAGCTCCTTGAACTGTTTAGCGGTAACCATCCGAGAGTTTCCAGTGTTTCCACCTACATTTTGGACAGGAGCCGCTCTCGCCTGCTATTGCATAAATTGCATAAAGCCTCTGAACATTCCATCGTTCATCATTTGGTCAGTGTTGTTGTTTGCCTGAGGAATGTCGCCTTCCTGATGCACATTATCCTGATTATTGATCTGTGGAGACTCAACGGTCTCCTGTGCTCCATTCCTATTCTCAACATTCTCGGATGTCATTTTCAGATACTGCCACAAAACAAAGATTAATTAACATTTAACATATTATCCCTATACTTTGACCGACCACTTAAATACCAAATAAACTTAGGTAGGTCATACTAGCGAAGGAATTTCCCGTCTCTCCCCTCCTAGTTCTAGTCTCATATCTTAGCCAGGGATCATATCCCTAAGCTTTGATACCAACTGTGACGCCCCCAAAATAGGTATACATCACCTATTCTGAGCCGCCAAAAATATGGTACAAAATTTAAATACAACTGTCGTGTACAATACGACAAAATATAAACTGTGAGTTTGAATACAAATATTGTCTACTAGCGAGTATACAAACTCAAAAGGAGTCCTCATTACAATTATTATCACACTATTTTACAGAATAGTGAGGACTACTAATGCTATCCTCTGGACCATCACTCCGTTCCCCGACTCGTCCCAGCTATATTCTCATTTCCTGAAGAGAACAGTGAAAGAAAGGGTGAGCTCAACTAGCCCAGTAAGAAATATTATGACTAAGATAATGCAGAATAAATTATCATTAGTCTCCAACAATGTTAAACTGATAAAATATAATAGACATCAAGTTTAACTGCAGCGGAACAAGCAATCTATTAAAAGAGTCAAGTAGAAAATAAAATCTACTATCTTTTATGATTTAAAAGGTTTTTCATCACTGTTATCGCTAAGACTCAGCTTAATAAATATTTCACATCATCAAATCACCCCTGCACTTTGGCCAAGGATATTCTTTAGTATCACGACCACAATTATCCATGCACTACGGGCCAAGAATATTTGTGTATTCATTAATGGTCATGATCATGCCAACAACTGTCCATCAATGCACTACAGGCCAATGAGGACTTTTACCACATCATTTGTAATATTACGGTCATGATTACACCGAATAATTCCTGGTCATAATCATACCAAGTCCATCTATGCACTACAGGCCGCAGATGACTTTCAAAAAAATTTAAACATGAAGATGATGACAATGATATAAGATTTCAATAAAACAAGTTCAAGAATTAATTTATTCAGGAACTAATAACGTCCAAGTTGTCAACATGATACTGCTTTGTGCAGTAAAATTCAAGAATGCTCAGAAGAATATTTCCATGAAAGTATACTGGATGAAGCACAAATATCAAGGATATTCCACTAATTTCATGGAGTATAGAAGTCAAAACTTTAATCAACTGAGTATAATAAATAATGGAATAACAAAAAAAATTACCATGCATGCGGTACTTTGCATAGACAGATTATTCCAACAGAATAATAATAACGGAACCAGGTCAGGAAAAATTTGCACCGACAGGATGTTCCAACAGAATAATAAAGACGGAACTAGATCTGGTGTAAAACACACAGACAGAATGTTTCAACAGAATAATAATAAAGACGGAACCAGGACCGGTGTAAAACACACAGACAGGATGTTCCAGCAGAATAATAAAAGAGTGTCACCAAGTATAGGATAGACCGCATATACAGGTTATTCCAATAGAATAATAAGAAATGGAATAACAACAGTTCTCTTCATGAATAAGAAAGAATAACACCCCTTACCGTAAAAGAACTGAATATAAGAGTAGTTAAGTAGCAGAAAACTTTTCTTCTTTCTCTCTATAATTTTTTTTCTATAGAGTTTCAGTGAATTCGTAAGAAATGATGAAGGAATGAGCTTCTATTTATAGAAGAATGGACTGCATAGTAACTAATTCATGAACGGTCCAGATTGATTTACTTTCAATCGGACGGTCCATATTTAAAGTAAAATCTTTGAAATAAAATATAATATATATATATATATATATATATATATATATATATATATATATATATATATAATAAATAATAACAATAATTGTACTACCACCCATGAATCCAATACTCCTCCCTTGACAATTTATTTCATCACATGGTATATATATATATATATATATATATATATATATATATATATATATATATATATACATTTCATACCTTCCTTTTTCTTTTTCCTTACCAACCCGTGACCACTTTTGAAAAATAACCTCCTAGTCATTCAATTTCCCACATATGGGCCCCGCATGTGGGCCCACCTTTATAATATAAAATAACTTTCTACCGATCATTTTGAAAAAAAATGGGTAAATAGGGGTCCATATATACAACAATTACTATAGCAATAATTGAACAAAACTGAGTGACTTCTCACGTAAGCATCAATAATCAATACCGTGTGCTACTATGCAGCCACGCGTAATACTGTACTTTTACTACCGAGTAGTTCAACAATATTAACGGTCAAACTTCCGCCGTTATTTCAATAAAATATTTTTGTCGTTTTCTCAATCTGAAAATAATTCTGTTGTGGGGTCCACCAATAATTGCGCCGTTGTACGAATATTTCCTGCTAAAACGAATATTCCCCGACCAATCGAATATAATATAACAACTTGCATACTATGCAAAATTTATAAATATTACCCACAACTATAACATTATATCAATATCACTCCATAATATTCAAAAATAATATTTATAGAAAATTCATCTTTATTCAAAAAGTTGGGGTTTTACATGTTATATGCAAGTGTGCAATAATTAAAAATATAAATTATATGGAATACAACTATATTATATAGTGTAGTGGGACACTTATGTGACTATACTATATATAACAACCATATATTAAGAATTATTAAACTTTATTGTATAAAGCAATATGATTGAACATATTGGAACTATATGTTAGGAATACATCATGAAATGCTTATGTGACAATATGTATGTGGGTATACATTAAAATAAAATGAACATGGATTATATGTATGTTACATTGCCATATCACATCTACTACCTTGAAATATTAATTATGTAAATTATATTATGACATTATGGTATAACCCATGTATGGATGATAGGTATATAAATATAACATAAGAGTGTATAGCTTAAGTGTGCCAGAATGCTGAGTATTTGAGTTGTCCCAAATATAGAGACCCAATTCTCATTCACGTGTTCAGTAAAAAGGCTAAGGCCCTATTTCACTTTTCTTCTTCCAAGCTCCTTCTAGCTCATGACTATGGGGGGAGTGGTTGTCATGATAATCTTCAGCAACTATATACCAACTCTCTCTTAACCTTCATGCAATCCTTTAATCCATGGGTTTGATTTAGTGGGGAATTGCAATGTCTGTGTAATTCTCTTTCTATAAATATGGACTCTCCTTCTCCATTTTTCATTGCTGAGAATTACTCAAGTGTGAAGTTGAGAGCATATATAGAGCAAGTTATTACATAACCATCAGTGGAAGAAGTGTAATTAGCAAGCTAATTACAGAGATATAAGATTTCTTCTTGTTCTTCATTTTGAGTTCTATAAAAATTCCATTCTTGAATTACCAATTTCTTGATTATGCCAAGTTAAATTGTGATTGGGTTGTAGAACACTTATGTAGTTGTTATATAGACTTATTAACATGTTTAGTATACAATGCGGCTTGGTTACAGTTGAATTAGCGAAGAAAATTTGGTAGTTGGCTTGTTATCTGCCGAGGCTGGGAAGTCTCTGGACTGGAACGGGAGTCGCGCGGTCGGGCGTATCCCTAGTATAAATGGCGCGCGCCCGCGCCCCTCTACATATTATGTTGGTTGTTTTGTTGTGATATATGATTTATGGAGCATGCTAATACAACTTAGTTAAGTTTATTTCAATTCTTGATATACTAGTTATGTTTCCTTTCATATAATCATTCACCTATTTTGATTTCAAAAGAAAACTTGAGTTTTCAATATGAAAACTCGATAGACCATGTGTAACTTAAAATTCAAACTTAAAGGCATATTAGTGTGGTCTGATTTCATTTTTCATAAGCATGCAAGCAAGATGTATAGTGAGTGGAGTAGTTTAGCATACTAAATGACATTAATAACATGTTAATGGAAACTTAGAGTTCAAAATGGACATTGACTTATTATATTTGTTTTGATATTCTGATCTTGCAAGCATGGTAGTATGGTTTGAAATGCATGTCAGACATACTAACTTACGTATATGTATTTCATAACAAAGCATGATCATGTTAGACTTATTAGTAAGCTTTGCTAATGAAAATGCGAACTTTGAACGTGAATTTTAACGTGCTACTTTGAGAGTTAGAATCTGATATTTGTGAACATTTTTGATGATACTCTTAGACTCACTCATGTATCATAAATGTATATATACCATGCTTAGGTATTGTAATTCAAGTAAAGCATAAACGAAGCATATTTTCAAACCAAAACGATGTTAGATACACATATGTGATATGAATACTCACAAGCATGTCTAATATGAGTTATTGACTGCCTTATATGTTTAAGAAGCAAGCATGTTAGACTTTGTGGTTTCATAAACTTGAATGGCCTTAACTTGTTGAGATATTCAACTTGGAACCATGTTATGAAAGAAGGGGCCTAGATTGAACTTGAGAGATACAAAAGGACCCTTAACATGTTAATATATTTTATGTGTGTAAGGATGGGCAGGCTAGGCCAAGCAAGTGATTGCTCAGCCCTGGTTTAAACTGTTAGGTTTGCAATATTCATGAACGTAATCAAATTGCACAAAATAAGCGGAAGCGTGGAAAATTAGAATTTTAAAATTTTACAAACCATATACCCGGATCATCCTTTATGCACAATTATTAATTAAACGAAAAGATATGAAGAACAAGAATCATAACCTTGAAGATTCGAGCTTCCTCAGGTACAAGTTTACCTCCAATCCTTTTCGCGTTGAACTTGAATCCACCGGGTTTGGTTCCTTCCTTTGATCAACGTTAACCACCCAAGTGTTTGGCCTCTAGAGGTGATCCACCAAGAAAGAATAAAGATTTAAAAAGAGGGGTGTTTGGCAAAACCCTAGTTTTTCTATCTCTTATAGAAAGGGGTGTACTCTCCCAACTATTGGAATTACGTAGTCTATGAAAACGTTAACAACCACCTCACCTATAATAAGTCTCCTCTTATTTATAGATATGGGCAACCCTCCTTAACAATTAAGGAATTGAGTTTTATTTTAATTAATTAAATCTTTTAATTAATTAAGCTCTCAATCTTATTATGAATAATTAATTAAACTCTTTTAATTAATTAGCCTCCTAATTTTATTAGGATATATGAGAGTACTTTTATTAATTAATTCCCAAACTCCTTTAGGAATTAAATAATAATAATAGTAATAATAATAATAAGACTCCTCTTATTAATTTATATTTAATATTTCTAAAATATTAAATAATAAATATTAAGCTATTTAACTTATTCTATCACCATAGATTAAATTAAATATACTTAACTTATTATTATAATTATGCCATTAACTTCTTAAATAATTATTCTTCCTTTTATGGTGTGACCCTTTAGGTTCTCCATATTAAACCGGTTGTGAACAAATCAATTAGAACAATTTTAATCTTATTTAAATAAATAAATTAAACTAATAATTTATTTAAATAAATAATATTTATTCTACAATAGGGATAAGCCTCCCAAACGATCAACAACTTTTCTGATAATATAGATTTCAAAATTAATCGTAAAAGAAACTTTGAGTAAATAGTTACCGTACAATTCAATCCTTCCACCATACAATATCCCAATTCAATATAAGACATGGAATTACTGTCAAGTCTTATTTTATTTAATTATATGTATTTCGACTCTTAAATCCACAACTCAAAATAATGCAAATTAGAAACTCCGTTCTAATTTCATTCTGCCTTAGCCAAGGACTATTGGGTTGTCATTTATCGAATCACATAGGACATTTCTCTTCTTTTACTAGAAGTGGTAGATTCTTTATTGATCATACATTATCTCCATGTACAACTTATTATACCCAAGCATACCCTTTGATATACCCTAAGGGTCTTAAGGAATAAGTCAAAGTATAATTCATCATACATAAGATACTATGATGATCTCAAGTCCAAGGATCACTTGTACTACTATCACTACAAGAATTCCTATTGATAGGCAAGTAAAACTCCATTAGGTATTTCTTAGCGAGCCACGTTCAGTGAACTTATTCTCTAATAAGCACCTACATACTTGCTTTAGTGTGTCCACACAAATGATCATGAGATCAATCATCCTCATCCAATAAGCAAGCAACGTATGTACCAATCTATCTAGATTCACTAATCCCCAATTTAGTAATCCAACGATTGGGAACTATTTTAGTTTTAAGTTTTCTAA
The DNA here is from genome assembly GCA_016801055.1 of Panax notoginseng. Classification (NCBI taxonomy): domain Eukaryota; kingdom Viridiplantae; phylum Streptophyta; class Magnoliopsida; order Apiales; family Araliaceae; genus Panax; species Panax notoginseng. The sequence continues at coordinate 242,266,964 of CM029012.1, forward strand.
GAATTTAGATCTCATTAGAATGATCATCATCATTATTCTAAAAGCATTGCTTAAAACTATGAGTTTATCACATATTATAAAATAGCATCATGTAGATAATTAAAAGCCTTTAATAAATTAATACTTTTTATTAATAAATGAATAAGATTGTTACAAAGTATATGTTTTATCATCAAATATGATTGGCTTGTGTGCATACTACTTTCAATCTCCCACTTGCACTAAAGTCAATCGTCATGGTATCTCATACTCTTCTTCTCTAAGTGACGATTATCCTGTTGTTGGATAAGCTTCAGTTATTGGATATGTAATGTTGTTCTTGAGAGTTCACTATCTCTATAGTGATTTTCCATCTTTCAATGATTCTTTAATCAAATGAAAGTGTTGTAACACATGTTTAGATCCAAGATGAGACTTAGGAACTATTCCTAGTTTTGTAATGAACTTCATATCCAAACAATCAAGTTGTAGCTTCATTTATAGCTATATACTTTGTCTTTATCACTAAACCAACAACTCTTTGATGTTTGGAACCTTTCCAATTCACTGCACCACTGTTCAAGGTAACACTTTACCTTAAAGTGGATTTTCTGTCTTCTTGGTCTGTCTGAAAAACTTGAGTCTGTTAAGCCCTCTAGTTTTAATTTAGACTCACCATAAATTTTAATCACATCCTTAGTGTCGGTTAAGTACTTTAAGATGTTTTTCACTGTCTTATAGTGATCTTCTCCAGAATATGACCGATCAACGTCAGGTCTCGTATATTTCATTGCATACATGATTGTCACTAATGCGATCTCTCTTTTCAGGAGTCTATGGGGACTATTAAGAGAGATACACTCCATGGCTTATCAGCATGAGACATCTCTTGGAGTTTGCCATGCTAAATGACTTTAGCATCAAATGAATATACGTTCCTTAGATTAAGTCGAGCATCCTCTTAAATTTATCTATATAGATTTGTATCCCCAATTAAGATACTCTTCCCAAATCATTCATGGAGGAATGTTTAGACAACTTTATCTTTACTGATTCTAGCATTGGCATGTCATTCCTTATCCGTAGTATATCAACATATAATACTAGGAATGTCACGACGCTCCCACTGACCCTTTTGTACACACTAGGTTTATTCTTATTTGTGATAAAATCAAACTCTTTTAATTTGTTTCATCAAAACGAATGTTGCATTTTTAGAAGCTTGCTTCAATCCATTTCTCTGAGTGTCTACAACTCTTACCTCATCGTATGTAACTGGATCATCATCTTCTATGATACGTACATCATCATCATCATCCATGATGAATCCATACCTCCTAGGTATCTTCGGTATTATTCCAAATTTACGATTCGGTTGTGGTACAATAGTTCTATCTCAGGTTCCTCTTATTTGACTTATAATGTTTTGTGGTTCTTCAACTTTTCAAGATCTATTATCCTCCCACTAGCCCTTTCAATGATAAACACCTTTATCTTAGAAGGCAGCGAGTTTTGCAACAAACACCTTTTGCTAAGTAGGATTATAGAACATATACCCTAAACTTACTTTAGGATGTCCCACAAATCGACACTTGTCAAATCGTGTCCCAAGCTTATCCTTTGAAACCTTTTCACATAAGTTGGACAACCCCTTATCTTAACATACTTAAGATTAAGAATCTTCCCTATCCATAACTTTTATGGAGTCTTGGGGCCGGAATTTGAGGTTATCTTTTTCGTAGATATGCAACCATTTCTAGGACATTATCCCAGAAGGATACTGGAATGTCGGTAAAATTATTATGGACCATACCATGTCCAACAAAGTACGATTTTTCCTTTCAGATACATCAATCAATTATTTCGTATCAAGAGGCGTCTATTGTGAGAAAACCATTTGAGATGATCTAGAAACTTATTACACAAGTATTCCTTCCTTGATCAGATTAAAGAATATTAATACTTTGCCAATTTATTTCATTTCTGAATTCTTTGAACCTTTCAAATAATTCATAATTGTATTTCAACAAATACACACATTCAATTTCTTGAAAGATCATCTCCTTTTTCTTATTTTACTAGTTTGTTCAATTTACAAAATAATTTTTACACAAGTCAAGTATAGAAAATCTATTAAGTAATATTCCAGTTCTATGCAAAACATTATTATTATAAATAGAACAAAAATTGTTCTTAAATATAATACCAAAGATTTCATTGTCCAACAACAAAATGAAAATAATGTTTCTAACAAGAACTGGGATACAATAACAACTTATTGACTTAATAGATTTGCCTGTAGGCATTGCTAAAATATAATTTTCTATGGCTAATGCAGCAACCTTTGCTTCATTTACCAGACATAGGATTACTTATCCTTTGTTTAGCTTTGTACTTCTGCTTGGTCCTTTCATAAATCTATATTTATGATAACCAAAGCCGATATCCAATACCCAAGTAGAACATTGACTTAAAGAAAAATTTATTTCAATCATGAACAAAAACGATATTTGTAACCGAAACTTCACTAAGCTTCTTTGGTTAGCCTCTATAAGATGTTTCTCGCAGTTTCTTTCTAGTGTCCAGGCTTATTGCAGTGGAAGCAAACTCCTTTGCTATCCTTATCAGCTTTGTTCTTATTATCCTTTGTTTTTGCCTTTCTATATACCTTCTTTGAATCATTCTTCTTTTCAGAAGATCCTTTGGCCCCTACAAATAAGACATGGTCTTTCTTGGTTAGAAAGTGACTCTCAACATTTTTCAACATGTTAAGCAAATCAGCGAGGCTGATATCTAGCTTGTTCATATAAAAAATTCACAACAATTGTGAAAGGAGTCCGGGAGTGAGTACAAGATCAAATCTTAGCTCAACTCTCCAGCCATGATAAAACCTATTGTCATAATTGTTAAATCAAATTGATCATGATAAGGACTTTTGTCTATATTGTAGTGTCGTTGGTCATCCTAGATCGGAAGAGCTCCTTAGATATTTGATATCTATCTGCCCTACTTTCCTCACCATCAACTACTTTATGTGTAGGAGTATAGTAGGAGCATCCATAGTTTCATGCTGACGCTGAAGCTCGTTACTCATGGATGTGAGCATGATGCATTGAGCCAACTGTGAATCATCTTGCCACTTTCTAAAAGTAGCAATCTCTTCCTCAGAGGCATTGTCTGCAACCATTGCAGGGATAGGCGTATTAAGGACATAAGATAGCTTTTTAGGCGTGAGAACTTTTCTCAATTTTCTTAACCAATCCGTTTAATATGGTCCAGTTAAATAGCATCTAATATGCTTCACAGTGATAGTAATTTAGACACTGTAAAATTTTATAAATAAATTTGTAATTAACAACATTTTAGCAAATATTCCTTTATTAATTACCAAAATAAATTAAGTCTTGTTTTAAATTGGTATCTCTCACTATTTTCTTCAAACTATATAACCCTCAATATATATAGTTCGGTAATATCTAATTAAAGATATGCTAGTAAGAATAAGAATCTCATTTCAAATGTATATAGCCTTGTGGCGACACAACAAATTATATATAAATAAATAGGTAGACAACTCTTGTCAATTATATCAACTATGCAACTCTTTGTATTTTGCCTCTTAGATTATTTTGATCAAGTGGCGGCACATCCGAGTCAAAATTATTCAAGTTAAGTCCAACCTAGCACTCCATATATTCAAAAAAGAAAAATATTGTCCTTGTGGTGACACAACAAAATAACATTGTTTAATTTTCTTTATAAGTATCAAATGTGATAAAATTAACATCTCAAAGAATTAAGATAAGCCTTGTAGTGACACAACAAACTTATAATAATTAATTGATACTCTATTATTTTTATCATGCTAGAAGGCGACGTTCGATATTCCAAATATCATTGAACGCTTAGGACTTAATATAAAATATTTGAGGGGTTTGCATGTTATTAATTTGTCTCATCTTGTTTAGCGCGCATGCACATATATATCTATAAAATACGCGTCATATTAAGGAACATGCGAAGCATGTTTGCATATTATATAATATATAGTATAAGCATGCACATATAGAATATTATATTCTACCCGGATTGATTATGGATTTTTATTCTAGTTTGGTTCACTAGAGCCACCAAGTGAACCAAAAGGTCAAACCCTAGGGGTGCAAGAATTAATATTTAAATATAACTATTACATTTAAACCTGGGCTCCATTACAAACGGGTCTTCAAGCCCTCCTTACTCCTTGATCTCTAATTCTTCAAAATTAAATTCTAACTATTCTTATTACAAAACTATTTAAAATAAATAGAAACCTTGATCAGCAATCAAGAGGAAGTACATACGAGAGAGATATAATTTACATTAAAAAAATTAGAGAAGACGAGGTACACAGACCTCATTTAATAAAACACATACATTCATGTATCCAACTAAAATAAAATCTAATCGCATTGGTCAATAGACCATAATCAATCTCATTTATTATCATACACATCTACATATCCATTAATAAATAACATTCATCTCATGAATAATAAACATTCAATATATATATATATATATATATATATATATATATATATATATATATATATATATATATATATATATATATATTGATATCATTTAATGGGCAAATTTAGTTAGTATAAAATCTAATTTTGAATCAAAATAAACTCCTTTATTTTAATCCAAATTTAAATCAAAATAAACCTCTTTTATTTTAATTTATCTAATTTTAAATAAAATAAACTATTTTATTTTAATCAAAATCTTTAATCAAAATAAACTTATTTATTTTAATTAATTATGGAATCCAATTCCAAGTTGAAAAAAAACTCATTTATTAAAGGAAACACGGATTCTCTTTCCTATTCACAAATAAACTCCTTTATTTTGAATAATATGAAATCTTATTTCATATCTAAATTAACTTCTTTATTTAAGGAAACATGGATTCATTTTCCTATTCACAAATAAACTCCTTTATTTTATGAAACATAGAATCCAATTTCAACTCCAATTAGTTATCATGGAATCTAATTCCAACTCTATTTAGTTAGCATGAAATCTAATTTTAAAATTAAAATAATTTTTATTTTAAGATTAAAATAAACCTTTTATTTTAAGATTAAAATAAACTTTTTGTTTTAATTATAAAATTATTAAGAATATATATATATATATATATATATATATATATATATATATATATATATATATATATATATATATATATATATATATATACCGAAATCGTATCACATTATATATAATAAATAGGTGTTGTAACATTCAATATGACTTGGGAGTTATTCAGTAATCAAAGTACAGTAACATTCCACTAGTATATCTCTTATATATATACTCTCAAGTAATTCGGAACAAGACCACGTGAATCAAGCAGCGAAAAAAATGTTTTCGCGTTTTTTTTAAAATAAATTTTATACAAAAAACTTATGCCCAATTAAATTGTTCTAAACACATATAAATATACATATCGAATCAAAACAATTAATAATTTGCATAAAGGTTTGGCTTTGATACCACTATTAGGTTTGTAATATTCATGAACGCAATCAAATTCACAAAATAAGCGGAAGCGTGGAAAATCAGAATTTTAAAATTTTACAAACCATATACCCGGATCATCCTTTATGCACAATTATTAATTAAACGAAAAGATATGAAGAACAAGAATCATAACCTTGAAGATTCGAGCTTCCTCAGGTACAAGTTTACCTCCAATCCTTTTCGCGTTGAACTTGAATCCACCGGGTTTGGTTCCTTCCTTTGATCAACGTTAACCACCCAAGTGTTTGGCCTCTAGAGGTGATCCACCAAGAAAGAATAAAGATTTAAAAAGAGGGGTGTTTGGCAAAACCCTAGTTTTTCTATCTCTTATAGAAAGGGGTGTACTCTCCCAACTATTGGAATTACGTAGTCTATGAAAACGTTAACAACCACCTCACCTATAATAAGTCTCCTCTTATTTATAGATATGGGCAACCCTCCTTAACAATTAAGGAATTGAGTTTTATTTTAATTAATTAAATCTTTTAATTAATTAAGCTCTCAATCTTATTATGAATAATTAATTAAACTCTTTTAATTAATTAGCCTCCTAATTTTATTAGGATATATGAGAGTACTTTTATTAATTAATTCCCAAACTCCTTTAGGAATTAAATAATAATAATAGTAATAATAATAATAAGACTCCTCTTATTAATTTATATTTAATATTTCTAAAATATTAAATAATAAATATTAAGCTATTTAACTTATTCTATCACCATAGATTAAATTAAATATACTTAACTTATTATTATAATTATGCCATTAACTTCTTAAATAATTATTCTTCCTTTTATGGTGTGACCCTTTAGGTTCTCCATATTAAACCGGTTGTGAACAAATCAATTAGAACAATTTTAATCTTATTTAAATAAATAAATTAAACTAATAATTTATTTAAATAAATAATATTTATTCTACAATAGGGATAAGCCTCCCAAACGATCAACGACTTTTCTGATAATATAGATTTCAAAATTAATCGTAAAAGAAACTTTGAGTAAATAGTTACCGTACAATTCAGTCCTTCCATCATACAATGTCCCAATTAAATATAAGATATGAAATTACTGTCAAGTCTTATTTTATTTAATTATATGTATTTCGACTCTTATATGCACAACTCCAAATAATGCAAATTAGAAACTCCTTTCTAATTTCATTCTGTCTTGGTCAAGGACTACTAGGTTGTCATTTATCGAATCACATAGGACATTTCTCTTCTTTTACTAGAAGTGGTAGATTCTCTATTAATCATACATTATCTCCATGTACAACTTATTATGCCCAAGCATACCCTTTGATATACCCTAAGGGTCTTAAGGAATAAGTTAAAGTATAATTCATCATACATAAGACACTATGATGATCTCAAGTCCAAGGATCACTTGTACTACTATCACTACAGGAATTCATATTGACAGGCAAGTAAAACTCCATTAGGTATTCCTTAGCGAGTCACGTTTAGTGAACTTATTCTCTAATAAGCACCTACATACTTGCTTTAGTGTCTCCACACAAATAATCATGAAATCAATCATCCTCATCCAATGAGCAAGCAACGTATGTACCAATCTATCCGGATTCACTAATCCCCAATTTAGTAACCAACGATTGGGAACTATTTCAGTTTTAAGCTTTCTAAGAATTTAGATCTTATTAGAATGATCATCATCATTATTCTAAAAGCATTGCTTAAAACTATGAGTTTATCACATATTATAACAGCATCATGTAGATAATTAAAAGTCTTTAATAAATTAATACTTCTTATTAATAAATGAATAAGATTGTTACAAAGTATATGCTTTATCATCAAATATGATTGGCTTGTGTGCATACTACTTTCATGAACTGAGAGTCGTGCGGCCGCGTCTCCTTAGTACAAATTAGGCGCAGCCGCCCCATTCTGAAGACTTGTAAAGTGACTTCTATGATTTCTGAAGTATGTAGCATGCTAGTATAACTTCATTATGCTTATTTCTATGCATGACACGCTGACAGAGGTAGCCTTGCATGTTAACACCTATCTTAGCTTGAATTGACAAAGTGTTTTAAAATAATGAAGTCTAATGGTAGTTCCGAGCTACGTAATAACATAAGTCTAAGATTTCATGATTGAGTCGTGTGTGTACACTTGGACTATATATCAAGATTATTTATCGAATATGTTTAACTAATGGGCATCCTATACTTATAAAATACTATAAATAGGATTTGAAAGTATTGATTTCTTAACAAAGATAATCTACGCTTAAGGCAAGTATCTGAACTATTCTTTACATTATGCAAGTATCCTAACTCTTGCATTACTTTATTCAGCGGATATTGTAAGCAAACCTTATGTTATATTACTTTCTCGTTCAAATGAGTTAGTATGTAAACTCTTGAGAAAACTATTATTCATGTTGAACTTGGTATTGTTCTTGAATATTGTGAAAGGGTCTATGTTATTGATTCGACTAGACTATATGCATGTTTATAAACCTGTCCAAACCAATTGATTGGTGCGGAAATCTTGAAAACTGAGTTGAAAAACCCTTATGGTAAGGGGAGTGTATGTTCTTGGAAACCCCAACACATGAATGGTTTATTATTGTGGTGTTATGCATAACTTAGAGTATTGTAGACTGATCATCTATAGTACTTGATTCTTTTGGGTTATCAGTTTAATATTGGTAATTCTAGTAGATGTTCAATAGTCCTTAGTGTCTGCTCAATATAAATTATTTATCCAGTTGGATACATTGAAAGTCATTGAATTCATATATATTTGTTAATTTATATTGAATTATATTTTTTATTCCAAGAATTGTTGATATTCATTATTCATGATATTATTTTGAAACTCTGAACTATCTTAGAGATGATACTTCGATATTTCAAACTCGTGTTATAAAACTCTTTACCCTTGTTGTATATTACATGCTGGGCAATTTGTGCTCATCCTTGCTTAATTAAAACATTTCAGTTAAGGCGGAACAGGGAAGTATCTTTAGGAAAGACAAGGGCAAGGGCAAGGCTACTGACTAGCTTGTTCCTTTATGTTAAAATTTATATGTTGTATTAAGACTATCTTCAGGCTATGTTTAAGCTTCAGTAGGAATATGTAATAAGTCTTTATTCGATATTATTATGTAATCTTTTAAGTACTGTAAGTTGCGAAACTTGGGGGAATAATTATAATAAATCATTATATATTATTCTAAATTAGATATTCCGTTGTGAATGTGCAATTTTAGTTATTATGGTATTACCATGAGAACATGATGAACCGAATTCGAGTGACCAAGTGGGGGTCCGAATTCGGGGGCGTCACAGGTTGGTATCAAAGCTGTAGTTATAAACCTTAGAAGTGAATGTCCTTAGATTATAACTCACGAGAACTTATAAGTTAGAAAGGAGATAAAACTCATTTAGAGTTTTCCGTGAGAGACTTAGTGTGTTATGAAATGTAACTTCATTTTATACAATGACCTTATGTTTATTTAACATTCTGATGGAGTTGTTGTTTGTCTTATCTTATGTTGGTGATTGTTAGATGACTGATATGGGAGGACCTAGCCGAGTAGTAGAGGAGGAGCTGCATGATATTCACGTAGTCTATGAGGCGCCCTTGATAGCAGAGCCTATTTCAGTAGTGGCCCTTGTCGATGACGATGATGAGGAGGAAGAGATGGGGCCATTACCCGAGGAGTCTGACCCTGAGGAGGAGCTTGTGGAGGAGGAACCCGAGCCCATGGAGGACTCTGATGAGGCTACTTTCGAGGATCGGATGTTGGGAGAGTATGAAGAGCAGATTTTGGAATTAGGATGTAGAGTCGAGGAGCTAAAGACTGAGTCTCTTGAGAGGCAATTAGTGATGCAGGAGATGGAGATGGAAATTACTCACTGTAAGGAGGCAGGGATCCAGATGGGGACCTTGTTTCACCGATCGGTGGCGAGAAACATTGAGTTGGCAGAGAAGCTAGAAGAAATGGAGTAGAGGGTTTTGAGTGAGAATACGGAGAAAGAAGTTCTCCGAACTTAGTTAGAGATGGAGGTGATGGATAGGATTCACTTCGAGGAGAAGTGGGACGAAGCCAATGATTGGGTGGATGATCTAGAAGATGAAGTACGGTGCAAAAGGAGGAAGATGAACAAGATGGGCTATGCTCTATACACGTCCATGGAAAGGTTAATCAATGGGGTAAATCACTACCCAGCCGAGCAAGGACAGGCATGACATACCATAAGTCAGGATATGGTGGTACACATTACGCAGAAGGAATATCAGAGCGCCGTGGAGCGTGGGATGTTAGATTGAGTCTAGAGGATGAAGTCTAGCAATTGTAGTATTTTATTTATGTGTTGTTTAATATGTTGTTGTAATTTCAGTCTTTTGTGTAAAATGTGAGAAGATGGAAACCCCAACTTTTGAAAAGTGTTAGAGGGGTAGTAAGCTAGTGTTGTTCCCGTCTTTTGTGATAATAGGGGTTATGTGTTATCATTTATACCAGTATGCTAGAAAAGAACATGTGTTATAACCATTTTGGTATATGAATATAAATGGTCCTATTTCAGAAACATATTTTAAACCTTCAGTTCTTTTCAATTGAGAAATTTCTAAACATGATAATTAGATAATAAAATGAAAAATTTTATGATGCAGAAAATGCCGCCTAGATGTAGAATAAGTATCCAAGAAGAGTCAGTTAATGATGATAGAGGACCAGTAGATCCGATACAGAGACTTATAGATTTATTGGGAGAAGCTCTATTGGGAGAAGCTCTAAGGGGAAGAAATGAACTCAAAAGAGCAGTACTCCTTACTAGAATAACGCTGAACGAACTTGCACCGTATAGCAACACTCAAGATATCAAAATACTCACAAGAATACACTCGATATAGAGAGGGAAATAGAGAGAAACTTGTGTTTCTAGTGTGATTTTCAATTCTAACCTAAGCACCCTATTTATAGGAAAATGCTTAGAACACCAAAGCAGAAAATTTAATATAATATTAATATATTTATCAAATTTTCCTTAGCTCACCTCTAGACATCTGATCTCAGCCCATTTATATCACATGTTAACCCACTTAAATGCCAAAAAACGTTTTTCTTCAAAATAATAAATAAAACTTCCAAAAATCAATTATTTCGGAACTTCAGAACTTCAATAATTCATAATAAATAGCTCTTTTATCAGAAAATTCGAATCTCGCAAGTTTTTATAGGAAATTCAATTCTCTACAACTTTGCAGAAGAAAGTTTTTCCAAATTCTAAACAAAAATTGACCGAAATCCACAAACGGGCGATTTTATAGTCAATAATAAATTTTCGGTCAAGAATTGTGTCCACCAACACACAAAACATGTGTTAATCATTTAATGCCACAAAAATACTCTTCCTCCTCATATACTCATATATCCCACATTTATTGTCAAAATATCACCATCAATATATTATTAAAATAATATATTTAAATGAATTATTTTATCAGAAAAAGATAAAATATTAATTTTCAACAATTGTCACATTAAAAAATTTTTCCATCTATATCCACATAAAATCAATATTTTCCTCATTATATAAATCAATAATTAATTATACACAAATAATATTACAGAATCACAGTACTGGCAATCAGGCCGTTCCCAGGAAAGAGGGGGCTTTCCAATAAGGATCTCTTCATTACTGGCGCGAAATTAGATGATCAAACCTCTCCTTAGACAGAACTTTTTAGACATTGCCAATAATATTATCTAATAATATTATTCAGATAATATGAATTATTGCTCCGATAATAGAAAATACTGTGTAGTGACAATTATTAAAACAACAGTAATATAAAATATCAACGCAGCAATTATTGAATCAATAAAATAAAATACTGAACAGTAATTACTGTAACAATTATTGAGTAATGCCTTCTTACGTAAAAATTAATAATTGGTGCAATACCGTGTGCTACTGTGCAACAACGCGTATTACTGTATTTTAACCACCGGGTATTCCAACAGTGTTAACGGTAACAACTACGCCGTTATTTATAAACAACTTACTCTCGTCGTTTTCTTCATCCAATCGCTTTCCGTTATGGGGCCCACAAAAGACTGCGCCGTCGTACGAATATTCTCCGACAGTAAGAATATTCCACGACCAAGCGAATATTCCCCGACAACAATGAATATTTTATAACTACTTGTGTATTTTGGAAAAAAAAATTCATATATCACCCTTAACTTTAACATTTATCAATTTAACCATTTACTAAATAGTAATTATAAGAAAAATTGAATACTTTTATTTCATAAAATTTGGGGTCTTACACACACACACACACACACATAAAATACGTGTCATACTAATTGACATGCGAAGCATGTTGTATTATATATATATATATATATATATATATATATATATATATATATAGTATAAGTATGCACATATAGAATACTATATTATACCCGAATTGATTATGGACTTTTTTTTAGTTTGGTTTACTAGAGCCACCAAGTAAACCATGAGGTCAAACCTAGGGTGCAAAATTTAAATTTAAATTTAAATAAAACTATTACATTCAAATTTCGGGCTCCATTACAAACGGGTCTTCATGCGCTCCTTGCTCCATGATCTCTAATTCTTCAAAATTAATTCTAACTATTCCTATTACAAAATTACTTAAAATAAATAGAAAAATTGATTAGCATTTAAGGAAAAGTACATATGAGGGAGATAGAGTTTACATTAAGAAAAAAATTATAAAATACGAGGTACGCAAACTCTATTTAATAAAATCGATACATTCATGCATCCAACTAAAATAAAATCCAATCACATTGGTCAATAGTCCATAATCAACCCCATTTATTATCATACATATCAACATATTCATCAATAAATAATATTCATCTCATGAATAATAAATTCATTTCATATATTCATCGATATCAATTAAATGGGCAATTAAAAGTTTACTAGAAATCCAATTTTGAAACGAAATAAACTCCTTTATTTTAATCAAAATTTAAATCATAATAAAATTCTTTATTTTATTTTATCTAATTTTGAATAAAAATAAACTCCTTTATTTTTAATCAAATTCCAAATCAAAATAAACTCCTTTATTTTAATTAACATGGAATCCAATTTTAAGTACAAAATATGCTCTTTTATTTTAACTTAAAATTGCTGGAAAAATAAAATATGTTGAATCATATTCCTTATCAAAATTAAACATTTTAATTTTAGAAAATATAGAATCTATTCCATATGTGAATAAACTCCTTTATTCTAGGAAATATGGAATCATATTTCTCATGTGAATAAACTCTTTTATTCAAGCGAACATGGAATCTAATTCTAAGTTAAAATAAAACCTTTATTTTTAATCATATTTTAAATCAAAATAAACATTTTATCTTAATTGAAATAATTAGAATAAAAATAAAATAAAATAAAATAAAATTCAAATTCTAGTGTTGGGCACGGCCGTGCCCTAAATGAACTGGGACACGGCACGGTTGCGCTGTAACCCCAAAAACATTTTCTGGGTTAAGGCACGGTCGCACTGTGTAGCAGAATCAGAAAAAAAAATTATTTGCCTAGAAAATTCTATCCAATCGCATACCATACATACATGGAATCATCAAGATCGATAACTAGCACAAAGTTAGGCTCTGATACCACTGTTAGGTGTGTATATAGCGCGATAATGTAATCAAATTACATAAAAGGTACAGAAGCGCGATAAAATTGATTTTAAAATTTTTCATACTAACCATCACCATGATCATACTTTATACATAATTATCAATTAATAGAAATGAGAAGGAGATCATATTCATACCCTTGTAGAAACTAGCTTCCTCAGGTACGAGTTCACATGCAATTTATTTTCACGTTCAACTTGAATCCACCGGGTTTGATTCCTTCCTTTGATCAACATTAGCCACCCAAATGTTTGGCCTCTAGAGGTGATCCACCAAGAAAGGACAAGTATTCAAGAAGATGGGTGTTTGGCAAAACCTAGATTTTATCTCTATAAAATTATGTGTACTCTCCAAACTCTTAGAATTGTCATTAACCCCAAATAAAAACAAGACTCCTCTTATTTATAGATGTGGGCAACCCTCCAAAATAATTTAGGAATTTAGTTTTATTTTAATTAATTAATAGGCTCCTAATCTTATTAGGAATAATGATTAAACTCTTTTAATTAATTAGCCTCCTAATCTTATTAGAAATGTCTGAGAGTACTTTTTATTAATTAATTCTCAAACTCTTTCAGGAATTAAATAATAATAGTAATAAGACTCATCTTATTAATTTATATTTAAAATTTTTAAAATATTAAATAATAAATATTAAGTTATTTAATTTATTCTATCACCATGGATTAAATTAAATACACTTAACTTATTATTACGATTATATCATTTACTTCTTAAATAAATATTTTTTTCTTTTATGGTGTGACCCTTTAAGTTCTCCATATTAAACCGGTTGTGAATAAATCAATTACAACAATTCTAATCTTATTTAAATAAATAAATTAAACTTTTAATTTATTTAAATAAATAACATTTATTATATAATAAGAATAAGACTCTTTAGCGATCAACGACTTTCTAGATAATATAGATTTTAATAATAATTATAAAAGAACACTTGTGTAAATAGTTACCGTACAATTTAATCCTTCCGCCATACAATATTCCAATTAAATATAAGACATGAAATTACTGTCAAGTCTTATTTTATTTAATTTTATGTATTTTGATTCTCAAATGCACAACTCCAAATAATGCAAATTAGAAACTTCTTTCTAATTTCATTCTGCCTTAACCAAACAATCCAGATCACTCAAAGACACCCTAATACACAACTTTACCCAACAAATTACAACATATAACATAAGATCGCATGATTTCGAAATTTTAGGGTTTATACCTCTTTTACACTTTGATTCTTGAATCTGACCTTTGATCCTGATCTTGGAAAGTTAAAGGATGATATTAGCTTAACACTTGACTCTCTTTCACTCCAACTCTCGAAATTTTAGAGAGAGAATAGACTAGGCAATAATGAGAAAATAAAGTAAGCTTTTTCTTAATTTTAATCTCTTAGACTTTTAATCCATAGTCACAATTGATGCTAGGTGGCAAGGAATTATGATATTGGTGAGATATAGTCACATGGGAGATTTAGAGTTGGTGAGATATAGCAAGATTTACACTCCAACCTAATAAAGAATTGAAAAAGGGCAAAATGGTCATTTGATTTATAAATTTAATGCAAATTGGTCCTCTGATACAACCCTTAGGGTTTGACCCTTAGGGTTAAAACCTAAGGTTCTAAAAATTTAATTTTTCTAGGATTTTCAAAATTAGGTTTTCAAAATAGAAAATTAATATTTCTAAATTATAATTAGGATTCTATAATTATATTAAGATTTCCTAATCATAAATTCAATCTTGCTAATTAGGATTTATATTTCCTTTATTAAATTAAAATTACCTAATTACCCATTAGGGTTTCAAATTTACAACTTAAGGTTTCTAATAATTAGGGTTTCTAATTATTAGAATTCTAATTAATCATTAGAGATATCCCTAATTAAATTTGTAATTAATACCCAAAAGCCTTATACATAGCATTTAAATTCTCAAATTAGGGTTTCAAAAATTCGAATTATGGTTTCAAATTCCCGGAACTGACATTAAGATTTTCAGAACCGGTTTTAGGGTTTCTTATTAATCAATAGAATTTTCAAATTAAACGTTGACGTTCTTAATATAATAATAGGGTTTGCCATAGATACAGGTTATTTGGTCAAACCTTGACCCTTAACCACATATTGTACATATATACGACCATATATACAGAACATATACACTTATACCCTTAATCCTGAATAATTTACCACAAAAATTTTTAAATTCACAAAATTGCTTCTCGAAAATCTCAAATCCATTCACTTATTTTCTGTCTAGGTTTATTATTTAGCCTTAATTAAATATTTTAAGATTTTATAAATATCCAAATTCTCGGGTTGTCACATATATAGTATACGGTAATATATATATATATATATATATATATATATATATATATATATATATATATATATATATATATATATATATATATAACTTTTAACTTACTTTTATGATATATATTCTAAACATACTTTTATGCATATATAGTATAATAATATATATACATAGGTATTCAAGATTTATGAATACATGCATGCAAAAATATTTTTGCCCAACTTTGTTTTTTGAAAAGAATAGGATCTCCTTGACATGAATTTTATATGAATTAATTTATTTAACACTTTACATTTAAATTATCAAGGTCAATAAAAATTAATTCAAGTAAAAAAAATTTAGATGAAATAAGAAGATAAAATAATTGAATAATTAAATAATTACATATTTAATTAATTACAATATAATTGTTATCATCAAAATATATGAAATAAAATTATACCTATCAATCTCCCCCTTTTTGATGATGACAATTATAAAAATATTTTTATCTTTTAAGACGCTCCCCCTTAAACTATGAATATTTTAATTCCATTCACATATCAGTTTATATAACAGTTATATCCAATCTCATGGCAGTTTTCATAGCAGTTTATATGACAGTTTATATCCATTCACATAGCAATTATATCCATTCACATGGTAGTTTGTATTCAATCTCATGGCAGTTGATATAATAGTTATATCAATTCGTAATATTTTTCTTCTCCCCCTTTGTCATCATAAAAAAATGATGGGTTTTAAAGGAAAGAGTTAAACCGGCAGAAAGTATTGATTTAATGAACCTGCACAGAGTGTTAGTAACCAAATATAGATAAAACTATCAAGGATATGTCAATTAGTAGCAGTAGGGTTAGTAGTAGGAGAGAGGGGTTTAGGGGAGTTAAGTTTACAATCATCCGAATAGTTAGACAAATTGGTCAAACAGTTAGATGTCCTCTAGATTTAGAGGAGTGAAGTGAGAAAAGTTAGAAATGGTGCCATCAGGATCTTCTTGTTGAGGAACAGGAGCAGTGGAGTCAACAGTGGTATTAGTGTTAAACGAATAAGGACTCATCAGTAGGCTATTGTTCTCTATTAAAAAGCATAACACAGACTTAACAGTAAGTAAAGATAGTTGAACATCTTCTAACTTTTCTAAAAATAGAGTTTGGTTATGTAGAAGAAGTTGGTTCATACGGTTAAGTGAATCAATTTTTGTGGCTATGCTGATGTTGGTTTCAAGAATCTCATGATCAATGGGTTTAAAAATAATAACTGACTGAGGTGGTAGATATAAGTGGGATACAATGTTGCTGGTGGGAACGAGTTGGGACTGATGGTTGGACAAAGGAATGTTCAGATAATTGAAAACATGTGTGAGTAGTAGACAAAAACTAAGACAATTATTTTGAAAGCAGAATTCAAAAGATGACACGAAGAAGTAGACGAAATTATAGGGCATTCACTCATTTAAAATACTTCTTATGATTTCCAAATCAAATGGCATCATTTTTCGATCATCTCTCACAAGCATGAAATTGTTTCTCAAAAAATTTCCCAAAAACTGACACTCAGCAATGAAAAATTCTAAACCAATCTTGCAAGGATAATCAAATAAGAGTGTTGGCACCATTTGATCAGTTACAACAGACAGATTGTGCTTAAACAACATACATTCCTCTACAGAGATACCAGATGGAAGGAGATAAGAGTTGACCCTAAGCAGTTCTAAAGTGGAAGGATGTAATTGCAGTGTATGGACAAGAAATAGTTCATCAATTATGTAGGTTTGACCTTGAATGCAGGTGGTGATGCTCTTTAATAAACCAGAAGAAATATATAGCATGCTTAACTCAATTCTTAATTTGCAAAATCTTTCAGAGTTTAGTGCTTTAGTGAATATATCAGCTATATTTAATTTAGTGTCAATATGTTCTAGTTTATTAATTCTGTTATTAACATGATCACGTAAAAAATGATGCCTAATGTCTATATGCTTTGACCTAGCAAGCAGAACTGTATTTTTATTAAGATTGATAGTGCTTGTATTATCACATAGAATTGACACACAGTCAAATTTCAAGTTATAATCAGCAAGGGTCTGTTTCATCCACAGTTTTTGAGCACATGACCGTGCAGCAACAATATACTTAGCATCGATGATTGAAATTGATACTGAGTTTTGTTTCTTAGAGAACCAAGAAACTAAACATCCTCCTAGAAACTGACAGGTACCACTGGTACTTTTTCAATCAACATTATGACCTGTATAGTCAGAGTCTAAAAAACATACAAGACTAAATGGTTGATCCTTAGGATACCATTGACCTAATTCAGCAGTTCCTTTAAGATACCGAAAAATTCTTTTTACTGCGGTCAGGTGAGACTCTTTATGATTAGCTTGAAACATGGCACATTTACAAACACTAAACATAATGTCAGGTCTACTAGCAGTTATGTATAATAGACTTCCGATCATTCCTCTATATTTTTTTGAGTCAACCAATTTTCAATTTTCATCAGCAATTAATTTATCCGTAGTTGTCATAGGAGTGTTAAGAGGTTTTGTAGATTCTAAGCCAAATTTCTTGATCATTTCTTTACAGTATTTAGACTGAGATATATGAATACCTTTTTCTCCTTGTTTGATTTGCAATCAAAGGAAGAAGTTTAATTGTCCCATCATACTCATTTCAAATTCTTTACTCATACTTTAAGAGAAATCATTACACATAGTAATGTTAGTATAACCAAAAATAATATCATCAACATATATTTGAATTACCAGAATATCATTATTTTTATTCTTAGTAAATAAAGTAGTATCAACAGTTCCCCGTTTAAAACCATCTTTCAACAAAAATTTACTCAGTCTTTCATACCAAGCTTTGGGGCATGTTTTAAACCATATAAAGCTTTATGTAATTTATAAACATATTTAGGATTACTAAAATCTTCAAAGCCAGGAGGTTGTTTGACATAAACTTCATCTTCTATAACTCCATTTAAGAATGCAGATTTGACATCCATTTGAAAAAAATTGAAATTTTTATGGCATGCAAATGCTAATAACATACGAATAGATTCAATTCTAGCAACAGGAGCATATGTTTCATCATAGTCAATACATTCCATTTGATTATACCCTTGTGCAACTAATCTTACCTTATTACGTACAACAGTTCCACTTTCATCAAGTTTATTATGAAACACCCATCAAGTTCAAATGATTGAAACATCTTTGGGTTGTGGGACTAACTCCTATACTTTATTTCTAGTGAATTGTTCAAGTTCATCTTGCATAACCATTATACAGTCTTCATCAAGTAAGGCATCTTTTATATTTTTAGGTTCAATTTGAGACAAGAAAGATAAGTGACCAACTAGATTATGTGCTTGTGATCTAGTGATAACCCTTTTATCAATGCTACCAATAACATTTTCTATGGGATGAGTTTTAATAACGTGATATTCTTTGGGCAAATCATTCAACTAAGGATTTGGGTTTTCAAGGGGATTCTCATCAATAGGTGGAGATGCATTATCTAGTTTTGGTTCTTCCATATTTTTAAGAATGTCTTCAATGATAACATCATTATCAACAAGCTCTTTATATTTTGGAGGAGACTAAGTTTCATCAAAAGTCACATTCATTGATTCTTCCACAACTAGATTTCTTTTGTTGAAAACTTTGTATGCTTTACTATTAAGAGAGTATCCAAGAAATATTCCTTCATCAGATTTGGGATCAAATTTCAATAAATGTCATTTGATGTTTAGAATAAAACATTTGCTCCCAAAAACACGAAAATAGTTTATTTTTGGAATTCTTTTGTAATAATGCTCATAGGGAGTTTTGAGAAAAATATGTCTTAATAAATCTCAAATGTAATATGTTGTTGCCACAGTTTCAGCCCAGAAATACTTTGGAAGACAGTATTCATTCAACATGGTATTAGCCATTTCTTGCAAAGAACAATTTTTTCTTTCAACTACACCATTTGACTGAGGTGTATAAGGAGCAGAGAAGTTCTGACTTATACCGTTCTCTTCACAGAACATAATGAAATAAGAATTGTCAAATTCTTTTTCATGATTAGATCGAATATAAACAATAGAACTCCTTTGTTGATTTTGAATCTTTTTACACAGGGTAGAAAAAGAATTAATAGCTTCATTTTTAAATTTTAGAAAATCAACCTATGTAAATCGTGAATAATCATCAACCAAAACTAGAATGTATACAACACCACCCATGCTATATTTAGGGATAGGTCCAACAAGGTCCATGTGTAACAATTCTAAGGGTCGAGAGGTTGACACAGTGAATTTGGGTTTACGTGATGCATGAATTTGTTTTCCTAATTCGCAAGCTTCACAGATGTGATCTTTAAAGAATTTCAATTTAGGAAGACCACGGACATGTTCTTTAGAAGAAATATTATTTAAAAGTTTCATGTTGGTGTGTCCTAGTCTGCGATGCAATAGCCAAGGATCCTCATTTGCAGATACAATACAAATGTTATCTAAATGGGAGTATGCATCTAAGTCACAAGTATACACATTTTGATATCTAGGACAAACTAAAATCAATTTACCAGCTTGATCAAAGATATAGCAATTATGTGTACTAAATGTTATTTTAAAACCACTATTACAGAGTTGACTAATAGACATAAGATTATACATGAGTGCAGTGACTAACTGAACGTTGGAAATGGTTATGTGATTATTACCAACACATCCAACTCCAATTATTTTACCTTTATTGTTATCTCCAAAAGTTACCTCACCAAAGTCTGTAGCTTGCAGATTTTTCAATTTTGTTTTATCGCCAGTAATGTGTCTTGAGCAGCCACTATCAAGATACCATTTTCTTTTATTTAGATCAGCTGTAAGACATACCTTTAATATATGTACTAATTTTACAGGTTGGTACCCTTTAATAGGAACGGTCCTTAGGGTGAGTTTTCCATTTTGTATAAGGAGCATTAGAAGCTTCCTTTACAAAACTTGGCATAGGATACTCAATTTTAGTAGAAAAAAGCATTCAATGAGTAACTGGATTATGAGAAGTATGATAATGTTGTTTATGAAATTCTCTTCTTGTAATAGTTGGTGCAATATATGTTCCTTTGGGAACCCAAATCATTTTTCCTTTATAGTTTCCATTTTTAGCATTGCACGTATAAAAGGAATGTCCATTTCTGTTACAATATGAACATTTAGTGAAGGGAGATATATGACTTTCTTTTTCTTTAATTTTAACATGATATAGTCCTTTATCTTTTGATTTACTTGTTTCTCCAGTATATCCTAAGCCTTCTTTACTAAAGCTACATTTTTGTTGATTTAACATGACATTAAGATTTTCCTTTCCTTTTGTAAATTTATAAATTATAGTATTTAAATCTTCACGTTCTTTAGTTAAGTTTTCAATTATGAAATTATGTTTTTCTATTTTTGATTTAAAAAGTGAATTCTCATTTCTGATTTCTTCAAATATCGCTTGATCTTGTACTTGATTATCTTCATTGATTACATCAAGTGTTGAGTTTTCAATTTCAAGATTTTCAATTGAGATAATAAGTGAAGAATTTTCTATTTCAAGATTTTTATTTATTATCTTAAATTGTTCTAATTCTTCTTCATTTTTTAAGTTTATTTCATTTAAACCTTTATTGGTGATAATTAAGTTAGCATTTTCAATTTCAAGACTTTTATTTATTTTTCTTAATCTTTCTAACTCTTCTTTTAATAATTCATTATTCCCATATAAATGATTGTAAGCCTCTTGTAATTTATAGTGTTCTTCATTTATATTTTTCAATGTGTATGCAGAAAATGAGGTGCTAGGCAATTGGTGTTTAGAATTTACCTCATATCTTGGTGATGAGTCACTGTCAGCCATTAAATAGAGATTTATGATTTCTTCAGTTTGTTCAGTAGTTTCTTCCTCGTCACTTAGATCCCATCCTTCTTTAGCTACAAGAACTTTATTGTTGGAAAGTTTTGGACAATCCTTTTTGAAATGTCCAAGCTGCTTGCATTCAAAGCATGTGTTTGAATTTTCATTTGGGTTGGTACTTCTGAAGTTGTTGTTAATGGCTTTGAAATTTCCTAATTGCGTCTTTGGCTTGAAAGTTTGTTTGTTTTTGAAATTGTTGAAGTTGTTGTTTGTCTTCATAAAGCATTTGCTATATTTTCTTGCATTGCTTTGAATTACTCTCCTTAGTTGTCTGGATAGTAGAGCAACTTCATTGTTCTCTAGACTTAGGAGTTCTTCATTTAGTTCTTCATCATCACTTTCTTGATCCACCAGAAGGGCTTTGAAAGCGATTCCTTTCTTTTTGAGATCTGTGTCTGATCCGGCTTTTTCTACGATCATGTCGACTTCGTGGACACGAAGATTTCCAATGAGATTATTCATAGGATATGTGGTTAGATCTTGCATTTCTTTGATTGTTATAACATTCATATTCCAGATGGATGGAAAAGGTTTGAAAATTCTTCTATTTTTCTCATTTGTAGTGTATGCTTTTCCCATTTGCTCTAGCTCATCAATTATTCTGGAAAACCGTGTTTCCATATTAATGATCTTTTCTCCTTCTTCAAGCTTGAAGCTTTCATACTCTTGGATTAGAGCATCTTTTCTGGTTTCTTTGATATTATTGGTACCTTCATAGGTTACAATCAATTTTTCCCAAATTTCTTTTGAATTTTTGCAGTTGCTAACTCTTTTGTATTATTTTTCAATCAAAGCACTAGTTAGCACTTGTTCAGCTCGGGATGCAATATTCATAGTTTCTTCTTCTTTAGTGGTGCATTCATAGATGTCTTTCTTGACTATCTTTTCTTCTTGGATTTTGGTTGGAATTTGTACACCTCATTCGATGGCACACCAAATTTTGATTCCTTGGGATTTGGCATAGATTTTGAATCTATTTTTCCAAATGGCAAAGTTGGTACCATCAAATAGTAGAGGTCTGGACATTTACAGTCCTTCTCCGCAACCAGTAGCATTGTAGGCCATGGATCAACTCTTAGGTATTCCTGTATAAACTTAACAAACAAGTTAAAGAGCACCGCTTTGATACCAATTGAAAGTCCAATAATAATCTAAAGGGTGGGGGGGGGGTTGAATAGATTATTACAAGTTAAAAAATTATATTAGGCCTTTTTGAATTTTTAATAATTAATTTGCAGTTTTAGAGATTAGTATGCAAGATAATAAAAATCCAATCACACAATGCACAAAGATTTATCTGGTTCACAACATGCATCCCTTGGTATGTTGCTACGTCTAGTCTCAAGTCCCTACTTGGAACTTGAGATCCTATTACTATCAGTAATAAACACTCCTTCAACAGGCGGAGAAGCCTTTACAAAATTTTAAAGACAAACTTCCAACTATTCAACTATTCTATCTTGGACAACAAGCTCCCCGCTCCTTCCTCAAGTCTAGTTGTACCACCTTTTGAGTTCAGTATTATTATATGATATGGTCTTTAAACAACAATCTCTTCCTCACCTCATAAGTACACTAGAGACCCAACTTCATGCAGACCTCTCTAAAACTTTGGTCTTGGTCGAAGAATTGCTCGTCTTTCTCACAAATACATAAAATAAACTAACTCTAACCTTTTCTCTTTTTACAAATAAATTTACAACAATGTACTTCTCAAATAAGCAGATAAGAATTTAGTAAAGATGAGTGCTTCTCAATAAGCAGATATTAATTAAAGATCAAATAAAAGTTCAAAGACTTTTATATTTAATAATATACTTCTTTGAAAGCAGATAGAGTTTATGTTTAAATCAAATAATGCTTCTGTTTAAGCAAATATATAAGATATGCACAGTTATAAAAGTTCAAGTAACTTTTATGTTTTTGAGAGAAGTTTCTTAATCAAGTAGATAAGTTAATTTTAGCTTTAGCTCAATAATACTTTGATTTAAGCATATATAGAAATTTAATGCACTTTATATAGAATTATTAACTCTTGAAAATAAAGAGTGTTTTTATATGAATTATATAAAATTATTTCTCAGATAATCTTTAACAAGTATTATATGAAAGATGTTTATATATCAATACTTGTATAAAAAGAATAAATTAATTTAAACAATATTTATCAAGTATAATATTTAAATCAGTTAGGCAAAAACTGATATAACAAATATTATTGTTTAACTCAAATAATATATAAGAATATTTTATCTATTATGTGAACTTTTATAAGTAATGTCACTTAGTACTATAAGGAATCGTACGGTTCGAATTCCTCTTGGTAGAGGTGTATCTCTGTAGCCTTGCGGCGTCTAAGTACGACAAAATTTATAATTTTCACAATTGATATTTATATAAATATTTTCAATAGATCACTACGATTCTCAAGTCCAGTTCGGATGACTACTCTTTTTGGAGTAGTATCTCAGTGTCGTCTTGAGCTATCAAGTGTCATATCTATTTGACGATATTTATATAAATAATGTCGATAAAAGGTTACTGAAGACTATAAGGAATCATACGGTTTGAAATCCTCTCCGTAGAGGTGTATCTCCGTAGCCTTGCGGCGCCCAAGTATCCTTTTATTTGACAAATAGATGAAATATAGATATATAGAATTGTGTAGAATAATATATATATGTATATCTATATAAATATAAAGCAAGTAAGAAATAATTCAACAGAAGTTAAACTTAAATGACTTATCTCATTACTTGGACTAATTTTCTCTTCTAAAATAATCAGAACTTTTGTAAGAAGAGGTATAAAGCTTTTAGAGAGAATGTAAGCAAGGAGAGTATGCTTTACTTTTTACTGAATTGGTAAAAACCAAATGAATGAAATACTCTCTATTTATAGATTTTTGAAGTTGGGGGAAAAAATGTAATTTTGAAAATCTGATTTTGAATGCACGGTTTGGATAAATTTTTTTTAATTGGAACAGATTTTACGCGGAAGTACTCACAATTCTGCTTGGGCTAAAAATCAATTCACTAGCATTTATTGCTCTTAATTAACCACATGTTTTGAAGCTAAAAGTAATGCTAGCACACACACACACACACGATTTTGTCCCATAATAAATGTCACTCGGTTTTGCCAGCACAAAATAGAACATACAAGTCTTATGTAATAACCAAGAATTTATGTGGTGCATTGTAAATAAATATATTAAATAATCTGTAATATATTATGGATGATTAAGTGATTATGTGAATAATATGCTATAATATTTAAAGGAAGTCTCAATAATAAGATAAATAAGTTAGTGAACTAACCTAAGTATTTTAATAATCTAAAAAAAAGATTTAAGGTATTAAACCCTAATTAAATACTCAATAAACTTGAATAAGACAAGTCTAATTGGGTTATGTAAGTTAATTAATATTATTGACTGATGAGAATGTGTAAATATCAATAATAATGAGTAATAGTTCATGTGATAATAGGGTAAATATTACTAAGGATGGCAAGTAATTTAAAAAAGCCCAAAAATTTATTTAAGCATTGGACTTGTAGATGATTAGATTTAAGAACAACTAAATTGTTAAGATAGCCCAATATTAAATTTAATGGGCAAGTATGCTAGTAGCACAATTATTTAAGGAACAATTACATTTTCTATTACATTTTAAAAGATAATTATAATAATAGTGCACTCATAAAATATTTACACAACTAATGCTTTTAAATTTTTATTTTCATTATTAGTACATAGTTATGCTTCCTTTAATTTTGGGGTGTGATTTATATTTTATCTTCTTTTTTTCTTCCACTATCTATAGACTTCAATAAATTTTCAAAATAATATATTTATAAACGGAGGACACCCACTCTCAGCTCTGTCCGCCTGTCATCTTCATCTTCTTCACTTTATCCCCACCTCTCTCTCACACACATATTTCTCTCTCATAAATTTTCAAAATAAATAGTTTGCGTCTATATATATATATATATATATATATATATATATATATAGAGAGAGAGAGAGAGAGAGAGAGAAATGTTTCTTAGGTGGAACTATAAGACAGTGTTAGAATTTGTTTTATGGGATCAAGTATTCAATTGATCTTGTTTTTCATATTAAATTAGACAGGATTTTTTGAAAAAATGACAAGTTACTTAAGAATGGCAGCAAAAACAAAAGTGCAATACAATTGCTGCCATCTCGATTACGGAGAATTTTTAATAAGTTGTGGGTTGTAGGTAAAGGGCATGGAGTAGGGTGAATAAGAGCTCTAAGACATCTTGTAGTTCCCAGAGTTCAACTTCAATGATTCAAAAGTGCTATTCAGGTTTTGTTTGATATTTTTTTCAGAGTGCAGTTGGTAGCCAAACATTCATACCAAGGTAACCAATTCAGTGTTATTAGGTTACCAATTTATTTTTGAATGTGATACAGTTGGTAGCCAAACCTTCATTCAGTTGGTTGCCAAACTTTCAAACCAAGGTAACCAATTCATACTGCAGATGTGGAGGTAGATTAGTTATCTTGGTATAAATGTTTTGTTACCTTGGTATAAAAGTTTGGTTACTTTTTTAAGAAGGTTTGGTTATCAACATTACATTACACATCACTCTTTTACAACATTGAATTGGGTTACCAATTCTTCACTTTCCACTTTGTAATATTTAGGGTCATTGTTATTGTGGTTGATGTCGCAAAACTGACGAGCATGAAAGCTTATACGCTTAAAGCATGGTTTCTTTTTCTATTTTTCTTTTTCGTGCTTTCTCTAGAAGAGATGAATGAGTGAATGAAATCGACAATATGGTACAGTTGGTAGCCAAACTTTCATACAAAGGTAACCATTTTAGTTTTTGTGGGTAACCAAATATTCATAAAAAAATTTTGTTCGTGATTTCCTCTTTGTTTGGCTACTACGAATTCGTTTTGGATCTGTTCTTGCTATTTTGGTTATATTAATTTTAGGGTTAGAATTTGAGTTTTTTCGTTTTGGAATTGATCTTTCATTATGTTACTGAAAATATGAACGCCCTGAGATCTTGCTCCGGCCCTTATTTTGTCTAGGAAAAAGGAGGACGGAAGGCAAGGCTTCTTTTGTATGAATGTTTCTGCTTCTTCTCGATTGATCCGCTGTTGAAGATGGTTATTATCTATAAAAGCTTTCGGATTGTTCTTCTATGGAGCATTCGTTTCTTGTCTCGATTTTTGAATGTTTTGTTTAGTTGGTAACTGCCGCATAAACTGGAGTGGTTTTCTCCTTAAATCAAGGTGTTTCTATTTTTGTTGGTTTGGGTTATGTGACGTGGATTGCACTACTACTGATATTATTATATATTATTATACTATTACTATAATTATTTAATTGGTGCACTATTCTTGTAATATCTTTCTATTTGTTGTATACTTATGTAAAGGACCCATTATTTAATTGTGGACGCCCAAGTTCATTTTAATTAGTAAGTCAAACTAGTTAATTTCAAACCCAAAAGAATTAAAGGATTGGCTCAATCCTAGCCCAATTAAAGAGAGGCATTATGGTCATTTAATTTAGCAAATATTGCATTTAAAAATAAAGTAAAAATGAGGAATTCATGGGGGGAAGGATCTAGCCATTTTGTAGGAGAATAGGCATGTGACTTATGTTTGTTTTTCTTCATTTGGTCACCAACTCTCTTATGTGTTACTCCATGATTTAGCCACACTATTTTGCCAAGATTACAAGTTATATGGACAGAGAAGGGAAGAGATATGTTAGTGGATTACGTATAGATATACCAAATGTATCTATAGATTTTTTTCCAACACTTAATCTCATTCTCTTTGATCTTTTATTTTACTTTATCTTACTTTCTCTTAAGCTAACAAAGCAAAAACATAAGAGAGAGAGAGAGGGAGAGAAATTCGGTGGAGAGGAGGAGAGAGAGAGGAAGGAGATACACCATTGATGCACCCAAAGTTTACCTTCTACTTTGGAAGAGAAAGAAAGTGCACCCAAAAATCAAGGTGAAAACTAAACTAGCTTATTCTTTTTATTTTGTTTGATTTTGGTTAGTTAAGGTTTATGATCTTGAGGTCTAAAACCCTCTATCTACATGTATTATATGGTTTCATGTATGGTTCTAACATATTTGAGTGTTAGAAAGTAAATCAAAAGGATAGAAAAGAAACTAGTTTTATTTTGTTAGAAAACTCTAGTTTTTTCACTTCCTTTGATCGACTACCATTTTTGATCTACACCTTCTTTTTTTAATCCGTAAAAGTGAGGTGCTAGATATGTAAGTTAACTACTAAACCCAAGTGGTAGCACTCAAAAATGTTGAATACAAAAGTTGTAGCTACTGTTTTAGGAAAAATAGTTTTGTCTTTAGAAAGAAAAAAAACTATTTTTGGATAGTCAATGTTAGGGGCATTTTCATCATTTTTCTGACATTTAAAAATTCTGAAAAAATTTGGGATGATAATATTATGAGTTATCTTTCAAACCCAAGTGGAATAACCGAAAAAGGAGTTGTAGATTTCCGTATGGACTGATTTTAGCAAAGTAGGTAAAAGCCAAAAATCTTGAAAACAAACTGCCCAAGAAATTGTAGGGGCTGTTTCGGCCACTTAATTTATGGAATAAATTCCGACCTTTTTGGGACATGTAAATATATGACATAAAGTAGCTCTTGTCCAAAAATGAGCTTATTCCGACTTAAAACGACCAAGTTATGACCATTTCAATATTTGGATTTTTCGGACAAAAATTGCTATAACCGAAGTTCTATAAATCCGATGGCCACGAGATTTAAATTGGAGGGTCATGTTAACATGTAGAAGATTATGCCAAGAGATGGAAATTTCTGGAGTTGAGCAAGATAGGGCTAATTTCTTAAGCCACACACTAAAAATGATTTTTGAAAAATACTAAAAGAAATTGAAAAATTATGAAAAAAAATACTTTTTTGTGTATGAAATATATGTATATAGGTATGGCCAAAAGATAAAAAAATAATAAGTTGATTTGGTATTTTCGTAAAGGAGATATGGAATCCAGCTGGCTGGATTGAAAAATAGTTGAATCCAGTTTGCTAGATTGAAGGATTTAGAATCCAGGCTTGCTGGATTGAAGGATTTGAAATCCAGGCTTCCTGGATTGAAGGATTTAGAATCCAAGCTTGCTGGATTGAAGGATTTGAAATTCAGGCTTGCTAGATTGAAGGATTTAGAATCCAGACTTGCTGGATTGGAAGTTTATTGAATCCAGTTTGTTGGATTAGTCAATCCAGGTGGCTGGATTGCATGTTTGTATAATCTAGACTATGATGTTAGTATTCAGCATACTAGATTATAAGGAAGAGCTAATAAAAGGAAAGATTAAGTGTTAAATCATAAGGTATATGAAAAAGTAATTAAAATATTATCAAAGAATGATAATAATAAAGATGTTTTCAGGTAATTGATTATGTGGTTAAGTGTTAACTAAATTGCTGATAGAGTAATTGTATTATGATATAAAGTATGATATGCTGATTTTAAGATCAATCTTAACAATGATAGGTCATTACAATAAAGATATTAAATTAAATTGTGTAGCAGTAGATCGCAGTCGAGGCAAGTTCTCTAACTCAAACTTGAGTTATTAATTTCAAAGCACGTTAGTGAATAATTATTGTTGATTATTCACATCTATATTGATTATTGATACTCGCACTCGGTGTAATTAAATTCATGTTCTATTATTATTGAACTGTGAATTAGTTAAAGTTCTTTTATTCATGAACTATTTAAGATATGGATCTATGTTCATTGTATCAGCTAGATCAAGTATGTTTAGATTTGTTAAATCAAATATGTTGTTAAAAGTTGTTCTTCACCAATTGATTTGGTAAGGACTCAAGACTGAGAAAAAGAACAACTTGATTAAAGCATTATTGAAAAATAATTATTAATCATACATTAAGTGTTTATGCATAATACACTGAGTATGAAAGGTTGATCCCCTTGATTACCAAAACTTATTAAAAGGACCAGTTTAAATACTGACAACCTTAGTATATGTTCATGGCCACTCAGCATCTGTTATTCAACTATTCGAATGTTCAGATATCAAGACTTAATTCATGTTCTTTCACAATTAATTTCTATTGTTGAACATTGAACAATAAATTTCTTGCTAATCATGATATATCTTCTTCGAACCTAAACTTGCTAAGGAAATTTGTTGCTTACTCTTGCTATATCATGACATTTATTTCAGCTAAGCCAGAGAGTTCAAGTAAGAAGGACAAGGGCAAGGGAAAGGTCCAAGAATAGTTAATATAAATGTTTAAGTATCATGGGATACTATGTTTGATATTTATGTAAACCTTTTGTGTTACTTTATGTAACTTAAGTAAGGTATGTTTACGATAAGGTAATAGACCTTGAGATATTGTATAAGACTTTATTATAATGAACAATGTATGTTTATTATTCCGCAATAGTATATAGAATGCTTATGAAGATGATGGATCGTGAGCACCAAACTCGAGGTTTGACAACCCGGATTTGAGGGCGTCACATCTTATGTATATATGTAATACATGTATGATTATATATATATATATATATATATATATATATATATATATATATATATATATATATATATATATATATAACTTTTAACATACTTTTATGCATATATAGTATACTAATATATATACATAGGCATTTAAGATTTATGAATACATGCATGCAAAAATATTTTTGCCTAACTTTATTTTTTGAAAAGAATAGGATCTCTTTGCCTTGAATTTTAAATGATTTAATTTATTTAACACTTGACATTTAAATTATCAAGGTCAATAAAAAATAATTCAAGTAAAAAAATTTTAGATAAAATAATAAGATAAAATAATTGAATAATTAAATAATTACATATTTAATTAATTATAATATAATTGTTATCATCAAAATATATGAAATAAAATTATACCTATCAGTGTCAATTAAAGAGAAACAAAATGAGAAAGAAAAGGAAGTTTAACGTAAACAAATCAAGAATAATGAGAAGCCTTAACATGACTTAAAAAAACCTAAAGAAAATGATTATGGATCGTAAAGTAGAGTTACTTAAACAATTACTCAACATTGTTATATGTCTAAGAGTTGATATGCATGGTGATATGTTGTGTAGGATTCATGGAGTGCAAATAGCTATAAGCTGTTAACCGGTTCTTGTAATCTATAAACTAGGCAAGTCTTTCAGTTCTAATTTGTTATGTGTAATTGATGATGAATTATTTTAATCTGTATCATAAAGATATTATATATGTTGTGAGTATGAAATGCTAAAGTCAATTTATGACTACATTAATTGAGTAAAGAATGTTGATTGAGTAAGAAACTCGATCTTTATACTTGTTATATAAATTAAAGCATGTATGATATGTTAGTCTAATGATTATGATATATAAGATGAACATATTATTTATATGCTACGTGAAGCATAAAAACTGTTAGATCTTGCTGAACTATCGAGCTCATTCTTGCGGAATAACCATTTTTGTAGATCAAGGTTTCAAGGTATTAATACGTGCTAATTGAATGATAAAGATCAATAGCAATTTAAGAAGATTATTTATTTTAGATGAGAAATGCATTTGATTTTTTTGATTATAACATAATTGTTGAGTTGTAAAGTTGAGTTATCCGATGTATAATGGATATTGATTTGTGATGTAAGATTTTATATAGCAACATTGATGACGCGATTCATGAAATAAATTTAAATCAAAGATATGTAATGATAAAGATTGTGATTCAGGGAAGTAAAGAAAGTAGACAGAAAAGTTTAAATTATTCTGTATTTTATTAATTGTAGCATCAAATAATGATGTAAAGTTAGAATAAAGATGCATTAATAACGATCGTAGTTGAGAGTTAGATTGTTGAGAATTTTGGGGTCGTTACACTACAAGTCTTGGCTTGATCTTCACGCCTATTTATATAATAAATGGCACTTCATCAGGATACCAGTCAATTTGATCTTCACAGGATCCTTTAGTTCATTATACCATCGTTCGCTGAAAATATTTTTTTATTTTAAGCAAGTGTGAGTATTCAATTACTCAGTAAGTTCTTATAATAGTATAACAACAAAATCAAGAATTAAATATTCTTTACATATTAAACTTCAATAACTGAACAATAATTTTGAAGCAGCTTGAATAATAGGAATACATTTTGATTCCTATCATTTTAAAAAATCAATACATTCGCTTTGAAATAACCTCAATTCCTACGTTCTTTTCTTTACATTTTGTCTAGCTAAAATCATTAACACATACTTAACATTAATAGTTCATTAATAAACATAACTCTTTCACATTTGAACAATTTTAACACAGAACAGTTCATCTTCTAAAAGCACATAAGTTCACAAAATAGGTACATAGCCTCATACATCATAAACATCTTGTACAAATATAAAACATTTGTACATAGATCAAACTTACACATTTACAACATCTGAGTGAGCTTAAAGAAGCTAACATTCATTTTAAATATGAATGAAATCAGAAAACTTGCCTTAAACACTGCATACAACTTACATTTTACATTGTACAGCTCGTCGAAATCCCTATATTTCACATAAGGAATAAAATATACAAATTATTTATATACTTGACTTATACATTGGTTTAAACTAATTTTAGTTCTTAAGGTTCGCATTTTATAACCTAAGTTCACGCATTCAAAATTTAAACTCTTCTTTCAGTATTACGACATACGGAGATGTCATAATGCTTACAATCATCTTTTACGATAGGTTTACATTACTTTTTCCATCTTCGTAGCTTAACTTGTCCAAATCATTAAGATTATAATGTTTGTTAAGTTAATTATACTTCATTACAACTTCTTGACAATTTAACGTCATACCATATGATTATTCCTTGGCGTTTAAGTCATACAATCTTTTGTATAAGAGCAAACATTCAACGCTAATACTATGTGTTCATAGCTTTTAAGCATTTTACATTACCTTATTTCATATTGTACAATGTCCGGTTCAGTTTACTCAGAACATTCTTCAAGTTATTATCATTAATTCGGCTTCTCAACGTTTACACGTTATTCATTATTCTTCATTACTTCACATTCAAAGATACACGATTGTGTATACTAAGCATATTTAATTTTTGCATACACGAATCGTCTTCGGTGGTTTACGTGTTTTAACGCTTACGTTCCTCATTTTAAACTTCCATTCAACCTTTACTTAATGTTTAAATCACTTCTTTAAGTGTTACATTAAGTGAACTTTACGTTCATTATCATTCCATACACATCCCCCAATAATTGAGTAGTTAAAAGCTCATTTCTGAGTTTTGCCTTGAATAAGCGCTGCGATGCTCAACTCCTTTATTAAATTGGTGTTGCGGTACCAGTGAACAGAAGCTGGCTTCCAGCAAGGCGCTGCAGCGCCTCCTTCTTAAGCTTGGCCGACACTGCGGCGCCGTCCCTATTCCATTGATTTTTTTTTTGTTTTTTCTCTATTTTTCTTCTACTTATGAATCACTTACTTTGCAATCTCATAATTTCTTCGTTATAACTCGAAACGACTTCGTTCCAAAGCCATTTTCTCACTTTCATTACAAAATATAACTTCCTCTAGATAGAATATTTTTTTTAATTCGTTAACTAGTCTTTTTATTGACTCCAATTTCTTCGTTCGTTTACTTTTACGTTCTTGGCGTTCTTCGTTCGTTCGTCCGTAACTTACTCATCCGAACCCGTAATGAGTTCGTTCTTGAGTCCATGACTCATATTTTCAATATTTTCTCACATTCTTATGAAAGCTTTATTATTCAGAATCATTAACTTAATTTTTATATTCATCTGGAAATCATAATAGATTATGATTTCATCGGTCAACTCTTTTACGAAAATTTTGCTATAACTTCGTTATACGATATTTTTAATTCATTCTAAAGGAACATTTCTTCAAATTTTGCATCTCCTAACCAAACATATATCAATATATATATATATATATATATATATATATATATATATATATATATGATGGTTTTAAACTTGTGCATCAACAACAAGCTCTAATTAGATAGTTTTAAATTTGTCCACCAATAACATTCTTCGTTCATTTTTCATTTTATATCAATATTTTGATTACGATTCTCTTGTTATGTATTAATTAACATTAATTTTTTTTATTAATTCTTCTTTATTCCATTGGACCATTCATAGGATTCATCTGGATCGTACATTAACATCAAGCAATTCATACTTTAAATGGAAACTTTTAGAAGAAATTGATGGAATAATTCTCAAGTTCTTATTACTTCATTTTCTTATGGTTAAACATCTTTTACTTCCATAATCATTAAGCTATGTATTTTGATATAGGAAACTTAAAGAAAAATGGATTAAAACTAGGTTTGATTACCTTTCTTCTTTGTTTTTCTTCATTATTCTTCTTCCTCTTGATAAAGCTTGCAATTTGCTATCTTTTCTCTTTCTTCTTCTTCTTCAATCTGAGCCATCAAGCTCTCTTCCTCTCAATTTTACTCTCTCTTCTATCTTTGAAACGTGAGTTAAAAAATCAACTAACACACCAAATGGCTTGCCTTATATAGAAAATCAAAAGTGAGGGCACTTTGGTCATTAGGTTAACTTTTAATAACTTACAATTCAGTCACTTAACTTTTGGTCTTGTATAGCCCAAACCTTTAGGTTTTTAAAATTTACAAAACACCCCCTATTTTCACTATTCACACCTCATCACCAAAAAATATCAACCAAGCTTCTCAAGGAAGCTTGTTGACCCCATTTAGGCGACCAATCAACCTATTTTACCCACCCATGACCCATGGTTCGACCCACAAATTTGGTTCTTGGTTTGGGCTTAGCTTTAACTCAATTTGGGCCAAACTTTGGGCTTGAATTTAACATTCTTTTTTCCTTGATTTAATTATCATTGGGCCACCTAACATCCCCTATTGGGCTTCTCAAAGTCAAAGCCCAAAAGCTAATTAGTCAATTTTGATTTCGTATTTATACCGCATAATTTTTGTATTACACGCGTATTGTACTCCGTATAATTTTTGTATTATACATCGTATTATTCTTTTACTATACTCGTATAATAATTCGTATTATACCAATATTCTTTTCTTTAATCCCTTTAATTTTTACACAGTCGAAAAACTGTGTTTCTCGGTTTCCGAATCTTTTTGCATATTCTGTCTTTCTTTATCATTCTAACGTTAACGCATTCTTCGAAAATTCAAAAAATTGAAAAACATATTTTAGTGAATAGTGTGTTCCATGAAGTTTTCCCAAAACATAGCTAAACAATTGCAAAATACATAACAATATTTTTCGTAGTTTTTATTTTGTCCAATTTCTACGCGTTTTTTGAAAGAAACTTTTACTGGCTAATATGACTTTTCACGACATATTACTGGCAAATCGTGAAACAGAATGTCATTTCGACATACGAATCTCTCTACACGACCTAGGTTATTCATTGGATGAATATTGCATATTTTGTCTTTTTCTCGAAAAAAATTTATTTCCTCGAAAAATTTTTATTTTTGTCTTTAAAATTCTTACACATTTATTCCAGCTCATAGCCAGAATTCTCCTGTTTTATAATTATCCTAGGTTATAGAATGACTAATAAACATATAACACAAAATATTATTATTAAAAATTTATTTTATCAAATAATAATCCTTACATCCTAATTAATATGACTATCTGATTTTCTGTATTGTCAAATTATTCTCCCTTATAAGGATTCCGTCCTCGGAATCACCATTACATAATTACATCCATATATAGATGCATTATGTGACGAACGAGAGTTTTATAATTTACTTTAAATATTTATAGAAATAAATAAATATTTTTGTTGATTTATTTATTGAGTTAAATAAAGATTTAATGGAATTATTGTAGAGTAATTTAATTAAATGTGTTGCATTAATTAAATTAATGTTGTATAATGTTATAGTTTAAAGTGTGAATTTAATTAGGATAATTAAATTAAATGAGCTATTAAATAACTACAACGTTGTTCTAATTAATTTAATAATTAATTAGAGATGTACTGATATGTTAGAATTAATAAATGAGAATTTTAATTATGAGATAATTTGATTTAATGAGTAATATTTCCTTTTATTTAATTAAATTTAAAAAATGTTATTTGATTAATTAAAGGGTGACGAATAAACTATATAATAAATGAGTTAATTAAAATAAATTGAAAAGGAACCTATTATGCGCTAACCAAACAAGGCATTGGGAATATGGGTAACTTCTAAGCCATAATACGCATAATTGATACCCACGTATATCAGTTATACGCATTATATTAGTCTTGTAGTTTTTACATTATAGAGTGCTTGAGAGAATTTGATATTGTAGAAGACGTTTTGGAGAATCAAAGAAGGGTTTCCTATCATCTTGCTTAATCTAAATAAAGAATTCAAGGGTAATTTCTTGAATTCAAGCTAAAATTTACGTTCTTAAAGTTCTTCGTAAAAATTATTATTTTTAACTCTTTGTAATTGAATTTGATGGATGATTGTTGAAAATATGGTGTTGTATGTGTTTATAATATGATTTATATGAATTGTATGTGATTTAGAGTAACCAGTTCCATGAAATTATATTTAAAATTGGAGTTTTGAGTTTAAAGTGAAATAACATACGAATATAGCTTATATCAACAAAAATTGATGCTCAAATTGCATGATAATCTGTAAATTGATTATATCTTGTGTTAATATGATAAGAAACGAAAAGAACGAAACTTGCATGGACTGATTTGGTTAAAAAATGAGTTCATGGTAGTTGATTTAGTTAAGAATGTCTAAAATGGAGTTTTTCTCAAAAATAGTGAATTTATGAGTTTCAATTTAGTTGTTTATATGATTTATGTTGTTAAAATCATGCTACAGTGGTTATAATATGTTCCTGTAAAGTTTAGAATTCATGGGTAGAATTAAATTGTTGTATGAACAAAGAAATTGGAGTTTATTGACCATGCTATGCGTTTTTCGCGAACTGCAGCAACTCAGTCTGTGCAGTGGCGCTACCGCGCCGCTCCAAGGTATGGTTATAGCACTGTCGTGCCGTTTGAAGGTTTGATTGTAGGGCTACCGCACCGCGTGGCGCTGCCACCCCGTGAGCAAAGCTAAAACGGGTGCTGCCGCACCGACAGGCAGTTTGGTCCAGTTCTGAAATTTTGCTTGTTCAGCCTCGGAAAAGTAAATTAAACCTAATCTAATGAACATGAAAAATGTATTAATCATCTGATGGGATGTTAAAACAGATTAGTAACATATTAATGATGTTTTTAATTGATTAATTGATAAGTTAAACGCGAACTTAAACTCGTTATTCATGAAGTCTAATAATATGCTTAAGAGTTAATGGTTATGAATGTGATTAATATAATCAAAGTTAAGTTAAGTTAAAAGAGAATATGGTCACAATGCTAATTATGATTTAAGTAATTGGTATTGTGACTCTAAATGGTATGTAGGATTAATTGAGGAACGTGAATAGTAAACATATAATCTACGCATGAGGCAAATTTCCTTACCCTTTCTTGATTACAATTACGTAAGTTTCTTAACTATACTTTTTAATTACGCAATTCCTAAACCTTAATTCTACATTATAAAAGTTTCCAAGTTCATAAGTCTTATTCTTATATTGAGCAAAGTCTTACTCTTGTTTATTCAAGTTCATGATTTTAAGTGAGATGTTCCAATGCTTCTAAAATAATACTTCGGTTATACAATGTTTATTCAACTGTATACCTTTGAGATTCACCAATTGATTTGAGTATCAATTATATTATTAAACCTTGAATGACTAGCAAACCTTATTGATTCAACTAGTCTATAGTTGATGAGCGTTCTAAATTTTAAAACTTCTATTGAAGCTTACCAAACCAAACTTCCTACGATGCCGACTCTGATGTCAAACTGAGCTGAACAACCCTTTATAAGGGATTATATTATGCGATATCGTTGAGATGTTGTGCACATACATGATACTAAAATATGATCCCCCTAACTACGAGAAGTAAGGTCCATATAGTCTTATGAATGTTAAATGTTTAAAGTAGAAATACCTGATAACCTGGGATATAGTTCTTGGTCTTGTGGCCCTCAGATGTACTTTTGATTCTTGTTTTCTAATCTTGATTCAAAAGCTGAGATTTCTATTATCCATTATCCCTTGTTTATTTGCATGTTATTATTATTATTGTTATACTTGTGGGCAATCGTTGCTCACTCTTACATAATAACATTGCAGCTAAAGTTGAAAGGGTTGATGAGTCATCTACTAGTAAGGGCAAAGGCAAGACAAACAAGTGATGAAGACTTGTTTATTATTATTTGAGAATGTTGATGTTAAGACTTATTACGTTATGTTTAAGACTTATTTGTTTATGATATTTCCACATTTGATGTATTAAGGTTAAATAACTTAGGAGTGTTATTATTTATGATATTATAACCCTTATGGGAAGATTTCTATATTTATTTATGAGTTTTATTTATTTATGAGTAGTTAGATGTGTTATTCTATAGACTGAACACCAAATTTTTGAGAAATTTGAGTACCAGGATTTTGGGATGTCACAAGTTGGTATCAAAGTCATAGGTTATGAACCTTAGGTGGGGGAAAAACCTTAGGTAGTAGCCTTATAGGAGTTTGAGAACATTGTGGAGATGAACTCTTATCGAGTTTTAAGAAATGAATTAAGGAATTCATTACAGATAAATAACGAAAGGCTTTATATGCTTATGTGTTAATATCTTACGTGCTCGAATCGATTAGTAATTAAAACTTAAAATTTTGTTGTCAGGATGACTGATGTCAGAGGATCTAGTCAGGTTGGGGAGGAGGAACCCCAAGTGTCTAGAGAGGAGGAGACTTGAGACATCCATGTCGTCCGGGAGCAGTTGATTCGGAGGGAGTCACCTACGTTAATCCCTGTCAAGGGTCAAGTGCATGAGCCTGAGTTTGATTAGGAGGATGAGGTAGAGACAGATGAGGAGGATCATGTGGAGCTAACACAGACAGATGAGGAAGAGGAGGAAGAAGGGTTCCCACCGAACTCTATTACAGCTGGGATGATTGATGAGATATACGACCGTAATATAGAGCTACAGGATAGAGTTAGAAAGTGGGAGGAGCTGGAAGATGAATTCCAAACTACTATAGATTAGAAAGATGAGGAAATCCAGGATCTTGATGGACATCTTAGAAATGTGGAATGGAAGTTAGTTCAGGTAGAGAGCCAAAAGGAAGAATTGTCAGCTGAGGTAGAGAAACTGAAGAGTGATCTAAGAGAGGAGTCCGTCAAGAGAGCAAGAACTAAAGCTGCTTATGAGGAGGCAGCGTGCTGATATAGCTGAAGAAGTGGTGCATGTAAAGAAGGCAAAGATGGGTGAGATGGACAATGCTTTCCATGCAGCGATGAATAGAGCCCAGGATCGAGTCATCTATTATCCGATTCAGTTTGAAGAACTGCCATGGTACATGTTAGATCGTAGGATGATGTTCCGTATCATGGAAGAGGAGCGCAGTAAAGTTGTGCAATATCTTAATAGGCCTTGATAGAAAGAATAATATGTTATGTGAATGATTTAAGAGTTAGTAAATGTAAATACCGAATGTTTATATAAATAATGGGATAAGATGAGAATTTAATTCTGAAACCTTACCAGTTCAGGAACGTTAATGTAAATAGCAGTGATGCTATCTTTCTATGTTTTAAAAGTTATTAATGAATAAAATATCAATATTTATTCAAGATGTTGTGTATTAAGTGATACTCTTAAAATATTTATGTTAAGTCCTAAATACTTAATACATTGTATAATGATCTAATAAGCATATATCTTAAACAAAAAATTTTGTCAAGAAGACGCCCAACACGTCAGGAAGCTCAAGAAGGATCGACTAACAACAACAACAAAAATGCCAACACTAATCCTATTCAACAGTTGGTGAACCTGTTAGCGGAAGAACTTCCTGATCACCCGCAAGCTCCACAAGCAACGTCGTTTAAAGACTTTAGGCGGTAGGACCGACAGAGTTTAAGGGTTCTATGAGTCCAATCGAAGCCCAGACTTGGGTGATGGAGATCGAGAAAGTGTTTGATGTTGCGAGGGTCAACGATGACCAAAAGACCACCTTCACAACTTTTATGATGAAGTCAGAGGCCATCTATTGGTTGTAGGCGAACAAGGTTCGAGGAGGGCAGGGTATAATTGCATGGAATAGGTTTAAGGACATGTTCTTTGAGATGTACTTCCCAACGAGCTCTCAGAACTACATGGAGGTTCAATTTCTGGAGTTGAAACAAGGCAACATGTCTGTGCCAGAGTACGCCGCGAAGTTCAACGAGTTGGAAAGGTTCACAACTTATCAGGTGAATACGGATGAAAGGAAAGTTAGACGGTTTGAACAGGGGTTGAAGCCATGGCTATACAGCAAGGTGTCAATGTTTCAATTGAACACTTTTGTGGGAGTTTTTGAGAATGCAATGATTGCAGAAGTTGGAAGCGATGCTCTTGCCATGTATAACTAGGAACATAAGAAGAAGAAGAATGAAGGTGAGAACAAAAAAGCTAGTGGCAACAATAATGGATGTGGTAATAATCAGAAAAAGAAGTGGAATGATAATATGTCTACTAGGAATCAGCAAGAAAGTCAGAAGAAGAAGAAGGAGGCTTGTCCTACCTGAGGGAAGAATCACACGGGGGTATGCATGAAGGGGAAGAGGGTTTGCTACAATTGTGGTAAGGAAAGATACATAACGCTAAATTACCCTAATCCTAAGAAGGGCACTTACTTCACTTGCAGGTCGAGGGATCATCTGGCTAGGGATTATGCCAAGAAGGCAGTAGGAGGAGCAGGAGCGAGTGGAAGTAAGGGAAACATCGGTGGTAGCACTCTGACTATCACTGGATCGACATCGTCAAACCGATCTACCGCCAAAACTTTCAACATGACCGTGCAGAATGATGTCCAGTCCAGGGATATAGTGTCATGTATAATTCCGATCAATGATATAAATGCTTATGTATTATTTGATTCGGGTGCTACTTGTTCATTTATATTCGATGACTTTGCTATGAATTTATAATTTCCTAAGGAGGAATTAGATTACCCTTTGAGCATAGAGATTGCAAATAGGGAAGTAATTCCTGTTAGGTTTATATACAAGAACTTTATGATGGAAGGGAAATGTGATGATCGTAGATCTAATCCCGAATAAACTTAGAGAATTTGATGTTATTATAGGAATGGATTGGTTATTCAATTATGGGGCGATAATTGATTGCCAAAAGAACTGTATTAACCTTATGACTCCATCTAATGTAGTATTTAATGGCAGCAACGTGCCTAGACAATTGAGTTATCTGACGATGATGTAAACCAAGAGGTTATTGAGATAAGGTTGTGTAGGGTATCTAGCCTACATAGTCGATTCTCGAAAAAAGAGTACAAAACTAGAATAAATACCCATCATTAGGGATTTTGTATATGTGTTCCCAGATGATCTGCCAGGACTGATGTCTGACAGAGAGATTAAGTTTGTGATTAATTTAGCACCAAGAACTGACCCGATATCTATGGCCCTGTACCGTATGGCTCAGATGGAGATGAAAGAATTAATTGTACAATTGCAAGAATTTTGGATAAAAAGTATATCCAACCGAGCATATCGCCATGGGGAGTGTCGGTATTGTTTGTTAAGAAGAAGGCCGCATTGATTATAGATAGTTAACATGGTCACGATTAAGAATAAGTATCTGTTGCCAAGGATTGATGATTTGTTTGTCCAGTTGAAGGGAGCTAGATACTTCTCGAAGATAGACATAAGAAGTGGGTATCATCAGTTGAAGGTGAGGAAAGAAGATGTACCGAAGACAGTGTTCAGGACTCGTTATGGTCACTACAAGTTTCTGGTGATGTCATTTGGTCTAAAAAAATGCTCCTGCAGCGTTTATGGACCTAATGAACAAGGTATTTAAGCCGCTTCTAGATAAATTCGTGGTGGTGTTCATCGACGCTATTTTGGTTTATTCTAAAACCAAAGAGGAGCACGTGGAACATTTGAAGGTGACATTTGAGGCATTAAGAAGAGAGAAGTTGTACGCCAAGTTTTTGAAATGTGAATTTTGGATAGAGCAGGTGCACTTTCTTGGACATATGATTGATAAGGACAGAATTTTGGTAGATCCATCAATGGTTGAAGCTATAATAAACTGGGATCAGCCGAAGACACCATCGAAAGTAAAGAGTTTTCTAGGATTGGCAGGTTATTACAGAAGATTTAATTAAGACTTTTCCAAAATCACGACTCCGTTGACGAATTTGACTAGAAAATCGATGAAGTTCATTTGGACAGAGAAGTGTGAGGAAAGCTTTTAAGAATTAAAGAAAATGTTAAGTACGACACCTGTGTTATCTCTTCTGAATAACATAGGAAATTTCGTGGTGTATAGTGATGCATCACATAAAGGACTAGGTTGTGTGCTTATGCAGGACGACAAGATCATTGTGTTTGCGTCACGTCAATTGAAGGATTATGAGAAGGGGTATCTGACCCATGATTTGGAGTTGGCCGAGGTAGTGTTTACTTTGAAGATTTGGAGACACTATCTCTACGGGGAGAAGTGTGAAATATATGCAGACCATAAGAGTCTGAAATATATCTTCACATAGAAGGATTTGAACATGCATAAGAGGAGATGGTTAGAATTGATAAATGATTATGACTGCGATATTTTATACCATCCGGGTAAACGAATGTTGTTGCCGATGCCTTAAGTAGAAAAGGTCGGAAGAAACTGTTTATGTTAACCGCTCAGGAGGAACTAATCTCAGCGATGGCGAAACTGGAGTTGGAAGTTAAATATCCGAAGGAGTCAAATGAAAAACTACTCCCAATGGAAACCGATCCAAATTTGGTGAATAAGCTTAAGGAAACACAACTTCAGGATGAGGAATGTGAGAAAATCAGGAAAGAGTGTCTGAAGGTGATGAAGTGAAATTCTAAGTTTATTTAGAAGGGTTATTGAGATTTGAGAAAATAATTTGGGTTTCGCCAATACCAGAGGTTAAGGAGGAAATTTTGAGCGAGGCTCATAGTTCAAGGTATTCGATTCACCAAGGGAGTACGAAGATGTACTAGGATCTCCGACAGTATTTCTGGTGGCCGAATATGAAAACGGACGTTGCCGATTGTGTGGCCAAGTGTTTGACATTTCAGAAAGTTAAAACAGAACATCAGAGGCCGAGTGGGTTGTTACAACCATTAGAAATTTCATAATGAAAATGGAACCATATCACAATGGATTTCGTGGTAAGTCTTCCGATGACTTAGAAAGGTTTTGACGTAGTTTGGGTTATCATCGATTGACTGAAGAAATCAACGAATTTCCTACTGATCAAGATCAGATTTAACTTAAATCAGTTGGTAAAATTATATGTGAAGGAAATTATTTTAAGGCACGGTGTTTAGTGCCTATAATTTCTGATCGAGATCCGTGTTTTACATCGAACTTCTAGAAGCGACTACAAGAATGCATGGGAACATATCTGAGAATGAGCACGACATACCATCCTCAAACAGATGGCCAAAGCGAGAGGATAATATTGACATTGGAGGTTATGTTAAGAGCTTGTATTATGGACTTCAAGGGAAATTGGCACGATCATCTATTATTGGAGGAATTCAGTTACAATAATAGTTACCACGCAAGTATTGGCATGCCCGCCTTATGAAGCGTTATATGACAGAAAGTGCAAAACTCCATTATACTAGGATGAAGTTAGCGAGCATCAATTACTAAGACCAGAATTGGTACAAAAGACCGCCGAGATTGTCAAGGTGATCAGCACAAGATTGATAGCTGCTCAGGATAGGTAGAAGAAATACGCCAATCAACATCGACAGAAGCGAGAGTTTGAGTCTGTTAGTTTCATTTTCTTGAAAGTATCTCTCTAGAAGGGAATAATCATATTTGGCAAGAAGGGAAATTGGAGCCCGAGGTTTATTGTACCCTTTGAAGAATTGCGAAGAATTGGTGAAGTCGCGTATGAGGTAGCCTTACCTCCGACATTAGAGCATATCCATAATATTTTCCACATCTCGATGTTACGACCATACAAACATGTTATAGAATATGAACCCCTACAATTTGAGAAATATTTATCTTACGAAGAAGTTCAGGTTCAGATAGTCGACGGGAAAGAGTAAATACTCAGAAAATAAAATAATACCTTCTGTTAAGGTAATCTGGAGGAACCACAACGCTGAAGAAGCTACGTGAGAACTCGAAGAATAAATGATGAAAAATTATCCTCATTTATTTGCTTACTCTATGTATGGTGATTCTTGGGACATAATCTTTGTGAGGGGGGAGAATGTAATGGGATGAATTAATTGAATCGTGATTCTGGGGACAAAATCCTTTTAAAGAGGAAATGATGTGACGACTAGAGTTTTGTAATTTACGTTAAATATTATTGAATTAAATAAATATTTTTGTTGATTTATTTATTGAGTTAAATAAATATTTGATGTAATTGTTATAGAGTAATTTAATTAAATGTGTTACATTAATTAAATTAATGTTGGTTAATGTTATAGTTCAAAGTGCGAATTTAATTGGGATAATTAAATTAAATGAGCTATTAAATAACTACGACGTTGTTCTAATTAATGTAATAATTAATTAGAGATGTATTGATTTGTTAGAATTAATAAATGAGAATTTTAATTATGAGATAATTTGATTTAATGAGTAATATTACCTTTTATTTAATTGAATTGAAACATTGTTATTTGATTAATTAAAGGGTGACGAATAAACTATATAATAAATGAGTTAATTAAAATAAATAGAAAAGGAACCTTTTATGAGCTAACCACACAAAGCATTGGGAACATGGGTAACTTCTGAGCCATAATGCGCATAACTGATACCCACGTATATCAGTTATATGCATTATATCAGTCTTGTAGTTTTTACGTTATTTCATATTCATTTGCTGAGTTAGAGAATATAGAGAGAAAATAGAGAGAGCTTAAGAGAATTCGATATTGTAGAAGAGGTTTTGGAGAATCAAAGAAGGGTTTCTTA
Source organism: Panax notoginseng (assembly GCA_016801055.1). Classification (NCBI taxonomy): domain Eukaryota; kingdom Viridiplantae; phylum Streptophyta; class Magnoliopsida; order Apiales; family Araliaceae; genus Panax; species Panax notoginseng. Next base: position 242,311,706 of record CM029012.1, read on the forward strand.
TCATCTTGCTTAATCTAAACAAAGAAATCAAGGGTAATTTCTTGAATTCAAGCTTTAATTTATGTTCTTTAAGTTCTTCATAAAAATTATTATTTTTAACTCTCTGTAATTGAATTTTATGAATGATTGTTGAAAATATGATGTTGTATTTATTTATAACATGATTTATATGAATTGTATGTGATTTAGAGTAATCAGTTACATGAAACTATGTTTAAAATTGGAATTTTGAGTTTGCAATGAAATAACATATGAATATGGCTTATATGTACAAAAATTGATGCTCAAATTGTATGATAATCTGTAAATTGATTATAGTTTGTGTTAATATGTTAAGAAACGAAAAGAACGAAACTTGTATGGATTGATATAACAATCCAGATTTTTTGTGTAATTTAAAATATTTATTGGATTAAATAAATATTTTGGTTGATGTATATTGTTAAATAAATATTTATTTAATTTGATTATTTATTAGTTAAATAAATAATTCATAAGTTGTGGGAAATTAAATTAATTAAGGTAAGATGATAATTAAGTTGATAATTGGTAATTTGGTATTTTGAAGTTAATTAAAATAAAAGAGTGATGAAGTAATTATTATGTGGTAATATTCTAATTTAATTTAATAATTAAATTAGGGAGTTGATAAGGATTAAAGGAATTGTTATAATATAATTTTAATTTAATTTATTAATTCAAGTGATGTACTAAGTTATTAAATAAAATTATAATGAAAATTATAATTTTGTGGTAATTTGATAATGTGGGTTGTTAATGTAATAAGTTGTTGTTAGTTTTAATTTAATTGAATTTGAATATTAGAATTTAATTAAATAGAGTGTGACATTAAACTATATAATAAGTGAGTTGTTAAAATAAATCAAAAGAAGTTTTAATTTAGTTTTACCAAACAAGGCATAAGGATTTTAAGTACTTATTTTTAATTGCTTTTGCCAAACAAGCCTTAGTGGCTTTTGAATTTAAAATAAACATAACTGATATATTAAGTAGAGTTATTATTATTATGTCAGTTTTTTTTTTGTTAATACGTATTATTATTGTGTGCTTATGTTTTATTTACGTTAAGTTAGAAAAGAAAGAACAAAGGAGAGAAAAGAAGAAAACAGAGAGAAAAGAGAGAAAAGAGAGAAGGAAGAAGAGATGAGTTTTGTGAGTTTGAGAAAATCAAAGGAGGCTACTATCATCTGTGTTGCTCAAACAAGAAATTTTGAGGTAATAATTTAACCATTTTGTTCTTAATTCTCTATGTTCTTGAGTTTTCATAAAAAATCTCTATAAATTAGTTTTGAGTATGATTGTTGAAAACATGGTATTATGTGTTAATGAGTGTTGATAACATGTTTTATACCATTTATTCATGATGTAGAGTAATCAAATTTGTAGAAACATGTTTAGTATTAAAGAATTTGAATTACTGTGGTATATATATATATATATATATATATATATATATATATATATATATATATATATATATATATATATATATGATATAACTTATTTAGAATTAAAATTGATGTTCAATTCATTTGGTAAACTGTAAATTATTTGTTGGTTGTGAAAATATATCAAGAAACGAAAACAATATGATTTAAATGGACTATTTTAGTTGTAAAATAAATTCACAATAAATTGTTTCGCTAAAAACGTCTAAAAGTGAAGAAATAGTAAAAATAGTGAATTTAGAGGTTGTAATTTTGATGTTTATGTTGTTTATATGGTTAGAAACATTAGTTTATATTTCTGTAAACTTATTACAACTTGGGTAAGTTGGAATGATTGTTAGAAAGAAACTTTTAGGCCTAATTTGACTTTCTGTTGTATTCGTTCGCGAACTGCAAAAGCTAATATCATGTACCCCCGCCCCGGCGGGCGTTACCAGTGTATTTTGTGCTGCCCTTGCATGGACCCCGCCCCGACGGGCTTTTGTAGCTCAAAACCCCGGCCCCGGCAGGGGTAGGTAGACTTACCAAATGTTAGAGAAAATTTGACCGGACATGTTTTTCTAAAATGGGCAGTACTTTTTCATACAAAGTTCGATTAATGCGATTCAAGATGATCCGGAACGAGGACGAGTAGACCTACAACTTTTGTTCGTTAAGGTTTTCAATTTGATGTCGTTATAAGGGGTCAAAATGGTCATCTTTAGTACTAATGTGCATTCAGAGGCAATCAGAGGGCGTCGGGATGCACGTATACAGGTGAAGTCGTTTGGGTGTTAATATAACCTAATCTAAGGAGCATGATAATGTGTTGGACATGTAATAAGATGTTATATCAGGTTATTAACATTCATATGTTGACATGGCATGATAATTTTATAAGTTGTAAAAGAACTAAAATGTAATGCTCATGAAAAGATGTAGTGTTGTTTAAACATAAGATTTGAGACTTCGGTCTTGTAATATGTGACTTGTGGTTGTTGTAAAAAATTATATAGGAACGTGTTATTGTATAGAATAAAATAAAATCAATAATCATAATAATAATTACTTACATGAATTGAGAGAAGATATTTTGTATGTATCAAGATTCTGTTACGCGTAAGGGTGAATGTCTTCAATTGTCTCTCTCACTCTTAGGATGGATGTATAGGTGTGTATATAAAGTTCTTGAGATGACAATTAGGACCAAACCCTAATTGTTTTATTTATATAATAGCTAAGGGTCAAAATCGTCCATCAAGATTATGAAACCCTAGGGCCCATTATGCCAAATACTATTAGGAATATTATTTATAGGCCACATAATTAATTACCAAACCCATAAATAAAGTGATTAAATTAATACAATATGTAAACCCAATAATTACATAAATAATAGAGGTCACATAAGGAATAAAATATTTCAACATTCTCCCACTTGGCCGAAATACTATTTATATACAAAACATAACACTTACAATCATTAGTTTGGCCAAGTATTAATTTAATATCTACATCTTGTTCAAATAAAAGTACCAATGCGAATTAATATAATCTTTGTGTCACTATTAACACAAGATCCCCATTAGTTACACAATTAGTACTTTTATTAAAACAAAGATTAACATTAAGCATAACAAGTATGAATAGAGTTTACATAAGTGGTAATAGATTAAACTCACTCATATGATCCAAAACATAACCGTACCGTTTGCTCACAAGTTCTCAAGTGTGCACAATAAAGAGAATAACAAACCATAAACATAATGTGAAGTTCAAAACAACGAGCTCAAAATTGTTGTCTTACATTAAAATAACTTACTAATTAAAACTACTAGTTAAACCCATGCCGGCAACATGCTCTAAAAAGAGCTTGGGTGGTAAGCCTTTCGTAAGTGGATCCGCTAACATATCATGCGTACTAATATACAACGTTTTGATCTTCAACTCTTTCCCTCACAAATAAGTACTTAATATCGATGTATAGTCCAGCACCGCTCGAAATGGTGCTATTGGAAAAAACTAACAGCATAATTATTATCACAAAATACTTTCAATGGCCTTGAAAGAGAATCTATGACCTTAAGTCCTGAAATAAGATTCCTTAATAATATGGCGTGACCAGTAACATGATAACAAGCCACATATTCTGCCATCATCGTGGAAATGGTAGTTAACTCTTGCTTATGAGTTCTCCACAAAATAGGGCCTCCTGAAAGCATAAAGATGTACCCTGATGTAGATTTCTTTTCGTCTTTACACTTAGAAAAATCAGAATCAGAATAACCAACAACTTCAAGGTTATCTATTTTTCTAAATGTAAGCATAATATCTTTAGTTCCATGTACGTAGTGTAAAACCTTTTTGGCTGCTTTCCAGTGATCCAAACCTGAATTTGACTGGTAACGTCCAAGCATGACAGTTACATGCGCTATATCTAGACGTGTACGAACTTGAGCATACATAAGACTCCCAACCACAAAAGTATAGGGAATAAGATTCATTTGATCACGTTCAAGGTGATTCTTAGGACATTGATATGAGCCAAATTTGTCACTCTTAACAATAGGGGTGACAGTAGGGGAGCAATTTTACATGTTGTATTTGTTAAGAATTTTGTCAATATAAGCTCTTTGGGACAATCCTAATATCCCGCAAGACCTATCTCGATGAATTTCAATACCTATAACATAAGAGGTTTCACCGAGATCCTTCATATCAAAATTTCTAAAAAGGAAACGTTTGGTCTCATGCAACATGTCTAAGTTATTACTTGCAAGTAATATATCATCAACATACAAAACAAGAATAACAAATTTACTCCCACTGACCTTCAAGTAGATACATTGATCCACTATATTTTTCTTAATATTAAAATTACTTATCACCTCGTGAAACATAAGATACCATTTTCGAGAAGCTTGTTTTAACCCATATACGAACTTCTTAAGTCTACATACCATATGTTCCTTGCCTTTAACCAAAAACCTTTTGGTTGTGCCATATAGACATTCTCATGCAAGTTACCATTAAGGAATGTAGTTTTAACATCCATCTGATGTAACTCTAAATCATAATGAGCTACTAAAGTCATGACTATTCTAAATGAATCTTTCCTAGACACTAGAGAGAAAGTTTCATTATAATCCACACCTTCCTTTTGAGTGAAACCCTTAACAACCAATCGAGCTTTATTCCTTTCAACGTTCCCTTTAAGATCTAATTTGGTCTTATAGACCCATTTGCAACCAACAGATTTAAAACCTTTTGCTAATTCCTTAAGATCCCAAACGTTATTAAGCTCCATTGATTTCAACTCATCATTCATGGCTTCAACCCATTAAGTTGATTGAGCACTCGCAATAACATCTTTATAGGAGATAGGATCATTAATTTTACTTGAATCATAGTCAATCTCATTAAGATAGGTTATAAAATAATCAAAATTAATAGGCTTTCTAGGTCTTTCGGACCTACGTAAAGGCTGCACAATTTCAGGAATATGATTTTCAATAATGTGAGGTTCAACATTAGGTGGTGGCTCAGCTATCTCAGAGGCATCATTTGCCTCAATAGGAGGTTATTGTGCCTAACCCTCTTGAATTACATGATTAGAAACATAAAACCTGTTTTCTTCAAGATCAATTTTTTCTAGGCTCACCACTCCCACTTAAATCACCATTCTCTAAAAACTCTGCATGCCTAGTCTCAACAATTCTAGTGGTATGCGAGAGATAGTAAAATCAAAAACCCTTAGATCTCTCAAGATATCCAATAAAATCACAACTAATGGTTTTAGAGTCAAGTTTCTTTATTTATGGATTAAAAATCTTAGCCTCGGCTGGATAGCCCCACACCCGTAAGTATTTTAAACTATGTTTCCTACCTATCCAAATTTCATAAGGAGTGTTAGGGTCAGATTTGCTAGGGACCCGGTTTAAAATATGAACAGTTGTCTTTAATGCCTCAGTCCACAAAAACACAAGTAAACTAGAATTGCTTAACATACTACATACCATATCCATAAGGGTACAATTTCGCCTCTCAGCTACACCATTCTGCTACGGTGTACCAGACATTGTATACTGAGTGACGATTCCATTTTCTTGACAAAATAAGGTAAATGGGTCAAGACTATGACCTGTATCGGAGTGTTTACCATAATACTCTCCACCTCTATCTGATCTCACTACTTTAATTTTTTGCTCAAGTTGATTTTCAACTCAGCCTTGAAAACTTTAAACATATTTAGTGATTCAAATTTTTCATTAATCAGGTACACATAAGTATAACGAGAATAGTCATCAATGAACGTAATGAAATATTTGTGTCCACCAATTCCTGGAGAAAATGGTCCACATATATCAGTGTGAACCACCTCAAGAAGTGCACTACTTCTTGTTGCCCCTTTCTTATTACCTTTCAAATAATTTTCTTTTATACATTCAACACAATGGTCAAGATCAGAAAAATCTAGTGAATGAAGAATTCCATCCTTTACAAGACGTTGCATTCTGTCTTTTGAAATATAGCCTAAGCGTTGATGCCACAATTATGAAGAATTCTCATTATCTAGTTTTCTCTTATTTCCACTTTTAGAGGTACTTTCTGTCACATTCATTATTAACAAGAATCCAACAAAGATATTATCCAAATTTATCTTATAGAGGTTTCCCTCTAAAGAGTCAGAACCAATTACATGAGAGTAATGATAAATAAGTATTTTATTATTCCCAAACTTAAACGAAAATCCATCAACGTCAAGTTTAGATACAGAAATTAAATTGCGTGTCATACTGGGAACACAAAGTGTATCATATAAATACATGATGAAACCACTCTCTAAGACTAAAGAAAGAGTTCCTACAGCTTCAACTTGTATAGACTCTTCATTGCCAACTTTAATGGTTCTTTCCCCCTTTTAGAGTGTCTTCTTTGAAAATAATCCATGCAATGAATTAGTAATGTGAACCATAGCACCAGTGTCAAGCCACCATGTATTAGAAGGAACATCAATTAGAAAGAATTCATAAGTTACATAATTGATGGACGATATACCTTTCTTTTTAAGTCATTCTCTTAATTTAGGGCATTCTTTCTGAATATGTCATTGCTTCTTACAGAAGTGACATTTAGGACATATCTCAGAGTTCTTACATGAATAATTTGCCTTATTTGTTTTGGTAGAAATTGGTTTATCCTTATTATTAAAACCATTGCCATTTTTTTATAAGCCTTCTTCTTATAGGATCCAGTGGTAGTCAAATGAGCAACATTAGGTTTTTCAACCTTAAGCCTTTCTTCATCTTGGACGCACATGGAGATTAACTTGCTCATCTTCCACTTTTCTTTCTGCGTGTTATAATTAATCTTAAATGGATCAAACTATGCAGGAAGAGAAGTCATAATGAAGTGAATAAGAAAACCCTCAAAAATCACCATGTCCATACTCTTTAATTTAAAGGTCATGTCGTTCATCATCATAATATGCTCGCGCACCCCACTAACCCCATCATACTTGCTAGTAAGTATTTTCAAAATAAGGGTACTTGCATAAGTTTTAGAAGAACCCTTAAATTGTTACTCGACTGAAGTTAAGTACTCTTTAACATTCTCAACGTCAGGAGTGACTCCTCGAATGACTGTCGTGATAGAGTTTTTCATAATCATAAGGGACATGCAGTTGGATTGCTCCCACTTTCATAAACAACCTTTTGCTCAATTGAGCTAGTAGTTGTAAGTGGAGCAGGATGATCCACTCGTAGTGCATAGTCCAAAACCATAGTGCCGATAACAAATTTTACTTACACTTTTCAAGCAGTAAAATTAGTTTTGTTCAAGGTTTAAATTCCAGAGAGATACCCATAAATACTAGTTGGAGTCAATGCTGAAATACAATCAAGCTCATAAGCATGCTTACAAAAAAAACTAAAAGAAATCCACAATGTACAACAATAACTAATAATTAATCATAATAAAAACCAACCGTAGGGCAAGCAGTTAGTTATATAAAATCTATTTACATCACCTAAAAAATAGATTTTAATGAGATGTTGGTGCATAATTATTAATCTTTCGGTGGTCCAATTAATAATATACTAATAACATCCCTATAAAATAATGCAAAACACATTTATCCACGCATCATCGTTGGGCAGAAACGAAATAAACATGTTACTTATGCAATAAAATTCCATTTAATAAATTCTAATTCTAATTTTTTCATTGGGTAAAATTAAAATTATTATTTATTAAATGTAACATTATGTGACTTTTCTTAATCTTTAATTATTTCAATTAATAATCCTCCGTTGGGCTGATTATTAATTTTAACAATAAAAGAGTCACGCATACACGTAAATTATTATGATCAAACTCAATTTTCTTTAGACAATATATTAATCAAGTTTAAAAATTAATACTATTTATAATTTACTGGTAACAACTTAAAAAGCCCTAATAATCATGTTCTAAAATCTTAAATTAAGATATATAGTTATGAACATGAATCAATTATAAAATATTTAAATTAATTTATAAGTAATAATTATTTCCGTTCGAAAATTCCTTTTACTAATAAGGTTTCCTCACAATGTAGATGAGTGTAAATATGACATCACTGTATTCCTATATGCGAATTAATAATTGGGAAGAGCCACTGGAAGCCAGTAGGGATAAAGGAAGCCATACACGTATTTAAGTTTTATTTTTTTTAATCGGCCAAAGAATTTAAGTTTTGATTCATTGAGACAGGAGATGCAAAATCTCTCAATTAAATTTGACCTGAAGCTCACTTCTTTTCTGGAATACTATTTTTTTTTATATTTATTTTTATCAAAGTATACAGGAAAAATTATACCATAATAATAAACGTTTTCGGAAACATATTTATATTACTTTCGTAAACCCCTTTTCATGAAACATACCCAATAAAGAGGTTATGCGGAAATAAAATTTCTAGCATAACAACATAATTAATTTATTCTATTCAATAGTGTAACCATGCTTTGATACCAGATGTTGTAAAAAATTATATAGGAACGTGTTATTGTATAGAATAAAATAAAATCAATAATCATAGTAATAAGTACTTACATGAATTGAGAGAATACATTTTATATGTATCAAGATTCTATTGCGCGTAAGGGTGAAGGTTTTCAATTGTCTCTCTCAATCTTAGGATGGATGTATAGGTGTTTATATAAAATTCTTGAGATGACAATTGGGACCAAACCCTAACTGTTTTATTTATATAATAGATAAGGGTCAAAATCGTCCATCAAGATTATGAAACCCTAGGGCCCATTATGCCAAATACTATTAGAAATATTATTTATAGGCCACATAATTAATTACCAAACCCATAAATAAAGTGATTAAATTAATACAATATGTAAGCCCAATAATTACATAAATAATAGAGGCCACATAAGGAATAAAATATTCCAACAGTGGTAGTAAACAAAAAATTAAACTAAGTTAACAAGCTATACTAAAAGTGGGTACTAAACTGATGAAGTTAATATTAGTATAACTAATGATTATTGTGAATACATATTGTATGTGTAGGACTTGTGGTGAACGTGAGTAGTGATCGTTTAACCTACGCATGAGGCAATTTTTCGAACCCTAATCTCTATTGAGTTTATCCCATCTTACTTACTTTATGCAAGTTCCCTAACTGAAACTCAAGTGATTATTTTTCAAGCATGTTAGTGAATAATTATCGTTGATTATTCCACATCTATGATTATTATTGAATATTCGCATTTATTGCAAGTTTTCTAATCCTACTCTTATTTAAACAAGTTCTCTAACCCTAATTTTTATTTGAGCTTGTCCTACTTTGCTTATAAATATGCAAATTTGTTATTCTGTCTTGTTTATAACATTACGCAAGTTCTTGAATTCTATCGAGCAAAGTTCTTAATTTTGTTTCCTTATTAGAAAATGTAACCTTAACTTATCATTGTTGTTCAAGCTAGGTTTTTATACTTTGAACTTAATTCTTAAAGTATGGCCTTAATATAGTATAATATCTATTTATGGTTCATAACTACCTTGTATTACATTGTTATCAAACTTTTGCATTTGTGACGTCCCCAAATCCAAGTTCTCTAATCTCAGATTCGGTGCTCATGATCTATCATCATCATAAGCATTCTATAAACTATTACGGAATAATAAACAAACATTATTCATTATAATAAAGATTCATAACATAATCCCAAGGTCTTTGTTACCTTAACTTAAACGCATCTTTAAATTACAAAAGGTTTACATAAATCATTCCATTAGATAATATAATAATTATCATTCATCTTTAACTATTCTTGGACCTTGCCCTTGCCTTTGTCATTCGTATTCGATCCTTCAAGCTTAACTGAAATAAAATTCATGATATAGCAAGGGTAAATAACAAATTTACTTAGCAAGTTTATATACAAGAGAGATATATCATGATTGAAAAGAAGTTTCGCTTTTAATGTTTAAAACAGTATAAAATTGTGAAGGAAAATAAATTAAGTTTCAATAATTGAATATTCGAATAATTGACTAACAGATGCTGACTGGTTTGAAATAACCATGAACATTTGCCAAGGTTCTCAGTCATTTAAACTAGACATTTTAATAAGTTTTGGTAATCTAGGGGATCAACCTTTCATACCCCGTGATTTATGCATAACACTTAATAATCCAACATTGATATCATACTTTAATCAAATTCGTCCTTTTCTCAGTCAATAGTTCTTGTCATATCAATTTAATAAGAACATCTTTTTAAAACACATTTGATTTAATAAATTTAAACATGTTTGATCTAGCTGATACAATTAGCGTAGATCTATCTCATAAAAAGTTCATGAATGAAGAACTTTAATCTAATTCGCAGTTTAATAATAATAGAACAGGAATTCAATTGCACAAAGTGCGAATTTCATTAATCAGTATAGATGTGAATAATCAACAATAATTATTTACTAACATGCTTCGAAAATAATAACTCAAGTTTGAGTTAGGGAACTTGCATGTTCGAAGAGCTACAACTAACTAGCTTTAATTAAAACTCTTTGGTCGACCTAGCATTGAAAATGTTGGTCTAATATAATTGTACGTCTATACGCTTACTTATGCTATTATCTAGCAAATAATTCAATCGCAATATACACGTATAATGTACCATCATAAATCCTAAAAGGTATTTAATAAATCTTAGGTTAATGATTTAATAAATTTATAAGGTTTTTCTTAAGTAATAAACACTTATTAGACCTTTAAACAATTTATTATAATTGTTTAATTAATGAGTCACTTAAATTATCTCCATTTATTAACTCTATATTCCTTTAATTACCATTTAAAATTAGTTAAATAGTAATTAATTAATTATCTTTAGTCATTATTAAATAAATAATAGCTAATTACATCTACTTTATATTTAATGTTAATTAAATATTAAATAGTTAACATTATTCATCTTTAATTATTATTTAATATTAATTAAGTAATAATTAATTAATAATTTATTCTTGAATAATAATTAATTGATTTATTAGTCTTTAATTATTCATTACTGTTAATAAATGAACAATTAATTAACCTTTGTCCTTATTTAATATTAATTAATTATTTATTTATCATTGAATAATAAATAATTAATTTACTTCACAAGTCTTTAATTATTCTTTCTTATTAATCTAAGAATAATTAATTATCATTTATTCTTATTTATTATTTAATTAATTAGTTACTTATCCTTGAATAATAAATAATTAATTTACTTCATAAGTCTTTAATTATTCTTTCTTATTAACTGAAGAATAATTAATTATCATTTATTCTTATTTATTATTTAATATTAACTAAATAATAAATAATTATTTTATAAATTTTATGTCAATGTAAGTAAGTAATTACATTATTACATAATCTTACTTAAGCATTCTTTAATCATTATTTAATATTAATCAATGATTTAACTCTATTTATGATTTAATCTTAATTAAATGATCAATAGTTACTTTATTAATACTATCTCTACTTAATTATCACTCAATACCACTTAGATAATAATTAAATAGTTAATTACAATCAAATTACATTTAATTAGTTTAATAATCAATTAATTGAATTAAAAATTAAAAATTAGTATGTTTTAAATGAGTGTAAAACCACTAATTACATAATAATTAGCTAACTGCTCAGCAAAAATTTGGATTAAATATCTTAATATTCTTCAAAATTTTAGAAAAATTTGGGTCCAAGAACCACCACCGGAACCGGCCAGAAAGTGGCTGAACCGGTCGCTGGAATATTCTGACCGATTCGGTTTAGCTGAACTGACAGTAGGTTTTCAAACTTTTTGATTTTTTCTCAGATTTGGGGTCCTTCACTAAAACTTGAATAAACTGAAATCTACAACTCCGATTTGGGTCCAATTAGACTTGTTGGATTTGTATCTTCCCGAACTACAGTTTTCGAACCATCAAATTTGGTTCTGTTTTGGTCCCGAAAATTAGCCCAGAAGTGACTGCTCTTGCACATGATCTCATAGTTGAGGTGTTTTAGTAATAAATCCATATCTTGCTCAATTTTACATGCTTCCAAAAAGGTTTTTCTCTTAACTCATAGTTCTATCATACCAAGAAAAAAAATCACAAAAACCATTTGTAGATTTCAAAATAAAAAGCATAGATCACCCCTTTAAATTAGGTTTTTCCCAAAAATTACTTTAGCTTCCCTTTTTCCAAAATTTCCAACACAAACTTACATAGATGGGAAAGATAAACATATTATACTCAAAATTTATCATTCATATAAGACTTTAGCCTATTAGAACTTGCACTTCCATGAATCTCTCACAAGATCACATAGAACATACAACACATAAAAATTAGGGTTTGATTTCTTACATTGTCTTGTGGGATGCCCTCATTTTCTTTCCAAAGTAAGTTAGGAACTTGGGATGCATGAACAATTTACTCATTTTCCTCTCTAAGAACCTCTCTCTCTCTCTCTCTCTCTCTCTCTCTCTCTATCTCTTTTCCTCTCTTTGTGCTTTGCTAGTTGAGAGAAAATAGAAGAAGAAGAAGAATGGTGGAGAAGGAAATGGAGTGAAGATGTGGTAAAATGAAGATATAATGTTGGTGAAATGAAATAGGATGTTAATATCCCCAATGTTCTTTTTGTACCTTGGACAAAAGGGTTAGCCTTATCTCTTCCTAATCATGCTTAATCATGCCAATAAGTTTGCTAATTAGATTTCCCACCAATCGTAGCATGACACACTTGTCCTTGTGTGTAAGACTTTCTACTCTTGGAACTTAATTAGCTTAATCTCTTTGCCTTAAAAGGATAATCATGGCCGGTCACCACTAGCCCAAAATCCCCTCCCTTTTACTTTTATTTTAATGTACAAATTAGATTAATCAAATGTCTAAAATACCCTTAATCAAGTGAGCTAAGTATGGGCTTGCGTTTTATTTCTTTTGGGCTTCTCCTTTAATTGTTTTGGGCTATGTAATAAACATAGTTTAACAATTTTAATATATATTGCCCTAATTGTTTATTTAGGGTTTCCATTCCCAATCTTCTAAAATTTAATTACTTATACATGTGACTTTAGCTCATAACCTAATTAGGTTTACTATAATTAGGTTTAAAATTACTAATCACTTGCAATAATAAAATTATCCACTTAAGTTAGTATACATATTAAATACTAACTTTTCCTTATTACCGTAATCCTTAGGTTATTTAATTATCTCACCTAATGTATAATTAGGTTACGAAGCCTTCATTTTTAATGAAGTTTATAAATGTATATATCCATAACTATAGTTTATATGTTTATTTAGCCATGCACCACTTCACATATGTTATCACATATTAAATCACTATATAGCACAACGTCACTACTACAAAGTACTAAATAGACAACACTTAAACCACAATATTTTTTATAAAAATGATGTGGTATTTTTTTCCATAACGTTTTTAAAAAAAACGTTGTAGATATATATGCAAAAATATTATCTATTTAAAAGGGTATTTTTTTTATTTTAACTAGATAACATTTTTTTAAAAATGTTGTCTATCTGATAAAACATGGAGCTCACTTAAAATTAAAAGACTTTCTTTTTCTCTCCTAGGCTCGTATCATTCTTTTATCTCTGTCCTCGTCGTTCTCGGTGCATAGCTTCAGTGCAGCGTGAAGATGGATCATTGACAGACTTCGTTGACGGCATCGTGAAGGAGCAGAAGCAATAGAGATGGTGTGGAGATGGATCCGGATGAGGTGGAAATGATGAAGATGATGGGGATTCCGGTAGGGTTTGATTCGACCAAGGGGAAGCCTATGGCTGGTAATGTTGTTAGTGGAGTGAGAGCGGTGACGAAGAGGATGCCTAGACAGTATATGAATCGTCGCGGTGGGTTTAATCGACCTTTACCTGCTGAACGTAATCGTTGATTTTGATTTCTCAGAGGTTAGGGTTTCTTCATTCTTATATTTTCATGTTTTTCCCCCTTATTAGCAAATTAATTATATTGTATTGTTTTCCCACTTAATAGAAAATTAATTGTTAGTGATGGATATATTGAGGAGGGAACGTTAGGAATTTCATTTGTTTACTCTGCTATTGGAACTGCTATCAAGTCCATTGATGGAGGTTTTATCTTCCCCAGTGACGGTGCTTCCACCTACACGGTATTCCATATATGTCTTACAATGCTTTCTCAATGTTGGGTGCCCAAATGTGCCCTTATTTAGTACAGGAGTTTTTAAAGAATGATATTTGTGTGTATTTCCTGACAGGTGAAGTTTAGGCTCATAGTGTTTCGACCATTTGCGGGAGAGGTTATTGCTGTAAAACTAAAGGAGTCCAATACTACCGGTTTACGCTGTATTACTACTTATTTCTTTGCTTATGGTATTAAAAATTGTTTTCCGAAATTAATTTCATATGGGGATGTGACCATTATGACATATATTATAAGCAGTTGCTCAGTTTTCCTTTTTAGCGGATGGTTATATTGAAATTTACATAACATGTGTAAGAATGAAGAAGTCAATGCTAGGGAATTCTGATAAATTTCTGCATATTATGAGCTGTTATCAGGAGTTGTGGTCTTTTTGGGTGAAATAGATTGGGTAATGCCATCGTCTATGCTATAGTTTTTGGCAGTTTTTGAAGGTAAATTCTAGGAAAAGGTTGGTTGAAAGATGTTTCAAAAGATTTTATTACTTTTGCTTTCCAATTGCATTAATTTGACCATCATTTTCATATGTACTTTCATTCTTGGCAATTTTTTGTGTGTATCTACATTTTTCCTCATATATTGTTGTAGGATTTCCTAACCAAGTATTCTACTAAATATTTCAATTTTTACAGCGATAATGTTAACTGGGTGCCACTTTTTAGTAACTGCGTTGGTTGGGGCAGTGTCAAATGTTACGGGGCTCTCTGCTTCAAAGCATGTTCCTCTGTGGGAGCTCTTATGGTTTTTAATTGTTGCTAACATGTAAATCATAGGCATGAACTTCAGTCTAATGCTAAACTCTGTTGGATTTTACTAAGTAAGAATTCTACTAAATCTCTCTTCATGCATTTTTGACATTAAGTTACATGATTGTATTTTGTGTTTCTCAATTTTGAGTAATATTGTTTTAGATAAAATACAGTTGTAGCTTGTTCTTTGGTTTTTGTATTCAACTTCATTAATTTGAACTTTCAATATTAGATGGGGGTATGCTTATCCTTTTTAGTATTTTCTAGAACCTATCTTTTCTATTTTTGTTGATCCCCTTTCTTAAGCCTGAATGGGAGAGTTGGAAATAATGTCCAGTAGCAAGTTTAAACCAATCAGAGAAACAAAAGAAGAATTTCTGAGAATAGTTGCTAAAAAGAATTAATCATCTACCCTTTGTGTAATGGCCAGTATATAAAACCAACCTAGTGGCAGTTAGCTCCACATTGTACCGAGTACGTTCATATACTAATCGACTAATCTTTGTAATTATGGTCACTGCGTCTTTCAGTTGATCACAAGTAGTTTAAGTGGTATGAACTCAGCAGTTTGACCCATCTAGCTAGTTGTTGATCAGCTCAAAATTCTAGTACATTTTTTGATAAACCTACTCACTTGAAAAAACATCTCATGTGAAATTCGACCAGAAATGGTAGGACAAAGCTACTTTACTGTCTCTAAACCAAAATGGAGTCAAACTTGACAGCCCGTAGGCCTACCTAACGGTCCTAACCAGTCCACACAGTGATGGCTTGAGCATGTTTATTTTTTTGGCTTTATGCATGAATTACTTAATTTTTTCTTCACGTTTGTTGGATTTGCACCCAAAGTCAATATTAGGAAACTCCAGGCTCTAATACTTGACCCGTCAGAATATATTTGAAATTCAAACAGAAACTATAAAATAAGCTTACCAAACATGACTACAGTAATATATGTGGCCAGATTTCCATATTCTTTTCATATATCTACAAGCCTCGCCCACTCTTTTTTCATCAATTTATGCCCAGGTAGGAGTGATCCAACAGAGTAATTTTCCATCTTTCATAGCCATGTTTAGAGCTTTGAGTACGCGCAGAAGTGGATATGAACGGTTTAGCAACAATTGAACATTATAAGATGGGCCTTAGTCTAGCTACAAATTACTAATTCTTATTCCTGTTTAAATTCTCTTGTAGTCATATATACATTATGTGAAGTTAAATTACATTTTGTGTTTTTATGTCGCTGGCTCATTGTAGCAATAGGGGAGAATGCAGTTCTAGTACTGCTAGAGATTGCTGGACGGGGAAACTTTAATGGAGCTGAGTTTAGAGGAAATAAGGTGTTGGTTTTGGGCTGCGGGAATTCAGGTATGGAGGTTTGATGCTCAAGTTTCTCTAGTAGTGAGACATAAGGTACCAAATTTTAGCTCAACCTTTCCTTTTGCTAAGCTTGCTAAGCTTTGGAGTTGTAATATGTAAGCGTAATAGAGTATTTTTCGTCCTGCAAATCATTTTCAAATTTCATGTTTTTGCAGCTGCATGTTTTGCCTAAAGAAATGCTAGGTAAATCTACCTTTGCTCTTTCACGTATGATAAACTTGAGAGATCTCATTCTTTATGGTCTGTAGCGAGTGATATTCTTTGTCACTGTTTGTTGTGTTCTTTTAGCACGTTCTGGATTCAGAATTTGAGATGCTATTTCATTTTAGAATTTGAGATGGGTTCTACAAATATGTAACAGGGCACTGTTTCTTTTTGGAGTTTGTATGTGTTGAATTGCTGGTTAAGAGAATTTATTATACTATTACAAGTTATGGCTAGTGATTAGCTTTTTATTTTTAGTCACCTTATTTTCCGCAAAGCTCTGTTTTTAAATGATGGATGAATGACTGATAATAAAGCTATGTATGTTTAATAAAATCCAATCAATAGGGAAAGAGTACAAAATCTTGGAATTCTTTCTTTATTCTCTTCTTTACTTGACTTTCTATAATTTTCTCTCTGGAAAGCCTTGTACTTTTTCCGGGTCTTGGCAATGCACAAATTTTATAAAGAAAAGCGGAATAAGTACTATTTCCAAGTGATTATATATTTCTGTTAACTAGCCTTTTGTAAGTGTATTGATATTTCCAGATGGACAGACAAGGTTTATAACATGCTATTTTAAGTAACCGAACTTATTTTTTCTTCAAATGGTGGTAGGTTCTGAATTCAAATGGGATTGTATTAGTTGAATTTTTTGCACCTTGGTGTGGTCATTGGAAAGCTCTGACACCCACATGGGAGAAGGGGGCTACTATTTTGAAAGGTGTTGCAACTGTGACAGCTCTTGATGCGGATGCTCACCAGTCTCTTGCTCAGGTTCTATATAGTTTAGATAATACTTCCTATAAATTAATTGTTTAAAGAATTTGCTTTTTCTGATTTCTAGGATTGGTTATATATAAATTGTCATCACTAAATCCTATACATAATATAGGCAATATGGTCAGCTTTATAGAAAATATTCAATAGAAAACAGTAGGCTAACATCTGATGACATGGTATGTCAGTTATAACTTGTATTTATTTTAATTGTTTTATATATCATGTCTAATTACATGATTGTGTGTGGTGCTTCAATTGGCAGGAGTTTTCTGAAGTTGGGTTGACAGAAAGTTATGGAATTAGAAACAGAAATGACTAAAGTGAGCAGTTAAGTCTCCAGACCTCCAGATCTAGGATGTTGGGATGAGCAGTGATGTTGAGCATCTGCAATCTAGTGGTCTCCAAAAACGCAAGCAGTCAGTCTCCAGATCCAGTAGTGCAGAGAGTGCTGTATTGCATCTGCAATCTATGATGATCTTGATTTGGCTGAGTTTTCACAGTATGTTGATTATACCCTAGTTAGGCTCATCAAAGAGCAGATTTTACTTTAATCAGGCAGTATAACTGATAAAATACAATGTAATATTTTGTGGATGTAGTAATGTGAAACTGTAAACGAATGGTATTTATTGGGATGTATTTTGAATGATTGATACATTTTGGCTATAAATTTAATTGAGAATATAGACCTTTTAGCTTTATATCATGGCATTAACATATTGCAGGTGCATTGGTAATGTAGGTGAATCACAATATTTTTTTTCTTTTTTTTAATCTACAACATTTTAAAAACATTGTGGAATCATACCTTCTATAGCGTTTTTATCCATCTATTAATTTTTGGAAAACAAAACTACAACATTTTTTTCCTAAAAAACGTTATGTATTGTGCTTAATTACAACGTTTTAAAAACGTTGTGTAAGCGTGTCAAATAGACAAGACCCTTAACCACGACGTTTTTCTGACTGAAGCCACAACGTTTTTTCCGCGTTATCTATTTACTGTTTTGTAGTAGTGCGTTTTAAATATCCATAATTTACATACATCTAAAGTGACTTGAAATTCCTGGTTATTACAACATTGTCATTATAATTTTGATTCAACTAATCATTAGTTGATGTTCATTGAACTCTAAACTACCCTTGAAGTTTATCCAAACCAAACTTACTTTGGTGCGGACTCGTATATTAAAATTGAGATGAACAACCCTATTATAGGAGATTATTTACGCGAAAACGTTTAGATGTTTGTGCACAATACATGGTATGAAGGGCTGATCACCCTAGGGAGTCCCTACAGTCTAATGACTGTTTAGGTTTAAGTTAAAAGAAACACTTATAACCTTGGACATAGTTCTTGGTCTTGTGACCCTCAGATAATTTTCAGTATCAGTTATTGATTATCGATGTTAAGATATATTTTTCAATTCAGATGTGTTTATTCATTGTCAGTCATTGTATTCTTGCAAGTGGTTATTTGTTTTGCTCACTCTTGCATATATATAACCATTGCAGCTAAAGTTGAGAAAGTTAACGAGCCAACCACTAGCAAAGGAAAAGGAAAAATGAACAAGTGTTAAAGACTTGTAAATCTATTGACATTTATATTTTCAGACTTGGTTTAATTATATGATATAATTATTTACTTTTTCGCAATTGATGAATGTTTTTAAAGGTTAGATAACATGTGAGATTTATTGATTAAGTTATGTAAACCTATAATTGGAAGATTTATTGTTTAAATTTTATTATATTTGGGTAGATAGAAATGAATGATTGTACAATGAACACCAAATAGTGTGGGAATGAAGTACCCAGATTTGGGGGTGTCACAACTGATTTGGTTAAAAAACAAGTTCATGGTAGTTGATTTCGTTAAGAATGTCTAAAATAGAGTTTTTCATAAAAAATGAATTTATGGGCTTAAATTTAGTTGTTTATATGATTTATGTTGTTAAAATCATGTTGTAATTGTTATAATATGTTCATGTAAAGTTTAGAACTCATTGGTATAATTAAATTGTTGTATAAACAAAGAAATTGGATTTTATTGGTCATGCTATGTGTTTTTCTCGAACTGCAGCAACTCAATCTGCGCAGTTACGCTGCCGCACTGCTCCAAGGTATAGTTGGAGCGCTGCTACACCGAGTGGCGTTGCCCCGCCGTGTGGTGTTGCAGCTCCGTGTGGTGCTGCCGCAGCGCTACTACGCCGTGCGGTGCTGTCGCGCCGTGAGCAAAGCTAAAACGGGCGCTGCCGTGCCGGTAGGCAGTGTGGTCCAGTCCTGAAATTTTGCTTGTTCAACCTAGGAAATGTAAATTAAACCTAATCTAATGAACATAAAAATGTATTAATCATGTAATGGGATGTTAAAACAGATTAGTAACATGTTAATGATGATTTCAACTGATTAATTGATAAGTTAAACGCGGACTTAAACTTGTTATTCGTGAAGTGTAAAAATATGCTTAAGAGTTAAGGGTTGTAAATGTGATTAATATAATCAGAGTTAAGTTAAGTTAAAAGAATATGCTCACAATGCTAATTGTGTTATAATTAATTGGTATTGTGACTCTAAATGATATGTATGATTAATTGAGGAACGTGAATAGTAAACGTATATTCTACACACGAGGCAAGTTTCCTTAACCCTATCTTGATTACAATTACGCAAGTTTCTTAACTATACTTTTTAATTGAGCAAGTTCCTAAACCTTATTTTTACATTGTACAAGTTTCCAAGTTCATAAGTTCTATTCTTATTTTGAGCAAAGTCTTACTCTTGTTTATTCAAGTTCATGATTTTAAGTGAGATGTTCTAATTCTTTTACAGTAATACCTCAGTTATACAATGTTTATTTGACTGTATACCTTTGAGATTCACCACTTGATTTAAGTATCAATTATATTAATTAACCTTGAATGACTAACAAACCTTATTGATTCGACTAGTCCATCGTTGATGAGTGTTCTAAAGTTTAAATATTCTATTGAAGCTTATCCAAACCAAAATTCCTTTGGTGCGGACTCTGATGTCAAACTGAGATAAACAACCCTTTATAGGGGATTATATTATGCGATAACATTGAGATGTTGTGCACGTACATGGTACTAAGGGCTGATATCTCTAAGTACGAGAAGTAAGGTCCATATAATCTTATGATTGTTAAAGGTTTAAAGTTGAAATACATGATAACTTGGGACATGTGACGAATGATTTGTTTGAGTTGGGATTATGGGGGACAGAATCCTTGTAAGGAGGGAATGATGTAACAATCTAAAATTTTAATGATAGTTTTTAAATATTTATTGAGTTATATAAATGTTTAACGGATGTGTTTATTGTTGAATAAATATTTAATTTGATTTGACTTGATTGGTTAATTATTTGTTAAGTAAATAATTAAGGAGTTAATAAAATTAATTATTATGAGATAATATTCTAATTTAATTTAATAATTAAGTTAGAAAGTTTATAATGATTAAATGAATTATTATATTTTAATTTGAATTTGTAATTAAAATGATGTGTTAGTTGATTAAATAAAGTTATAATTATAAAAAAAATTATAATTATGTTGTATTGATCTATGTGGTAAATTGATCTATGTGGTAAATTTATTTAATAAACTGTCATTAGAATTAATTAAATTAAGTGTGACCATAAACTATATTATAAAGAAGTTATTAAAATAAGTTAGGTTAGATTAATTCAATTTTGCCAAACAAGGCTTAATGAATGTTAAGTCTTTAATTTAAATCTATTTTACCAAACAAGGTGTAAGATTTAATGGGTTAATTTTTAGTTAGTTAGCCAAACAAGCCTTATGGCTTTGGAGTTTTTAAAAAAACTGATGTCAGTTAATAGATATATTTATATTATACAATTATTATATATTATATCATATACGTTATATTTGTTAGTACGTAAGTTAGAGTTAGATAGGAAGAACTCAGAATAAGAAAAAGAAGAGAAGAAAAGTTACAGAGAAAGAAATTTGGGAGAGAGTGGGAGAAGGCTAGAGAATTTGAGAGAGATATTAGGGAAAAGAAAGCTTTCAAAGAATAGCCATCATCTTCTAAAACTAAGGTATCATCTTACCCTTTTATTTTTAAAAGTTATAGTTTTATTCTCTTCCAAAATACTTTGTTAAACCTTTGTAGAGGTTGAATTATTTGTTATATATAGTTTTATATGATAAATTGGTGGTTAAAAGGTTGTTTGTATAAGTTTATAGATGAATTAATTCATGTTATGTAGTTATTTGTGAATAAAACCATATTACAGTGAATTGGTATGAATATATATGATTATGGCTTAGTTTAAAGTAAAATTGAGGTTTGATTAGTTGTTTAATATATATATTGACTATCGAATTCGAAAGAGAATGAATAAACATAAGCATAGTATGTTGAATTAACTGTTTTGGTTGAAAAACAAAATCATAGTGATGATTTTTCACAGAAACTTTCAAAAAGTGAAGTTTTAACAAAAATAGTGAAAATTAATTGTTGTAATTTGGATGTTTATGTTGTTTAGATGGCTAGAAACGCGTTAGAAAACATTAGATTATGTTTCTGTAAACCTATTACACCTTGGGTAGGTTGGTATGGTTGTTAGAAAGGAGTTTGGAGGCCTAATTTGGCTTTTCGTAGTGTTCTAGAGCTGAAATCTCAAAATTGAAGCAGGGACCCCCGCCTCGGCGGGCCCCCCCAAGGCAAAAACCCCCTGCCCCGGCGGGGGGCTAGTCTGTCTAGCAAAATTTTGGAAAAAAAAACTAACCGGACATGTTTTACTAAAATGAGCATAACTTTTGCATACGAACTCCGATTGAGGCGATTCAAGATGATCCGGAATGAGGACGAATAGACCTATAACTTTTATTATTTATTTTTTTCAATTTGAGGTCGAAAATATGGGTCACAATTGTCATCTTTAGGACTATTGTGTTTTCGGAGGCAATCAGAGGGCGTCGAGCATGCACGTATGCAAGTGTAGTGCTCTTAACGATAACAGATGTTGTTCTAAGTTATAAAACATGAATGTTAGTAAATATAATGATGTTTAACATTAATAAATGATGTATTAGATAAGTTGTATAAGCATACTAAGCATACACAAGAGAGAAAAATCGAGCGTATGACGAATGAAGGTCGAAACGCCATGACAAGTGTTAATGAACGTAAAAAGTATTTTAAATCTAATGAAATGAATATTATAAGATAGTGAATGAGGTTAATATAAAACCAATAAGTAGTCCTAGCAAGACTTAAACACTTGAATGAACTTCAAGTATGAAATATAGTGAGATGTAAGTCGATAGTTAACACAATCAAATTGAACATTGTGTATTGATTAATAAGAAGGGTTATAGGATGTAGAGTAAAGTTTACTTTACAACTACTATGTGTTGCTATGTGACTAATAGTTGATATGTATGATTATATAATTGTGTAGGGCACGTGAAGTGCAGATAACTGTAAGCTGTTAAACTGTTATTGGTAAACAACGATCAAGGCAAGTCTTTCAGTTCTTATTTGCTATGTGAACTTGATGATTAACTGTTTTAAATCTTTATTACAAAGAGCATGATGTGTTATATATATGTTGAAAGTATAAAACGTTAAAGTCAATGTATGACTACGTTGATTGAGTATTGAATGTTGATTGAGTAAGGAACTCAATCTTTATACTTGTTATGTGAACTGCAACATGTATGTTATGTTAGTCCAATGATTATGAGATAAATGTTAAGCATGTTATTATGTGCTATGTGATGCATGAAAACTGTTAGATTTTGCTGGGCTGTCGAGCTCAACCTTGCAAATAACCAATTTTGCAGGTCAAAATTTCAAGGTAAGGATATGTGCTAAGTGAATTATAGAGATTCATATTAGCGAATATTACTTATGTTTTATGAGAAATATATTTAATATTTTGAATGCAACATGTTGTTGAATTGTAAGTTGAGTTATCCGGTGTATTTGGATTCTATTTATGATGTAAGACTTTGTATAGTCATTTTGTTGTAACGATTCATGATATAAATTTGAATCGAAGAGATGTAATGTAAAGGTTCCGATTTAGGGCAATACAGAAGGAAATGTATAAAAGTTTAAATATTCCCCATTTTTAGTGATTTTAATATCGAATAATGATGTAAAGATAGATTAAAATTGTATTGTTAACGATCGAGAATGAGAATATTATTGTATAAATTTTGATGTCGTTACAGGACATAAATCTTGGTCTTGTGGCCCTCAGATGCACTTTTGATTCTTGTTTCTAATCTTGATTCTGAAGTCGAGATTTCTATCCAGTATCCCTTGTTTATTCGTATGTTATTATTATTATTTTTAAAACGATCACTATAGCATAATAACATTGTAGCTAAAGTTGAAAGGGTTGATGAGCCATCTACTAGTAAGGGCAAAGTCAAGGCAAACAAGTGATGAGGACTTGTTCATTATTATTTGAGAATGTTGATGTTGAGACTTATTATGTTATGTTTAAGACGTATTTGTTTATGATGTTTCTGCATTTGATGTATTAAGGTTAGATAACCTGGGATTGCTATTTTTTATGATGTTATAACCCTTATGGGAAGATTTCTATCTTTATTTATGAGTTTTATTTATTTATGGGTAGTTAGATGTGTTATTCTAGAGAGTGAACACCAAATCTTTGGGAAATTTGAGTACCAGGATTTGGGGGTGTCACACATTATCCTTACTTTTACTTCTTCATACTTCTATTTCTTGTTGAATAATCTCAACATACTATTTCAATCAGGTATTACATAATTATTCCTTTCCTTAACTCATTCAATTCTTTATTCTAAGGATTATCTTCTGATATAATCGTCATTAGTTAAACATCATGCTTAACTATACTTCCAATCCTTCGGAATATCACACTCACCCTTTCTTCTAAAAATTTTGTCCTCAAAATTTTTTCATACAAAATTTCTCAATTAATTGAGTTTCTTACTTCCTTCTCGAATGAGAATCACATTTTACCACAACTTCTCTTCAAAGAAGTTCTCACCTTCTAAACATTCAAGAGTCTTCATAACTTATAAAATAATTATGAAGTAAAATGAATAACTAGAAAATATAAAGATTTCCTTTAAAACATTTCATATTTTGCCGAGGGGTCATATAGACCATGAACTCTCAACTAGATTTAATGGTATTTAACCACAAACCAGTTTTACACATTCTGTTGCGGTATGTTTACAATCACAAAGAAATTAAATTACCTATTCCCGTACGTTAAGTGATCAACCTATTGTACAACCCCAAATTCCGAGGTTTATTCACCGCAGACTTATTCATCAGATTCTGCATTAGAGCAATTTGGTTTGGCATAACTTCTCAAAGAAAGCTTGATTTTCTTTAAAAATGACATAACATTCTTTTAGCCAAATCAAATAGCTTAAACCATACAAATAAATTGGACATCAATCGAAACATTCGTCTAACTAAATCAATTGGCGTCAACTACTCTTTAATTCTTTCAAATTACTTCAAAACATTTTTTGACGTCGTGATACCGCACTGCTTCGCAGTACGTTGAGGACTTCGTCAGTTTATGATATTGTCATACTACATCACACCATAGCGGGTTGATGATCCTACGAAACATCCAACAATAGGTTCAAATGCATTGATAACTCCATCTTTTTATCATCTCTACATCAAATGCGTTGATGATATAAAATATACTTCGATATTTCAAAATAAATTTCTATCTAGCCGAAATAATTAGCATAGACATACAAAGAATAGTTCTTTTAAAATCCATTGGTTCAAAAATTTGATCCAATATTTTTCTTTCCAAAAGCATACACATCAGCACGGTGTCAATAATTTTGAAATCTAGCATAGCTAGCCGATTTGGCATATCCTTTTTCTTCATCAATTTCATTTTCATTCATTGTCTTACTTGTGACAATTCTATCTTCCTCTAGCACCTTCAATGCTAAGTATACTGAAAATAAATTATTTTCAGTCTACACATCCTATACCTTAATATAGTTCATCAAGTTTACCACATTTTATGTGTTTAGGAAATTTCCACAATAATATGTGTTTACAAACTTGTCTTAGCAATATGTAATCTAAGAACAAATCAACGACTTTCCATACACTTAAAGGCTCAGAAACACAACATATAATTATGAGTCACAAAATTTTCATAAGCATGAGTTTTAAGAATCCGCACCTATGTTTAAACTTTATAACTATCTAATTACACATGAGAAAAGATTCACCTTCTCGCTATATACATCTTGCTAGCGCGACATTACAATTTCAATGATTATCACTGTAATAAACTAAGTATTCGTCAAACCAAGCACAAACCTCTACCCACACAAAGGTTTATACAACTTAGCTACCACATGAGTCCTCAATTGAAATTTCAAAACATTTTAACTTTCTCTTACTTAATACAAATTTTCTTTAATTCATATTTCATCTTTTATAACTCTTTTGAGTTTTCTTCTCGTACTACTTCATAGTACCATTCTTTATAGCATTTAGCTATAAATTTTCATCGTTTAACAGAATATCTGTTATTTCACAATTCACTACGATCACGTGGTGATCTTATGTCATAATTGTTTTATGATATGATTTTCTTACTCTATGGTCGCTTTATTCATATGATCTTCTTACTTCTCTTAGATTATAGCCTAAGGTACTTCCACCTAATATTTATAACCTATCAGCTCTGATACCAACTTGTAACGCCCCAAATTTGGTCTATCTTCAAACCTGGATATGTCGCATCACTAGTGCTTTTCATTCTCTACATACATCATTATATCATTAAGTATAACAACATATTTCTTTAAATCCCAGATTCTATTATCTTAAAATCTTCATGCATACGAATAATGGTAATTACATTATTCTTTACACGCGTGACTTTCATCTGCCACAATAGATGCATAACAATTTATTAAATTACTCTACAAATCTTGATTTGATCTTCAAGATCATTCATATAATGAATGACACTTCATCATGATACCAGTCAGGTTGATCTTCCAGGATCCTTTAGTTCATTCTACCGTCGTTTGCTAAAAATATTTTTTTATTTTAAGCAAGTGTGAGCATTCAATTGCTCATCAAGTTCTAGCAGTTGTATAACAACAAATCAAGAATCAATTATTATTTATATATTAAACTTTAATAACTAAACAATATTTATGAAGAAGCTTAAATAATATGAATAAATTCTGATTCCTATCATTTTAAAACATCAATACATTCGCTTTAACATAATCTCAATTCTTACAGTCTTTTCTTTACATTTTGTCTAGCTGAAAGCATTAACACAAACTTAACATTAATAGTTCATGAATAAATAGAATTCTTTCACATTTAAACAATTCTAACATAGAACAGTTCATCTTCTGAAAGTACATAAGTGCAAAGAATAGGCACATAGCCTCATACATCATAAACATTTTTTTACAAATATAACACATTTACAAATAGATCAAATGTGACACCCCCAAATCTAGGTACTTCATTTCTAATGAATTTGGTGTTCACTATCCAAACATTCATTTCTAACTAACCAAATTTAATAAAATTTAAATAAACCTTAAAACATTCATCAAATGTGAAAAATTAAATAATTACATCATATAATTAAACCAAGTCTTACAACATAAATCTCAATAAATTAACAAGTTTTGAATACTTTTTCATCTTTCATTTCCCTTTGCTAATGGTTCGCTCATCAATCTTCTCAATATTAGCTGCAATGGTTATATATATGCAAGAGTGAGCCAAACAAATGCTTACTTAATGAAAACATAATAATTGGTAATGAATAAGTTTAACTGAATTGAATAACATATTATAGTATTGACAATCAAGAACAAATATTGAAATCCATCTGAGGGTCACAAGACCATGAACTATATCATAGGTTATAAGTATTTCTACTTGAACCTTTAACAGTCCTTAGACTATATTAACCTTCTTTCTCGTACTTAGGGGGATCAACCCTTCATACCATGTATTGTGCACAAACATCTTAACGCTTTCGCATAAATAATCCCCTATAATAGGGTTGTTCATCTCAGTTACATACGAATCCACACCAAAAAAAGTTTAGTTTGGATAAGTTTCAAGGGTAATTAAGAGTTCATCATACATCAACTAAGGATTAGTTGAATCAAAAGTTCAATGACAACGTAAAGGTTCAACAACAACGTAAAATAAAGTAGTTACGAACCATAAATGAATATTATAAGCAACAAGTTCATGCTTTAAGAATATAGTTCACAACATTGAAAATATATAATAAACCTTACTCGAACAAAATGGTAAGCTAAGGTTACAATTCCCAAAAAGGAAAATAGATTGAAAACTTTGCTCAACAGTTTTCAAGAACTTGCTTAAATAAAGTTAGGGTTAGAGAACTTGCTCAATGTAAAGAAGTAAGGTTTAGGAACTTTCCTTGCGTGTAAGCTAAACTATTATAATTTACGTTCCTAAATATCCTATACACATGTCATCGTGACATAATTAGTTTCTGTGACGCCCCCAAATTCGAGTTCTCAACCCCGGGTTTGGTGCTCACTATCCATCATCAATATAAGCATTCTATAAACTATTGCGGAATAATAAACATACGTTGTTCATTATAATAAAGTCTTATACAATACCCTAAGGTCTATTACCTTAACATAAACATATCTTACTTAAGTTACATAAAGTAACACAAAAGGTTTACATAAACATCAAACATAGTATTTCATGATACTTAAACATTTATAATAACTATTCTTGGACCTTTCCCTTGCCCTTGTCCTTCTTACTTGAACTCTCTGGCTTAGCTGAAATAAATGTCATGATATAGCAAGGGTAAGCAACTAATTTGCGTAGCAAGTTTAAGTACATAGAAGATATATCATGATTAGCAAGAAATTTATCGTTCAATGTTCAACAATAGAAATTAATTGCGAAAGAACATGAATTAAGTCTTGATAACTGAATATTCGAATAACAGATACTGAGTGGTCATAATGACCATGAACATATGCTAAGGTTGTCAGTATTTAAACTGGTCCTTTTAATAAATTTTGGTAATCAAGGGGATCAGCCTTTCATACCCGGTGTATTATGCATAAACACTTAATGTACGAGCAATAATTGTTTTTCAATAATGCTTTAATCAAATTGTTCTTTTTATCAGTCTTGAGTTCTTACCAAATCAATTGGTGAAGAACAACTTTTAACAACATATTTGTTTAAACATACTTGATCTAGCTGATACATTGAGCATAGATCCATATCTTAAATAGTTCATGAATAAAAGAACTTTAACCAATTCACAGTTCAATAATAATAGAACAGGAATTTAATTGCACTAAGTGTGAGCATCAATAATCAATATTGATGTGAATAATAAACAATAATTATTCACTAACATGCTTTGAAAAGAATAACTCAAGTTTGAGTTAGAGAACTTGCCTTGACTGCGATCTACTGCTACACAATTTAATTTAATCTCTTTATTGTAAAGATCTATCATTGTTAAGATTGATCTTACAATCAGCATATTATACTTTATATCATAATACAATTACTCTATCAGCAATTTAGTTAACACTAAACCACATAATCAATTATCTAAAAACATCCTCATTAATATCATTCTTTGATATCATTTTAATTACTTTTCATATACCTTATGATTTAACACTTAATCTTTCCTTTTATTAGCTCTTCTTTATAATCTAGTAAGATGAATACTAACATCATAGTCTAGATTATACAAACATGCAATCTAGCCACCTGGATTGGCTAATCCAGCAAACTGGATTCAACAAACTTCCAATCCAGCAAGACTGGATTCTAAATCCTTCAATCCAGCAAACTGGATTCTAAATCTTTCAATCCAGCAAGCTAGATTCTATATCTCCTTTACGAAAATACCAAATCAACTTATTATTTTTTTATCCTTTGGCCATACTTATATACATGTATTTCATATACAAAAAGTATTTTTTTTTGTAATTTTTCAATTTCTTTTACTATTTTTCAAAAATCATTTTTAGTGCGTGGCTTAAGAAATTAGCCCCATCATGCTCAACTCCAGAAATTCCCATCTCTTGGCATAATCTCATACATGTTAACGTGACCCTCCAGTTTAAATTTCGTGGCCATCGGAGTTATAGAACTCCGGTTATAGCAATTTTCGTCTGAAAAACCTAAATATTGAAATGATCATAACTTGGTCATTTTAAGTCGGAATGAGCTCATTTTTGGACAGGAGCTACTTTATGACATATATTTTCATGTCCCAAAAAGCCGGAATTTATTTCATAACTTAAGTGGCCGAAATGGCCCTTTCAAAATTTTGGGCAGACTCCTTTTTGGGATTTTTAGCTTTTACCTACTTTGCTAAAATCAGTCCATACGGAAATCTACAACTCCTTTTTAGGTGATTCCACTTGGGTTTGGAAGAAAACTCATCCTATTACTCTCCCAAAGTTTTCTAGAATTTTTAAATACCAGAAATATGACAAAAAATACCCCTTGCATTGACTGTCAAAAAATAGTTTATTTTTCTTTTAAAAGACCAAACTATTTTTGCTAAAACAGTTGCTACCACTTGTGTATTCAACATTTTTGAGTTCTACCACTTGGGTTTAGTAGTTAACATACCTATCTAGCACCCCTCTTTGACGGATCACAAAAAGAATGGTAGATCAAAAACGGTAGTCGATCAAAGGAAGTGAAAAAAACTAGAGTTTTCTTACAAAACAAAACTAGTTTCTTTTCTATCCTTTTGATTCACTTTCTAACACTCAAATATGTTAGATCAATACATGAAACCATATAAAACATGTAGATAGAGGGTTTTAGACCTCTAGATAATAAACCTTAGATAACCAAAATCAAACAAAATAAAAAGAATAAGTTAGATTAGTTTTCAGCTTGATTTTTGGGCACACCTTCTTTTCCTTCCAAAGTATAGGATGAACTTAGGGTGCATCAATGGTAAATTTCCTTCCTCTTTCTCTCCTCTTCCCCACCGAACTTCTCTCTCTCTCTCTCTCTCTCTCTCTCTCTCTCTTTTTCTCTTATGTTTTTTCTTAGCTAGTTTAAGAGAACATAAGACAAAGTAGAATAAAAGTGGAAAAAGAATATGGTTTAATATGTTGGACAAATGTCTAGAGATACAATAGTATATCTATACATTTCTACTAGCCTATCTCCTCTCTCTATATCTCTTAATTATTACAAGATTACTTTACTAATATGTTGGCTCCATACTAGAGTTGACACCTAGCCAATCTTGCACTTATCTTTAAAAATTTGGGAGCTTGAAATGATAACATTCATCGCCCCCTTTCTCCTCCTTACTTGGCCGGCCAAGTGGCCTTCTTATCTCCAAGCTTTGCTTTTGTTTTTATGGAAAAATCTAGCATACAAAATGTCTAAAGTACCCTCATCAATTGGGCTACAAGTTGGGCCATAAAAAATATTTTGGGCTTTCCATACATAACCTATTGGACTTTTAATTAACTAGTTTGACTTACTAATTAATATGAACTTGGGCCTCCACCCTTAAATAATTGTGCTACTAGCATATTTGTTCATTAAATTTTATATTGGGCTATCTTAACAATCAAATTATCTACAAGTCCAATGCTTAAATAATTATTGGGCTTGTTTAAACTACTTGACATCCTTAGTAATATTAACTCTATTATCTCATGAACTATTACTCATTATTTTTGATATTTACACATTCACATCAATCAATAATGTTAATTAACTTACATAACCCAATTAGACTTGTCTTATTCAAGTTTATTGAGTACTTACTTAGGGTTTAACATCTTAAATCTATTTCCTAGATTATTAAAATACTTAGGTTAGTTCACTAACTTATATAACTTATTGGTGAGACTCTTTTTTTTTAATATTATATCATATTATCCACATAATCACTTAATCATTCACAATCTATTACAAATTATTTAATATATTTACAATGTACCATAGAAGTTCTTGGTTATTACATTCTCCCCTCCTTAGAAGAATTCCGTCCTCGGAATTTCATTAAGGTTACTCAAAAAGATTGGGAAACTCTTTCCTCATCTTTTCCTCGAGTTTCCACGTAGCTTCTTCAACATTGTGGTTCCTCCAGAGCACTTTGACAGTATGTATAACCTTATTTCTCAATTTCTGCTCTATCCTATCCAAAATTTCTATAGGAATCTCCTCGTACGATAAGTCTTTCTCTACTTGAATATGCTCGTATGATATCACATGCTTGTAATCCGGCTTATACGGACGCAACACTGACACATGAAACACATTGTGAATATGTTCCAGTTCAGGAGGTAAAGCTACCTCGTACGCTACTTTCCCTATCTTCTTCAGTATTTCGAACGGTCCAATAAACCTTGGACTAAGTTTACCTTTCTTCCCAAATCTTATCTTCCCCTTCCAAGGAGATACCTTCAGAAATACGTAGCTTCCCACTTTGAAATCTCTTTTCTTGCGATGAATATCTACGTACTTCTTTTGTCGATCTTGAGCTGCTACTAGTCGAGCTCTTATCACTTTGATAATCTCCACCGTCTGCTGAACCAATTCTGGCCCCAACAATCTTCTTTCACCTACCTCGTCCCAACATAAGGGCGTTCTGCACTTTCTCCCATACAGGGCTTCATACGGTGGCATACCAATGCTTGCATGATAACTATTGTTATACGCAAACTCCACCAACGGAAGATGATCTTCCCAGCTTCCCTTGAAATCCATCACACAGGCTCTGAGCATATCCTCTAAGGTTTGAATCGTTCTCTCGCTTTGCCCATCTGTCTGTGGATGATACGCAGTACTCAACCTTAATTATGTCCCCATTCTTTCTTGAAAGACTTCTCCAAAAGTTTGAAGTGAAGCGCGGATCTCTATCAGACACGATTGATACTGGCACTCCATGTCTCGAAATAATTTCCTTGATACACAATTTTGCTAGCTGATCCAAATTATACCTAATCTTGATCGGCAAAAAGTGTGTTGACTTTGTAAGACGGTCGACAATTACCCATATAACGTCGTAACCCTTCTGTGTTGCTGGAAGTCCTACCACAAAATCCATCGTGACGTGCTCCCATTTCCATTCTGGAATTTCCAACGGCTGTAATAATCCACTTGGTCGTTGATGCTCTGCCTTGACTCTTTGACAAGTTAAACAGCGGCTGACGCATTCAGCAACCTCTCTCTTCATGTTTGGCCACCAATAATGTTGACGTAAATCTTGATACATCTTCGTGCTTCCTGGGTGTATTGAGTATCTCGTATTGTGCGCTTCTTGAAGAATCTCTTCTCGTAACTCTGGTACTGCAGGTACCCAAATTCTTCCTTCAAATCTCATCAATCCAGTATCGTCGATCTTATACTTCAGCTCTTCACCTTCAGCCAATCGCTTCTTTATGTTACCGCATTCTTCATCATTCCCTTGTGATTCTTTCACTTTGTCTAATAAAGTTGGACTTGCTTCCATTTCTATTACCTTATCTGAATCCTTTGGATTTTTCACCTCCAACTCCATTTTCTCCATTTCTCTTACTAATTCTTCTTGTTCTGTTAATACAAACAATTTTTCTTGGCTCTTCCTGCTTAAAGCATCTGCCACTACATTAGCCTTGCCCGGATGATATAGAATATCACAATCATAGTCCTTAATCAATTCTAACCATCTCCTCTGCCTCATGTTTAACTCCTTTTGTGTAAAGATGTACTTCAGACTCTTGTGATCTGTGTATATCTCACACTTTTCTCCGTAGAGATAATGTCTCCAAATCTTAAGGGCAAATACTACCGTAGCCAACTCAAGGTCATGGGTAGGGTATCCTTTCTCATAGTCTTTTAACTGTCGTGACGCGTACGCAATGGCTTTACCATTCTGCATTAATACGCAACCTAGTCCCTTGTGTGACGCATCACTATACACTGTAAAACCCCCTGTACTATCTGGTAAAGATAACACAGGTGCTTCACTTAATCTTTTCTTTAATTCTTGAAAACTCTGTTCACATTTCTCTGTCCACACATACTTAACAGTCTTCCTCGTCAGATTAGTTAATGGTGTCGCTATCTTTGAGAAATCCTGAATAAACCTTCGGTAATATCCTGCCAACCCCAAGAAACTTCTGATCTCTGTCGGTGTCTTCGGTTGTCCCTAATTTTTCACCGCTTCTACTTTCACTGGATCAACAGAAATTCCCTCGTTATCGATGACATGCCCCAGAAAATAAACTCTCTTCAACCAGAACTCACACTTTGAAAATTTAGCATATAACTTCTCTTTCCTTAAGGTTTCTAACACAATTCGTAGATGTTCGGCATGCTCCTCTTCAGTCTTCGAATAAACCAAAATGTCATCAATGAAGACCACCACAAAATTATCCAAATACGGTTTAAATATTCTATTCATCAAGTCCATAAAAGCAGCTGGTGCGTTTGTCAGTCCAAACGACATCACTAGGAACTCATAATGACCGTAACGAGTTCTAAATGTTGTCTTTGGTACATCTTCTGTTCTCACCTTCAACTGATGATAACCAGTTCTTAGGTCAATCTTCGAAAAACATCTCGCTCCCTTAAGTTGATCAAACAGATCGTCTATTCTTGGTAACGGATATTTGTTCTTGATTGTCACCTTATTCAATTGTCTATAATCCATACACAACCTCATCGAACCATCCTTCTTCTTTACAAACAACACAGGTGCTCCCCACGAAGATACACTAGGTTGGATGTACTTCTTATCCAACAACTCTTGTAGCTGGATCATCAACTCTTTCATTTCTACCGGAGCCATTCGATACGGCGCTTTCGATATCGGCGCTGTCCCCGGTACTAAATCAATCACAAACTCTATTTCTCTGTCTGGAGGAAGTCCCAGAAGTTATTCTGGAAAGACATCCCCAAACTCATTAACTATAGGTATCTGGCCTATGTCCGAATTCACAACCCGTGTATCCACTATATGAGCCAAATAACCTTCACAGCCTTTTTCGTAACATTCTTCTAGCCTGCATCATCGTCAGACAACTTGTTTGCCTTGGCGACTTGCTACCATAAAATACAACCTTAGACTTACTCAGTGTCTTAAGGCGTATACTCTTCTTCTGACAGTTTATAACTGCCTCATGGTTAAACAACCAATCCATCCCTAAGATAACATCAAATTCTCCTAAGCGTATCGGGATTAAATTCACGCTTAACTTATGTCTCCTTATATCCACACCACAGTTGTTATGATAAACTCTACAGGGATCACTTCTTTATTTGCAACTTCTATATTCATTGGGTTCTTTAACTTTTCAAATGGTAAGTTTAATCTTCTAGCAAATTCATCAGACACAAATGAACAGGTAGCTCCCGAATCAAATAATACGTAGGCATTTATATTATTGATCGGAATAATACCTGACACCACCTCCTTTGATGCAACTGCATCTTGCACAGTCATATTGAACGTTTGGGCTGCTGGCTTGCTCTGCTGTGTTGGCCCTCCAATAGTTAACTTTGTTGAACTGCTCATGTTTCCACTTCCTCCATCTGTATTCTTCTTCAATGGACAATCCTTGAATCGGTGCCCCGTTCCTCCACAAGAAAAACAACCACCTTTCTCCGGCTTAGGACAATTTGGTGAAATATGCCCTTCTTGACCACAATTATTACAGACGTTTTTCCCTTTCATACACTCTCCAGAGTGATTCTTTCCACACTTCGAACACACTGTCTTCTTCTGCTGAGTATTCCCTGGTTGCATTCCTAATTCATTTCCACTGTTGTTCCACTTACGCTTCTTGCTATTGCTGCCACCACTACTCGCACCCTGATGGCCACCTTCAATTTTCTTCTTATTCTTCTCTCGGTTGAATCCAGAAACCGCCTCACTACTATCTTCTGCAATGATGGATTTTTCTAACAGTGTTGAGAATGTAGCAATTTGTAACACTGCAACTTTGCTGTGAATCCATGGCTTCAGCCCATTTTCAAACCTACGCGCCTTTCGTAGTTCTGTATCCACTTGATGAGGTGCGAATCTGGCTAGCTCATTAAATTTTGCTGCATATTCGGCAACTGACATGTTTTCTTGCTTTAATTCAAGAAACTGCACTTCCATTCTGGCTTGCATGGCCTCTGAGAAATAACTTTCTAAGAATAACTCCTTAAACCTGGTCCATGTCACTACCTCTGTTTCGGCTCTAGCTTGGTTCGTCTCCCACTAGTAATTAGCCTCACCTTTCATCAAGTAGGTAGCAAAAGCCGTCTTTTGCTCTTCGGCGACCCTTGCAATGATAAAGGCCTTTTCCATCTCTTTCACCCATGTTTGAGCTGCTATAGGGTCCGTAGTTCCGCTGAATTCTGGTGGTCCTACATCTTTAAAATCTTTAAAATTTGCCAATCTATTATTCGCTTGCCCCCTCACTACAGGTGTACGAGTTCGCATAGCTTGAGCTATCATATCAGCGAAGTTCTGCATTGGGTCATCTTGATTTCTTTCATTGTTCACAGAACGTTCCTCCCTCTGGTTACGATTTTGACGTCTTGGCGACATTATCTGATTAAACAAAACCTTAATTTATTACATCGAGTTTAATTATATGATATATTTTCTAAGGGTTTAAAATATAACATGTAATTTAAACTCTAACAATCATATTATCATAATGTTGTATTATCGAATTCAACCTGCTAAATTGACTAATTCAGCTTGCTGAATTAACGTATTCATCTTACTAAATTCACATTCAGCTTACTTAATTACACATTCAGCTTGCTGAATTAACATATCCAACTTGCTGAATAACACATTCAGCTTGCTGAATTAACATATTCGATTTACTGATTTTTTTCAAACAAACAACTTCTCATTTTAATTCTTAATACTTTTCTATATGATCCAACATGTAATTATAATAATGCATTTATATTCATATACCAAATTTTAAAGTCATACATTCACATACTTGGCATATTTTTATAAACGTTAACTATCCCATTTTTAAACATAAAAAGATGGGATCTGCCAAAAGATATACTCCCCTATTCACATAAGATGGGGATACATCATATTTACATACTACCTCGCCCCTACTGAGGTTTACATCAAACACACAACCCTAATAATCAAAAGGGGTACTACTGCATCTATAAACAATAGAATGCTATTAAACTATCACTGCGCGTCTGGAGAGGGTGCGCCTGAATGCTCCTGTTCTAGTGGAAAGAGTCCATCCATAAGTCGACGTCTAACAGCTCGACTCGACTCGTCTATCTCAAAGGATCTCCTCACTCCCACTTGGGGACCGGTATATGCTGCATCTAAAGCCCGTCCCAAGGACTCCATCCTAACTCGTCCAGCCTCTGCTTCAACCTCTAACTGATTCACTCTTCTCGCTGCTCGGACCCAAGCATCCTCAACTCGGACCCTGTCAGCGATCTCTAAGTCAAACCTCAGGTGCAACGCCTGATGCTCAATACTCAATATTGCAAACTTATTATGCTCTTGTTCTAATATCTCTCTCAGCTCAGCATTCTTGGCAACCATATTGGTAGCCAAGGTCGTCTGCTCCTGCAACTGTATCTTCATCTCAGCAAGATCGTTTTGAGCTTGATATGCCAGTTCCTTGTATTGAGTTTCAGTAAACTGATGAGTGGCATTCTCCTGCTCTAACTCTGTCACTCTATTCTCCAGCGCCATGTTATTTTCAAACAAAACCTCCATCACATCCTCATCACGCTCGTCACTAACAGCATGATCCTCTACCGGATCTAACGGCTCTTGCTCGACTGTATGGCTACCTTGTCCTTCCTCAGGCATCCTATAACCAAACAAACACAACATCAGTATCACAATAAAATATATTCATTGATAAATGAAACAATATTTTATTATGCACACTGCATACTAGATGAATCTCCACAATCCACCTCTTAGCATACTCTATACAAGTTTTCTTCTAAGGTTATAACCTAAGTTTTGCATCCTAAAGTTTATAACCTACAGCTCTGATACCATTCTGTGACGCCCCCAAATCGAGTTCTCAACCCCAGGTTTGGTGCTCACTATCCATCATCAACATAAGCATTTTATATACTATTGCGGAATAATAAACATGCGTTGTTCATTATAATAAAGTCTTATACAATACCCCAAGGTCTATTACCTTAACATAAACATATCTTACTTAAGTTGCATAAAGTAACACAAAAGGTTTACATAAACACCAAACATAGTATTTCATGATACTTAAAACATTTATAATAACTATTCTTGGACCTTTCCCTTTCCCTTATTCTTCTTACTTGAACTCTCTGGCTTAGCTGAAATAAATGTCATGATATAGCAAGGGTAAACAACTAATTTGCTTAGCAAGTTTAAGTACAGAGAAGATATATCATGATTAGCAAGAAATTTATCGTTCAATGTTCAACAATAGAAATTAATTGCGAAAGAACATGAATTAAGTCTTGATAACTGAATATTCGAATAACAGATACTGAGTGGTCATAATGACCATGAACATATGCTAAGGTTGTCAGTATTTAAACTGGTCCTTTTAATAAGTTTTGGTAATCAAGGGGATCAGCCTTTCATACCCGGTGTATTATGCATAAACACTTAATGTACGAGCAATAATTGTTTTTCAATAATGCTTTAATCAAATTGTTCTTTTTATCAGTCTCGAGTTCTTACCAAATCAATTGGTGAAGAACATCTTTTAACAACATATTTGATTAAACAAATTTAAACATACTTGATCTAGCTGATACAATGAGTATAGATCCATATCTTAAATAGTTCATTAATAAAAGAAATTTAACCAATTCACAGTTCAATAATAATAGAACAGGAATTTAATTGCACTAAGTGCAAGCATCAATAATCAATATTGATGTGAATAATAAACAATAATTATTCACTAACATGCTTTGAAAAGAATAACTCAAGTTTGAGTTAGAGAACTTGCCTTGACTGCGATCTACTGCTACACAATTTAATTTAATTTCTTTATTGTAAAGACCTATCATTGTTAAGATTGATCTTACAATCAGCATATTATACTTTATATCATAATACAATTACTCTATCAGCAATTTAGTTAACACTTAACCACATAATCAATTATCTAAACACATCCTCATTAATATCATTCTTTGATATCATTTTAATTACTTTTTCATATACCTTATGATTTAACACTTAATCTTTCATTTTATTCGCTCTTCTTTATAATCTAGTAAGATGAATACTAACATCATAGTCTAGATTATACAAACATGCAATCCAGCCACCTGGATTGGCTAATCCAGCAAACTGGATTCAACAAACTTCAAATCCAGCAAGATTGGATTCTAAATCCTTCAATCCAGCAAACTGGATTCTAAATCTTTCAATCCAGCAAACTGGATTCAACATTTTTTCCAATCCAACAAGCTGGATTCCATATCTCCTTTACGAAAATACCAAATCAACTTATTATTTTTTCTATCCTTTGGCCATACTTATATACATGTATTTCATACACAAAAAATATTTTTTTTTGTAATTTTTCAATTTCTTTTACTATTTTTCAAAAATCATTTTTAGTGCGTGGCTTAAGAAATTAGCCCCATCATGCTCAACTCTAGAAATTCCCATCTCTTGGCATAATCTCATACATGTTAACGTGACCCTCTAGTTTAAATTTCGTGGCCATCGGAGTTATAGAACTCCGGTTATAGCGATTTTCGTCCGAAAAACCTAAATATTGAAATGATCATAACTTGGTCATTTGAAGTCGGAATGAGCTCATTTTTGGACAGGAGCTACTTTATGACATATATTTTCATGTCCCAAGAGGTCGGAATTTATTTCATATTTTAAGTGGCCGAAATTGCCCTTTAAAAATTTTGGGCAGACTCCGTTTTGGGATTTTTAGCTTTTACTTACTTTGCTAAAATCAGTCCATATGGAAATCTACAACTCCTTTTTAGGTGATTCCACTTGGGTTTGAAAGATAACTCACCCTATTACTCTCCCAAATTTTTCCAGAATTTTTAAATACCAGAAATATGACGAAAATATCCCTTGCATTGACTGTCCAAAAATAGTTTATTTTTTCTTTCAAAAGACCAAACTGTTTTTGGTAAAACAGTTGCTACCACTTGTGTATATAACATTTTTGAGTTCTACCACTTGGGTTTAGTAGTTAACATACCTATCTAGCACCCCTCTTTAACGGATCACAAAAAGAAGCTGTAGATCAAAAACGGTAGTCGATCAAAGGAAGTGAAAAAAACTAGAGTTTTCTTACAAAACAAAACTAGTTTCTTTTCTATCCTTTTGATTCACTTTCTAACACTCAAATATG
Source organism: Panax notoginseng (assembly GCA_016801055.1). Classification (NCBI taxonomy): domain Eukaryota; kingdom Viridiplantae; phylum Streptophyta; class Magnoliopsida; order Apiales; family Araliaceae; genus Panax; species Panax notoginseng. Next base: position 242,351,455 of record CM029012.1, read on the forward strand.
TTAGATCAATACATGAAACCATATAAAACATGTAAATAGATGGTTTTAGACCTCTAGATAATAAACCTTAGATAACCAAAATCAAACAAAATAAAAAGAATAAGTTAGATTAGTTTTCACCTTGATTTTTGGGCACACCTTCTTTCCCTTCTAAAGTATAGGATGAACTTAGGGTGCATCAATGGTGGATTTCCTTCCTCTTTCTCTCCTCTTCCCCACCGAACTTCTCTCTCTCTCTCTCTCTCTCTCTCTCTCTCTCTTTTTCTCTTATGTTTTTGCTTAGCTAGTTTAAGAGAAAATAAGACAAAGTAGAATAAAAGTGGAAAGAGAATATGGTTTAATATGTTGGAAAAATGTCTAGAGATACAATAGTATATCTATACATTTCTACTAGCCTATCTCCTCTCTCTATATCTCTTAACTATTACAAGATTACTTTACTAATATGTTGGCTCCATACTAGAGTTGACACCTAGCCAATCTTGCACTTATCTTTGAAAATTTGGGAGCTTGAAATGATAACATTCATCCCCACCTTTCTCCTCCTTACTTGGCCGGCCAAGTGGCCTTCTTATCTCCAAGCTTTGCTTTTGTTTTTATGGAAAAATCTTGTAACAATCCAGATTTTTAATTAAATATTTAAATATTTATTGAATTATATAAATATTTAATGGTTGTGTTTATCGTTGAATAAGTATTTGTTTAATTGATTTGATGTGATTTGATTATTTATTTGTTTAATAAATAATTAATGAGTTAAGGAAAGTAATTATTTTGAAATAGTAATCTAATTTAATTTAATAATTAAGCTAGAGAGTTTATAATGATTAAATAGATTATTATATTATGCAATGAATTGTTATTAGAATTAATTAAAATAAGTATGAAAACTTAATTAATTAGAAGTATGATAAATAACTATATTATAAGTGGTTATTAAAATAAATTAAAGTAGTTTTAATTTATTTTGCCAAACAAGGCTTAAATATATTAAGTCTTTAATTTTAAAGAGTTTTGCCAAACGGAGCCTTATGGCTTTTGGATTTTTAAATTTAATTTATTAAATATAAATTAAATAAATAAAATATAAATAATATATATAATAATTTTATAACTGATAATTGATTAGGGTCAATTATTATAATGTCAATTTTTTTTTTAAAAAAAACGTCTGCATTAGTTTTATGTTGTGTTACGTATATTGTATTTGGTTAAGTCTGAGAAAGGAAAAAGGGAAGTGTTTAAGGAAAGAAAAGAGTCTGAGAAATTTCAGAGAGAGCATTTGACAAAGGACTGAGATTTCAAAAGTTAGTTCAGAGTAGCGATTCTCAGTGAATGGTTTTTCTAAAAGCAAGTGAAGGGCACGTGAAGTGCAGATAACTGTAAGCTGTTAAGCTATTATTGGTAAACAACGATCAAGGCAAGTCTTTCGGTTCCTATTTTTTTACGTGGACTTGATGAACTGTTTTAAATTGCATGATATGTTATGCATGTTGAAATCATGAAATGTTAAAGTCAATATATGACTGCATTGTTTTGGCTAAGTAATGATGATTGAGTAAGGAACTCAATCTTTATATTTGCTATGTGAATTAAAAGCATGTATGCCATGTTACTTTAATGAGATGTATATCGAGCATGTTATTATGTGCTATGTGATGTATGAAAACTGTTAGACTTTGCTGGGCTGTCGAGCTCACTCTTGCAAATAACCACTTTTGCAGGTCAAGATTTTAAGGTAAAGATACGTGCTATGTGAGTTATAGAGATCTATATTCACGAAGATTACTTATGTTTTATGATAAATGTATTTCATATTTTGAACGTAACATGTTGTTGAAATGTAAGTTGAGCTATCTAATGTATATGGATATTTAGTTATGATGTAAGACTTTGTATAGTCATTTTGTTGTAACGATTCATGACATAAGATTGAATCAAAGAGATGTAATGTAATGGTTGCGATTCAGGGCAAGAAAGAAGAAAATGTATAAGTTTTAAATATTCCGCAATTTTATTAAGTTTAACATAGAATAATGATGTATTATTTAGAGGTTGAATGTATGGTTAACGACCGAAGTCGGGATTTAAATTGTATAGATTTTGGGGTCGTTACAGTTGGTATCAAAGCTGTAGGTTATAAACCTTAGGTAGGAGTACCGTAGACAATAACCTTAGAGAAGAGAGGTGAAGATAAAGAATGAATAAGTTCAAATAGAGTTTGAACAATATGGGATTAAAACTTGCGTGAAAGGATTCAAAGAAGAATCTCGCAGAGTTATAAGGAATATGAATGTGGGATTACCCAACTCCAATAATAAGGATGTAATGTGATAATAAATAGACAGTGTCTATAAGAAGAGTGATAAAGAAGTTAAGAATAGAGAGTTATATCTAAGTATGGTGCAATTGTACTCTTTAGTAGTTGATGTATGGTATCTGGGCTAAACGATTCCTTCATAGAGCGGAGGAATATACGAACTAGCAACTCGGAACCTAATTTGTTGGTTATTTGTAGGAAACCACTCAGCGTACCATATTGAAACTGTTAGAGACTAGATGTGTACCAAATGTAGAAATGGACACGTATGATGAGAGCTTAGAACTTGAATGAAATTTTGAGCGAAGTAAATGAAGTTAGAAATTCTTAAAGGAAGAATTGTTATATAAACAAGAAGATTCAAAGAAGAATCTTGAAGAGATATAAAGATAAGAAATGAGAGTTTCCTAACTCCAATAGCCAAGATAACGAATAATGTCGTAAATGATGAAAAGGAAAGAATGAGGATCGTAAAATAAAACGATCACGAGTTAAGAAAATAATTTTAACAGAGATGATTATAGAATAAGGTCACGACGTGATCTGTTTAAGTTATAAAAGAAAGATGGTATGTAATGTTTGAATGATTATAGCTTAATGCTATGAAGATGGTGTACTATAAAATAGTACGAGATAACTCATGAGGAGTTATAGATGATCTGATACGAGGAATTCGTATCAAGCAAAGGGCAAGTTATAAGCAAGATAGAGTTAGGTGGAATTTCAATTGAGGTCTCATGTGATGGCTGAGTTGTACAAATCTTTGTATGGGCGAAGGTTTTGTGCTTGCACTAAGTTTATCACATTGATAATCATTGGAATGTTTGTGTCGCGCTATTTGCTATATGCCTGTTGAGAAGGTGATTCTTTTCTCATGTGTATAACAGATAGGTAGGGTATAGTTAGAGAATATTATAAGGTTAAGTGCGAGTTCTTAAAACTCATACTTATGGTAGGTTCGTGACTCATAATTATATGGTATATTTTTGAACCCCTCAGCGAATGGACGCCTATGGTCTGACTAGGATAACTTCTTAAACTCATATGATTGTGGCAAGTTCCTGAACTCATAACGTGTGGTAAGTTTGATGAACTAGGGTATAATTAAGTGTGAATGGAGTATTGAGGATGATAGGAATAGATAGACCTATTAAGCAATGGATCATTATAGAAAGTAGAGTTGATGGTGGAAGCATATGTATTCTAAATCTACTAGCTATGCTAGACTTTCGAAATTTATTGACTTCGTGCTGATGTTTACACTTTTATTTTCTTGAAAAACATTGGATCAAATGATGAAACTAATGAGTTTTAACAATAAATACTATTATTCGTATGTCTATGCTAATTACTTCAGCTAGACAAAAATGATTTGCAATATATCAAAATATATTTTATATCATTAATGCATCATGTAACCTGGTGCAAAGATGATAAAAACGATGGAGTCATCAATGCAGTATTACCTAGTGTTGGATGTGATCTAAGGATCGTCAGCCCACTATGGTATGATGTAGTATGATAAAGTCACCAAATGACGGAATCCTCAACGGACTGTAAATACAGTGCGGTATCATGACGTCATAAAAAAGATTTTTGAAATTTCTTTAAGCTATGAGAATACATATGTATGTATGTATATGTATATTTCGGTTAATGTCCGAGTTATTGTAGAGGTCTATGCTATTTGATTCAGCTAGACAAATATTGAAAGATGTTCATGAAATTCAAGAGTTTCTTGAGAGGTTATGCCAAACCAAATTGTTTTGGTGCGGATTCAGATGTTGAAAAGCTGAGATGAACAACCCTTTTATAGGGGATTACGCGGAGGCGTTGAGATGTTTGTGCACAATACATTGTACGAAGGGCTGATCACCCTAAGTACGAGGAGTCCCTATAGTCTTATGACTGTTAAAGTTTAAGTTGAAAGATTACTTATAACTATGGACATATGCATAGCGTTTAAATATTTGTGCACAATACATCGTACGAAGGGCTTAACACCCTAAGTACGGGGGTCCTTATAGTCTTATGACTGTTAAAGTTGAAGTTGAAAGATTACTTGCAACTGTGGACATAGTTCGTGGTCTTATGACCCTCAGCATGATTTGGAATCTTTTAAAATTCCTGAGTTATTCAAACTACTTCCCAATTATTGAACAATTGTGGAAGATTCTTGTTATTCTGCAAGATGGAAGTGAAAAAGGAAAATATTCCTTAGAAAGAAGTAAGTCGTAGAATGCAACACTGAATGATGAATGTGTTGATTAAGTGAGAAAAGAGATTTTGAAATGAGAAGGGGATGAGTTATCAAAGAAATTTGTGAAATTTTTAATAGAAAAGTTTAATAATTGTAGAATGATGTTTGTGGAAAGAAAGTGATTATAGAAACCAATGAATGAATGAAGTAGTGACGTAAAAAAAATCTACTTTGATAGAATGAATGAATAAAAATTAATAAATAAAATTTCGAGGACGAAATTCTTAGAAGAAAGGGTGAATGTAATATCCCGAGTGTTGATGATAACGATCCTTAGAAAAGGAAATGAATGGGTTAAAAGATATATAATACTCAGAATATAATTGAGTTCAAGTGAAAGTTATGAAATGAAACCTAAAATTTGTTAGGTAATGAATATAGTAGGAAATATAAAATCTATATTTAGATAAAATGATGAAAGATTTCTCTGAGTTATTTGTGTAATTTGTGTCTTCGATTCTGGGGACAGAATCTTTGTAAGTAGGGAAGATTGTAACGAATGAGTGGTTTGAGTTGTGATTCTGAGGACAGAATCTTTGTAAGGAGGGAATGATGTAACAATCCAGATTTTTAATTAAATATTTAAATATTTATTGAATTATATAAATATTTAATGGTTGTGTTTATCGTTGAATAAGTATTTGTTTAATTGATTTGATGTGATTTGATTATTTATTTGTTTAATAAATAATTAATGAGTTAAGGAAAGTAATTATTTTGAAATAGTAATCTAATTTAATTTAATAATTAAGCTAGAGAGTTTATAATGATTAAATAGATTATTATATTATGCAATGAATTGTTATTAGAATTAATTAAATTAAGTATGAAAACTTAATTAATTAGAAGTGTGATAAATAACTATATTATAAGTGGTTATTAAAATAAATTAAAGTAGTTTTAATTTATTTTGCCAAACAAGGCTTAAATATATTAAGTCTTTAATTTTAAAGAGTTTTGCCAAACGGAGCCTTATGGCTTTTGGATTTTTAAATTTAATTTATTAAATATAAATTAAATAAATAAAATATAAATAATATATATAATAATTTTATAACTGATAATTGATTAGGGTCAATTATTATAATGTCAGTTTTTTTTTTAAAAAAAAAACGTCTGCATTAGTTTTATGTTGTGTTACGTATATTGTATTTGGTTAAGTCTGAGAAAGGAAAAAGGGAAGTGTTTAAGGAAAGAAAAGAGTCTGAGAAATTTCAGAGAGAGCATTTGACAAAGGACTGAGATTTCAAAAGTTAGTTCAGAGTAGCGATTCTCAATGAATGGTTTTTCTAAAAGCAAGTGAAGGGCACATGAAGTGCAGATAACTGTAAGCTGTTAAGCTATTATTGGTAAACAACGATCAAGGCAAGTCTTTCGGTTCCTATTTTTTTACGTGGACTTGATGAACTGTTTTAAATTGCATGATATGTTATGCATGTTGAAATCATGAAATGTTAAAGTCAATATATGACTGTATTATTTTGGCTAAGTAATGATGATTGAGTACGGAACTCAATCTTTATATTTGCTATGTGAATTAAAAGCATGTATGCCATGTTACTTTAATGAGATGTATATCGAGCATGTTATTATGTGCTATGTGATGCATGAAAACTGTTAGACTTTGCTGGGCTGTCGAGCTCACTCTTGCAAATAACCACTTTTGCAGGTCAAGATTTTAAGGTAAAGATACGTGCTATGTGAGTTATAGAGATCTATATTCACGAAGATTACTTATGTTTTATGAGAAATGTATTTCATATTTTGAACGTAACATGTTGTTGAAATGTAAGTTGAGCTATCTAATGTATATGGACATTTAGTTATGATGTAAGACTTTGTATAGTCATTTTGTTGTAACGATTCATGACATAAGATTGAATCAAAGAGATGTAATGTAATGGTTGCGATTCAGGGCAAGAAAGAAGGAAATGTATAAAAGTTTTAAATATTCTGCAATTTTATTAAGTTTAACATAGAATAATGATGTATTATTTAGAGGTTGAATGTATGGTTAACGACCGAAGTCGGGATTTAAATTGTATAGATTTTGGGGTCGTTACAAATCTAGCATACAAAATGTCTAAAGTACCCTCATCAATTGGGCTACAAGTTGGGCCATAAAAAAAATGTTTTGGGCTTTCCATAAATAACCTATTGGACTTTTAATTAACTAGTTTGACATACTAATTAATATGAACTTGGGCCTCCACCCTTAAATAATTGTGCTACTAGCATACTTGCTCATTAAATTTTATACTGGGCTATCTTAACAATCAAATTATCAACAAGTCCAATGCTTAAATAATTATTGGGCTTGTTTAAACTACTTGACATCCTTAGTAATATTAACCCTATTATCTCATGAACTATTACTAATTATTTTTGATATTTACACATTTACATCAATCAATAATGTTAATTAACTTACATAACCCAATTAGACTTGTCTTATTCAAGTTTATTGAGTACTTACTTAGGGTTTAACATCTTAAATCTTTTTCCTAGATTATTAAAATACTTAGGTTAGTTCACTAACTTATATAACTTATTGGTGAGACTTTTTTTTTAAATATTATATCATATTATCCACATAATCACTTAATCATTCACAATCTATTACAGATTATTTAATATATTTACAATGTACCACAGAAGTTCTTGGTTATTACAGTTTCCACATTACCACGGTACATAACTGAATATATATTTCATTTACAACCCTTGGTATTAGGTTTAACCAAATGATTAAACCACACTTTTAATGCATTAACACAAATCTTCAGTTATCACATAACTCATTAATTACTATAATAATTTTCGTATTTGGTATTATAACAACACCACAATATGATAAATCATATTTAATAGTCATAACATTACACTATATTAACAATTATAGAATTATATATATTTAAAAATCAAATTTCTGGGCCAACTGCTAACTGGCGCTGTAATGGCCCAGTTTGTACTAAGAACCAGCGCTGCGACGCCGGCTGGCACTGCAGTGCTTTTGTTTACTCACAGAACCGGCACTGCATCGCCTGTACTCGTTAACAGTCACTGAGTGGCGCTGCAGTGCCTTGTTTCTTTACAGAACTGGCGCTGCGGCACAGTTGAACACAGACAATGTTCGCGAAGATTAAAAAACAAAGCCAAATTGGCCTAAAAGCTCCTTTCTAATAACCATTCCAACTTACCCAAGTTGTATAAACTTCACAGAAACAACAGTTAATATTCCTAACATGTTTCTAACCATATAAACAACATAAACATCCAAATTAAAACTTTTAAATTTACTGTTTTTACTATTTCTTCACTTTTTAACATTCTTAGCAAAATTAATCACTGTGAATTCGTTTTTCAACTAAAACAGTTAGTTTAAAACCCATTGTCTTTGTTTCTTCATGTATTTTTATAATCAAAAATCAATTAACTCATTATAACATGAATTGAACATAAATTTTGATTCCAAAATAAGCCATATCATATATATAGAATTGTATTTCTTTGTAAACATAATTTATTCACATATATCATATTTTCATGGATTATCTTACTCTAAATCATATACTAAACATATAAAAACAGTTTATATACACATATTAACCATATCTTCAACAATTATTCATAAAAAATTAATTGCAGAGAACTTTTTAAATAAAACAAAACTTGAACTTAAAACTAAAATTATACCTTCAATTGCTTGTTTAGTTTTGTTAGATGATAGCAAAATACTTTGATAATCCCCCTCTTCTTCCAATTTTCTCTTAAATTTCTCTAGAGCTCTCTCTTTTTCTTTCTATGTTCCTCTTCTTTCTTCCTTCTCTCTAAACCAACTGACTTAGAGAACTAACGCAATATAAGATATAACTTTACGTAAACTAAACTGAAAATATAATATATAACTGACGTATAATATAATATTAGCTTAAAGACATGTCAGTTACTTTCTTACAAAAAATTCAAAAGCCGCTATAAGGCCTGTTTTGCAAAAACTAAATTAAAATAAGGATTAACAAACCTTAAGCCTTGTTTGGTAAAACCAAATCAAAACTCCTTTTAGCTTATTTTAATATCTCACTTACTATATAGTTTATTGTCACACATTATTTAATTAAATTATAATACTCAAATTCAATTAAATAAAGTCATACCAACTTACAAAAATCAAAATGCCACATAATCAAATTGCCACAAAATTATAATTTTCATTATAATTTTATTTAATAAATTAGCATATCACTTCTAATTACTAAATTAAATTAAAACAACACCATAACAATTCATTCAATCCTTATCAATTCTATAATTTAATTATTAAATTTAATTAGAATATTATCACATAATAATTAATTCATCACTCTTTTAATTTACTTAACTTCAAAAATACAAAATTACCGAATATCAACTTAATTAACATTTTACACTTAATCAAGTTAATTTCCCATAACTCAAATTATTTATTCAACTAATAAATAATCAAATTAAACAAATATTTGTTTAACAATAAATACATCAACTAAAATATTTATATAATTCAATAAATATTTGAAATTACATATAAAATTCTGGATTGTTACATCCTTCCCTTCTTACAAGGATTATATCCCCAGAATCACAACTCAAATAATTCATTCGTCACATTCTTCCCTTCTTACAAGGATTATGTCCCCAGAATTGAAGACACAAATCAAACAAATAACTCAGGATAGCTTTTCATCATCTTGTCTTCGATTTTCCACGTAGCTTCCCCGACATTGTGGTTCCTCCATATCACCTTCATAGAAGGTATCACTTTATTCCTGAGCACTTGCTCGTTTCTGTCAACTATCTGGATAAGTATTTCCTCTTAAGACAAATCTTTATCAAATTGTAATGGTTCATACTTGATCATATGCTTGTAATCGAGTTTATACGGTCGTAACATCGAGACATGAAATACATTTTGAACATGTTCCAATTCTGGAGGTAGTGCTACCTCGTAATCCACTCCCCCTACTCTTCGCAGCACCTCAAAGGATCCAATAAACCTCGGGCTTAGCTTTCCTTTCTTACTAAATTGAATCTTTCCCTTCCAAGGAGAAACTTTTAGGAAAACAAAATTTCCAACGTCAAATTTGCAATTTTGTCTATGTTGATCGATATATTTCTTCTGTCTGTCTTGAGCAGCTATCAATCTTTCCCTGATGAGTTTGACAACCTCAGCGGTCTGCTGTACCAGTTTCAGTCCTAACAGTTGACGATCACCAACTTCATCCCAACATAGTGGAGTTATGCACTTTTTGCCGTACAATACTTCGTAAGGCGTCATGCCAATGCTCGCGTGGTAACTGTTATTGTAGGCGAATTCAGTCAACGATAGATGATCATCCCAGTTTTCTTTGAAATCCATAATGCACGCTCTCAGCATATCCTCTAACGTCTAGATTATTCATTTTCTTTGGTCGTCCGTTTGAGGATGGTACGCTGTACTAATTCTCAAATGTGTTCCCATGCTCTCTTGTAGTCTCTTCTAAAAGTTTGACGTGAATCACGGAGCTCTGTTTGACATAATTAACAATGGAACTCTATGTCTCAAAATGATCTCCTTGACGTACAACTTTGCCAACTGATCAAGATTGAATCTATTCTTTATTGGCAAAAAGTGTGTTGATTTCGTTAGCATGTCCACTAACACCCAAATTGCATCATACCCTTTCTAAGTAGTCAGAAGACCTACCACAAAATCTATTGTGATATGCTCCCACTTCTATTCTGGTCTTTCCAACGGCTAAAGTTTTATTTTCGATAGAAAAAGGTTTATTTCCGACGGAATTAAGCTCGACTGTAAGCTAAAACCGACTGAATATTTCGTCGATATTAAGTCGGTCGACTTTAATGTATCCTTGACAAACATCCGTTAAAATTAAGCCATCCTCCTAGGCGCTGAGCTTTCCCGCCAGCGCGAGTATAAACTCGACAGAATATGTGTTATCCTCGACGCAATAGTTCGTCAAAAGCATGTTAAAGTCGACTGAACTAATCTCGACGGAATTATGTCGAGCATATCCTTTAAAACCTAAAACTAGTTCACTTCCCTCAGCCACCTCAGTGTTATCCCCCATTATCTCTCTGAGCTCGCTCTTCTCCCTCCTCCCTCCGACGACCACCTCTCCTCCATCCGGCAACGACCCTGGTAACTTCTCCTCCATATTTCTTCTCCTTCTCATCTCCTCCATATTTCTTCCTTCTCTAAGCTCCCGCATTTGGTCCATAGCCCATTTGAGGAGGTGAATCCGATTGGGACTGTTACTGTGTGGTGGTACCGGCGGCGCGGCGGCGAGGCGGCGACGACGACTTAGGTCTTTGTCGGGTAAAATCTAGTTGCGCACAACACGCAAGTATACGTGGTCAACAAGTAATAAAGTGAAAGTAGAGTATCGTTCCCACGAGGAATTTTAATAAGAAACTAACTCTCATAATTACCAATTTTCTGTTAATCCTAATTTAATTAAACTAATCAAATTCCAGTTTGAAATTAAAAGTATTAAAAATATTAAAATCACCAAATAATAAATAAACCCTAAAAACTGAATTTTCAAGCAAATGTTGTAGATTTAGGCTTTCGACTTCACTCTAAGCATCACTCTGATTATTACACCTTTATTCCAGTTTAATTCACTGTCCCAGTTTATTAATCAAGAACACAAAAGTAGAACTAGCCACCTCTCGATGTACTAATACCGTATTAACTCAAATACCTAAATTACATAAAAACAAGTTAAACACCTCAATCAACTAATTCACTATATCTCTATGTGAATTACAATTAAATAAGGGTTAAGTTCAAGGTCTTTATATGATTACATGCGATGTCAAGCATATCTCTACCTTAACATTCATCAAGATTCTATTCATTCACAAAATTCAAGAACACATGCTATATTAACTAAGTCTAAACTCGTATTTCATCTCTCGAATTCATACAAGTCCACACAGAATTGTTGATCAGGCAAATTCATAAATTTAAGCTCAAATTAATATAGATAAACTAGATAATAGCTTATTAAAATGAAATCAAAGATTACATAACCATCGTTCCTCTTAAAGATCCGTCATAAGCCTAAAAAGTATTTAGTTCGTCAAAAATGAAATAATAACTGAATAAATTAAAGATATCATCATTTCAATTACAAATATAAAACTAAAGAAGAATAATAATGCAGAACACCCTTCACTTTAGCCTTAACCCGCAATCGATATGAAAATTCCTTCAAAATCTTCACTCCAATGCTCAATATGGAAATATGTCCTTCATCTCTGTTAATTGCCTTGGTGATAATAATCTCTTTGTTGATGATGTAGTTATATGTTTTTACCCATAATCTGAGTCCAATCCCATGCCATTTAGAGTTCCAAAGCCATGCAATCAGCTAAGCTCACGATCCATCAGTGGTGAAATCCAATTAGGACAGTCAGGTTTTGGGCCCCCGCCTCGGCGGGGGTATATGCTTAGAAAATGCCCGCCCCGGCGGGCTAGGCTCTTGTCAACTGATGTGAAGACCCCCACCCCCGCCCCGGCGGGGGTGTAAGGCTTAATAAGGCCCGCCCCGACGGGGGTAGGCTCTGTTATTTGACTTTGCTTGAACCTCAAATCTTGCTCAATTCTTTCCATAATGCACCTTAAATCCATCCTTATTGATCAATTCCAACACCACTATACCTACACAATAAAATAACACTAAATAAATAAAAACGAACATAAAAGCAAGGAATTAACATCGATTAAGCTTGAATTAAGAGCCGATTCGCGGGTATAAAACCCACTTATCAAAATCCTCCAAACTTAAAACGTGCTAGCCCTCGAGCACAAAACAAACTAACATAATATGCAATGCAATGAAATGATATGTGATGTATCTAATCTATATGTCTACGAATCCAGTAGTATCATAAAATTAAAATTATTCCTTCGGCCTCAGAGAAATCAAGTAAACACTACAACACTTCATATCAAAACCAATTAATAACTCCTTATCACTCCTCAAATCTTAAACCGTTATTACTGGTATAGTGTGTGTGTGTGTGTGTGTGATCAACACCCATGCTAACTGATACAAATTTAAATTCAATATATAACCAAGATCTTCGAAGGCATATACAGTGTAAACTTAAGAAATCCAAAAATAAGCTAGATCCAACTAAAATCAAACAATTACCAATATCGAGGGTCAACATGGGATACTTATGCTTTATTTTTCATCTATGGGGGCTTTTTGCTCTTATTTTCTATTTTATTCATTTTTTTATATATACACATAGCTATGCAATGTCTTATTCCCTTAGGCTTTTCAATGCTACCTTAACGAGCTTTCGACCAACGACTACCAGACCATTAAGACCTTAGGGTGCTAGGTGTAAAGACAATCTCCTCGGGCTTACTTACTCAAGTAACAAAGGTCACAAAACTAGACAAGCACACCACGGAGTTTATTCGTGTGTGTGTGTGTGTGTATATATATATATATATATATATATATATGTATTTATATATATGTATTTATATATATATATTAGATAGCTTATATATCCCAAATATTCCCCCAAACTTAGGTTCTTGTCTAACTTTAACCATCGCTACTTGTTCATGTCATTCTTTCATTCAAACTAGCATTATCCTTTAGAACATCCTTATGTATCAATTTGAACTAATCAGTCCACAAATGTGTTATTGACGTGCAAACCTTTTTATACCAGTGTCAAACATGCAAAAGAATCAATTCATAACTCAAAATTAAATCATAGTTCTAATATTGGGTACTGTATTTATCTACTTAATCTCAATCTCATCATTGGCTAAAATAAAAATAAATTACAATGACTGTTGGACATATGCAAAACAACACAATTACAACATAATTGTAAATTTTTTTTATATATCAAACATAACATAACATCATGCAAACATAACAAAAATAACTAAGAACTATTTATGCATCCAAGCTACAATGCACTACGTGACAATATGTATACAAACCTGTAAAAATCCTAAAACTAAACATGCAATAACAAATGTAAACTTAACTAATGACATTAAACATGCAAACATGAAATTAAACTAAATCCCCAAAAATTGAAAACTATAATGTCCTCATTGTATTGATTAAGTAATAAATGTGTGAGGACTTCCCTGTAATCGCCTAAGTCCGGGGTGGTGGTGGTTGTTCTTCTTCATCGGTGTCACTTAGTGGAAACCTTGGCATTGGAGCTGGCTACTAGTACAGGAATTGTGCATTGGGATTGAATCTCTATAGTGTCGTATTCAATGAAGTGATGGATCGATTCATGGCTTCAACACATGTGGTCCTGCCTCGCTGTAAGTCACCACATCTCTCTTCGTGCTTCCTTGTTGTGCGCATCCATTTAACGTTTAAAGTTCAGGAATTGAGGACTAGATATGATATCGGGCTGTGATGCCGCCTTTGTTCCTTGCTCTCCTATTGTCGCATCCTCCTGAAACTCGGCATCATCCGAGGTGTCTTTTACATCAGCCTCGTCCTCCGAAGCTGAGGGAAATATAAAGGCTACTCCTCTAGGATGTGACTCACCCCCGTCCCAAACCGTATACCGTGCAATCATTCTAGAATCTAGTAACTGAAGCAGCATCTGAGTGGGTTCATCATTGGACCATCTCAGACCCGCTTGGTGACACAACCCACAAATAAGTGATGGGTGTGGCAAGCCGCCAGAGAAATTTCATCGTAAGCATCGTCGAATTAAAAAATTGATTATAGCTCCAACGTCGATGATGAAATCTTGCACAATTGCATATAAGAGTAATTCCTTTTCTTTGGTCACATCAGATGTGTGCGTGGATGGAAATAGCTTTTCATATAAGAAGGTATACCATATTTTCCCATACCTGCTGAGATCCTTACTGTGAAACACAGTGCCTCCTTTTCGACCTTTGATCTAGTGTGGTTCTCGATTTAGTCATGTCCTTCAGAATAGCCTCATAATCCAGATCGTTGTCACGTAAGTGAGCATACTGGCAATGTCTCGGTACTCTCAACTGGTAGTATGTGTTGATGGCATCGACACTAAATGGAACCAATCTACCCCGCACGAACGCATTGAAAGGGGCCTAATCCTCGACATTAGCATAAAATTCTTTGACCACAGTGACAACTGCGGCCTCGGGCTCTTCCGTGAACTTGTTCCACTCTTTCTGATATATTTGTTGCATCATTTCACCGTCGAAGTGGTCCGGTGCCAACCCCTGCTCCGGTGTAAGTGCTTTTGTCACCATGTAGTCGTAACGGTCGGCGGCGGTGACACTTTTGAATTTTCGTCGGTCGAAGGTTTGTGATGGTGGCGTAGTGCCGAAACTCTCTCCCCATTATCGTTTTGACGCCATTAAATCGAAACTCAGTAAGCTTTATCAACAAAATTCTCCCCAAACTTCACTCACACAATCTGTTGAACACTTGGTGTGCACACTTATTTCTTCACCCAAACTTGATGATTTTGTGGCAATTATGGTGATAGAAGATGAAGAAATTGCAGATAAGTGACTCACTCTCAAGTGCAATATGAATTCCCTTAATAAGAACCCTAATTCGTGGCTTCTGAGTTTGAGTTGAATGTATGTGGTGAACTGGGGTTGTGAGGATGTGAATATATAGATATGATAGGATGATTTATGGGTGTGGTATGAAGTAATGGGTTAGTGGGTAATTGTGTTAATGAAGTAGGGTGATGGAGAGTAAGTTGCCAAAATCATGGGTAGAGAGTGCATAATGGATGGGAGTTGGAGTTGTAATGGGGGAAGAATGAGAAGTAGTGGGCATAAAGAAGGAGTGGGAGTTATAACTGCCGAAACAAAGCCTATTCGAAATCCAGGACCCCTGCCCCGACGGGGGGTATAATGATTTAGGGGCCCGCCTCGGCGGGCATGCCTCCTATTAAAGGCCTTTGTTTTCCTTCTTTCTTCCTTGTAACTCCAAACCATTATCATATTACATAAATGTAAGTAGATTTTGAGCACTTTTAAGCATGATGGTAATATTTATCAAAAAATGACTTATACTAAATAATATTCTAAACTATAATCTACTATCATGGATAAAAATATTAAGAATAAAAAGGCGATTGGGTTGCCTCCCAATTAGCGCTTGATTTTAAGTCGTTCAGCCTGACTACTCCCTGTTTATGGTATGTCGGATAATATGATTGCGATGACATCAATGTTGGACTCGTCACCCCAATAATGCTTCAGCCTTTGACCGTTGAGATTAAACGTTTCCAATGGATTCCTACTGTAGAGTTCAACGACGCCATGTGAGAAAACCCTTTTAATGGTAAATGGCCCCGACCAACTTGATTTTAGCTTCCCTGGGAACAATCTTAACCTTGAGTTAAAAAGTAGTACTGATTGCCTCGGCTCGAACATTCTTTGCATGATTTTCTGGTCGTGCCATTTCTTGACCTTTTCTTTGTGTAATTTTGAGTTCTCGTAAGCTTGAAGTCGGAATTCATCGAGCTCGCTTAACTGGAGTAGTCTCTTTTCACCCACAACTGCTTGATCGAAGTTAAGTTTCTGAATAGCGCAACAGGCTTTATGTTGTAACTCCACAGGCAAGTGACATGCTTTCCCATAGACCAATTGATATGGTGACATACCAATTGGTGTTTTGTATGCAGTCCAGTAGGCCCACAGTGCATCGTCCAACCTAAGAGACCAATTTTTTTTATTTAGGTTTACCACTTTTTCTAAGATTCTCTTCACCTCCCTACTGGAAACCTCAGCTTGCCCACTTTCTTGGGGATGATATGTCGTCACCACCTTATGGTTAACCCCATACTTCGCCAAAAGAGCTGTAAATGATCTGTTGCAGAAGTGACTACCTTCATCACTTATAATAGCTCTTGGTGTGCTAAATCTCGTAAAAATATTCTTCTGCAAGAATTTGAGAACCACTTTAGCATCGTTAGTTGGGAGTGCTATGGCTTCAACCCATTTTGATACATAATCCACCGCAAGCAATATATATTGATTACTGAACGACGATGGAAATGGCCCCATAAAATTGATGCCCCAAACGTCAAAAATTTCAACTTCCAAGATTGTTTATGGTGGCATATGCCTTTTCGATATGTTGTCCACCCTTTGACATCTATCACAACTTTTAACAAAATGGTGGTCGTCCTTAAATAATATAGGCCAATAAAACCCGGCTTGAAGTACTTTTGCCGCTGTCCTCTCACTACCATAATGTCCCCCATATGCTGATGATTGACATTCATGCAATATGTTCTTCACTTCACTATAGGGCACACACCTTCTAATCATCTTATCTGCCCACTTTTTAAATAGGTAAGGCTCATCCCACATGTACCACTTGACGTCATATAGGAATTTCTTTTTCTGCTGGCGTGTAAGATCTGGTGGAAGGATGTTGCTCATTAGATAATTCGTAAAGTCCGTGTACCATGGAAATTCTATATTGATCCCAAACAGCTGCTCATCTGGAAATGACTCATTAATTACACATCTGTCCTCTTCCTTCTTACCCTGATTTTCCAGCCTCGATAAATGATCTGCAACTTGATTCTCCGTCCCCTTTCTATCTTTTATTTCCAAATCAAATTCTTGTAGAAGGAGTATCCATCTAATAAGGCGTTCTTAGCATCTTTTTTCTAAATTAAGTATCGATTGGATGAGTGATCCGTATAAACTACAACCTTTGTTCCAATCAAATATGCCCGAAATTTATCGAACGCATATACCACTGCAAGCAATTCCTTTTCCGTAGTTGTGTAGTTCGTTTGGGTCTCCGTAAGTGTTTTGTTTGCATAGTATATGGCCTGGAATACCTTCTCTCGGCGTTGACCCAAGACAGTCCCTACTGCATAGTCGCTTGCATCACACATTAACTCGAAGGGCATATTCCAATTCGGTGCGACGATTACGGGAAATGTAGTCAATTTCTTCTTCAATAACTCGAATGCCAATTTACACTCCTCATCAAACTTAAAAACCAAATCCTTCTCTAGAAGACTGCATAACGGTTTTCCAATTTTGGAGAAGTCTTTTATAAATCTCCTATAGAACCCGGCATGTCCCAAAAAGCTTCGAATTCCTTTAACTGAACTTGGTGGAGGAAGTTTTTCAATTGTTTCCAGCTTCGCTTTGTCAACCTCTAAACCTTAAGCTGAAACCTTATGACCTAAAATTATGCCTTCTTCAACCATGAAGTGGCACTTTTCCCAATTAAGTACCAAATTCGTGTCTGTACATCTCTGTAAAACCATCACCAAATTCTCTAGATGAGCATCAAAAGCATCCCCATAGATAGAAAAGTCGTCCATGAAGACTTCCACATTTTTCTCCACCATGTCCCAAAAGATGGCCATCATACAACTTTGGAAGGTAGCGGGTGCATTACACAAGCCGAACGACATTCTCCTGAAAGCGAATGTGCCATATGGGCACGTGAAAGTAGTCTTTTCTTGATCTTTAGAAGCGATGACGATCTGATTATAACTCGAATATCCATCAAATAAACAGTAATACTCATGTCCCGCTAATTTGTCCAACATCTGATCGATAAAGGGCAAAGGAAAGTGATATTTACGGGTCGCCTTGTTCAATTTCTTGTAGTCCATGCAAACCTTCCAACCAGTCACCGTACTTGTCGAAATTAGCTCATTGTCATCATTTTGTACCATGGTCATTCCTCCCTTTTTTGGCACACTTTGAACCAGACTTACCCACTTACTGTCGAAAATAGGGTAAATGATACCGGCGTCCAACCATTTTAGTATTTCTTTCTTTAGAAGTTCCTTCATAATTGGGTTGAGCCGTCTTTGTTGCTCCACTTCAGTTTTGCATCGCCTTCCATCAAAATTATGTGCGTGCAAAAGGATGGGTTGATTCCCATGATATCCGCGATTATCCATCCTATAGCCGATTTGTGGTCTCTAAGCACTCTTAGTAACTTTTCTTCCTACAATTCATTAAGTGCAGCAGAAATAATAACAGGTAAAGAATTAGAATTGCCTAAATACGCATACCTGAGGTGTTTAGGGAGTGGCTTAAGTTTAAGAGTAGGTGGCTCCTCCAATGATGGTTTCATCCTTATTGTGGCTCTTTCCTCCATGTGCAATGGTTCAAATGGTGCTTTGAATTTGCTGACTTGTGGCAGGGAGTCTAGCATATGCAAATAATCCATAAATTCCAGATCATCTAATTCTTCATCTCCCAATAATGTCATTTCCAATGGATCGTTAACCAAACTTTTACTCATGTCTTTGCTGATTATCTGATCAATGATATCCATCATAAAACACTCTTCTTCATACATAGGGAATTTCATGGCCTTGAAAACATTAAACTTTATTTCTTGATCTTGGACCCTCATAGTTAGTTCACCTTTTTGTACGTCGATGAGTGTCCTACTTGTAGCCAAAAAAGGTCTCCCTATGATAATTAGGATGTTCTTATCTTCCTCAAAATCTAAAATTATAAAATCCGCGAGGAATATAAACTTGTCAACCTTGACCAATATGTCCTCTATAATGCCTCTTAGGCACGTGACTGACCTATCCGCCAACTGTAATGAGATATTCATAGGCTTTGGAGCTGGCAAACCCAATTCTGTATAAATTGATAATGGCATAAGGTTCACACTTGCCCCCAAATCACATAGACATTTGTTGAACGTCATGTTCTCAATCGTGCATGGAATGGTGAAACTCCCTGGATCTTTCAACTTTGGTGGTAACTTTCGTCGTAAAACTGCACTACACTCCTCTGTTAATGTCACTGTTTCGAAATCTTCCAACTTCTTTTTCCTGGACAAAATCCCTTTTATGAATTTCGTATAACTTGGCATCTGCTCTAGGGCTTCTGCGAAAGGGATGTTAATCTGAAGTATCTTGAAAACTTCCAAAAATTTTGCGAACTGCTTATCTAATTTCTGCTTTTGGACTCTCTGCTGAAACCGCGGTGGACGATACACAATTGGCTTGTCATCTAACTTTGTTTGCTCAACTTGCTTATCCTCACCCTATTTTTCTTTAACCACGTTGTTATCATCAACTTTTTCATCCGTTCTCACTGAATTTTCTATACTTTTCCCATCTAGATGTTTTCCACTTCACAAGGTCATTACCTGACACTGTTCGTGACTTTCCTTCAGATTTTTTTCGGTGTCACTTGGTAGAGTCCCTTGTGGTCTATTGTTCAATGCTAGAGCAATTTGTCCCATCTGATTTTCCAAATTTTTGATGGCTAACTCTTGCGATTTCATGACCATTGCTTGGTTTTTCATAGTTGCCTCGTTGCTTGTTATATACTTTGACAACAATTCCTCTAAATCTGATTTCCTCTCTTGATGTTGAGCTGGTTGTTGTTGTTGTTGATTTTGAAATCTTGGGGGATAAGATGGGCGTGGAGACTGCTGATGCTGATTATTGCTCCATGAAAAGTTTGGATGATTCCTATTCCTTGGATTGTATGTATTTTGGTATGTATTCTGTGGAATTCTATTGTAGCTACCCCCAAATTGCACTACCGCTGGGTTGATTGCACATTGATCTGTAAGATGTTCACCCGCGCATAATTCATAAATAATTGCAACTTGCCGTGTCTGTACCACTGACCAAGCATCGAACTTCATAGCGAGCGCTGAAATTTACGCTATTATTGTCGTCACTTCATCTACCTCTAACACTCTAGCTATCGTAGGTTGTGTCATTCTTGCAGTGAGCCATTGATAGTTGTTAGCTGCCATTGTCTCTATCAATTGATACGCATCCACATAATTCTTTACCATAAAAGCTCCCCCCGACGCTGCATCAATACTGGTCTTGAGATTCCCATGTAAT
Source organism: Panax notoginseng (assembly GCA_016801055.1). Taxonomy (NCBI): domain Eukaryota; kingdom Viridiplantae; phylum Streptophyta; class Magnoliopsida; order Apiales; family Araliaceae; genus Panax; species Panax notoginseng. The sequence continues at coordinate 242,371,908 of CM029012.1, forward strand.
CCGTTATAAAATGTGTTCATTTGCAACCACTTAGGCAATCCGTGATGTGGGCATTCTCTGAGCAACTCTTTGTATCTCTCACATGCCTCGTACAACAACTCCCCATGTTGCTGATCAAACATAGTAATCTCGTTTCTCATCTTTGCAGTCTTCGTTGGCGAAAAAAATTAGCTAGAAACTTCTGAGCCAGGCCATCCCATGTCGTTATTGAACCCGATGGTAGAGAGTGTAACCAACTCTTCACCTTATCCCACAGAGTGAATGGGAACAATTGAAGTCTTACTTCTTCATCCGACACCCCATTGTATTTGAATGTGTCGCATATCTTCAAAAAACTGATCAAATGTTCATTCTGATCATCATTTGCAAGTCTCCCAAAGTGAACCGAGTTTTGGATCATCTAAATAGTCTCAGGCTTAATCTCGAATGTATTCGCAGCTATAGCAGGCCTGGTGATACTCGACTACAGCTCAGTCACCTTAGGTGTAGCAAAGTCCCTCAACGTTTTTTGGTCTTTGGCAACCATTGCTTCTTCTTTTTTAGAATTTTTGAAGTCATCCCTTATTTCCTTAATCCACTTACTTAGCCTTTGAAAGTGTCTCTTAATATTGTCCTCAAAAGGAACCAAGTCTAGATTTTTGGATCAAGTTTGCATAAGCCAACTTCAAAAACCTGAAATAAGACAAACAAAACAAAAATAAAAAATGATTAAGTAAAACTGGACTAATTAAACTGATATTGTAAAATATTAAAATCTATACAAAGAATCCCCGAAAGCGGCGCCAAAAACTTGTCGGTAAAATTTAGTTACGCACAACACGTAAATATACGTGGTCAACAAATAATAAAGTGAAAGTAGAGTATCGTTCCCACAAGGAATTTTAATAAGAAATTAACTATCATAATTACCAATTTTCTATTAATCCAAATTTTATTAAACTAATCAAATTCCGGTTTGAAATTAAAAGTATTAAAAATATTAAATTCACCAAACCCTAAAAACTAAATTTTCAAATAAATATTGGAGAATTAGGCTTTCGACTTCACCCAAAACATCACTCTGATTATTATACCTTTATTCCAGTTTAATTCACTATCCCAGTTTATTAATCAAGAACACAAAAGTAGAACTAGCCACATCCTGATGTACTAATACCGTATTAACTCAAATCCATAAATTAGATAGAAACAAGTTAAACACCTCAATCAACTAATTCACTATATCTCTATGTGAATTACAATTAAATAAGGGTTAAGTTCAAGCTCTTTATATGATTACATGCGATGTCAAGCATATCTCTACCTTAACATTCATCAAGATTCTATTCAGTCACAAAATTCAAGAACGCATGCTATATTAACTAAGTCTAAACTCGTATTTCATCTCTCGAATTCACACAAGTCCACACAGAATTGTTGATCAGGTAATTCATAAATTCAAGCTCAAATTAATATAGATAAACTGGATAATAGCTTATTACAATGAAATCAAAGATTACGTAACCATCGTTCCTCTTAAAGATCCGTCATAAGCCTAAAAAGTATTTAGTTCATCATTAATGAAATAATAACTGAATAAATTAAAGATATCAACCTTTCAATTACAAATATAAAACTAAAGAAGAAAAATAATGCAGAATACCCTTCACTTTAGCCTTAATCTGCAATCGATATGAAAATTCCTTCAAAAGCTGCACTCCAATGCTCAATATGGAAATTTGTCCTTCATCTCTGTTAATTGCCTTGCGTGATAATAATCTCTTTGTTGATGATGTAGTTATATGTTTTTACCCAAAACCTAAGTCCAATCCCATGTCATTTAGAGTTCCAAAGCCATGCAATCACCTAAGCTCACGATCCATTAGTGTTGAAATCCAATTAGGACAATCAGTTTTCGGGACCCCCCGCCCCGACGGGGGTATATGCTTGGAAAACCCCCCCGGTGGGCTAGGCTCCTGTCAACTGATGTGAAGACCCCCCGCCCCGACGGGGGTGTAAGGCTTAATAAGGCTCGCCCCGGCGGGGGCAGGCTCTGTTAGTTGACTTTGTTTGAACCTCAAATCTTGCTCAATTCTCGCCACAATGCACCTTAAATCCATCCTTATTGATCAATTCCAACACCACCATACCTACACAATAAAATAACAATAAACAAATAAAAACGAACATAAAAATAAGGAATTAACATCGATTAAGCTTGAATTAGGAGCCGATTCGCGGGTATAAAACCCACTTATTAGTCTTCTTCTTCCTCCATAGTTAAGTTCTTTCAATTTACAAGTTAGGGCTTAAATTTTTTGTTATCAGGTTTAAGAATTCCTAATTTGTTTTAGCCCTAAATAAAAGAAATTAAATTATTGATTGATATGTTCCCTAAAATTAGCTATATTGGTTCAGCATATCCATTTTGGTTCGAATTAAGAATTTAAATTATTGATTGATATGTTCCTAAATTGGTTTGAATATTTAGTGAAATGCATATGATTTTCCTTATATTCAATGAAATGAATTGTCTATATTGGTTTAATATATCCATTTTGGTTTGAATTAAGGATTCATGTTGGTTTGAAGAATTTGATTTGCCTAGGTTCATGCCCTAATGTTATACTGCTATTGTTTGTTCTGAAAATTTGTGGGCATGTAATTTGGGGCTGAAAATTTGTTGGTATTTTGTTCTCACATTGGCATATTTGTTATATCCGACGGAATTCCCGACGAAATTCTGTCAGAATTCATCAATTACAATTTATGTGGGTCCTTTTTATTATATTAATGTATAGTTAATAGTTTCTCAATACTAAAATACAAGTTAAATAAATTAAGATATATAATATAATACAAATTTTGTTAAATTAAATAAAATAAAAAATTGACTTAATTTAATTCAAGATAATAAAATTTAAATAAATTCTTTAATATTGAATTATATAATATAATAAAAAATTAAATTAAATTTAAAATAAAATATAATAAAATAAAAAATATGATATAATATAATACAAATTAAATTTAATTAATTTAAGATAATAAAATTTAAGTAAATTAAATATTATAATATAATATAATACAAATACAAATAAAATAAATTAAATTAAACTAAACAAAACTAAATTTAAATTAAAGTAAAGTAAATTAAATTAAATTAAAATAAAATAAAATAAAATAAAATAAATAATTTAATTGAAAATAAAATAAAATAAAATTATGATTTAATTTAAGATAATACAAATTAAATTAAATTTAATTAAATTCAATAACCTAGAGACTTAATTTAATTTAAAATAATATAATACAAAATAAATATAATTAAACTAGGTAGCACTTACTTAGTTAAATAAAATCAAAATAAAATAAAATACAATTAAATAAATTTACGTGTAATACATTTACTACGATAAATAGTATTTAGGATAATATTAAGTAATTTATATGATGATACCAAGATAACTCACATGTATATATATTAAATTACAAGAGCGGTTTGAGAAACTCCGCAGCCAGCCTATAGCGGAGTTGCATGTCGCTAGGGGCGATGCTGAGACGTTAGATTCCACCGTCCCTCCGCCTGAGATTAGTTTATCTCAGGACGAGGAGACGGCTCTTTGGGTCGCGTCTAAGGATACTCTCACTAATACTACCGGGCGGTATTGAGTGCTGGGGTTATCGAGGATACCAACCTATACACTGCTAGGATGTATAATATTTTAGTTTATTTTTTGTTTATGAATAAAGTAAACTTATAATATTATTTATGTTATATTTATTTTTGTAGGCTCTAGCTAGCGTCTGCGTCCAAGAGCCCCCGTGGGACCATCACATACGGGCACTGGCTTAGACGATGCTTTGTTCCAGCGTGTTATAGCTACGGTGTCGGAGAGGTTTGAGACCGATCCGTTGTTCCATCGTCAGGACCTGCCCAGCCGTTCTCACCTCCATCAGCTTGCGCAGGACATTGCAGCTGGTGCCGCCGCCGAGAGTATGGGTATCCCTCAGGAGCAGTGGGCCACGATACGCAACGAGATTGTTCAGATGGTGGTTAACTTAGTCGAGGACGCGTTTGGGCCGATGTTGAGTCAGCGCTCAACTGCTCAGGTATACTATTCGTTTTAAATTCAAATATATATTTTGCATGTTATTTAATTTTCATTTAGTTATCTTTAACTGAATCATATATATAGACTAATGAGTTACATTATATTGTATCAACAGGGTGACGAGTGGACTGACGAGGGGGATGACAATGATGCCAATTTTCATACTTCAGAGCAACGTCGATGCCCGCCCGATGATCCTCCTCACACCGGGGGCTCTACTAGCTTGACTTAGTTTACATTCTTTTGTAGTTTACATTATTTTTGACTTGGTTTACGTTGCGGTTTGACATTTAGTTTAATTTAGCTTAATGGGATGTTTGATATAGTTTAGTTTAGATTAATGGGATATTTTTGACATTTTTACTTCTCATTTAGTTGGTTATTGACATATTGTTGACCTTGGTAATTGTAATTCATGTTATTGGGCCTTATTAAGTTAATTGTAATTCATCTCATTTAGTTACTTATCATTTTTACTTTAGTTTTGTTTATGTTTAGTTTAAATTAATGGGATTCATGTGTTGGCCATATTGTTAGCTTGTGTATGTGCTGTTGGGAAAATAGGTACAGGTATAACAGATATGGGTTAAATCCCTGGATACTGCAAAAACAAATAAAATATTTAAAAAAAACACACCATTCTCGACGGATTTCCATCGAAAATAAGTCCTTACCATTTTGGTCATGTGCCATGTGTCACATATATTCTCGACGGGATAGTGGTAATCTCGACGGACTTTCGTCGAGGTTATGGTTTTTACCATTTTTGACAGGCTGCCACGTGGCATGCTTATCATCAACCGAATATCCTCGACAAACTATTTTTAGTCGAAAATATATTAACCCCGACTAAATATTTGGTCGACGATACTTTCGTCGAGTTTAAGTTTCCCCGACCGAAAGACTGACGGACATAATTTTAACCTACTTATATACGACCGAATATTCCGTCAGAAATAAGGTTAACCTCGACGGAATATCCTTAATATCGACAAAATATTCCGTCGGGAATAAGCCTTTTTGTTGTAGTGTGTTAAGCATTTCGCAACATATTCTGCAACATCTCTTTTCTTATTCGGCCACAAGAAATGCTATCGTAAATCTTGATACATCTTCGTACTCCCCGGGTGAATTGAATATCTTGAGTTGTGAGCTTCAGTCAAGATTTTGCCTTTAATTTCAGGTACTGATGGAACCCAGATTCTTCCCTCGAACCTTAGTAATCCTTCGGTATCGATCTTGAATTTCAACTCACTACCCTCAGACACTCTTTCTTTGATTTTATCGCATCCTTCATCTTGTAGTTGAGCGTTCTTTTCCTTGTCCACTAAAGTTGCACCAGCTTCCATATGGAACAATCTTTCATTCGATTTCTTCAAAATTTTTACTTCCAATTCTAATTTTGCCATTGCTGAAATAAGCTCCTCCTAGGTAGTTAACAACATCAACTTCTCTCGACCCTTCCAACTTAAGGCGTCGGCAACCACATTTGCTTTACCCGGATGATAAAAGATTTCACAATCATAATCTTTTATCAGTTTTAATCATCGCCTCTGATGCATGTTCAGCTCCTTCTATGTGAAAATATACTTCAGACTTTTATGGTCCGTATATATCTCACATTTCTCCACATAAAGATAGTGTCTCCATATCTTCAGAGCAAATAGCACTGCAACTAAGTCCAAATCATGAGTCGGGTATCCTTTTTCATAGTCCTTCAATTGCCTTTACGCATACGCAATGACTTTGCTATTTTGCATAAGCACACAACCTAGTCCTTTATGTGATGCATCACTATACACCACAAACTTTCCTGTATTATTCGGTAATGACAAAATAGGTGCCATGCTGAGCTTCTTTTTTAACTCCTGAAAACTTTCTTCGCATTTCTCTGTCCAAACAAATTTTACGATTTTCCCTGTCAAATTTGTCAACGAAGTAGCAATCTTGGAAAAGTCTTGAATAAATCGTTTGTAGTAACCTGCTAGTCCCAAGAAACTCCTCATAACTGATGGTGTCCTTGGTTATTCCAAATTTATTACAGCTTCGACCTTTGATGGATCCACTAAAATCCCATCTTTTTAAATCACATGCCCAAGAAATTGCACACGTTTTAGCCAAAATTCACACTTAGAGAATTTTGCGTACAACTTTTCCCTTCTCAGCGTCTCCAATGCCAAACGTAGATGTTCCACGTGTTCCTCTTGAGAGTTGGAGTACACCAAGATATCATCGATGAACACCACTACAAACTTATCTATGAATGGATTAAACACCATATTCATCAAATTCATGAATGCTGCAGGAGCATTGGTCAAACTAAAAGATATTACCAGAAACTCGTAGTGTCCATACCAAGTTCTGAATGTCGTCTTTGGTACATCCTCATTTCTTACCTTTAATTGATGATAACCACTTCTCAAATCTATCTTTAAGAAGTACTTAGCTCCTTTCAGCTAATCAAACAAGTCATCTATTCTTGGCAACATATACTTATTCTTAAACTTTGTTTAATTCCCTATAATCAATGCAAAGACGCATTGACCCATCCTTCTTCTTCATGAATAACACTAGTGCCCCCCCATGGCGATACACTCAGCTGAATGTATTTCTTGTCTAGCAGCTCTTGGAGTTATACCATCAGTTCCTTCATATCTATCGAAGCCATCCTGTACGGGGCCTTCGATATCAGAGCAGTCCTTGATGCTAAATCGATAACGAAATCAATCTCTCTATCCGGTAGAAGTCCTGGCAAATCATCCAAAAATACATCCACAAAATCCCTAACAACTAGTATCTCCTCCAGTTTTACACCCTTCTTATGAGTATCGACTATGTAAGCTAGATATCCTACACAGCCTTGCCTCAATAACTTCTTGGCTTGCATAATCGTCAGACAACTCGCTTGTCTAGGTGATTTTCTACCATAGAAAACTACCTTTGACGGAGTCATAAGTTTGGCACATTTCTTTTGTTAATCAATTATCACTCCATAATTGAATAGCCAATCCATCCCCAGTATAACATCAAATTCCCCAAGCTTAATTGGAATTAAATCTACTGTCATAAAATTTCCCTTAATATTCAACCTACAATTCTTATGTACGAATCTAACAGAATCACCTCCCTATTTGCAATTTTTATATTCAAAGGGAAATTTAACTCTTCACTAGGCAATCCTAAAACTCTTAGCAAAATCATCATATATAAATGAACAAGTAACACCCGTGTAAGACCCTCACTTTTTATGAATAAAGATTTAATTTTCTCTAAATATTATTTTGAATAATAAGGTGTTGATTTGATATAATGCTATAGTTATGGGTGATATGTGAAAATTTTACAAAGTAAGTAAGTTGTCATAAAATATTCGTTTGGTTGGGGTAATTCTTTTTGTCGGGGAAAATTCGTATGACGACGCAATTATTGGTGGACCCCATAACGGAATAACTGTCGGATATAGAAAGCGACAAAAATAACCTTTTCATATAATAACGACAAAACTATTGAAATATCCGGTGATAAAAGTATAACAATACGCACAGTAGCACACGGTATTGCACAATATCTCTGATTATTGATTCTTACGTAAGAAGTTACTAAGTTTCATTTAATAATTGCTATAGTAGTTGATGCATAGTATCTCATATTATTGATTCAATTATTGTCATAGTATCATTTGCACAACATTTTATATTATTAAATCAATAATTGAGACGACACAATTATTCATATTATTATTTACATTATTTATAAAGTCTAGAAAGTTCTGTCGAGAAAAGGGGTTAGGTTATTTAATTGCGCACCAATAAGAAGAAATCCTTATCGGAAAGCCCCCTCTTTCCTGAGAATGATCTGGTTATCAATATTATGAGTTATAATATTATTGATGAAGAATTGTTGAAAGATTAAAAATGTGTTGATTGAAGATAAAGTGATTTGTGGTAAATATTTATTCAATCTTTGATATAAATAAGAGGTTTGTTATGAGACGTTTGTTGTAAGTTTGGTTAATTCTATGGGACCCATAGGTCATCATGTAAGAGTCACTTTCTTCATTAGTACTTGTCTTTATCAGACGTCAAACCACTTGTTGTTTCACATTACAGGCGTCAAACCACTTACCTTTTCACAGTACAAGGGTCAAACCACTTGTCTTTTCACATTTCTAGTCGTCAAGCCACTTCCCTCTTCACATTGCAAGGGATAAGAAATTTTCTATAAATAGAAGCTTATTTCTTCTTTCATTCTCACCAATTTACTACGAATTACAAAAGAAAACTATACAGAGAGAACCAGAGAGAAAGAAGAAGACTACACTATTGCAGTATCCAATCTTCTACTAAGGTAAGGGGTATTGTTTCTTTCGTATCAGTAAATTATGTTATTTTCTTTAATATTTATTCATGATATTACTTCATACTCGTAAGGATTGTCATTCTATTCCTTATTAAATTGTGGGTATAACATGTCTATGCAGATTACCGCATGCTTGGTGAATAACCCGTTGTATTCATTCTTTAATCTATGGGAATAACCTGTCTACGCGGATTACCACATGCATAGTGAATAACCCTTTATACCCATTCTTTATTTGTGAAAAAGATCCGTCAACACGGATTACCGCATGACGGGTGAAAATCCATTTGCAGTTTCGTATAATATATCTTTTCATATTCCTAAATCTAAACTTACTATGGTAAGTATTGCTTCTATAATTCCTGAAATGATTAGAAATTCCTTAAGGTTTGCGCTTCATCTAATATCATTTCATTGGAATATTGGTCTGAACTCTCTTATTGAATTTTAATATTTTAATTTAGGTTATTATTCACAGGATACTATTCACTCAGGATACTATTCATGGGTACTATTCATACTATACTATTCATGGGTACTATTCATAAGTAATATTCACAAAAGAATTTGATTTTCTTTTTCGTCCAAATTATTTTTGATACATGAATATCAATCTTGAATTTTACTCCACAATTGGTGATCATGTTGACAATTTGGATATTCTTGAACTCTGGATAAATTAAATTATAAATCTCTAATATTTATCCTTGATTGATTCTTTATATCATTGTCATCATCCTCATGCTTATATTGTGGTGAAAGTCATCTTTGGCCCGTAATGCATAGATGGACTGTTGATTGGTATGATTATGACCAGGAGTTGTGTATTGGTATAATTATAACCGGTATTGTTAAAGATAAATAATGTGGTGAAAGTCCTCTTTGGCCCGTAGTGCATAGATGGACAGTTGTTTGGCATTATCATGACCACTGGTGATACAAACGAATATCATTGGCCCGTAGTGCATGGATAATTCGTTGATTTAAAATATTTATTGATTGGTGTTACAGGAATAAAATATTGATGATGGACTTTTAAATCTTAGAAGATAATAGACAACATGCTCTAATTGACTCTTCTAATGGATTGTTATTTTCGCTGCAGTTGTTGATCTAAAACTTGTTGTCTATTATATTCAATCATATTTTTCCTTATTGAGGACTAAGCATAATTTGTTCTACATTATCTTAGCCATAATATTCTTTACTGGGCTAGTTGAGCTCATCCTTTTCCTTTTAGTTCCATTGTTCTTCTTAAGAGGCGAGAATGTAGCCATGACTAGTCGGGGAGTGGAGTAATGGTCCAAGATGGTTATTTTAGTAATCCTCACTATTTTGTAAAATAGTGTGACAATAATTGTATTGATAATTTTATTTGAGTTTGGATATTATCTACGAGACAATATTTGTATTAAAACTCACAGCGTATGTTTTGTCGTATTTTAAACGACAATTAATAGGTGTATAAATGAAGTTTTTATTTGAATTTTGTATCATGTATTTGGCAACTTAGAAAGGGTTATGTGGACCTATTTTGGGGGTGTCACAACCCAAATCAAATAATACATAAGCATTTATATATATCATTGATTAGAATGATACCTGACACCACATCTTTTGATTGCATAGCATCCTGCACAGTCATGTTGAAGGTTCTGGCCGTGGGCCTGTTCGTCGACGTTGGTCCAGTAATAACCAATATACCTCCACTATCACCTCCCTGGCTTTCAGTTGCACTTCCAGTTGTCTTCTTAGGACACTCATGAGCTAGATGATCCTTTGACCCGCATATGAAACAAGCACCCTTCTTTGCTTGAGAGCAATTCGGAGCAATGTGACCCTCTTGGCCACAATTATAGCACACCCGCTTACCTCTCGAGCACACGCCAATGTGATTTCTTCCATAGGTAGCACATGCTTCAATTTTCCTCTTACGCTGGCTACTCTGCTGATTTCGAGTACCTACACTCTCATTCCACTTCCTCTTTGGGTTATTATTCCCACCACTGCTACCACTAGTTTTACCATCATTCTCATTCTTCTTATTTCCTTGTTCTTGATTATATTTTGTTAAGGCATCGCTTCCACCTTCCATGATAATCGCCTTGTCGAGTACTGCTGCAAAAGTTTTCGATCGAAATATAGAAACTCTATTGTACAACCAGGGCTTTATTCCATGTTCAAACCTTCTCGCCTTGCGCTCGTCCGTGTTAACCTTATACGGTGCAAACCTCGCTAACTCATTAAATTTTGCTGCATAGTCCTATACCGTCATCGCACCCTACTTCAACTCTAAATATTGAACCTCCATATGATTCTGTGAGCTTTCTAGAAAATAGGTTTCGAAAAATATTTCTTTAAACATATTCCATGCCATCACCCCCTGACCTCCTCGGGTTTTATTTGCCTGCCACCAATAGCTTGCTTCTACTTTCAACATGAACATTGGAAACGCAATCTTCTGGTCTTCACTGACTCTAGCAACGTCGAAAACCTTCTCTATTTCCATAATCCAAGTCTTTGCCTCTACTGCATTCATGGACCCACAAAATTCTGGTCGTGGCCTTAAAATGTTTAAAGGTCGCTGCTTGGTTCTGCGGTTGATTCTGCAGTGCTCCCGTTAGTAATGTCACCAACTGCTGAACTGGGTTACCATTGGCGTTGTTATTATTGGTAGACCCCTCAGGGGTTCGCTGTCGTGGTTGACGTCTTCTTGGAGGCATTTTCTGTTTAAAATACACTTATTAGATCATCGCTCAATTTCTTAAGTATCTTCTACTTAACTTACACATCATAAATGATCATCACATAACACATAACGTCTTGAATAAATATTAATATTTTATTTATTCATAATATTTTAAAGACATAGAAATGATAGCATCGCTGCTATTTACATCAATTTCCTAAACTAATAAAGTTCTAGGATTACGTCATCATATCCTATTGGTCACATAACACTTGGGATTTACATCTTATTTATTATATAATTATTCATACAATAATTACACTTCCTATTAAGGCCTACTAAGACGTTGAACAACCTTACGGGGCTCCTCTTCTATGATACGAAACATCGTCCTACGGTCTAACATATACCATGACAACTCCTCAAACTGAGTTAGATAATACATGACTCGATCTTGAGCTCTATTTATCAGAATATGGAAAACATAATCTATCTCTTCCAACTTGACCTTCTTTGCCTGCACCTCTCCCTCTACTACCTCTGCACGCTGGGAAGCCTTCTCGTAAGCATCTTTAACTCTTGCTCTCTTGGCTGATTCTTTTTTTAGGTTATCCTTCCGTTTCGTAACCTCATCCATCAGTTGCTCCTTTTCTCCCTCTATGTGAACCAACTTCCATTCCACATTACCGAGACACTCATCAAGATCTTGAATCTCATCATCCTTCATTGCCATCGAAGTCTGATGTACAGCTACTAGCTCTTTTAATTCTATGACTCTATCCTAAAGCTCAATGTTAATATCGTACACCTCATCAAAAATTGAGCTATAATAGAGTTTGGTGGAAACTCTTCCTTCTTTTCATCTGTCTATGGTAGCTCCACATGGTCTTCATCCGTCTCTACCTCATCCTCATCAATTACTAATCCCTCCTGCTTAAACTCTGGGTACCCAACAACTGCAACCAACAGACACGACTCTCTTAACACTAGTTGTTCCCAAACTACTTGAACATCTCGAGGCTCCTCCTCTCTAGGTATCTGAGGTCCCTCCTCGCTAGCCTGACTGGATTCTCCCACATTAGCCATCCTGACAACAAAAATTTTAAGTTTTTAATTACTAATCGTCATTACTCGACAGCCACGAGCACGTAGGATGCAACCACATAAGCACATAAAGTGTTTTATTATTTCTTCCTTAAAACTCGATAAGATTTTATCACCACTATCTTTACAAAGTCATATAAGGCTACTTCCTATGGTTTTTCTCCCACCTAAGGTTCATAACCTAAGGTTTTGATACCAACTTGTGACACCCATAAATCTGGGTATTTCATTTCCATAAGATTTGGTATTCACTGTCCAAACATTCATTTCTAACTACCTAAATTTAATAAAATTTAAATAATATCTCTTTCTATTAAAGGGTTACATAATTAAATCCGATAAAATCCCAGGTTGTCCAACCTTAAAACATTCATCAAATGCAGAAAATTAATTCATTATATCACATAATTAAACCAAGTATGACAACATAAATCTCAATAAATTAATAAGTCTTAAACATTTGTTCATCTTTCATTTCCCTTTGCTAATGGTTGGCTCATCAATCTTCTAAATTTTAGCTGCAATGGTTATATATATGCAAGAGTGAGTCAAACAAATGCTCACTTAATGAAAACATAATAACAGGTAATGAATAAGTTTAACTAAATTGTATAACATATTATACTACTGATAATTAAGAACTGATATTGAAATTCATCTGAGGGTCACAAGACCATGAACTATGCCCCATGTTATAAGTATTTCTACTTGAACCTTTAACAATCCATAGACTATATGGACCTTCTTTCTTGTACTTAGGGGGATCAACCCTTCGGACCATGTATTATGTACAAATTTCTTAACGCTTTCGCATAAATAATGTGACGCCCCCAAATTCGGCTCCCTTCGAACCTCGAATTAGGTCCGCCACGATACTACTATCGTCCGACTATTTATATATTTTATTCATAAATTAATGAATATAACTTTGTTTATTACAATTTAGAATATAAATTCTTTCTATTTCCAGAATTTCTATAATGACCCCAAACTTTTATAAGTTTAAAATCTTGGTCATTTACCATTCATGTCTTACATCATATTCGACGTTATAAAAAATATGCGAAATAATTTAAACTTTTTCAATCTCCTTTGAAAAAAATCTTTTATTGATTTCTTAATATAAATCAATTACATATCCTTGAATCAAATTATGTTATGATTCATTTTATTCGAATTATTGTATAAATTTTTACATCTCGATTCGAATTCCTCTATGCATCACATAGTACAACTTTACAACTCAACATGTATTACACGTCGTAAACTACTGTCATGTACATCTCCTGGAACTTAAATATAGTTCAAGAGCATATATTTAAATAAATCAACCAATCTCCTTCGATACTATTGAACTCTATCAATCAAGTAGCACGTAATCTTTACTGTGATTCCTTAACCTGTAAAAATGGTTATTTGTAAGAGTGAACTCGATAGCTCAACAATTCTAATAGTTTTCATTCATCATATAACATATAATAATATACTAAGTTCATGCATTCATAATCAATTAATATTTACTACGCATGTTACTTCTCACATAACAGGCATAGAGATTTACTTCACAAGCATATCTTCAAAGATCAACTTTCAAATTTCATACATATCTCATATGCATTTCATATATATACATCAACATTCTCATAGCATAATATAGCTCAACTAACAGTTATCGAATTCATATATCAAATAGGAACTGAAAGACTTGATTGGCTCGTAGTTTATCAATTATGACTTAACTGCTTATAGTAATATGCACTTCGTGTATTCCTGCACAGTTATATAATTATAGATTCATATCCATTAGTCATACATTTCATACGTTCTTAATATAATAATAAATATTACATCATTTCCTAACTAGGTTTGTAAAACCTTCATTTTACTTTCTCATCATACCCTTAGAATAGCTGGGTATGTATAGGTATACCTTAACCACCCGTACTTGACATCAACATTCATATACATTTATCTCACACTTGACTCATTATGTGTTTCACACATATTTAAAGTTTATAGTTGTGTGATCTACTTCGTTCATATATTTTTGCAAACCTTAACAAATCTGAGTTTTAACCATTATATCAATGAATATTTAAAACATCATTGAGACTCTGTCTTACAGCTTATAATAGTACTATAAGTAAACTGCCAAAATTAAAAAGTAATTAAAATGTCCAGACCAATATGGCCTGCGGCGCAGTTGCGCTAAGGTTAGGTTTGGGACTGGCGTAGCTACGCTATCCCCTGGCCAGACCAAACTTGAGCTTTTGTTTTCTAGGTTTCATTCCACTTTTTAGTATACCTGAGTATTAACACATAGCAAGCATACATCTTAAGAGGTCTTGGACTTTCTTAGAGTCATTTCAAGTTCACATTTACATAATATTTCTCTAGTTGGAAATTTCCACGAAGTTAAGGCCAACTAAGTTCATGAAGTCATGAGGCCAACTATGTTATCCATCTATTCATATGAGAAGGTCATATAATCTGTAATATGCACGCTCGCAAGTATTCACATCATTTACACATAGCTAGTGTCGTTCATCAATTGAAACTCATTTAAAATCATGCTCTAATGACTTATATTATCTCAAACTATGTGTGTGCACTTATAGGACATGTTTAAAGACATGAATAGTATCAATATGTCATCCTATAAGTTTAGAATATAATATCATCATGCTTGTAAATATTCATTTCATCTACATATGACTAACATAGTTTATCACTTGAAAACTTACTTTTAAAACATGCTTGAATGACTTTTATTTCTGTCAAACTAGATGAGTGCACTTATCAGCTATATACGTATGTTATAACATTTAGAACTTTAAGTACACAAGTTCCTTTAAGTTCGTTCTCAAAGTTTCAAGTTTTCCTTTAGAAATCATTTTCAACTAAGCTATTGTAAGTTGATAATAAGTAAAGCAACTTTAAATCACTTCTCATGATCATTTATACTCATAACTCAACAATATGTATGTGTTAAAATATCTGAACTTCAAAGATTCATGGTTTGCCAATATTTGTTTTCCAAATTCCAAGTTTTCTTTTCAACACACATACTAAATCATGCTAAAGCATTCCATTATGAGTAAGGTATACTTAGATATATGTCATGTCTATTATCATGCATATTTATGTTTTATAACTTAGAATAACATATTTTATCATCGGGAGCACTACAATTGTGTATGTGCATGTCCGACGCCCTCCGATTGCCTTCGAATACATAGCAGCCACAAAGATGGACATTTCTACCCCTTTTAACAACTTCAAATCGAAACACTTAAAGAATAAAAGTTCTAGGTCTACTCGTTCTCTTTTCGAATCATCCTAAATCGCCTCAATCAGAGTTTGTATGAAGAAGTAATGTCTAATTTACTACAGCAGGACAAAACAGTTCTACCTGACACTATTCCGGTGTAGCTGTGCCCCAAATGGCCCTGGGGGCAGCGCAATTGCATCCAAAATGTCCTTGGGGGCAACGTAGCTGCGCCTAGTGATGTAGAATGGTTTTCCAGATTCTAATCTTCGCGATTTTCATACCAATTCTCCTTCTGATCTTCATAACGCGAGTTATACACATCCAAATTAGTCCGTTTTCAATTCTATGGATTTGTAATTCATAGAACTACAACAAACCAAAAAATCAACAATTAACATAGACATTAACTAACCCATATATTAATCCAAAAGTTATGTTCATACTAAATTTTCATGTTTTGACAAATTTAGCTAATTTCATTACTACGGATTCGTTTAAACCAAATTGCTCCGTTTAACTTTTGTTGTTTTCGTATTTAATTGTATTAAAAATATGTTACAAAAATTTATGGATTAAAATAAATCCTTAGCCACCAATTTGACTCAAAAGCAACCAATTTCTTCACATTTCTAAGAAATTCATAATCTTGAAATGAAGAACATATATGTATATTATAATCACACAATCATCATGCTTTTACCATTCTATACTTGATTTATGTTTTTAGAAACGTAGAGTAGTTAGAATTAAGTACGTTTGATGATTTTTCTCAATTAACAGTGTTCCTCCCTCTTATTGCAATAATCAATGCAAGAGTTTTCTTGGAATTCTTCTTCACTCTCAACTCACTGACTCTCTCTCTCTATGCAATAACAAACAATCTCAGCAACTTAGCAGCCTTAAGAATAAAGGGGAAGGCTTTTTTATATAGCCAAACTATTGTCCAATTGGGGGTTTTGTCCAAGAAATTAAACTAACGAGAAGAAGGAGAAGCCATCAGTTAAGAGAGAGTTAGTGGAGAATTGTTACCAACTCCTTTCCTAGCCATTCTCATAGCAATGATTCATTCTTCTGTTTATACGCAATAGAGGGGGATATGCTATTGGTCTATCATACGACTGATATAATAATTGGGACTATGAATATGGGACAAGTAATATTACTACCTCACTTATTAGTAAAATGATCCCCATTCTACTAAAGTTAATTCCTTTTGGGCTTATTAAATCAATTATAATAACTTAACATTACTATATTAAATAAAGTTATTAGCACATATATACACATATATATGTACCTGCCCACATAAAGGAAGTATACTTATATTTTAAATATATACCGATATAATCATATATCCCATGTACATTGGGTTAGTCCAAATAATATTTTAATTGGGCTAAATATAATTAAGTTGGGTATTCTCAACCCATTATTTTTATTAAAATTTATTATCCCAAACACACTCAATTATTATAATGATAATTGTGACAACCGACATTTTGTAATTTAATTTTAATAATTATTGAATTGAATAAATATTTTTTTTTCGATGAATTAATTATTAGATTAAATAATTAATTGATGAAGTTGTGTTAGATTAATTTACTTATATGTGTCACATTTATTAAATTAATGTGGAGAATTATTATTATTATTCAAGTATATATTTATGTGAGCTTATTGAATTAAATGAAATATTTAATAAGCATAATGTTATAATTAATTAGAGATTTAATAAATTGGCATTATTAATAAATGAGAATTTAATTATTTGACTATGCGAATTAATGAGAAATTATTATATTTTATTTAAATTAAAGTAAATAAGATATTTGATTATTTTGTAATTGGGTGTGACATGAAATAAACTATAGGATAAAAGAGTTATTAAATTAAATAGTTTGGAATCTTTTATTGTCAGCCAAATGAGGCCCTAAGAGGAGTTGGTGGCAGTTAACCATTTCTGGGTAACTGACCACCACTCAGCGCGTCAGTTCTTTATTATATACGCCTTCCTTTTTGTTTTATTATTTGCTAAGTCTGGAAAAGCAAAACAGAGAAGGAAAGAGAGAGTTTGTGGCATTGTCAGAGAGAATTGAGAAATTATTGAGGAATTTGGGAGTTGAGTAATCGAATTAGCATCCAAAAAGGGTTTCTCCATTAATTTGCACACTATACTCTGGGTAATTCCTTTAAACCCAATTTTTTTATTACGTCGTATAAGTTTCTTAGAAAATGGCTTTCAAAATTCTGTAAAGTCTCTGTAAATGAGAAATTATGTTGCTATATGGATATATGTAATAATATGATTAGCATAACATGTTTATTTATATGTTATATAGGTTTCCATATCATCAATTCATAATTTTATAACGTATGTTATTTACAGAGTATAGAATATGGCCATATGGCCCTTATATGTAAAATTAATATGTCAAACATAAATTGTTCTGCAAAATTCACACTGGTATATAGTTATGCATGTTAAAACGAAGACAACGAAACTTGAATGGATGGAATTGGTCTTATAACGAATTCGTGGCGTTGAATTTTATGATTGATGTTCAAAACCTTCAAGAATATCAAGAACAGTGAAAATTTCATGTTTTAATTATGTAATAATGTGTTTTAATGGGTTAAAGTCATTCTAAAAATGTTGGGTAATGATTATGTATGAATTCTAGCATGTGGGTATGTTAAATTGGTGAAATTAATGATCATGTAGGGTTTATTTTGCTGAACTCTGTGTTCTTCGCGAACTAAGAATCAAAATCTGGAGTTTCGCGCCGCGGCGCCAACTCCAGAACTGAAGTCTCGCACCGCAGCGCCACCGCGCCGTAGCGCCAAGTATCCGGTCGCAGCGCCACTGCGCCGCAGCGCGAAGACTATGTATAACTGTGGCGCCGTAGCGCCACTTAGCAGAATGTCTAGAAATGTAAATTTTTTAAGTGTTCAAGTATAGAAATGTAATAGTAACTCAACCTAATGAATATAAAATTAGGTTAAACATATAATGAGATGTTAAAGTAGATTCTTAACACGTCCATAACAGAATTACGTGTGAATTGAATGATTGAATGCATAGTTGGCTTAATGTTCGTGAGATATAAATTATGTGACAATGAATGTAGTAATTTGACTAAGTATGGTCATAATCAAAGTTAGACAAAGAGAATGAACTCGTGATGACTAGTACGTTATAATTGACTGGTATTATGAATGTAAATGATATGTAGGATTTAAATCAAGGAACGTGTTTAACTAACGTGTAATCTACGCACGAGGCAAGTTTTCCTAACCTTATTTGTTATCACTATTCAAGTTTGTAAATTACTTCAAGCAATTCTCGTTATTATTAAATCAAGTTTGATTTATTATATTAAAGATTAATTATATTTTCAAAGTAAGAATCTGTTATACAATACTTGTTCTATTGTATACCTCTTGATATTGTTATTCAATTTAAATACCATTTATTGTTGAACCTTGTTAGACTAGCGAACTCTTATTGATTCGACTAGTCCATAGGTGATGAGCGTTCTAAATTTCAGAACCCTTGATGAATTATCCAAACCAAACTTGCTTTGGTGCGGACTCTAATGTCAAACTAAGATGAACAATCCTGTAAAGGGGATTACTTATGCGTTAGCGTTAAGATATTGTGCACAGTATGGTACTAAGGGTTGATCCCCCTAAGTACGAGAAGAAGAGTCCATAGTCTTAGGACTGTTAAAGGTTTCAAGTATATTCCTTGATAACCTAGGACATAGTTCAAGGTCTTATGACCCTCAGATTTCTTTTGATTCTTGTTATCATTCTTGATTCAAAAGTTGAGTTTTATTTCAAAAGTCTTTGATTCACTCGCATGTTATTATATTGTTACTTTCGTTATTATACTTGTGGGTAATTGTGCTCACTCTTGCGAATAATAACATTGCAGTTAAGAACAAATGAACAGACGAACCTTCTACTAGCAAAGGCAAGGGCGAGATTAACAAGTGTTGAAGACTTGTTGTTTATGTGATGTTGGATTTATGTGTTAAGACTTATGTTAATGTTGTTTAAGACTTATTATTTGTTTATGTTTCCGCACAGATGTTTAAGGTTAGTATGACTTGGGATTATATTTATTATTCAGATGTTGTAACCCCATAAAGGGAGGATTTATTTCTATCGATTGCATGGTTTGCATTTTTATGGGTAGATAGATATATGATGTTTGTATAGTAAACCCAAATCATGTGGGAATGGAAGTACCCAAATTTTGGGGTGTCACAGGTTGGTATTATAGCTGTAGGTTATGAACCTTAGGTGGGGAAACAACCTTAGGTAGTAGCCTTATAGGAAGAACATAGTGATAGAAAACTCTTATCGAGTTCTATGAAATGAATTTCTTAATTCATTAAAGATAATAAAAGACTTTATGTGCTTATGTGTTTAAGTATGGGCTCACTAGTATGACTTAGTAACTAAAACTTAAAACTATGTTGTCAGGATGTCAGATGTTGGAGGAGCTAGTCGAGCTGGGGAGGAGGAACCCCAAGTGCCTACTGAGGAGAAGCCCCGAGACATTCATGTTATCAAGGAGCAGTTGATTCAGATAGAGCCATCTCCATTAATCACTGTTGTTGGTCAGGAGCATGAGCCGGGGACTAATCCAGAGGAGGATCCTGAGGAGGAAGAGGAAGAAGAGGAGTTCCCACCGAACTCCATTGATGCTGAGATGTACGACGCGTTATATGACCGTAACGTAGAATTACGAGACACTGTTCAGGATTTGACTGAGCGGGCGATTATTCAGCAGATTACTCTCGAGTAGTAGGAGAGGGAGGTTGAGACTCTTCACACACGACTAGGAAATGTAGAATGGGATTTGGTCCACGAGAAGGGTCAAATCGAGGAGAAGACCGAAGAAATAGAGAAGTTAAAGAAGGAATTGAAGGAAAGCTCAGAGAGGCTGATCATAGCAGAGGAGGGCTGGGTAAGAGAATCATGTTGTGCTGATCTTGCAGAGAGGGATTGTCGTGTAAAGAAGGCTAAGCTTGGAGAGACATACTCTACACTTAATAATGCAATGGATGAAGCCCAGGATCGAGTTTTGAGGTACCCAATCCAGTTTGAAGGTCTACCATCGTACATGCTGGATCGCAGAATGATGTCTACCATTGTTCTACAAAATTCACACTAGTATATAATTATGCATGTTAAAACGAAGAAAACGAAACTTGAATGGATGGAATTGGTGTTATAACGAATTCGTGGCGTTGAATTTTATGATTTATGTTCAAAACCTTCAAGAACATCAAGAATACTGAAATTTTCATATTTTAATTATGTAATTATGAGTTTTTGTGAGAGCCCCAAATCCAGGTCCTGAATCACCACGGATCTGGTACAATCATTCTATAACTATTTGCGAAAGATATAAACATAAATTGTTTATACAATACACTTTAAACACTATTCTCAAAAATCGAGTAACCTTAACTTATACATAATTCATAAACTATCTAACACCTAACATTATTATCAAACTATACTATTACAAACTAGCTACACATTTTTTCCCAAATAGAACTTGGCATTATCCTTTTTTTCCTGTATCCAAACGCATTCGCCTTATCTGCAATGTTTATTATAATATAGCAAGGGTGAGCATGAAAGTTGCCCAATAAGTTTAAATACAATTTAAGGATATATTATGATTGAAAGAGTTTGAATAATTGGCTAGCTATAATTCATCAATATAATTGAGAACTAGCACGAACAAACTTTTGACTGAACAAGTATTGAACATGAACAAATATATCTGGACCAACTGGTAATGAAGGTGATCAGCCTTTCATACATGACTTATACATGCAATATGTACAGAGTACAATCCCACATGGCAATCAACAATGATTAACCATAAGTATATCTGAATAAAACAACTTTTAGTAGAGTTAAGTAAAACTTGTCTGAACCGTTAATTACCGCTATGCAATTTAATAAACTTTGTCTGAAGACATATTATTAATAATATATATTTCTAAGTTAGAATAATATCATCACAGTATTTAGAAAAATAACCTAAACACATAACACATAACCCTATCAGTTTATACCACACATAACACCTAGCCTCAAGTCAAACTATTGCAGTCCGAGTTGAGTTCGGTACAATTCTAACATCCTGATGGTCTAGTCGGACTTTTCTCGTGTCTAAGTTTAATTAAACTCTGCCTAAACACTTAACAATTATCTTAAATAATTTATTATCAGTCAATATATATATATATATATATATATATATATATATATATATATATATATATATATATACGGTCCGTCTCTAAAGCGAACCTTAAAGAGTGAACCAAAGACGAACCGTCGTCTTTGGTGTCTATGGCGACGGTTCGATCCGTCGCCATAGCCATGTAGTCTTTGGCGACCGGTCGAACCGTCGCCATAGACACCTAAGACGACGGTTCGTCTTTGGTTCGTTTTTTAAGGTTCGTTTTAGAGACTCTCCGTGTGTGTGTGTGTGTATATATATATATATATATATATATATATATATATATATATATATATATATATACTTGCAATAATTTTCAGATAACAACTACCTTTAATTTACTTAATATTATTAATCTTGATAATATTTAATTCACCTCTTAGTATTATTAGTTTACTAGTAATATTTTTATTCGCTTATTAATCTTAATAATATTTCAATATTTTACTAATATTATTAATCCTCTTAATAATATTTTAATCATCCAATAATACTTAATTTAATATATTAATCTTTTAATAATATTTTAATCTAAGATTAATATTTTAATATAATATTATTAATCATTTAATAATACTTTAATGAAGTTTTAATCATAATATTTTTATTTACTTACAATATCATATTCTAATATTATTAATATCATAATAATATTTTAATAATTTATTAGACCAATAAATAATTTATTTTAATATTTCTTATTGTAAATTACCAAAATGCCCTAGAATAGCCATAACATTATATATTAAGAATATTCAAGCATTAAAATCACATTTTTCTTATTTAAGACATCATTTAACTATTTATTTTCTTTTATTCATAACATAATTATTTTTAGAAAAAATAGCAAACTGATTTCAAATATTCTCATTTTCTGGATTTGGATAGTATATGAACCCACAATGATCCCCAAAATTTTCTGGAATTTTAGAAAATGATTTACTATTTTTAAAGTGCCCAAAACACTCGGATCTTGCTTCATTTTTCATAAATTGAGTTTTGCTCAGGAAAATCTGAAATTTTCAGGGTATTCTCTCCTGCTATATATGAACGTACTGTAAAAATTTCAAAATTTTTCAGTGTATACGCAGTGAGATATTCGAAGGTAAATATTTAGGAGTCCTTCACGGAAATAGTCATTACGCACAATCTATAGTCGAAACGTGTCCGTTCTTTTTCCTACATGTAGATAACTTCACAAGGTACCTCTGTGATTTTTTCCAGATTTTTAAAAGACTTGCAACTGACCGAAACACCCTCAAGAAAAACGGGAACAGTAGCTATTTTAGGGTTTCAAAGCCTTAATATACTATGTGGACTTATTTGGTGAAAATAATCCCCATGGCTTCAATACTTGCTAGATTTGTGTTCTACCATTGGGTTTACTAGATAACCCATGTATCTAACAGCCCCTTCGACGGATCACAAATCCAAGTTGTAAAACTTGTGTTATACAAGATTTAGTGAAACAAAAACAACTAGAGTTTCATTTCTTACCTTGTCTTGTGGGATGCCCTCCTTTTCTTTCCTAAGTAAGTTAGGAACTTGGGATGCATGAAACACTTCCTCCTCTTCTTCCCCACAAGATCTGAATCCCTCTCTCTATTTCTCTCTTGGTGTTTTGAGGGTTTGGGAGAAAATAGAAGAAGAGCAATGGTGGAGAATGAAATGGAAATAAAATGAAATGTAACAAGATGTTGGTGAAATAAAATGGGATGCTAATATCCCCCATGTTCTTTTGTCCCTTGGATAAAAGGGTTAGCATTATCCCTTCCTAATCATGCCATTAAGGATGCTAATTAGATTTTCCACCAATGGTGGCATGACACACTTGTCCTTGTGTGTAAGACTTCCTACTTTTGGAACTTGATTAGCTTGATTTCTTTGCCTTAAAGGGCTTAACATGGGCAGCTATTCCATGCCCAATAACTCATCAATTTTGCCTTTATTTTAATGCACAAATTAGATTAATCAAATGTCTAAAATACCCTTAATCAAGTAGGCTAAGTGTGGGCTTACATTTTATTTCTTTTGGGCTTTTCCTTTAATTGTTTTGGAATATGTAATAAACACAGTTTAACAATTTTAATATATATTATCCTAATTGTTTATTTAGGGTTTCTATTCTTAATCTTATGGAATTAATTAATATATACGTGACTTTAGCTCATAACCTAATTAGGTTTACAAGAAATAGGTTTAAAATTATTAGTCACTTGAAATAAAAAGATTATCAACTTAAGTTAGTATACATATTAAATACTAACATTTTCTTATTACCATAACCCTTGGGTTATTTAATTGTCCCACCTAATGCATAATTAGGTTACGAAGCTTTCATTTTTTAATGAAATCTATAAATGTATATATCCATAACTATAGTATATATGTTTATT
Source organism: Panax notoginseng (assembly GCA_016801055.1). NCBI lineage: Eukaryota > Viridiplantae > Streptophyta > Magnoliopsida > Apiales > Araliaceae > Panax > Panax notoginseng. The sequence continues at coordinate 242,396,101 of CM029012.1, forward strand.
GATCCATGGACCACTTCACACATGTTGTCACATATTAAATCACTGTATAACACAAAGTTTTAAATATAAATAATGTACATACATATATAGTGACCTAAATTTCACGGTTATTAACCCTTAGGGTTTTCAAAAATAGAAAATTAATATTTCTAAATTGTAATTAGGATTCTCAAATTAAATTAAACTTTCCCATTCATAAATCAATCTTGTTAATTAGGATTAATTTATCCCAATTTATATTGCTAATTTAGCAATTAAGTCCACAATTTTATATTAGGGTTTCTGACGAAACAATTAGGGTTTAAAAATTTAAAATTAGGGGTTGCTAATTAATTAAGCTTTATCGTAATTAATATTATAATTAATATCACTTAAGCATTATAATTATCCTTTAAATTTCCATATTAGGGTTTCCAATTTCCGAATTAGGGTTTCGAATTCCCGAAACTGAAATTAGGGTTTCAGAATCGATTTTAGGGTTTCTTGTCAGTCAATAGGGTTTTCTAACTGAACATTGTCGTTCTTAATATATACTTGGGGTTTGACACTGATATAATTTATCTGGTCAACCCTTGACCCTTAACCATATTCTAAACACATACATAACCATATACACAGAACATATTCACTTATACACTTAATCCTGAATAATTCACTTAAATCCTTCACAGAATCTTGAAATCCTCTAAATTTCTTCTCAAAAATATCAAACGCATACACTTATTTTCTGTCTAGGTCTATTATTTGACCTTAAATCAATCATTTAAGATTTTAATAAATTGTCTAATTTCTCGGGTTGTCACATTCACTCCTCCTTCTAAGAATTTCGTCCCCGAAATTCACCTTACACCTTACACCAAACAGATTACACCATTCACGCATCATCACATGCTACCCAATACACCACTCACAAGAGTAAAAATTTTCAAATTGCTGAGGGGTCATATAAACCATGAACATCTAGTTTTAACAGTATTCATACCGCAAAACTTTACATCACTTGGTAGGTTTACAATCTTAAAGAAGGTAAACTACCGTTGCTAGTACTTTAGGTGATTAGCCTATCGTACGTTTACGTCATGCATAACGTATTAATTATGTCTAGCGAATATTTACGCTACTAGATTTGATTATTTATCCAAATAACATAGTTCACCTCAGTCTTATCATAGGATTCCGTACCAAAATAATTTGGTTCGGGAAATTTCTTTCAATGAACACTTAGAGTTTTCATAAACATTAGTCTAGCTGAATCGAATAGCATAGACTCATACCAATAATTCAATTCAATCGAATTATTTAGGAATAGCCAAAACCCCGTTGGCAAATTAAACTTTTTGAAAACATTTTCGAGAATGACGTCATGATGTCGTATTGTATTAACAGTCCGTTTGAGGATGCCGTCATTGTATGACTTCGTCATAACACATCATACAATAGTAGAATAACGATTTTAGATCAAATTTACACAAAGTATTCCTGTATTTACAACTCCATCACCTTTTTATCATCTTTGCACCAGGTTACATGGTACATAAGTGATAAATAAAATATATTTTGATTTTTCAAGTCATTTGCGTCTAGCCGAAATAAGTAGCATAGACTGTACTTTAAACCGTTTCAAAAATGATTACGAGTCTACATTTTTAAAAAAAAAACACATAGTGCGTATTTAGCTTGATGTCAAAATTTCAAAGTCTAGCATAGCTAGGAATTCTAGAAAACTTATGTCTCCACTAATAATCATTTGCTTAACAATCTATCTATTCCTATAATCCTCAATTTTCCATTCACACACAACTATACCCAGTTTGTCAAACCACACTTATGAGTTCATAAATTACCACAATCATATGAGTTTAAGAACTTGTCCTAGTCAGACCTTTGGCGTCCATTCGCTGAGGGGTTCATAAACATTTCATATAACTATGAGTCAAGAATGTCACATAAGTATAAGTTTTAAGAACTCGTATTTAACCTTATATTCTCTATCTATGACTTATCTACCTGTTAGACGCATGAGAAAGGAATCACCCCTTAACATGCATATAGCAAATAGTGCGACACAAACATTTCAATAATTATCAGTGCCAGAAACTAAGTAGTTTTTACACCAAGTACAATTCCCTGCCCATATAAGGAATCATACAACTCAGCTGCCGACATAAATCCTCAATTGAAATCCCCACCTAATCTTAACTCCATTCTCAATACGAATTTAATTTAATCCGTATTCATAATCCTTTTCTGAATCTGTACCAATTTATAGTACAACTTGCAACTTGCACACAACATTCTTGTTGTAAACTTTCCAATCATCAGATTGATTCTTTTCCCATATTATAACCTTATCAGATCACGAAGTGATCTCATCGTATATATTACGATTTATTTCTATGTCTTGATCGTTTTGTTTTACGATCTCCTATCCCTGTACTTTCAGTCTTTTAGACTCGATCTATTCACCACTACTGTTTGATTTTATTATCAGAGTTAGGGAACTCTGTATCTTAACAACTCGCCGAGATTCGTCTTTGAATTTTACCAATCAACTAACTCTATGTGAGTTAGATATTATCCTTATCACTGCGGTTATTGGTCTCAGGTATTCCTACCTAAGCTTCATGACCAACAGCTTTGATACCAACTATGAGAGCCCCAAATCCAGGTCCCGAATCACCACGGATCTGGTACAATCATTCTATAACTATTTACGGAAGATATAAACATAAATTTTTTATACAATACACTTTACACACTATTCCCCAAAATCGAGTAACCTTAACTTATACATAATTCATAAAATATCTAACACCTAACATTATTATCAAACTATACTACTACAAACTAGCTACACATTTTATACCCAGCAGAACTTGGCATTATCCTTTTTTTCCTATATCCAAACGCATTCGCCTTATCAGCAATGTTTATTATAATATAGCAAGGGCGAGCATGAAAGTTGCCCAACAAGTTTAAATACAATTTAAGGATATATCATGATTGAAAGAGTTTGAATAATAGGCTGGCTATAATTCATCAATATAATTGAGAACTAGCACGAACAAACTTTTGACTGAACAAGTATTGAACATGAACAAATATATCTGGACCAACTGGTAATGAAGGTGATCAGCCTTTCATACCTGACTTATACATGCAATATGTACAGAGTACAATCCCACATGGCAATCAGCAATGATTAACCATAAGTATATCTGAATAAAACAACTCTTAGTAGAGTTAAGTAAAACTTTCATGAACCGTTGATTACCGCTATGCAATTTAATAAGCTTTGTCTGAAGACCTATTATTAATAATATGTATTTCTAAGTTAGAATAATATCATCATAGTATTTAAAAAAATAACTTAAACACATAATACATAACCCTATCAGTCTATACCATACATAACACCTAGCCTCAAGTCAAACTATTGCAGTTCGAGTTGAGTTCGGTGCAATTCTAACATCCCGACGGTCTTGTCAGACTTTTCTCGAGTTTAAGTTTAATTAAACTATGCTGAACACTTAACAATTATCTTAAATAATTTATTATCAGTCAATATATATATATATATATATATATATATATATATATATATATATATATATATACTTGCAATAATTTTCAGATAACAACTATCTTTAATTCACTTAATATAATTAATCTTGATAATATTTAATTCACCTCTTAGTATTATTAGTTTACTAGTAATACTTTTATTCGCTTACTAATCTTAATAATATTTCAATACTTTACTAATATTATTAATCCTCTTAATAATATTTTAATCATCCAATAATACTTAATTTAATATTATTAATCTTTTAATAATATTTTAATCTAAGATTAATATTTTAATCTAATATTATTAATCATTTAATAATACTTTAATGAAATTTTAATCTTAATATTTTTATTTACTTACAATATCATATTCTAATATTATTAATATCATAATAATATTTTAATAATTTATTAGACCATTAAACAATTTATTTTAATTGTTCACCATTTATTAAACCTCTTATTTAATATCCATAAAAGGTCATAAATAATATTTCTTATTATAAATTATCAAAATGCCCTAGAATAGTCATAACATAATATATTAAGAATATTCAAGCATTAAAATCATATTTTTCTTATTTAAGCCATTATTTAACTATTTATTTCCTTTTATTTATAACATAATCATTTTTAAAAAAAATAGCAAACTGATTCCAAATATTCTCATTTTTTGGATTTGGACAGTATATGAACCCACAATGATCCCCAAAATTTTCTGGAATTTTAAAAAATGATTTACTATTTTTAAAGTGCCCAAAACACTCGGATCTTGCTTCATTTTTCATAAATTGAGTTTTGCTCAGAAAAATCTAAACTTTTCAGGGTATGCTCTCCTACTATATATGAACCTACTGTAAAAAGTTCGGAATTTTCCAGTGTATACCCAATGAGATATTCGAAGGTAAATATTTAGGAGTTCTTCATGGAAATAGTCATTATGCACAATCTATAACTCGAAACGTGTCCGTTCTTTTTCCTACATATAGATAACTTCTCAATGTACCTCTATGATTTTCCCCAGATTTTTAAAAGACTTGCAACTGACCAAAACAGCCTCAAGAAAAATGGGAACAGTAGCTATTTTAGGGTTTCAAAGCCTCAATATACTATGTGGACTGTTTTGGGGAAAATAGTCCCCATGGCTTCAATACTTGCTAGATTTATGTTCTAACACTTGAGTTTACTAGATAACTCATGTATCTAGCACCCCCCCTTCGACGGATCACAAATCCAAGTTGTAAAACTTGAGTTATACAAGATTTAGTGAAAAAAAACAACTAGAGTTTGATTTCTTACCTTGTCTTGTGGAATGCCCTCCTTTTCTTTCCTAAGTAAGTTAGGAACTTGGGATGCATGAAACACTTCCTCCTCTTCTTCCCCACAAGATCTGAATCCCTCTCTCTCTCTTTCTCTCTTGGTGTTTTGATGGTTTGGGAGAAAATAGAAGAAGAGGAATGATGGAGAATGAAATGGAAATAAAATGAAATGTAACAAGATGTTGGTGAAATGAAATGGGATGCTAATATTGTGACGCCCCCAAAATTCGGTATACATCACCCATCTTGGGTCGTCAGATACATAGTACAGAATACAAATATAACTTACTAATACAACTGTCGTGTACAATACGACAAAACATAAACTGTGAGTTTGAATACAAATATTATCTTCTTGAGAATATTCATACTCAAAAGGAGTCCTCATTACATTTATTAACACACTATTACATAGAATAGTGAGGACTACTAACTAATACTATCATTCGGACCATCACTCCGTTCCCCGACTTGCCCCAACTACGTTCTCATTTCCTGAAGAGAACAGTGAAAGAAAGGGTGAGCTCAACTAGTCCAGTAAAAAATATTATGACTAAGATAATGCAGAATAAATTATCATTAGCCTTCAACAATGTTAAACTGATAAAATATAATAGACATCAAGTTTAACTACAGCGGAACAAGCAATCCATTAAAAGAGTCAAGTAGAAAATAAACCCTACTATCTTTTATGATTTAAAAGGTTTTCAACACTGTGATCGCTGGGACTCAGCTTAATTAAATAATCCACATCATCAAATCACCCCTGCACTACGACCAAGGATATTCGTGTATTCATTAATGGTCATAATCATGCCAACAACTGTCCATCAACGCACTACGGGCCAATGAGGACTTTTACCACATCATTTGTAACATTACGGTCATGATTATACCGAATAATCCCTGGTCATAATCATACCAAGTCCATCTATGCACTACAGGCCACAGATGACTTTTAACATTTTAGAAACATGAGGATGATGACAATGATATAAGAATTAAATAAAACAAGTTTAAGAATTAATTTATCCAAGAATTAACAACGTCCAAATTGTCAACATGATACTGCTTTGTGGAGTAAATTTTAAGAATGCTTAGACGAATATTTTCATGAAAAGATACTGGATGAACCGCAATTATCAAGGATATTCCGCTAATTTCATGGAGTATAGAAGTTAAAACTTAACCAACTGAGTATAGTAAAGAATGGAATAACAAAATAAATAACCCGGCATGCGATAGACCGCATAGACAGGTTATTCCAACAGAATAATAAATAATGGAACCAGGTCCGGTGTAAAACACACAAACAGGATGTTCCAACAGAATAATAACAAGACGGAACCAGGTCCGGTGTAAAACACACAGACAGGATGTTCCAACAGAATAACAGAAGAATGTCACCAAGTATAGGGTAGACCGCTTATACAGGTTATTCCAACAGAATAATAAATAATGAAATAACAACAGTTCTCTACATGAATAAGAAAGAATAACACCCCTTACGAGTACAACAAATAATATCCCTTACCATTTTAAAGAAGAGCTAAAATAAGAAAGTAGTTAAGTAGCAGAATACTCTTCTTCTCTCTCTCTATAGTTTCTCTCTATAGTTTCTCTCTCTAGAGTTCAGTGAATTCGTAAGAAATAATGAAGGAATGAGCTGCTATTTATAGAAAAATAGAATGCATAGTAACTAATCCATGAACGGTCCAGATTGATTACTTTAATCTGACGGTCCATATTTAAAGAAAAATCTTTTAAATAAAATATAATATATTCTATTTATAGAATAACTTTAATAAAGTATTCTGTTTTATATAAAAAGATGCTTCTGTTTTATTACGTTAATACTACGAATAAAATAAAACGTCATTATCGCTAAATAATTCATATTATTAACTGACAATAATTGAATCAAATTGAGTGACTTCTCACATAAGCATTAATAATCAATACCGTGTGCTACTATGCAACCACACGTATTACTATACTTTTACTACCGAGTAGTTCAACAATATCAATGGTAAAACTTTCGCCGTTATTTTTAATAAAATATTTTTGTCGTTTTCTCAATCCGACAATAATTTCGTTGTGGGGTCCGACAATGATTGTGCCGTTGTACGAATATTTTCTGTTAAAACGAATATTTCCCGACCAATCGAATATTATATAACAACTTGCGTACTTTGTAAAATTTATTAATATTACCCACAACTATAACATTATATCAAATTAACTCCATAATATTCAAAAATGATATTTATAGAAAATTCATCTTTATTTATAAAAGTTAGGGTCTTACAACCTCTCCTTCTTATGAAATTTCGCCCTCGAAATTAGGGTACGTACCTGGTATGTCGAAGAGGTAAGGATACCTTAATTTCTAACTCCCAAGTCATTTCCTCAACATCGTGGTTTCTCCACAAAACTTTGACTTGAGGTATAACCTTGGAGCGTAGAATATGTTCCTTCTTATCCAAGATTTGAACAGGAACTTCTTTATACGTCAAATCCTCCGCCATTTCGTCCGGTTCTAACTCAATAATGTGGTTCGGGTCTTCCACATATTTGCGTAACATGGATATGTGAAAAACGTTATGAACACGAGACATACTTGGCGGTAAAGCGAGTCTATAAGCCACCGTTCCTACTCGATCGAGGATTAAAAATGGACCGATGAATCGAGGATTGAGCTTTCCTCTCTTTCCAAATCTCGTAACTCCTTTCCATGGAGCAACACGTAAGAACACATGATCTCCTACATCAAATTCCACGTCCTTTCAATGAAGATCAGCATAACTCTTTTGTTGATCTTGTGAGGTTGTTATACGTTGTCGGATCGTTTGAATCTTTTCTGTAGTCATACGTACCAACTCCAGTCCCAACAACGTTGCTTCACCCACCTCATCCCAACATACTGGAGAACGACATTTTCTTCCATACAATGCTTCGAATGGAGCCATGCCAATACTTGCTTGATAACTGTTGTTGTAGGAAAACTCCACCAATGGTAAGAACTTGTCCCAACTTCCCTTTAAGTCAAGAACACAGAGTCTTAATAAATCTTCTAGAGTTTGAATAGTCCTCTCTGATTGTCCATCCGTCTGAGGAAGATATGCCGAACTAAATCGTAAATCTGTGCCTATAGCTTTTTGTAAACTAACCCAAAATCGTGAAGTGAATCTTGGGTCTCGATCAGAAACTATGGATACTGGCATACCATGCAGTCTTACAATCTCGTTTATGTACATACGAGCAAGACGTTCAAGTGTATAAGTTTCTCGTATCGGTAAGAAATGAGCAAACTTGGTTAATCTATCTACAATGACCCAAATCGCATCAATACCTTGAGAAACCCTAGGAAGACCGGTAACGAAATCCATGGTAATGTGGTCCAACTTTCATTTTGGAATTTCAAGTGGTTGCAATGGACCTTTTGGTACTTGATGCTCCGCTTTGACTCGTTGACAAGTTAAACATCTCGAGATAAACAGCGCTATCTCTCTCTTCATATTGCTCCACCAAAATGTATGACGAAGATCATGATACATTTTGGTACTTCCAGGATGGATTGCAAACGGTGTGTTGTGTGCCTCCATCATGATTTCATACTTTAAATCAGGGTTGTTAGGAACACAAAGTCTGGAGTTGACTCGAAGTATTCCTTCTTCATCGATTCTTGCTTCCGGTATAGCACCTTCTTGCACTTTCTTCCTCATACGCATCAGCTCCAGGTCTGTAGCTTGAGCAGCTTTAACTTTATCGATTAAAGTTGGTTCTACTCGTATATTCGTCATCATCACATGGGTCCCTGGAGTCTTTAACTCTATCTCCATCCTTTACAAGTCACACAAAATGGGCCTTTGTGTTGACAATATCGCACTCGTACTTGCATATGATCTTCTACTCAATGCGTCAGCTACCACGTTCGCTTTTCCAGGATGGTATTGAATGGTATGATCATAATCTTTTAATAGTTCAAGCCAACGTCGTTGTCGCATGTTGAGTTCCTTTTGAGTGAAGAAATATTTGAGGCTTTTATGATCCGTAAAGATCTCCACCTTCTCCCCATACAAGTAATGCCTCCAAATTTTAAGTCTAAAGACAACAACTGCGAACTCTAGATCATGAGTAGGATAATTCCTCTCGTATTCCTTGAGTTGTCTTGATGCATAGGCTATGACTTTTCCATGTTGCATGAGAATGCATCCCAACCCTTTGCTCGAAGCATCACTGTAGATGACAAATCCCTCCGAGCCAGATGGTATTGTTAGAACAGGTGCTGAAATGTGTCTCCTCTTGAGTTCTTGAAACTCTTCTCACATTCTTTGCTCTAACCGAACTTTGTATCTTTTCGAGTCAGCTGAGTTAATGGAGTAGCGATTCGAGAAAATCCTTCCACGAATCTCTGATAATAACCAGCTAAACCAAGAAAGCTACGTACTTCGGTCACTGATTTAGGTTGCTCCCAGCTTTGAATAGCTTCAATCTTTGCCAGGTTAACAGATATTCCACGACTTGATACTACGTGCCCAAGGAATTCTACCTCCTCCAACCAGAACTCGCATTTCTTCAACTTGGCATAAAGCTTGTATTCACGAAGCTTTTGGAGTACCAGCCTCAAGTGTTGCTCATGATCTGCACGACTTTTGGAATAAATAAGGATGTCATCAGTAAAGACGACCACAAAGTGATCCAAATATTCCTTGAATACCCGGTTCATCATATCCATGAAGGCAGCAGGAGCATTAGTCAATCCATAGGACATGACTAGGAATTCATAATACTCGTATCGAGTTCTGAAAGCCGTCTTTGGAATATCCTCAGTTCTAACCTTCAGCCGATGATATCCAGAACGAAGATCGATCTTTGAAAAGAATTGTGCTCCTTGCAACTGGTCAAACAGGTCATCAATACGTGGCAATGGGTTCCTGTTTTTGATGGTGACATGATTCAACTCCCGATAATCAATGCAAAGTCGCATACTTCCATCTTTCTTCTTCACGAATAGCACAGGAGCACCCCAAGGAGAAATACTAGGATGAATAAAGCCAATGTCTAACAATTCCTGCAGTTGGATCTTTAACTCCTGAAGTTCAATAGGAGTCATTCGATATGGGGCTTTGGAAATGGGTTTTGTACCGGGTTCAAGGTAGATACAAAATTTAATTTCACGCTCTGGGGGTAGGCCAGGAAGTTCTTCAGGGAATACGTCAGGGAATTTATTAACAATAGAAATATCATTCAAAACTGACGTATTTTTGTTTAGATCCATGACATGAGCTAAGAAAGCTTGACATCCGTTTTTCAATAAACGAATAGCTTTATGGCTTGAGATGACAGCGATTGATTTTAATGGTTTGGTTGCTTGAATTCTCATAATAGGTCGATTAGGAATATGAAAGATAACAACCTTACGAAAACAATCAATTTTTGCATGATGAGTAGTTAACCAATCAATCCCTAGAATCACGTCAAATACAAGTATTTTTAATGAAATCAGATCGACAGGTAATGTGTGGGTACCGACTTGAACCAAACAAGACTTATAAACCGTGGATGTAATGAAGGTTTCTCCCAATGGAGTTTCAACAGATAAATCAAAGTCTAATTTCTCCGGAGTCAAATTTAATCGATGAGCGCAAGTAGGAGAAATAAAAGAATGGGTAGAACCGGTATCAAATAAAGTATAGACTTCATTAGAGTTTATGATAAGCTTACCCGTGATGACCTCATTCGGGTTCCTTACTTTCTGGGAGGTCACAACAAACGCTCTCCCCTGCACTACCGGTTTTGACTTTTCTGGGACGACCTTTGGTGTCTCCATCTTGGCTGAACTTGTTTTTGGTAAATGACAAAATCGAGCTAAATGACCTTCTCTTCCACAATTATAACACGCTTTAGATGGCATCGTGCAGTTTGGACTGATGTACCCCTCCCCTCCGCATTTGAAACATATGATAGGTGGTCGTTCTCCTTCCTTAACAACGGGTGCTGGTGCTGACGTCTTTCCATCATTGTTGAATCTCCTCTTTTTGAAATGACCATTCTTATTATTTTGGCCCTGATTACCACCGAAGTGGTTACCATATCTGGCCTGTTGATTCCCTCCACGCTTGTTGTCACCGCTTCGATGACTGCTCTCACTGGGATTATCATTTTGCCAACTGCTCTCTTTTGGTTGCGTTGACTCGTTATCGCGCTCCACTAACTGAGCCCTATTCACAACATCTGAATACAAACACAGTTTATGAGAAATAAGATGTTGACGTATCTTAGGTTTCAAGCCTCGCAAAAACATTCGCGTCATTCGCTCTTCATTATCCACCAAGTGGGACGCAAATCGGGACAACTCAGCAAATTTAGCATCATACTGCGACACAGTCATATTATTCTGCTCCAATTTGATGAACTCCACCTCCTTCATGAGACGAACACTTTCAGGAAAGTATTTATCATTGAACAGCTCTTGGAACTTCTCCCAAGACATCTTCACTGCGGCAGGTTGAGTATGCTTAATCGATTCCCACCAGTAATCTGCCTCTCCTCGCAACATAAAGGCGGCAAAGTAAACCTTTTGCTCCTCGGAGTATCCCAAGACATCAAATATCTTGGTAATCTGCTTTATCCATGTTTCCGCTATAAGTGGTTTTGGCTCTCCCTTAAACTCTGGTGGTCCCAACTCCTTGAACTGTTTAGCGGTGACCGTCCGAGAGTTTTCAGTGTTTTCACCTATATTTTGGACAGGAGCCGCTCTCGCCTGCTGTTGCATGAACTACATAAAGTTTCTGAACATTTCATCATTCATCATCTGGTCAGTGTTGATGTTTGCATGAGGATTGACACCTTCCTAATGCACATTATCCTGATTATTGATATGTGGTAAATCAACAGTCGCCTGTGCTCCATTGCTATTCTCAACATTCTCAGATGCCATTTTTAGATACTGCCACAAAATAAAAGTTAATTGATATGTCATATATTATCCTTATATTATGACCGACCAATTAAATACCATGCAAATAAACTTAGGTAGGTCATACTAGCGAAGGAATTCCTTGTCTCTCTTCTCCTAGTTCTATTCTCACATCTTAGCCAGGGATCATATCACTAAGCTCTGATACCAACTGTGACGCCCCCAAAATTAGGTATACATCACCCATCTTGGGTCGTCAGATACATAGTACAGAATACAAATACAACTTACTAATACAACTGTCGTGTACAATACGACAAAACATAAACTGTGAGTTTGAATACAAATATTATCTTCTTGAGAGTATTCATACTCAAAAGGAGTCCTCATTACATTTATTAACACACTATTACATAGAATAGTGAGGACTACTAACTAATACTATCATTCGGACCAACACTCCGTTACCCGACTTGCCCCAGCTACGTTCTTATTTCCTGAAGAAAACAGTGAAAGAAAGGGTGAGCTCAACTAGCCCAGTAAGAAATATTATGACTAAGATAATGCAGAACAAATTATCATTAGCCTTCAACAATGTTAAACTGATAAAATATAATAGAAATCAAGTTTAACTGCAGTGGAACAAGCAATCCATTAAAAGAGTCAGATAGAAAATAAACTCTACTATCTTTTATAATTTAAAAGGTTTTTCAACACTGTGATCACTGGGACTCAGCTTAATAAAATAATCCACATCATCGAATCACCCCTGCACTACGGCCAAGGATATTCGTGTATTCATTAATGGTCATAATCATGCCAACAACTGTCCATCAACGCACTACGGGCCAATGAGGACTTTTACCACATCATTTGTAACATTACGGTCATGATTATACCGAATAATCCCTAGTAATAATCATACCAAGTCCATCTATGCACTACAGGCCACAGATGACTTTTAACATTTTATAAACATGAGGATGATGACAATGATATAAGAATTCAATAAAATAAGTTCAAGAATTAATTTATCCAATAATTAACAACGTCCAAATTGTCAACATGATACTGCTTCATGTAGTAAATTTTAAGAATGCTTAGACGAATATTTTCATGAAAAGATATTGGATGAACCGCAATTATCAAGGATATTCCACTAATTTCATGGAGTATAGAAGTTAAAACTTAACCAACTGAGTATAGTAAAGAATGGAATAACAAAAGAAATCACCCGGCATGCGATAGACCGCACAGACAAGTTATTCTAACAGAATAAAATATAATGGAACTAGGTCCGGTGTAAAACACACAGACAGGATGTTCCAACAGAATAATAACAAGACGGAACCAGGTCCGGTGTAAAACACATAGACAGGATGTTCCAACAGAATAATAAATAATGAAATAACAACAGTTCTCTTCATGAATAAGAAAGAATAACACCCCTTAGGAGTACAACAAATAATTTCCCTTACCGTTTTAAAGAATAGCTGAAATAAGGAAGTAGTTAAGTAGCAGAATACTCTTCTTCTCTCTCTCTATAGTTTCTCTCTATAGTTTCTCTCTCTAGAGTTCAGTGAATTCGTAAGAAATAATGAAGGAATGAGCTGCTATTTATAGAAAAATAGAATGCATAGTAACTAATCCATGAACGGTCCAGATTGATTACTTTAATCTGACGGTCCATATTTAGAGAAAAATCTTTTAAATAAAATATAATATATTCTATTTATAGAATAACTTTAATAAAGTATTCTGTTTTATATAAAAAGATGTTTATGTTTTATTACGTTAATACTACGAATAAAACAAAACGACATTATCGCTAAATAATTCATATTATTAACTGACAATAATTGAATCAAACTGAGTGACTTCTCACATAAGCATTAATAATCAATACCGTGTGCTACAATACAACCACACGTATTACTGTACTTTTACTACTGAGTAGTTCAACAGTATCAATGGTAAAACTTCCGCCGTTATTTTTAATAAAATAGTTTTGCCGTTTTCTCAATCCGACAATAATTCCGTTGTGGGGTCCACCAATGATTGTGCCGTTGTACGAATATTCCCTGTTAAAACGAATATTCCCCGACCAATCGAATATTATATAACAACTTGCGTACTTTGCAAAATTTATAAATATTACCCACAACTATAACATTATATCAAATTAACTCCATAATATTCAAAAATGATATTTATAGAAAATTCATCTTTATTTATAAAAGTTGGGGTCTTACAAATATCCCCCATGTTCTTTTTGTCTCTTGGACAAAAGGGTTAGCCTTATCCCTTCCTAATCATGCCATTAAGGATGCTAATTAGATTTTCCACCAATGGTGGCATGACACACTTGTCCTTGTGTGTAAGACTTCCTACTTTTGGAACTTGATTAGCTTGATTTCTTTTCCTTAAAAGGCTTAACATGGGCAGCTATTCCATGCCTAATAACTCATCCATTTTGCATTTATTTTAATGCACAAATTAGATTAATCAAATGTCTAAAATACCCTTAATCAAGTAGGCTAAGTGTGGGCTTGCATTTTATTTCTTTTGGGCTTTTCCTTTAATTGTTTTGGGCTATGTAACCATAAGCATATCTGAATAAAACAACTCTTAGTAGAGTTAAGTAAAACTTGCCTGAACCGTTAATTACCGCTATGCAATTTAATAAACTTTGTCTGAAGACATATTATTAATAATATATATTTCTAAGTTAGAATAATATCATCACAGTATTTAGAAAAATAACCTAAACACATAACACATAACCCTATCAGTTTATACCACACATAACACCTAGCCTCAAGTCAAACTATTGCAGTCCGAGTTGAGTTCGGTACAATTCTAACATCCTGATGGTCTAGTCGGACTTTTCTCGAGTCTAAGTTTAATTAAACTCTGCCTAAACACTTAACAATTATCTTAAATAATTTATTATCAGTCAATATATATATATATATATATATATATATATATATATATATACGGTCCGTCTCTAAAGCGAACCTTAAAGAGCGAACCAAAGACAAACCGTCGTCTTTGGTGTGTCTATGGCGACGGTTCGATCCGTCGCCATAGCCATGTAGTCTTTGGCGACTGGTCGAACCGTCGCCATAGACACCTAAGACGACGGTTCGTCTTTGGTTCGTTTTTTAAGGTTCGTTTTAGAGACTCTCCGTGTGTGTGTGTGTGTATATATATATATATATATATATATATATATATATATATATATATATATATATATATATACTTGCAATAATTTTCAGATAACAACTACCTTTAATTTACTTAATATTATTAATCTTGATAATATTTAATTCACCTCTTAGTATTATTAGTTTACTAGTAATACTTTTATTCGCTTACTAATCTTAATAATATTTCAATATTTTACTAATATTATTAATCATCTTAATAATATTTTAATCATTCAATAATACTTAATTTAATATATTAATCTTTTAATAATATTTTAATCTAAGATTAATATTTTAATCTAATATTATTAATTATTTAATAATACTTTAATGAAGTTTTAATCTTAATATTTTTTTTACTTACAATATCATATTCTAATATTATTAATATCATAATAATATTTTAATAATTTATTAGACCAATAAATAATTTATTTTAATATTTCTTATTGTAAATTACCAAAATGCCCTAGAATAGCCATAACATTATATATTAAGAATATTCAAGCATTAAAATCACATTTTTCTTATTTAAGACATCATTTAACTATTTATTTTCTTTTATTCATAACATAATTATTTTTAGAAAAAATAGCAAACTGATTTCAAATATTCTCATTTTTTGGATTTGGACAGTATATGAACGCACAATGATCCCCAAAATTTTCTGGAATTTTAGAAAATGATTTACTATTTTTAAAGTGCCCAAAACACTCGGATCTTGCTTCATTTTTCATAAATTGAGTTTTGCTCAGGAAAATCTGAAATTTTCAGGGTATTCTCTCCTGCTATATATGAACGTACTGTAAAAATTTCAAAATTTTTCAGTGTATACGCAGTGAGATATTCGAAGGTAAATATTTAGGAGTCCTTCACGGAAATAGTCATTACGCACAATCTATAGTCGAAACGTGTCCGTTCTTTTTCCTACATGTAGATAACTTCACAAGGTACCTCTGTGATTTTTTCCAGATTTTTAAAAGACTTGCAACTGACCGAAACACCCTCAAGAAAAACGGGAACAGTAGCTATTTTAGGGTTTCAAAGCCTTAATATACTATGTGGACTTATTTGGTGAAAATAATCCCCATGGCTTCAATACTTGCTAGATTTGTGTTCTACCATTGGGTTTACTAGATAACCCATGTATCTAACAGCCCCTTCGACGGATCACAAATCCAAGTTGTAAAACTTGTGTTATACAAGATTTAGTGAAACAAAAACAACTAGAGTTTCATTTCTTACCTTGTCTTGTGGGATGCCCTCCTTTTCTTTCCTAAGTAAGTTAGGAACTTGGGATGCATGAAACACTTCCTCCTCTTCTTCCCCACAAGATCTGAATCCCTCTCTCTATTTCTCTCTTGGTGTTTTGAGGGTTTGGGAGAAAATAGAAGAAGAGCAATGGTGGAGAATGAAATGGAAATAAAATGAAATGTAACAAGATGTTGGTGAAATAAAATGGGATGCTAATATCCCCCATGTTCTTTTGTCCCTTGGATAAAAGGGTTAGCATTATCCCTTCCTAATCATGCCATTAAGGATGCTAATTAGATTTTCCACCAATGGTGGCATGACACACTTGTCCTTGTGTGTAAGACTTCCTACTTTTGGAACTTGATTAGCTTGATTTCTTTGCCTTAAAAGGCTTAACATGGGCAGCTATTCCATGCCCAATAACTCATCAATTTTGCCTTTATTTTAATGCACAAATTAGATTAATCAAATGTCTAAAATACCCTTAATCAAGTAGGCTAAGTGTGGGCTTGCATTTTATTTCTTTTGGGCTTTTCCTTTAATTGTTTTGGAATATGTAATAAACACAGTTTAACAATTTTAATATATATTATCCTAATTGTTTATTTAGGGTTTCTATTCCCAATCTTATGGAATTTAATTAATATACACGTGACTTTAGCTCATAACCTAATTAGGTTTACAAGAAATAGGTTTAAAATTATTAGTCACTTGAAATAACAAGATTATCAACTTAAGTTAATATACATATTAAATACTAACATTTTCTTATTACCATAACCCTTGGGTTATTTAATTGTCCCACCTAATGCATAATTAGGTTACGAAGCTTTCATTTTTTAATGAAATCTATAAATGTATATATCCATAACTATAGTATATATGTTTATTGATCCATGGACCACTTCACACATGTTGTCACATATTAAATCACTGTATAACACAAAGTTTTAAATATAAATAATGTACATACATATATAGTGACCTAAATTTCACGGTTATTAACCCTTAGGGTTTTCAAAAATAGAAAATTAATATTTCTAAATTGTAATTAGGATTCTCAAATTAAATTAAACTTTCCCATTCATAAATCAATCTTGTTAATTAGGATTAATTTATCCCAATCTTTATTGCTAATTTAGCAATTAAGTCCACAATTTTATATTAGGGTTTCTGACGAAACAATTAGGGTTTAAAAATTTAAAATTAGGGGTTGCTAATTAATTAAGCTTTACGCTAATTAATATCACTTAAGCATTATAATTATCCTTTAAATTCCCATATTAGGGTTTTCAATTTTTGAATTAGGGTTTCGGATTCCCGGAACTAAAATTAGGTTTTAGAACCGGTTTTAGGGTTTCTTATCAGTCATTAGGGTTTTCTAACTGAACGTTGTCGTTCTTAATATATACTTGGGGTTTGACACTGATATAATTTATCTGGTCAACCCTTGACCCTTAACCACATTCTAAACACATACATAATCATATACACAGAACATATTCACCTATACACTTAATCTTGAATAATTCACCTAAATCCTTCACAGAATTTTGAAATCCTCAAAATTCCTTCTCAAAAATATCAAACGCATACACTTATTTTCTGTCTAGGTCTATTATTTGGCCTTAAATCAATCATTTAAGATTTTAATAAATTGTCTAATTTCTCGGGTTGTCACAGTTTTAATGGGTTAAAATCATTCTAAAAATATTGGGTAATGATTATGTATGAATTCTAGCATGTGGGTATGTTAAATTGGTGAAATTAATGATCATGTAGGGTGTATTTCGCTGAACTCTATGTTCTTCGCGAATTGAGAATCAAAATCTGGAGTTTCGCGCCGCGGCGCCAACTCCAGAACTGAAGTCCCGCGCCGCAGCGCCAAGTATCCGGCCGCAGCGCCACTGTTGTTGGTCAGGAGCATGAGCCGGAGACTGATCCAGAGGAGGATCATGAGGAGGACAGGAAGAAGAGGAGTTCCCACCGAACTCCATTGATTCTGAGATGTACGACGCGTTATATGACCGTAACGTAGAATTACGAGACACTGTTCAGGATTTGACTGAGTGGGCGATTATTCAGCAGATTACTCTCTAGTAGAAGGAGAGGGAGGTTGAGACTCTTCACACACGACTGGGAAATGTAGAATGGGATTTGGTCCACGAGAAGGGTCAAACCGAGGAGAAGACCGAAGAAATAGAGAAGTTAAAGAAGGAATTGAAGGAAAGCTCAGAGAGGTTGATCATAGCAGTGGAGGGCTGGGTAAGAGAATCACGCCATGCTGATCTTGCAGAGAGGGATTGTTGTGTAAAGAAGGCTAAGCTTGAAGAGACATACTCTA
Source organism: Panax notoginseng (assembly GCA_016801055.1). Taxonomy (NCBI): domain Eukaryota; kingdom Viridiplantae; phylum Streptophyta; class Magnoliopsida; order Apiales; family Araliaceae; genus Panax; species Panax notoginseng. The sequence continues at coordinate 242,414,725 of CM029012.1, forward strand.
CACTTAATAATGCAATGGATGAAGCCCAGGATCGAGTTTTGAGGTACCCAATCCAGTTTGAAGGTCTACCATCGTACATGCTGGATCGTAGAACGATGTCTCGCATCATAGAAGAGGAACGTAGCAAGGCTATTCGGCGCCTTAACAGACAGTGATAGTATTGTTTAATTATGTGAAAAAAAACTTATTTAGTTTTTTTTAGATGTAAATTCAGACGTGTTTATGAACGAATGAATATTTTAATGTTTTAAATCATGTAGATTCTTTATCTCGGGATAGTTGATGTAAATAGCAGCGATGCTATCGTTTGATGTTAAAACTTTTGATTTGAATAAATATATCAAGTTGTTTGAGATAATGTGTTAAGTGATTATGTTAAATTGTTGAGTTAAGCCTTAACTATTTAGAGAATTTAATAAAGATCTAATAAGCGTATATTCTTAACAGAAATACGCCGCCGAGAAGAAGACAAAACCATCAACCAGCTCAGGAAAAGTCAACGAATAATAACAATAACGTCAATGTTAATCCCGTCCAACAATTAGTGAACTTACTTACTGGAGCAATGAATAATCAACCTCAAGCTCCACCAAATACTTCGTTTAAGGATTTCAAGGCGGTGGGACCGCCAGAGTTTAAAGGCTCCATGAACCCGATCGAAGCTCAGACTTGGTTTATGGAGACGGAGAAGGTTTTTGAGGTCGCAAGAGTCAGAGAGGACCAGAAGACTGCTTTTGCAACGTTTATGCTGAAATCTGAAGCCAGTTTTTGGTGGCAAGCCAACAAGGTCCGTGGAGGAGAAGGTATGATAACCTAGGAGGGGTTCAAGGAGATGTTTTTCGAGATGTATTTCCTGACTACCTCGCAGAACCAATTAGAGGTCCAGTTTCTGGATTTGAAGCAAGGGAATATGTCTGTATCAGATTATGTGGCTAGATTCAACGAATTGGCAAGGTTCGCCACGTATCAAGTGTACACGGACGAGAGAAAAGTAAGAAGGTTCGAACAAGGACTGAAGCCGTGGTTGTATAGTAAGGTGTCGATGTTTCAGTTGAAGACATTCGCCGGGGTACTAGAGAAAGTCATACTTGCTGAAGGTGGAAGCGATGCGGTAACCAAATACAATCAGGATCAGAAGAAGAAAAAGAATGAAAGTGAAGGAAATAACAAGGCTAGTGGAAGTAGCATAGGAGGTGGTAATATTAATCAGAAGAAAAGATAGAATGACAACTCATCAACCGGAAACCAACAAGGAGGTCAGAAGAAAAGGATTGAAGCGTGCCCGACCTGCGGGAAAGCTCATTTGGGAGTGTGTATGAAGGGTAAACGTGTGTATTACAATTATGGTCAGGAAGGCCACATATCACCTAACTGTCCTAACCCAAAGAAAGGTGTCTGCTTCACTTGTGGTTCAAAGGATCATTTGGCAAGAGACTGTCCTAAGAAAGGATTTGGAGGGGCAGGATCAGGAGGAAACTGGGGAAATAGCAGTAGAAGCGCTCTGACCATCACAGGACCAACCGCAACCAATCGATCGACCGCCAGGACTTTCAATATGACGGTGCAGGATGCAGTGCAGTCGCATGATGTGGTGTCAGGTATCATTCCGATCAATAGAGTTAATGCTTGTTCATTTATATCCGATAACTTTGCTAAGAATTTAGAATTGCCTAAGGATGGGTTAGAATACCCCATGAACATAGAAATTGCGAATAGAGAAATAATCCTTGTTAAGTACGTGCATAAGAACTGTAGAGTGGATATTAAGGGTAATATCATGAACGTAGATCTTATCCCTATTCGACTTGGGGAATTTGACATTATCTTGGGAATTGATTAGTTATTCAATTACGGGGCGGTAATTGATTGCCAAAAGAAGCGTATTAACCTTATGACTCCATCAAAGTTATGTTTTATGGTAGCAAGTCGCCTAGACAAGCGAGTTGTCTAACGATGATGCAGGCCAGGAAGTTGTTACGACAAGGATGTGTAGGATATTTAGCTTACATAGTCGATAGTCGTAAAGAGAATTCGAAAGTAGAGGAGATACCAGTAGTGAGGGATTTCGTCGACGTATTTTTAGACGATTTACCAGGACTTCCGCCAGATAGAGAGGTCGAATTTGTGATCGATTTGGCTCCAGGAACGGCTCCAATATGGAAGGCACCATACCGAATGGCGCCGATAGAAATGAAAGAATTGATGGTACAACTACAAGAATTACTGGACAAGAAGTACATTCAACCGAGTGTATCACCGTGGGGAGCGCCGGTGTTGTTTGTAAAGAAGAAAGACGGGATGATGCGGCTTTGCATCGACTATAGAGAACTGAATAAGGTCACGATTAAGAATAAATATCCATTATTGAGGATCGATGATCTGTTCGATCAATTGAAGGGAGCAAAATATTTTTCCAAGATATATTTGAGGAGTGGTTATCATCAACTAAAGGTGAGACCAGAGGATGTACCGAAGACAGCGTTCAAAACACGATATGGTCACTACGAATTTTTACTAATGTCATTTGGTTTAACGAATGCTCCTGCAGCATTTATGGGACTAATGAATAGTGTGTTCAAGCCATTTTTGGACAAGTTCGTAGTGGTATTTATAGACGATATTTTGGTATATTCGAAAACCAAGGAAGAACATGAAGAGCATTTGAGATTAATGTTGGAAGTGTAGAGAAGGGAGAAGTTGTATGCCAAATTTTTGAAATGCGAATTCTGGATCGAGCGGGTATAATTTCTTGGGCATGTGATCGATAAAGATAGAATTTCGGTAGATCCATCCAAAGTTGAAGCCGTGATTAACAGGGATCTGCCGAGGACGCCGTCGGAAGTACGAAGTTTTCTTGGATTGACAGGATATTACAGAAGATTCATTCAATATTTTTCCAAGATCGCAACTCCGTTAACGAATTTGACTCGAAAAGCTATGAAATTTGTTTGGACGGAGAAGTGTGAGGAAAGCTTTCAAAAATTTAAGAAGAGGTTGAGTACAGCACCTGTGTTGTCTCTTCCGGACGATACAGGAAATTTTGTGGTTTATAGTGATGCGTCGCATAAGGGACTTGGCTGTGTGCTTATGCAGAACGGTAGAGTTATTACGTATGCGTCACGACAATTGAAAGATTACGAGAAGGGGTATCCGATCCACGACTTGGAGTTAGCTGCAGTGGTTTTCACTTTAAAAATATGGAGGCACTATCTCTACGAGGAGAAGTGTGAAATATATACAGACCATAAGAGTCTGAAATATATTTTCACACAGAAAGAATTGAATATGCACCAAAGAAGGTGGTTGGAATTAATTAAGGACTACGATTGTGAGATTTTATACCATCCGGGTAAGGCAAACGTGGTTGCCGACGCTTTAAGTAGAAAAGGTCGGGAGAAATTAATGATGTTGACCGCACAGAAGGAATTGATTTCAGCAATGGAGAAGTTGGAGTTAGAAGTGAAGTATCCTATAGAAATTGATGAGAAACTGTTTCAAATGCAATCTGGTACAACCCTACTAGATAAAGTCAAGGAGGCTCAACTTTAGGACGATGAATGTAAAAAGGTGATAAGGAAGATATCTGAAGGAACCGAACCAAGATTTAAGATGGATAAGGAAGGAATACTGAGATTTGAGAGCAGAATTTGGGTACCGCCAGTACCAGATATTAAGGAAGACATTTTGAGTGAGCCTTATAGCTAGCGATATTCGATTCACCCTGGTAGCACCAAGATGTGTCAAGATCTTCGACAACATTTTTGGTGGCCAAATTTGAAACGTGATGTTACAGAGTGTATTGCCAAGTGTCTGGCCTGTCAGAAAGTGAAAACAGAACATCAGAGACCAAGTGGGTTGCTACAACCGTTAGAGATCCCAGAATGGAAATGGGAACATATTATAATGGACATCGTGGTTGGTCTTCCGATGACTCAGAAAGGCTACGACGTAGTATGGGTTATCGTTGACTAACTGACGAAATCTGCACACTTCCTTCCGATCAAAATCAGATTCAACTTAGATTAGTTGGCAAAGTTATATGTAAAAGAGATTGTTTCGAGGCATGGAGTGCCGGTGTCAATTGTTTTCGATAGGGATCCTCGCTTTACATCGAACTTCTGGAAACGTCTACACGAATGCATGGGTACGCAGCTGAGGATGAGTACAACATACCACCCTCAAATAGATGGACAGAGTGAGAGAATGATTCAGACATTAGAAGATACGTTAAGAGCCTGTGTGATGGACTTTAAAGGAAATTGGGACGATCACCTACCGCTTGTAGAGTTCGGTTACAACAACAGTTACCACGCAAGTATTGGCATGCCGCCTTATGAAGCTTTATACGGCAGAAAGTGCAGAACTCCCCTTTACTGGGATGAAGTTAGCGAAAGACAGTTGCTAGGGCCAGAATTGGTACAACAAACAGTAGAAATAGTCAAAGTAATCCGAACACGATTGGTAGCAGCTTAAGATAGGCAGAAGAAATACGCCGATCCACACCGTAAGAATGTTGAGTTTGAACCGGGTAGTTATGTGTTCTTAAAGGTCTCTCCCTGGAAGGGAAAGATCAGATTCAGAAAGAAAGGGAAATTAAGCCCACGATTCATTGGACCCTTTGAAGTTTTGAGAAGAATCAAAGAGGTTACGTATGAGGTAGCCTTACCTCCAGCACTTGAGAATGTCCACAACGTCTTCTATGTTTCTATTTTACGACCCTACAAACCCGACTACAAGCATGTAATTGAATACGAACCCCTGCATTTTGAAAAAGACTTATCTTACAAAGAAATTCCTGCTCAAATTGTCGACAGAAAAGAACAAGTTCTCAGAAATAAAGTAAAACCTTCTGTTAATGTAATTTGGAGGAACCACAACGCTGAAGAAGCTACGTGGGAACTCGAAGAGAATATAATAAAAAATTACCCTCATTTATTTACTTAAATTTATGTGTAAGCGATTCTGGGGAAAGAACCTTTGTAAGGAGGGGAGAATGTAACGGGTCGAATTAATTGAGTCGTGATTCTGGGGACAGAATCCTTTTAAGGGGGAAAAGATGTGACAACTGACATTTTATAATTTAATTTTAATAATTATTGGATTGAATAAATATTTTTTTTCGATGTTTTAATTATTAGATTAAATAATTAATTGATGAAGTTGTGTTAGATTAATTTAATTATATGTGTCACATTTACTAAATTAATGTGGAGAATTATTATTATTATTCAAGTATATATTTATGTGAGCGTATTGAATTAAATGAAATATTTAATAAGCATAATGTTATAATTAATTAGAGATTTAATAAATTGGCATTATTAATAAATGAGAATTTAATTATTTGGCTATGCGAATTAATGAGAAATTATTATATTTTATTTAAATTAAAGTAAATAAGATATTTGATTATTTTGTAATTGGGTGTGACATGAAATAAACTATAGGATAAAAGAGTTATTAAATTAAATGGTTTGGAATCTTTTATTGTCAGCCAAACGAGGCCCTAAGAGGAGTTGGTGGCAGTTAACCATTTCTGGGTAACTGACCACCACTCAGCGCGTTAGTTCTTTATTTTATACACCTTCCTTTTTGTTTTATTATTTGCTAAGTCTGGAAAAGCAAAACAGAGAAGGAAGGAGAGAGTTTGTGGAATTGTCAAAGAGAATTGAGAAATTATTGAGGAATTTTGGAGTTGAGTAATCGAATTAGCATCCAAAAAGGGTTTCTCCATTAATCTGCACTTTATACTCTGGGTAATTCCTTTAAACCTAATTTTTTTATTACGTCGTATAAGTTTCTTAGAAAATGGCTTTCAAAATTCTGTAAAGTCTCTATAAATGGGAAATTGTGTTGTTATATGGATATATGTAATAATATGATTAGCATAACATGTTTATTTATATGTTATATAGGTTTCCATATCATCAATTCATAATTTTATAACGTATGTTATTTACAGAGTATAGAATATGGCCATATGGCCCTTATATGTAAAATTAATATGTCAAACATAAATTGTTCTGCAAAATTCACATTGGTATATAATTATGCATGTTAAAACGAAGAAAACAAAACTTGAATGGATGGAATTGGTGTTATAATGAATTCGTGGCGTTGAATTTTATGATTTATGTTCAAAACTTTCAAGAACATCAAGAACAGTGAAAAGTTCATGTTTTAATTCTGTAATTATGTGTTTTAATGGGTTAAAATCATTCTAAAAATGTTGGGTAATGATTATGTATGAATTCTAGCATGTGGGTATGTTAAATTGGTGAAATTAATGATCATGTAGGGTTTATTTCGCTCAACTCTGTGTTCTTCGCGAACTGAGAATCAAAATCTGGAGTTTCGTGCTGCGGCGCCAACTCCAGAACTAAAGTCCCGCGTCGCAGTGCCACCACGCTGCAGCACCAAGTATCCTGCCATAGCGCCACGGCGCCGCAGCACAAAGACTATGTATAATTGTGGCGCCGCAGTGCCACTTAGCAGAATGTCCAAAAATGCAAATTTTTTAAGTGTTCAAGTATAGAAATGTAATAGTAACTCAACCTAATGAATATAAAATTAGGTTAAACATATAATGAGATGTTAAAGTAGATTCTTAACACGTCCATAACATAATTACGTGTGAATTGAATGATTGAATGCATAGTTGGCTTAATGTTCGTGAGATATAAATTATGTGACAATGAATGTAGTAATTTGACTAAGTATGGTCATAATCAAAGTTAGACAAAGAGAATGAACTCGTGATGACTAGTACGTTATAATTGACTGGTATTATGAATGTAAATGATATGTAGGATTTAAATCAAGGAACGTGTTTAACTAACGTGTAATCTACGCACGAGGCAAGTTTTCCTAACCTTATTTGTTATCACTATTCAAGTTTGTAAATTACTTCAAGCAATTCTCGTTATTATTAAATCAAGTTTGATTTATTATATTAAAGATTAATTATATTTTCAAAGTAAGAATCTGTTATACAATACTTGTTCTATTGTATACCTCTTGATATTGTTATTCAATTTAAATACCATTTATTGTTGAACCTTGTTAGACTAGCGAACCCTTATTGATTCGACTAGTCCATAGTTGATGAGCGTTCTAAATTTCAGAACCCCTGATGAATTATCCAAACTAAACTTCCTTTGGTACGGACTCTAATGTCAAACTGAGATGAACAACCCTATAAAGGGGATTACTTATGCGTTAGCGTTAAGATATTGTGCACAGTATGGTACTAAGGGCTGATCCCCCTAAGTACGAGAAGAAGAGTCCATAGTCTTAGGATTGTTAAAGGTTTCAAGTATAACCCTTGATAACCTAGGACATAGTTCAAGGTCTTATGACCCTCAGATTTCTTTTGATTCTTGTTATTCATTCTTGATTCAAAAGTTGAGCTTTATTTTAGAAGTCTTTGATTCACTCGCATGTTATTATATTGTTACTTTCGTTATTATACTTGTGGGAAATTGTGCTCACTCTTGCGAATAATAACATTGCAGTTAAGAACGAAAGAACAGACGAACCTTCTACTAGCAAAGGCAAGGGCAAGATTAACAAGTGTTGAAGACTTGTTGTTTATGTGATATTGGATTTATGTGTTAAGACTTACGTTAATGTTGTTTAAGACTTATTATTTGTTTATGTTTCTGCACAGATGTTTAAGGTTAGTATGACCTTGGATTGTGTTTATTATTTAGATGTTGTAACCCCATAAGGGGAGGATTTATTTCTATCGATTGCATGGTTTGCATTTTTATGGGTAGATAGATATATGATGTTTGTATAGTGAACCTAAATCATGTGGGAATGGAAGTACCAGGATTTGGGGGTGTCACAATAATTATTATCAAATATCTATTAATCTCTTCCATACTTTTAAAATACACTTGTAGACACTCAAAATTTTGCATTCCTGTTACTAACATTGCAGGACGGCAGAATCGTCTTTCAGAGATAACCTTGGAAGACAACTCAACTCAGTCCCGGAGACAGCCCCGGGATACTCAATTTTCCATCTCAGAGATAACCCCGAGATATTCAGTCTAGTCCCGAAGACAACCCTGGGAGATTCAGTTTCAACCTCGGAGACAACATTGAGGAATGCAGTTCCAGTTTCGGAGATAACCCCGAAATCCTCAGTGCCATCTCGGAGACAACCCTGAGATGTTCAGTCCCAATCCCTGAGACAACCCCGAGATCTTCAATCCAACCTCAGAGATTGTAACAATCCAAGATTTTATTTAAAATTTAAAATATTTATTAAATTAAATAAATATTCTATTGATGAAGTTGTTGTTTTGTAATTTAAAATATTTCTTAAATTAAACGAATATGTGATTTTTGTTAGTAAATATTTATAAATTAAACTTATTAGATAATATTCTAAATTAATTTATAGTTAAAGAGTTGTTATATTGATTTACAGAGTTGTTATATTGATTTAATAAATTAAGATGGTATATTAAAATATTAAATAAAATTATAATAAAGTTATAATTTGGTGATGTTTGTTTTAGTGGAGGATTTATTTAAAATATAGTATGTATAATTACTTTATTTGATGTAAAAATCCAAATAAATAATAAGTAATTATAAATTATAAACTAAATTGTTTATTAAAAATAAATTAAAGGAGTTTAAACTAGTTTTGCCAAATAGGGCTTAAATATATATTAAGTCTTTAATTTCAAAGAGTTTCGCCAAACAAAGCCTTATGGCTTTTGGAATTTTAATTTTTGAATTTGTAAATAATTTAAATAAAATAAATAATAAATATAACGTATTGATATATGTTGTAGACGTTATTTTGATAACTGATGATGGCTATTAAGACCATATCAGTTTGTGTTTTCTTATGTTACGCATACTAGCTATCAGAACTTCATTCTTGTTGTGTTAGGCAATAGAGAGAATTGAGACTTGAGAGAATTTGAGAGAGAGCTTGTGCAGAGAAGAACAATTCCAGTGTGTAGCAAGGATTTCTGTTAAGAAGAAAAAAGTATGTTCTATACTCTTATTATGCATATATTGGTTTCTACGCAAAATTTTTCTATGCTCTGTGAATTCTATTTCTTCCGAATTGTTGTTATGTAATTAAGTTATGGAGGTTATACATGTTTATAGTGATTGGATATGGTGTTTAAACAATAATCGCATGCAAATTTTGTTTATAGTAGGAAGAAAACTTGTCAGTATATGTATTCTTGGTATGTTTCCATATGTAATCATGTAAGTACCAATTTTAATGGCCAATTTGGGTGTGAAACTGTAAATTGAAGTTTGTTTATGGCATTTCATTGAGATACGAACAGAACGTAGTTAGAATAGAGTATTTTGGTCTACTAATGAATTCACAGTGTTTACTGTGTTATCAACTATGGAGTTTTAGTTTTTTTAAACCGTGTTTTCAAAATTTAAGTTTTCTAAAATCTTGGTTTAGTCGTTGTTAATTAGTGTCTGAATAATTGGTTATGATTATGGGTAAATTATGTTAGTTGTTCATATAAATTTAGATGTTAGTAGTATCATTTAGTAAAAAATTTAGTTGTTCTGTTCTTCGTCGTTGGATTCTCTGAGTTTCGGCGCCCCAGCGCCAAATTTCGCGCCCCAGCGCCAAAGTTCGCGCCCCAACGCGAAAAATGGGCCAGTAGCTCGTGCCCCAGCACTAGAGATCGCGCCCCAGCACTGGAACTCGCGCCCCGGCACTGGTACTCGCGCCCCGGCGCCACTGATCCGCGCCCCGGCGCCAAAAAAGTTGTCTGAGTTGGACAGTTTTGACCCCCTGTAGTAAAACGGCCATAACTTTCTCATACGAACTCCGATTGAGTTGATTCAAGATAATCCGGAACGAGTACGAGTAGACCTACAACTTTCATGCTTTAAGTTTTTTAATTTGAGGTCTATAGAAGTAGTCAAAATGGCCATCTTTAGGACCGTTGTGTATTTGGAGCCAATCGGAAGGCGTCGGGATGCGCAAATGCAAGTGCAACCCTTTGTGTATTAGTATAACTTAATGATAACATGTTGAACATGTAATATGATGTTGTATCAAGTTGTTAATGTTTATGTGGTGCAATGACTTGATCACTTAAGTAGTTGTAATAAAGCTAAATAGTGATGTTCATGAAAAGATGTGATATTGTTAGTAAGTTATATGAAACTAATATTAGTGTAACTAATGTGTATTGTCAATACATATGGTATGTGTAGGACTTGTGGTGAACATGAATAGTAATTGTTTAACCTACGCACGAGGCAAGTTCCCTAACCTTTGCTACTTTATTATTCAGCAAGGTTACTTTTCATTTGTTATGCTATACTTATGCAAATTCTCTATTTCTAATCCCTTGTTTAACGATTTATTGTCATGCAAGTTCTTTAATCCTCATTTATTATTGAGAAAGCTAGTTAATCTTTGTTTCTTTATTCCAATCGAGATTACCTTGGTTATTCAAAGTCTGTACTCATTTATTGTTGAGCAAGTTAGTTAATCTTTATCTCTTTATTCAAAGTCTGTATTATTATTGTAAGAAGTGCGTTTATTCAGCTACTAATAACTGTTGTTTAATCTTCATTCTTCAATATCACTGTACTATCTTACGTTATTGTACCGAACTCTAAGTTGCTTAGCAATTCTTTACAAATTCAACTAATCCTTAGTTGATGAATGTTCTAAACTCTAAATTACCCTTGAAGTCTACCCAAACCAAACTTCCTTTGGTTTGCATATGCACTCACACAAATTTTGAAGCGTGTTGTCAATGATAACATTTGTTCAATTTAGAAATTATTAATACTCTAGCTCTTATTGATTCATTGATATACCTTATTCATAAAGATATTATAATCAAACTCTTGAATAGTTATTTGTTTCCATCAGATTCAACCAGTACTTGGTTGATGAGCAGTCTGAAGATCTAGAATTCCTTGAAAGCTAATTCCCAACCAAACTTCATTTGGTTCGGAACCTGATGATCTAAGCTGAGATGAACAACCCTATATCAGGGGATTATTTTAGAGCTACGCAATAGCGTTAAAATATTTGCGCAATACATAGTACAAAGGGCTGATCACCTGGAGTACGGAATGATGGTCCATATAGTCGTTTAGACTGTTAAAGGTTACAGTAGAAAAACCTGTTAACCTAGGACGAAGATGATGATTATAGTCTTTTAGACTGTTAAAGGTTAAAGTAGAAATACTTGTAAACCTAGAATAGAGTTCGTGGTCTTGTGACCCTCAGTATATTCTTTGATGTTGTTATCTATTGTTAACTTAAACGTTCAATATTCCTTTGAACTCATTGTTGTTGAATTAAAGTTCCTTGTTCCGGTAAGAATACTTTACTATTGAAAGCTTAGTTAATTGTCATTCATAAAACGTTATTGTATATTCTCCTTCTTGTGAGTAATTATTTGCTCACTCTTGCACAAAACAATGTAGATGAAGTTACGAAGTTTGAAAAGCTTTCTACAAGTAAGGGCAAGGACAAAGTGCTTGATTAGACGACAACGTTTAATATATATTTAATTTATGAAGCTTATGTAATGGATTTAATTATAATCATGTTTTAATTTTCCGCTGGTGATTGTAATAAAGGTTAGATGACCTGGGATTTATTTGAGATTATGTAACCCCCCTTAATGGGAGATTTATTGTTTTAACTTTTGAGTTTAATTTTATCCTTTGGATATGGGTAGTTAGTTATGATTTTAATTGGATAGTGAACACCAAATCTGTGGGATTGAAGTGGCCAGATTTGGGGGTGTCACAGAGATAACCCCGAGGAATGCAATTGTAGTTCCGGAGATAATCCCAGAAATGCACCTTTCCACTCCCAGCAATCAGCTTCAACACTCGGTGCTAGCCCCGAGGCACTCATTCCCCAAGCCTGGAGATAACCCTGGGAGGTCAATCTTATCTTAGAGATAACCTTGAGGACAGTCAACACCTACAATAGTCCAATCTCAGAGATAACCCTGAGCAACGGCCGCCAAATCAGCTCAAACCGGAGATAACCCTGGTAAGGGGCAGAATCATCATTTTGCTATCTCGATCCCACATTGTGCCGTCTCAACAACATTCAAAAATGTATTCTACACAGAAATGTTCTATAAGAACCAAAGAACTCCAATCCCGAGTGACTACTACACAAGATAGCACACCAGATAGAATTTGAAGCTTGAAGACCAAGGGCATGGTCCCATCATTCTAACTTCGTACAACCTCTAATCCCATGTAATTGTGTAGCTCTTGACATTAGCATGTCGTTAAAGGTCTTATAAACCTCGATCGGATTCCCGGATTGATGTTCTGAAAGTTCAAGCGAATAACATGTTGCACGCATGCACGTACTTCGAGATGATGGGACCTGCGAGCCCGGGGCACCCCGGACAACCGCAGGTGCATCTGCGGCTGTTGCAGGTACACCTGCGGCTCCCCCCTCTATAAATAGAGGGTTTGGGGCAGCCATTTTGCGTAGAGAAAAGGCGAGGAAGCCCTGTCCAATTTGCTTTGTACACAGTATAAACTAAGTGCTTTCTCATTTCTAAACACTTGTGTGCTTATACATTGTTATATTTTACTGGCGGGAGCCGAGTGTTCATCCATTTAAAGCTATGAAAGTCTTCTTCGGTAGTTTACTGTAAGCCTTTTTACTTTCCCTAAGCCTTTCTTCACTACTGTGCACACACTATTCTGCACATTGAGAGTCGTATCGCGTTTGTATGCCCAAACTTCGGTTCGTGGCTTTTTATTTCTTATATATATATATATATATATATATATATATATATATATATAAACTGTGGTCGAACTATATTCGATGAGCCTGGATTAACATCCGGAGCGTTTACTGCTTTTATATATATATATATATATATATATATATATATATATATATATATATATATATATATATATATATATATATTTCAGTCTGGCCTGGAGTTTACTCCGTGGCCTTTTATTGCTTTCTTTACATTTTGTCCCGCCTAGAGTTTACTTCGAGGCGGTTGATTGCTTTATTGCTTTATTCACATTTTAGATCCCCCATTGAGGTGCTTCGTGGTGGTTGATCGTTTATATATATATATATATATATTTACAGCTTATATATATATATATATATATATATATATATATATATATATATATATATATATACAACTGTTTACAGCTTTAATACAAATTACTGCATCATGTGAGCCTAGGAATCATGTGATCGCAGATTCAGTCTTCTGAATGTAGATTCGGTTCCCGTGACGGTCATTTTCAGCTGTACACGGCTTGTAAATTAACCACGGTGTTTGAATTCCTTAGACGGCTCTCAAGCCCACAAGGAGTTTGACACTGCTTTGTATCTTATTTTTCTCGAGGATGCTTCGCATCTCGAAAAATAAATGCAATCAAGCCGAACACATAATAAAATGGAAGTATCAAAGGCCTCAATTACTATTGAGCACAAGGGTTTGAAAAACCTCTTTTACAAAACATCATTACTATACCTTGTTAAAACTAAATTTTTATATAGAAATTCAAACCCTTTGTATATAGGTGCGAACGAGGCATAACACTACTTCCAAATAATTGCACATTGATCCACACACACACACATATTCATATAACAGTTTAAATGAAAAGTGGATGTCACCGTGGCAACACGGATGTCAGGGGATGCCTAACACCTTCCTTCTGCATAACCAAGTTCTCGAACCCTAACGAATATCGGTTTCACAGACCCGTTAAGTAGTGTCACATCACTGGGTCAATGTGTAAATCTTTTCTCAATTGTGTTGGTACAACCATTTAAAAAACCAATTGGCGACTCTTACAGTCCGCTCGTTGACATATACATGTCGGACCTTTCCAAAACTTATTTTTTCAAACAAATCTCACCTAAATGAGAACACCAAAAGACAAGAACAAAAAAGAGACAAATAAAAATCCTGACGTCGACAAGTGGCGACTCTGCTGAGGACATCTAGTAAGAGGACTTAAGCCGCTATTACAAGCTTTTCAAAACTATTATATGCTTGTGTGTGGATGTTGCATTTACATTTGATGGATGTGTACGAATGCATTTACTTACTGTACTTAATGCTTTACACTATATCTGCTTGTGATATTAGTGCTTCACACATGTCATCATTTTCATAAACGGTGAGACACATTGTATGTGAATGTATGTTGTGTCGTTCCTCCATCAGGAGGATATCCTATCAGTGTTTCATTACTGAACTCGTAGGGAGACTAATCCCAACGAGGCTCAGGAAAGGCACCACCCAGATTCACTCCAGTTGAAAGACAGGATTAACTTCTCGTCGAGTAAATTTCGATTATTTGGGAACCTTCATGCCAAAAAGCCTTGAGAGTAGCCTAAGATAGGTCAACCTCTGATAAACCAAATGCGGAGGGAAGTCTTTTCATGCTTTCCCATTTCAAATTACTCGTAAAGTCAATTACTTGTAATTTCATTCCATATTGATCTCCTTGTAGTGGGAAATATGAAGAAATATGTGTTCACATATATTTACAAATATTAACACTCTATCCTGTATTACAAACAACTAACATCCGTTTTACAGGATAATACTCCTAAAACGGATACATCATATAGCATATAAACATTTATACCTTCCCTAAAACTAAACTACGTCAGTTTTTTGCAGGGAAACAATTGGACCTATTACCCATTCAAAATCCAAAAAGGTTATGAGCCTATATCCAATTATGTCTTCATCTGACCAGACTAATCCTAATCTTGTCTCTCGTGAAGAATTTGACGGATTAAGTAAACAAATTACAGATTTGGCTATCCTGCTTAAAGAACTACATTAGTCTACTAAAGGTACAATGATACCTATACATATAGAATCCTCTGCACATGGAAGAACACAAGGTACGAACAAAGAAACTCCCATATCTGATTCTCAGTTAGATAAAACCAACAAAATCTATGATACCACCCATTTCAAAGAAGATCTAGACACCAGTGATATCAGAAAAAAAGTCCTTCAAATGGAAGAGACCATCCATTCTATCAAAGGGATTAGAGCACATGGGAATGTTTCATATGCTGACCTTTGTATATTCCCTGGTGTGCATTATCCAGAGAAGTTCAAAACTCCTAACTTTGAAAAGTATGACAGGTTAGGAGATCCTTACACACATTTGAAGGTATTCATCGAAGAACTCGGATCTTATGCCAAGGATGAGAAGCTCAGAATACAGCTGTTCCAGAAAAGTCTTACTGGAGAAGCCCAATCGTGGTATACCAAATCAGACAACTCCAAGATACATAGCTGGGAGTAGCTATCTCATGCCTTCCTCAGTCAGTACAACTTTCAGTCTCAGATGGTCCCTGACCGGTACCAAATTACTAAAGTCAGGAAATAAACCAATGAATTTTTCAGAGAGTATGCTCAAAGAGGGAGGCTCCTTGCTGCTCAAGTTGTTCCCTCTATAAATGAGTATGAGATTGTAATGACCTTCATAGACATACAAGAAGCTCCTTTCTACGAGAGAGTGTTAGCTGGTATTGGCTAACCATTCTCTGAAATGATTAAGCATGGGGAGATTGCTGAGATGGGATTGGAGTCAGGAAAGATTCAAGACCTAGCTGCCCTTAAAGTTGTTGCTGAGCACATCCAGTCCAGAAATTATGGAAACAACCCCCGTAGGGTCCATAAAAAGAAATAGGAGAATGTTTCCTTGATACTACAAGGACAGAAAGGCAGTTAGAATATGCCTTTCCAGAGGAGAAATTACTCCCACTTTCAAGCATAGTCTTCAAACCCTTCGTTGCCAAAGGGTGGAGAAGTCAGACGCACTCGAGTGTTCACGCCCTTAGGGGATTCACTCGAGAACATTCTCAATCTTCTGACCACTCAGAAGAAAATTACTCATCTTCTTCCACCAACCAACCCGAATGGGAAAGGTTTCAATGTTAGTCGGAATTATGTTTATCATGCTGGAACTCTAGGACATGATACTCAAGATTGCTGGGTCTTGAAGCACAAGATCCTGGATTTGATTGAAATGGTGAGATCGTGGTAGCTAAACCCGACCAACCCCATGTGCAAGATAACCCTCTTCCTCAACACAAAGAAGAGAAGGTTAATATGATTAATTGGAGTAGTGGACAGAGTTCCAATCATGGTTGTGGATCCTCACAAACCAGCAAAGATAGTGTTGACAAATGGGATTTTGCACAGTTCCAGTTTACGATGGAACGGAAAATAAAGACTCTTTGTGAGAAAGTCGAACAATTGGCATAACTAGTGGTCCATCAACACCAAGCCATGCGCCAATTATTCAACCATGAGCATGCTAGTCTCCTTTATGTTGTTATGAATACTCCATCATTATCTCCAAATCGTGAAACACTAGAGAATAAAATTGCAAAAAGAGCGTATGCCAAGGCCCGTCGGGATTTTGCCAACAAGAGGTAATTTACGTACCTTGGCCAACCAATGGAGGAAATATTTTAGATGCTAATCAATGACGGAAGAATCACAACACTGTTGCCTCCGATTAACCCTCGTTCAGGGTGATTCAACTCTAATGGAGTATGTCAGTATCACTCCCATTCTTGCGGTCACAACACGGAAGAATGCTGGGCACTCCGCCACCTTATTCAGAATTTAATTGATAGCGGTGTCCTGCAGATGGCAGACGATAATGTTGTAGTACTAGAGAGTGGGGACACATTTTCCTACAAAGTGGAAGGAAGTCGTAGTAGTCATATCTTCTAAGACAGATTCAGCTACCCCTCACATATAATTCAACCCGTTCAGCTCAAGTGTATTGAGATTCCTTTGAAAGTGGTTGCGCCAGAGCCAATTATCTTACCATTCAGACCATAGTATCCTATTGTCAGCCTACAAAAAGTGCCATGGAATTATGGAGATTCTGAAGGATCCACATCTCACATAACTGTTGCAGTGTCTAAGTATAATCCATTGTATCTTCCCTAATGGGTGATGAAGCCTACCATCAAGACAAAGGGGAAGATTCCCATGGAAAAAGTGGAAGAATTTCTCCGTACTATGGGTCATAATGAAGCCAATGTGGTTTTCAGCTTAAGAGAAGCTCCACATGAAGGTATTGCTAAGGGTTTTAGAAGAGGCCCATTTGCCGAAATTAGTGGATGTTGAAAAATTACAGCATCTGGTTGATCACATTTTTAACAACAATGTGATATCCTTCATTGATGACGATATACCTCCTGAAGGGACTGGTCACTGCAAGCTGTTGCATATAGCGGTTTTGTCTTCCAGATACATTGTGGGAGGAGTTTTGATAGATGGAGGATCATCTTTGAATATATGTCCTTATGCCACTTTGGTGAAGATGAACATCAATCTCAATAGGATCCAGAGAAGCCATACGGTTATCAAAGCTTTCGACGGATTCTGACGAAACGCTGTCGGAGAGATTGAACTTCCAGTGGAGAGTGGTCCACATACATTCTGCATGTCTTTTCACGTGCTCAAAATAGATACGAAATACAACCTAATCTTCGGAAGACTGTGGATTCATATGGCCGAAGTCGTCCCCTCCACCCTTCACCATCAACCTAAATACTTTATCAACAATAGCCTAGTCATTGTCGATACTGAGCTGAAATGTCCTGAACAAGGTGACATACCACTCATCAGCTTCAATTCAGAAGTTGAGTTGGTCAGTTTTCAAGCCCTGGAGGTGAGCAACACTCACTACCATCCTGTTGGGGCGCCACCTCTCATACCCCAGATTTCTGCTGAAGTAATGTAGGCCACTTAAGAAATGATATCATTGGGTTATCAACCAGGACAAGGGTTGGGCAAAGATCATCAGGGCATTAAGCGCCCAATTCAAGTACCCAATCAAACAGGGACATCCGGACTAGCCTATACCGCTAGTTATAGTCGCAGGAATCCTCATAAGCACAAACAGATTCTTTTAGCTTCAACCACACGACGATTATCTCCACCTACAGTTCCTGAGCCTGTACGGTCTCCGGTAAAGGTGCCTGCCCATGTAATGGCCATGTTATTTCCTAAACCGATACCGATCATGTGATAACCCGAGAATTTTTAATTTTTTTAAATTTTAATTTATTGATTTAGGGTTCAAAATTAGAACCTAGACAGAAAAAAAGTGTATGCGTTTGAATTTTTAAGATGGAATTTTGAGGATTTCAAAATTCTGTGAAAGATTTAAGTGAATTATTTAGGATTAAGGATATACGTGAATATGTTCTGTGTATACGTGTACAGTATGTGGTTAAGGGTCAAGGGTTGACCAAATAGACGATATCTGTAACAAACCCTAATTATATATTAAGAACGTCAACGTTCGGTTAGAAAACCCTAGCGTTTAACAAGAAGCCCTAGAAACTGGTTTTGAAAACCCTAATTTCAGTTCCGGGGATTCGAAACCCTAATTCGGTGTATAAAATCCTAAATTGGGAACTTAATGGCGTAAGTGTAAATAATTATAAGAATATTTAGGGTAAAGCTTAAGTAATTAGCAAACCCTAATATAATTACGAAATCTAATTTCTAAATTAGAAAATTAGTTTTCTATTAGAAAACCTAATTCTGGGTTTAAAACACTAAATGACCAATTACGACCCTAATTGCTAAATTAGCAATTTTAATAAGGAAATACTAATCCTAATTAGAAAGATTAAAGTTATGATTAAGAAATTTTAATATAATTAGAAAATTCTAATTATAGTTTAGAAATATTAATTTTCTAGTTTTAAAACCGAAATTCGGAAATCTTAGAAATTAAACTGCAAGCTAAGGGTTAAACCCTAAACCCTAAAGGGTTTAAACCCTAAATCCAAACCCTAAACCCTAAGGGTTTGATCAAATGACCATTTTAGAATTAAAATTAAAAGGAAATGACCAAAATGCCCTTAAGCAAAAGATAAGGCCAATCTTGGTGAGTCATCACCCTAATGGTTATCCCATGTGCTCTATATCTATACTATATTAAATAGATATGCCAACTAGCAACTAAATACATTGAATCATGCCATGTATATTAGATTAAGAGAGAGAAATGCATACTTTCATTTTCATTTTATCCAAGTCCCTTCTCTCTCTAACATTTCGAAATCTAGTGTGAGAGGGAGTGAAAAGCTAAGCCATGATCAGTTTATAACTCACCAAGATCAGATCACAAATTCAGAAATCAAAGATCAAGCTAGAAAGGTATAAACCTTCAAAATTTGAAATCTTTAGATCTTATGTTAGATTATATGTTTTGTTGTTTAAAGATGTGTTATAAGGTGTCTGTAAGTGATCTGGGTTGTTGGATCATGGATCCATAACATCAAGATACACGAAATCAAGATTTTTCAAAACTGACTATGAACCCTAAAATATGGTCTGACAGCCACATGTCAGGGCTTATAGATCTCTCTGTGTTTATGATTAGGTGTGTTTTATGTTTTGGATCTGTTCTATGACATGAGAACTGTGATCTGAAACTGGAAACAAGGTCATATCATGTCTAGATCTCTTGTTATTTGCAGTCTAACGTCGTTGACCAAGCACGAATTGGGGTTTCTGGGCAACCCAGAAACCCAGGATTTCGCTGACAAGTTTTTACAGGTGCTAGATCTGCCGATGTTTTGTTAGTTTGGTCATGTTGTTAGTTAGTTGTTATAGATTGGTATATGGACTACATATATATGTTATTATATCACCTATATTAACAACAGAATCGAAAATAATCACAGTCAAAGTAAGTTGACCAAACTGCCTCATGAAGATTTTCTGGGTAACCCAGATCTTCAAGACCCGTTTCTTGACTAGTAGTTTGACCGGCCTTGATGGCTTAGATCTGATGTTGTTAAGATGATCTGAGGTTATGTAGTTGTAGAGGGACATGAGTACTAAAAAATAGAACCTTAATAGTACCTTATTTTTACCTGGAAGGCCTAGATCTGGAGGCTCAAAGTAGAGCCTAGCAACTGTTCTTTATTTCTGGAAAACCCAGAAATGAAGAACAGCTCTGACAAGATATTTGGAGGCTTAGATCTTGTTGTGATATTGTGTAATGACCATGCAGTTAGTTGTAGGTTGTAGTCTTACATTCGTACTACTACCCTAACACTATAATCGACCCAAAAAATAGTAAGAACCCTGCTTAAATGATGGTCAAACCTACCACCCTACACATTGCCTATGAGTTTCTGGGCAAGGCTCAAGAACACTCAAGAACACCTATAGCGACGGGTCTGTCGCTATAGGGCCCTTTAGCGACGATTTCTATTTAATTTATTTTCTGATTTTCTGGAAATTAATTAAAAATAAAAAAATAGATTTTTATTATAAAAATACAAAATAAATTCTGAAAAATTATTTTAAAGTCTGAAAAATAGTTTTTAATTATTTTGAGTATATTTCATAAATATTTAATATTTTTAGAATATAAATGATATTTAATTTATTTAATTATTATATTAAATAAATTATTTAAAAATTGTTTTAATTCATGAAAAATCATGAAAAATAATATTATGGTATAAGAAAATATTTAAAGATATTTTCAGTGACTTTTAATATTTTGTGATGAAATTCATTAATTAATTAATGTTAATGATAATTAGTTTATTTAATAAACGTATTAAATAAATTAAGGAAAAATAGAATTAATGTTTGATAAATCATATAAAAATGATTTGAGTATCGAAAAAATATTTTAAGTTATAAAATATAACTTTTGATATTTAGTCATGAAAATATTAATATTTTAATATTAACAGCAATTATCGGATAATGAATTTAATTGTTTAAAAATCATATAAATATGATTTTAACGTATTAAAAATACTTTGTAATATTATAAATATATTATAATATTATGACATGTATTTCATTAATATTTGATATTAAATAAATATTAATGATAATGGAATTATGTGGTATTTAATTCATTTAAATACGAGTTTAATGATTGAAAAATTATAATAATTATGTGAAAATTATTATGAGACTTACGAAAAATATTTCGACTGTTATTAAAATTATCTGAGATAATTGTTAAGTGTTAAGTCAGAGTTTAATTGAACTTAAACTCAATAAAAGTCTAACTAGACCGTCGGGACGTTAGAACTTTGTCGAACTCAAGTCAGACTGCAATAGTTTGACTTGATACTGAGTCTTATGTGTGTTATAGACTGATAGAGTTATGTGTTATGTGTTTAGGTTATTCTATGTTTATATATATAGTAATATTATACTATGATGATATTATTCTAATATTGGAGATCTATATTGCTAATATTAGGTCTTCGAATAAAGCGTTATAAATTGTGTTGCGGTAATCAACGGTTCAGGCAAGTTTGTTTTTACTTAACTCTAATAAGAGTTGTTTCATTCGGATAAGCTTATGGTTAATCATTGCTGATTGCCATGTATAATTGTACTCTGTACATATTGCATGTATAAGTCAGGTATGAAAGGCTGATCACCTTCATTACCAGTTGGTTCAGATATATTTGTTCATATATAATACTTGTTCAGTCAAAAGTTTGTTCCTGCTAGTTCACAATTATATTGTTGAATTATAGCCAGCTTATTATTCAGATTCTTTCAATCATGATATATCGTTATATTATTGAATTTAAACTTGCTGGGCAATCCTTATGCTCACCCTTGCTATATCATGATAAAACATTACAGATTAAGACGAACGCGTCGGATACAAGGAAAGGTTAAAGACAGTTCCAGCGTTAGGATATGTGTACAACTAAATTGTATAAGTGTTGTATTTTAAGGTTATGTATTAAGTAAGTTATGTAATGTGTATTAAGTTAAGGTTACTCGACCTTGGGGAATAGTGTGTAAGTTTAATGTATAAACAATTTATGTTTATATCTTCTGCAAAAATAATAATAGTTGTATAGAATGATCGAACCGGATCCGAGGTGATTTAGGACCTGGATTCGGGGCCCTCACAGATCAAGGGGAAAGAAGTCCTGGTTCCAGATTCCAGAGTGGAAGAAAAGGAACAGAGATGTAAACAAGACATCGTCAGGAAGATGGCAAACATACGCATCATCATCCATAATGATCACACAAATAGAAACACCTCAGACGATGATTTCCCAAATATAATGGTCATTATTCGGGAGAAGGAGGAGAATGATAGCCCCTCCATCATTGCAGTCCATCAGGGCTTCACCCTCGACAATTGGACCAGCACTCCTTTCATTGGTCGACAAGGGTAAACCGGGCAGAAACTCCTTCTACCCTGTAGATAATAATAACTTCTTACTTTTATGTACAGCATTAGCAGTTATTTTATCAGTACATGCTAACACTTTATATGATTGAACAGTTTCATATATTAAGTGAAATCATATTTTGTTTCAGGACTCTAAATTTAGATGTGCCTATACTTACTGATGAGGTGCCTTTTCTCCACAAAGGTTGTGACTTTGATGAAAAGTTGGACTCAGACTTGATGGAAATACAAGAAGACATTGAGATACCTCAGGAGATCAAAGAATGGGTTGAAGACAAACCCAAACCAAACCTTGATCAAACCACTTCATTCAATCTTGGAACCTTAGAAAGCCCTAAACTAATCCAGATTGGTACAGACCTCACCCCAAACCAAAGGAATGACATGGTTACATTATTAACCCAATTTCAAGATGTGTTTGCATGGTCTCATGAAGACATGGTGGGTTTGTCCACTAATATAGTCATTCATCACCTTCCCATTAAAGAGGGATTCAAGCCAGTCAGGCAGAAGCTCAGGCGATTGAAGCCGGAGTGGAGTTTAAAAGTTAAAGAAGAAATTGTGAAATAATTTCAAGCATGCATCATCATGGTGTTTACATATCCTCAATGGCTATCCAACATAGTCCCCGTACCTAAACCTGGAGGAAAGGTGCTAGTTTGCGTGGATTACCGGGATCTGAATAAAGCTTGCCTTAAAGATAGCTTTCCTGTGCCATTTATCCACATTCTCATTGATAATACTGCTCAATACGACATGTACTCATTTGATGATTGTTTCGCGGGATACCATCAAATTATGGTTGCTGAAGAGGATCGTGAGAAAATTGCAATCATCACTCCTTGGGGAACCTTTTGCTACAGACGATTGTCTTTCGGCCTCATTAATGCCGGAGCAACCTATCAACGAGCCATGATGGCTCTTTTCCACGATTTAATACATAAGGAGATAGAGATCCATGTGGATGACATCATTGTCAAGTCCTAAAGGGCGGAAGACCATCTAGACCATCTCAGAAAGTTATTCAACAGGTTGCATAAGTACAACTTGAAGTTGAATCCAGCCAAGTGCGTCTTTGGCGTCAAATCAGGCAAGTTGCTAGGTTTCCTAGTCAGCCACATGGGGATTGACCTGGATCCCATCAAAATCTAGGCCATCACGGAAATGCCCATTCCTCATATAGAGAAGGAAATACGGAGATTTTTGGGAAGAATCAACTTCATCAGCAGATTCATCTCCCAACTCACAGCAATCTGTGAGCCTATTTTCCAGTTGTTAAGGAAGAACTCCTCCATGAAATGGAATGATGAGTGCCAAAAGGTCTTCCTTACAATCAAAGAGCAGCTAGCCTAAGCTCCTATTTTTGGTACCACTCAGGGATGATGGTCCCCTATTCATGTACCTGTCCATAAGTGACAATGCCATGGACTGCATGCTGGGACAAAAAGATGATAGAGACCATGAGCGACCTATCTACTACCTCAGCAAAAGATTTAGCAGCAGTGAACACGAGTACACTCTGATTGAGAAGACTTGTTGTGCTTTAACATGGGCTTCCATGAGGTTACAACATTACCTCCATGGTCACATAACTCATCTTATATCCCGTGTGGATCCTCTCAAGTACGTGTTCAGTAAACCCATGTTGAATTGCCGACTATTCAGATGGCAGTTGATCCTACAACAATTTGACATCGTCCACGTGACGCAAAAGTCCATTAAAGGTCAAGGAATTGCAGATCAACTGGCCGCTGCACCTTCAGGGGATTTTAAACACTTGGAAACATACTTCCCCAATGAAGGGGTAATGACATTTAAGCAACACCATCAGTACGATGCACACCAAACATGGAAAATATATTTTGATGGACCTGTAAACATGGAAGGTTCTGGGGCTGGAGCAGTTCTGGTATCCATTATGGGGGAGCAGCATCCCGTCGTCGTCAAATTGCAGTTTACCTACACCAACAACACAGCTAAGTATGAAGGTTGTATTATGGGGCTAAAACTTGCTCATTCAATGGGCATCAGACAGTTAACTGTCTTTGGGGATTCCGAATTGGTAATCAGACAAACCACATAAATCTATCACACTAAAGGTCTACATTTGCTGCCTTACCATCGACAGGTTTTACAGATGACTTCAGAGTTTGAAGAAATATCCTTCCTCCACATTCCTCGGAATAGGAATGATTTTGCGGATGCGCTATCAACCTTTGCCTCCTTGATCAACATACTAGACAAGGAGAACATGCCAACCATCACATTTGCCCAACAAAAGGCACCAGCCTATGGGAATTACATTGGAGAAGTATCGGATGAGCTACCTCCCATCCAACACCCTTGGTATCAGCATATCAAGGAGTACTTGCAAGATGGATCTACACCTACTGAGGCGAGCCCAACTGAAAGAAGGTGGATCCATCGAATGGCTATGAAATTCTACCTGAATAGGGATACACTCTATAAAAAAGATGCAGAACTAGGTCTAGTCAGATGTCTGGACAAGGACCAAGCTCAGAGGCTCATGGATGAAATCTATGGTAGAGTATGTGGCCCACGCATGAGCGGCCCTCTACTTATAAAGAAGATCCTAAGAACAGGGCATTACTGGCTCTCTCTCAAAACGGACTGTGATGATCACGTCAAGAGATGTTGCCAATGCCAAATGCATGGAAATGCTATCCACGCCCCTCCAAGGGAACTCCACAATATGAGTTCGCATTGGCCCTTCTCAATGTGGGGAATGGACGTGATTGGCCCCATCGAGCCCAAAGCCAATAATGGGCATCGGTTTATCTTCACCATGATCGACTACTTCTCCAAGTGGGTAGAAGCCGCCTCCTTCCCCAGGGTTACAAAAGAGGTCATCATTGCTTTCATCAGAAACAATGTCATATGTCGATATGGACAACCAGAGGTAATTGTATCAGACAATGGTAAGAACCTCAACAACAAAATGATGGAGGAGTTGTGCAGTAAATTCCATATCAAACATCTCAACTCCGTCATCTACCGTCCAAAGATGAATGGTTCTGTTGAAGCGGCTAACAAAAATATCAAGAAGATCATGCAAAAGATGTCCGCCAACCACAAAGGATGGTCTGACTTGTTGCCTCTGACTCTATTTGCCTACAGAACATCAATGCGCACTTGCACTAGGGTAACCCCTCTACTCATTAGCCTATAAGATGGAAGCAATACTCTCCATAGAAGTGGAAATGGAATCCTTTAGAGTGTTAATAGACGCTCAGCTGGACAAAGACCAATGGTTACAAGACAGGTATCACCAATTGTCTCTAATAGACGAAAGGCGAAGTGATGCTATTTCCATGGTCAGTTATACCAATAGAGGATAACCAGATCCTACAACAGAAAAGTTCGACTACGACAGTTCAAACAACACGACTTGGTTTTGAAGAAGATCATTGACAACCAAGATCAGTCTAAGAGAAAATTCACCCTGAATTGGGAAGGCTCGTTTATTGTCAAGGAGGTATTGACAGGAGGTGCTCTCAAATTACAAGAAATGGACGACGATGAATTTCCACAGCTTATCAACTCAGACACCGTGAAACGGTACTATGTCTGAGATCACCATCAAGCAAACATCCTGGTTTTGGATCATCAGATCCCCACTCATTTCAGGTTGTCTAACCCTTCACTACATACAACTTCTCGTCACACTCATCTGCCCCATCAGGGAGAAACACACTTTTCTAACCAGCAGCCTAGTTTCGGATCGCCAGACCTTCCCTCAACTTAGTTTTGAACCCTAACTCAACTCCAGTTATCCCACCAGGGATTGAACCTTTCACACCAACAGTTTTACCCCACTAGGGATAAGACTTTTCACACCTGCAGTTGGTCATGTACATGGGATTAAACTTTCTCCCCTGTAGTTTGTCCTAAACATGGGATCAAACTTTTCATTAGTTGCAAACTGTCCTGAATATGGGGCGAACTACGCCGACCTAATCTCCTTGATACACGAGAGTACGTAGGCAGCCATTTCATATGGTCCAGTTGTAATAAAACAAAAATAACAAAAATATTTCTACACCCTTCTCTATAAACACATCTCTACACACCTTTCATATACAGTGTTGAACCTTCATTCTAGGTTCGAACTACGCAGACCTGATCTCCTCTTCAATAGCAGTACGTAGGCAACCATTCATGGATCGGTCTAACCCTCTACCAAAACACAAAAACTTGTCAAATAGTACTGGGATCATCCTTTAATCCACCACATTTCATCGGCTTCAGACCAAAGGGATGGAACTACCTGACCTCCTCATGTAAACGTGAGAATCGTCAACCATCTAAGCCGCGGTTGAATCCTCAAAGAGAAACACCAATCCATAAGAGATATAACTAAGTGGGCTCCCTCTCAAATAGGAGTAATGGCGACCATATGTGGTGCGGTTAACCTCAGAGAGGAAAGGCACATTCCTCTCCACATCTACATACAGAAACCAGTCCCAAGACACCAAAGATGGTAGGGAATACGCATAGATTAACGATCCATTCTGAAAGATCCAGAGACATCTCAATGTCCCTCCATCAAGGGGGAGTTCAGAATACATCGAGATCATAAGCCCTAAATAAACAGGCAAATATCAAGCAAGTAGCAATGCGTAGCTAAAAGGGAAGTGATCAAAATATGCTTTCCTGCCATATATAATGATGTTTGATATATACAATATGAACTGTACATGACAAAATGGCTAAGCTAGTCTGTGCAAGAAAATACAAGCCCATCTACAAATCAGTGTATATACGAGCTATCAAGTCTAACATAGCATCTCTCTCAGAAGAAGGGGGTAACTCTGTGATCTCCTGTATAAGGGGCTCTACACGAGCTAACAGATCTACAGCCATCTGCATAGTGGCGCTTTGCTCGTCAATATATGCACTCATCTCTGTAATGATGCCAGTAGTAAGGGACCTCACTGTGGAACTATCTGTAACGGCTACATCCCGGGCAGATATGGCGCTATCCCGCTTAACTATCACTACATCTCTGGCTGATCTGGCTTCATCCCGCTCAACAATGACGGTATCTACATGAGCTAAAGCATCATTTCTCTCTAATAGAGCGGCATCTCTCCCATCAAGAGCTGTCAACATCGATGCCCTAGCCTGATCTCTCTTGAAAGTCATCAAATGCAAACTCTGCACTAAATACTCTGAAGGGGGAGTCACAGCTGCAGAAGTAATGGGAGAGTCAACAAGAGCTGCTGGCAACCCAGTGAATAGCTCTTCTTCGATGGGAAGATCAATGTCCTTTATGGGCTCCCCATCATCAGAATCAATACCCGACACTGTGGATACTACCACAGTCGATGAAGTCTCTGTCCCCATCCATGTAGAATACTTTGACGAAAAGCCCAGATGGCTAACAGAAAAATCAGCTCTCTCATGCTGATCCCAACAAGCATACACCCGAGATCGGTCCTCTACTAATAAATGGCGAGAAGCCACATGCTAACCTAACGCCCCCTCAAAAGGATGAAAGTCCTAGAACTGGTCAAACGGTGACATCACAGCCAGTGGATGGTAGGTAATCATGCCCCTCAAACCAACTAGAGGGAGATAATCTGTGCTCAGAGCATGAGAAATGAAGCTATAGGGTGAACTGAGCCCTGTATACGGCAGGATGCCAAACGGATATCCGATCCCTGCCAAGAATACCAACCAAGACATAGCGTTTGTACACTCTGATGACTGAAAGGAGTAAGACATAGCTATATCATGGGTAGAGCAGTACCCGTGTCGACAGAAAGTGCCAATCGGTCTCAAGTGTGACATAAACCACATATATAACATGACCGAGCTGCCTGTAAATACCCCTACAGGGTAGGTGCTGCAAAACGTGGCCGACCTCATCGTCTCTTCCACAATCATCAGAATGATGGTATAACCCTCCCTTAGAGCTCTCACTACCATGATGACTCCTATGTCTATCTCATCCATATACCGTGGCATATACACATACGACACTACGCACATCACGAGTACATCCACTCTGGCTAAATGCCACTAATCCTCTAGTGTGGTGAAATCCCCTGAGTGACGTGTATAACTGTCATCTGAGCTGAATCTATCTATCAGGAAACACTGGGACAATACATGGCCGAATGTAGTCTCATCCTCTACTACTCTACGCCGCAACCCGGTGAGGGTCATGAACTGCTGACGCATATCTTCGACAGTCATCCGAGCGCAAGGTATGTCTAAATTTAAATCCGTTAACCGCTCATACTCCTCTAAGGTAGGAGTCAACTCCTGGGTCCCAAACCAGAAAACCTGCCTCTCCGGTACCCAATGCTCCAGCATACCCTCCACAAAGCCTGTGGGAACTTAAAACATCAAGAGGGTTATAGAATGATGTAATAACTGATCAACGATCACCCTATCTAGGGGTGACATACTATCATACCACGACCTCAAACGGGAGGCTACCAACACTGGTGGGGTATGCTCAATGCGACTGACTGTCGATGAAGACATCTGTGTAGGCCGTATCATAAGACCATCTAGGGGTTAATGCTGAATATCTCTGGATATACATACATATGCATAAAATGATAAATACATGACAAGTAATAGATAACAATATGATGTAGGGAATGGAAAATAGTACATACATTTGTAAGTACATCAACATCTACGTACATTTTCTTTATACAACTAAAAATATAGGGAAATGGGGCACAGACGCCCTACAACTAATAGAGGCCTATCAAAAGATATAGCGAGAATGGGGTACAACCACCCAATATCTAACAGAGGCCTATCAAAAAAGATAACGAGAATACACATCAGAAGAAGACAATGGTTTCAATATCTACATCATCAATCCTATCCACCTGATGTAACTCCTCTTGAGTCACTAGATCTCTATCAACAGGGATGTCAGGCCTATACAATAGAGGATCTGCACCGGCAAAGCCATATGGGTCACCTGAGGGGCCAGCGCCTGAGCTGGAAGGATCAAAAGTATCTGCCTCTGAAGGATCTCTGCCCAAGTGCCGGATGAAAAAATGTGTCTGGTCCAACTGTCGAGTCAAACTATCAATCTATGTCAAATGAGTCAGATCTCAAACACAGGCCAGCCAATCCATCATCATCACGGATCTAGGAATCATATCCCCCATAAACTGAGTGGCGCAGGTCTAGGCTCCGATGGTACGAGGGGACCACCAGTGATAGAATATATCTTGAGTATGTGAACCCTCTGACAAAGTATAGCCGTCAATACCATCAATGGGATGTCATCGACGGGCGACTGCAATACAAGCTAATAACGCCTGACAGGAGGTAAGATCGGTACACGAATCTCTCTCGTGGTGCTCCTAATAGCACGCTCTCCTAAATAGATCTCCCATCCTCCATCTGTGAAGAGAGGAATCCTACAGGTGGATATCACGTGCTCGACACCAGTCGAGAATCCATCCTCAAATCCAATGGTTAAATGTTTCCCAGAGTAGGGAACCCAAGTGATAACATCAGCTGTCAACAACTCCAACTGTAAGCGACAATGGGTGAAACCCTCAACTACAGGAACCTCTGCCAATATGGAGTGATGCCATCGCTGTCCTCTTGGATAGGTATCTAAACCTAACACACTCACAGGACGCAAACATGGGAGCCTCTCATAGGCCCAAAACTGCTAACACAAAGGAAAACATTTTCTATCAGTGAACACTCTTAACCTGTACATGGGAAATCAAAAGAGAAATACTCACCAGCAGAAACGGGTAAAATCCTAGCCAAGCCTCTGTCAAGCCCTGCGAACGCAGGCGCATCCCCCTGAGGAAATAAGCGAAGGTGTAGGAGCCCCAATCATACTCTCCAATACGGTCCACCTCCCAAGTGGTGCTAATCAAAGCAAATAACACCTTAAAAGAGTTATTAGCTATGAAACAACCCCTAATAATCACCAGGAACAATCGCCAAAGAATGCGATCCCTGACTCTCACATAAGTGGGTATGGGCTCACTCAATAGCCCACTCATATCATCTACACTCAAAGGACCTGTACTAACGGTCCTGCCCTTGAGTGCTTCAGTCGGAACTCCTAACAAGGATCTGATGGCAGTCGGGGTAATATTCACCGTACATGGCACTAGCGACCCTCCAAACTCTATACCGGTGATAAACCGCCAATCCATCGGCGTTATCATCACCTCATAATCCAACAAATGGAGAGACTGAGTCTGGTGAAACTAGCGCTCAGACAATGCCCTGAGGTAATCCTAGGGACAACGACAGGGAAGAATGGAAAAGAACGCCCCAAAGCCCCAACCATGCACAATACCTCGGTAATCTGGATGCTGAGCCTGATATAGGGAGTGTATGTTGAACCAGTTCTCTCGTAGCTGGGTAAAGCCGGGAACCTACATCATATGCAAATCAATGTCTAAATCCTTGCTCCTCCTCAATAGGAAAAAGTAAAATCAAACCCAGCTTTTACCTCATTTGCATGCAAGTAAACTGAGGGGTGGCAACTCAAATCACCCAAAAGCTCTGGAATAGCCACATGAATGCTTGGAAAATCCATACGGGGAGCATTAGCAGCAGGAATTAGAGTCGCTACCGGTGCATCCTCCTCGTCGTCCTCGACATCCGGTACATCAACCCGGATAGGACGTATCACCGCCTCCGCCAAACGACGAGGCTGTCTAGCTGAACGGGGTCGAGGCACTTCAGAAGCCCTCCTCCGCACACCTGAAGTGGTCCTACAGGAACTACTCGGCTAATCCGATTCCATAATATCTGAACACAAATCTCCAAATTACCTCAGAAAAGGTGTGGTAAATTCTAACCTGGAGCATTTTTATGCATTTTATGAATATATGCATGCATGCATTACTTTAACATACGCCTACAGTAGAGTTAAAAATGCATGTCTACCCAATGCCTAGACTTTTAGTAAATTTTGCCAGAGTCTCCTTTGTAAATAGGACTATCCACATGTACATAGGCATGACTAGGTGGCCATTTAGTAGCACACCTACCCACAGTCATAAACATTCTATAATGCATGAACATGTCAAAGTCATATTCCATAAGAGTAACTTAATTTCCAGTATTACTTTGCTTTATTACCTTTGCTCATTTGTCCTCAAATAGGATAAGAAATAGCAGAAAAAAGGTACCAATTTGATTGCTTCAAAAGTTAAATTTTTTTCACATCATTATGTTCAGCATGGTTTAATACTAACATTTACTATGTTGAATATTTTTTATCAAGACATATGAGCATGCATATTCACTACTATGTGTTTAGACACATTTCATATAAAAAATCATTTTCCAACGGATATAAACTGGAAAAGAAGACATGCAGACGTTACCAGGATAGTGTAGAACACTTGTACGGTGACAGAATTTGCAGAAAGACGCCCGAACTCAGCAGATCTTAAGAAGAGCTCATCATGTGCGGCGTAACATGAAAATAACTTGTGAAAGCCACAACTACCTTAAAGGCCACCCACGGCTGGCCGCAGGTGTACCTGCAGCTCCCCTGGGTGGGGCCCACCCCTCCAGCTCGATCCAGTTCGAGTTGCAAAAGAGTTCACACAAGTTAAAAAAGTTAAATCAGGAAAAAAGATGCTACGCGATTGAGCAGACTAGCCTGAAATCTTGGTTTTTAGAGACCAAATTACAGGTCTACGTGGCACTCATTGGTATTCGCCCAGACGCCGGCTTACTATATCAATGATTGTTGGGTAAAATCTAATTACGCACAACACGCAAGTATACGTGGTCAATAAGTAATAAAGTGAAAGTAGTGTATCGCTCCCACGAGGAATTGTTTAATAAAAATCACCAAGTACTAACCCGTAACCAACTCAATCTTATTTAAATAAATGAATTTCAAATTATATAATTAAACT
Source organism: Panax notoginseng (assembly GCA_016801055.1). Classification (NCBI taxonomy): domain Eukaryota; kingdom Viridiplantae; phylum Streptophyta; class Magnoliopsida; order Apiales; family Araliaceae; genus Panax; species Panax notoginseng. Next base: position 242,446,896 of record CM029012.1, read on the forward strand.
ACTATTAAATTCCACTAGTTAAATTAAGATTACGGAGATTTAAAATCACAACTTCATTTATTGCTTCATTTAAGTTAACACACTTCTCATCATTTTCTATCATAAATTGCTAATCAAGAACACTAAAGCAGATAAAACCACCTCTCGATGCATAATACACATACTCACTTAAATCAACATATGATAGAATTAAGCAAGACACCCTAATTAACTAATTCACTATATTTCTATGTGAATTACAATTAAAAATGATTTAAAGCACAAGTTCTATATAAGATGACATATGGCTTAGAGGCATATCTTTATACTAAGCATGAATCATGAATTCCATCAATGCATAAATCACAAACACATGCTATCATAATCAGATCTAAATCTGAACTTCTTCTCTCGAGTTCATATATATTATCACGATAATTGATGACCAATCAATTAAACAATTAAATCCAAATCACAATAGACAATCCTCACAATAGAACATAATAATTGATAGCGAATCATATTAAAATAAACTATATAATAAGATCCATTGTAATCTCAAACAAAGAATTAGTTCATTAAATTAAAACTAAAAATCCACAATTGAATACACATTAAAAGACAAAGATAGAAGAAGATAAGAAGATAGAATCCATTGTCTGTAGATTTGATGCTCTCTCATTGCTCCTACTTTGAATCTTCAATGGTCTCCAAGTTAATTCAATCTCCAAATCTCATAAGAACTAGAGTTTTGGTCCTAATCTAATCTAATGAAAATCTCTTTATTTTATGCCTCTCATCATGTATTTATAGGTTACAAGTATAATTTTTAGCTTAGGAACAAACCCAATCCAATTTGGAGTAAAAAAGGTATTAAAATTCGACCCAAAACGCATAAAAAACGTGTTATGGCCCGTACCCCCGCCCTGGCGGGGTTTCGTTCACAAAAAGCCCACCCCGGTTGGCTTTGCCACTGATTTGCAGCCCGTACCCCCGCCCTGGAGGGGGGTAATAGGCTTAAATAGCCCGCCCCGGCGGGGGTCCTTCCTGGAATATTTTCTACTGCAATGTCCTCTGGTAAAACGACCATAACGTTTGATCCGGGAAGAGTTACGAGGCCCGCCACCTATCAAATCGAAGATATCGACGAGCTGTACAACTTTCATTCTATGAGAATTGACATATTCGGACTGGATCAAGATGGAAATTGGGCTTGAAGTAGATGCTATGTAAATGGCAAGCATGACAACTCTTAGCTTTGATCTTTGTTGATAAAAAGGCCATAACTCTCGCATCCGAACTTCGATTGGGACGGTTCAAGATGTTCTGAAAAGCTAAGAAGTAGATCTACAATAAAATACAAGTTCCAAGATAAGAACATGCATCCAAATTGGTTTTTAAAGTCCTTCAATCTTCCCTTCTTGCATTTGCTTGTGTATTTTGGTCCAAAAGATGTCCGAATTGCTTTCCCTTGCTTCTTCATGCCAATAGTCGTCTTTTTCTTGCGTTTTCATACCCAAGCATATAATCTACAAAATGAATACAAAATGCATGAAAAGTAACTAAGAAACATGAGTTTGAGCAACTAATTCAAGTAACTGATACCGGATAAGTAGGTATAAAACCTACTTATCAAATACCCCCAAACTTAAACCTTTGCTTGTCCTCAAGCAGAAATACAAAACAATAATGCTATGCAATGCAACTAATCTACATGCCTATGAATCCAGCAGTAATGACAGAAACAAGTCTATTCAACCGGCCTTAGAAAAATTAAGTAAACACAATAATACATCATATCAAAAAAAATCATTAACTTCCCAATCAATCATCAAATCTTAGACTGTTATCACTAATATAGTGCGTGTGTGCTCCACAACCATGTTAACTGATATAAAATCAAATTTAACATATAATAAGTCTCTTCAAAGGCATCATACAGTGTAAACTCAAGAAATCCAAAAACAAGCTAGATCCAACTAAAATCAAATAATTACCAATATCGAGAGTCAACATGGGATGCTTATGCTTTATTTTTCATCTATAGGGGCTTTTTGCTCTTATTTCCCATTTTATTCATTTTTTTTTCTTTTGGTTTATATACACATAGCTATGCAATGTCTTATTCCCTTAGGCTTTTCAATGCTACTTTAACGAGTTTTCGACCAACGACTCCCAGACCATTAAGACCTTAGGGCGCTAGGTGTAAAGACAATCCCCTCGGTCTTACTTACTCAAGTAACAAAGGCCACAAAACTAGACAAGCACGGCACTGTGTTTATTCATAATTTTTTATTTCTTTTTTTATTTTTTTTATAGCTTATATACCCAAATATTCCCTCAAACTTAGGTTTTTGTCTAACTTTAGCCATCGCTACTTATTCTTGTCATTCTTTCATTCAAACTAGCATTATTGTTGCCTCCTTTTCAGTCTTAATAAAAGGACTCTAACTCATGCAAGCATACATGGGTCAACAAGTAGTACAGAGTAAGAAAAGTATCGATCCATGGAGAGAGGTTGTAAATTTAAATTACCATTCATAAATCGTATCACTATTTTTTATATGCTTAAACGAATCATTCACAATTATAATTAATTCTAAAATTAAATCATAATTAAAAGCACAATTCTAATTCAATGTAATCAAATTTGGAAAGAATGGGATTCTAACTTCATCTCATACTTCATCTAAATATTACCATCATGCAAAATTATACCTTTATCATGAAAATTTAGCCAAGAGCACAAAAGTAGATATAACCATTTTTCAATGAATTATGATCTGTTTACATAACCTCCACATGTGATAGAAATCATGTAATCGACAATATTACCAAAATCACTATATTTGTATATGATATTGCAGCAATAATGAATTTAAGCACAGGCTCTTATATTACTACAAGCGGTGAAACAATATATTTCTATCTGGTTCACGAAATATAAAGCTAAACATTTCAGCCTCATAAGCGCATGCTATCACGATTATAACCATACTCATATGTCATTTTTCAATTCCATATAAGTATACATGGTGAATGGTGATCAAACATTAAAATAATACACTTAATCATAATAGATAATCCAAAGATAAACATACAATCAAACAATCAGGCAATTAATTATAGATTACATATCAAAATCCATTAGAATCCCATAATAGAGTTTTAGTTCATTTCTGAATCAAAAACCATTATGGGATTATAATGACACATGGAAAGTAATATCACAATTGAGAGAGAATATACAATTGATCAACCTAATTGCAGAATTCGTTCCAAAGTGTTGTCCAAATCACCAATAATTTCCAGGAAAATGAAATGATTAATTATTCAATGACTAAATTCAAGAGACCATGTATAAAATCTTAAAACTTTTCTCAAACCCTCTCTAGAACTAGTTCAAAAGCTTAGAACCCTAATGCCTAGATAAAAAATTGATAAAAATAATAATAATCCATGTCTGGTACCAACCAAAATAGTTTAGATAAGCTCAAGCGCTTCAAATTTAAAAATAAGTCAACAAATAGATTCAGAGGACTCACGTGGCCACGTGAGATCCCAGTACAAAACGGGCGTGGGCTCGCGTGTATGCGATTTTAGCTTCTACAGGCTGATGGCGCGGGCGCGCGAAAATTAGCTTATTCAGCCGCGCGGCTTCTGTGTTCTGCATACTGATGTTCTGCTGTTGTTGCTTATTGTTCTGATGCTATTCTATGTCCTTCATCAATGCTCAGTTCCATGTCTACACACGTTCCACTTGCCATGCCTATGCTAGTCTCATACCACCTTGCCAATGCCGAACTATGTCACTTCCTGCATTTCCATACCATATGAGTTCTAATTACGAGTATTGCAAAATAAACATAAAATGCAACTAAAAACATACTAAAATCTACTTGAGATGAGCATAATTCTCGTGAATTGATATCCAATAAGTAGGTATAAAACCTACTTATCAAATACCCCCAAACTTGAACTATTGCTTGCCCTCAAGCAATGCATATGACATTAAACAATGAAATGCAACTACATGATATGCAACTAGAGTACGATGCAAATGAGTCCCACATTTTTCCAGCTAACATAGAATTCCAATCCAATATGCCTCAGCGAATTATCCAGATTCAAGAATGAAAATTCAAAGTAAGCTATAGATATAATATCATACAATCAAATAACCCATACTTGCTATAAAGATGTTGTATGTGTGTGTTGTGTTCACCAAAAACTTGACTAAGGTAAAGAATACACATGTTAACTTGCTCAAAACAGAAAATTGCAGTCTAAATCAAGATTCATGTATACTAATACAACAAAAACTACTCTAACACATTAATACAAACTAAGGTTCAACAATGGGTTTAAACTGCTTTATTTTTACTCACGAGGGCAATTTTCGCTCTTTCCCGCAGTGTTTATTGCCTTTTTATACATGACTGTGCAATGCCTCATTCTATTAGGCTAATAGTGCTACCCCTTAGCGAGCTTTCAACCAACGACTCCTAAACCATAAAAGACCTTAGGGCGCTAGGTGTTAAGACACCCCTATGGGCATACTTACTCAAGTAACAAAGGCCCCAAAATAAGACTAGCTATGTTGTTTATGTTATATATATATATATATATATATATATATATATATATATATATATATATATATATATATATATATATATATATATATATACAATAAGCATACCCATGTGTTCCCAAAACTTGATTATTAATGTTTTCACAGTCTAAGTCCATTTTCCACACAATTCTATTTTTTTTAAAACCACATTTCCTATCAAGCAATAAAACACATAACTCTTATACGTAAAAGCATTTGTGAACATGTAAGTGCAAACCGAAAGCATCTAAACAACATCCATGGATTACATCATGTAAAACATTATATCTAAGCGCATGTTATCCATTAAACTCAACAATCTTTCAAAAGTCAGTATCATCATTGGCTAGACTTAAACTCCACAAAGCTAGAAATGCGAGATATGCAACTAAACATATACTAACACATATCATAATGACTAAAAACAAAAAAAAATTCCTGCAATTATTAACTAACACATAAACATGCAAAATAAACATGCAAAATTTAAACTAACATGCAGACACTACATGCAACTACCTTACTACCCAATACCCCCAAACTTAATATATTCATTATCCCAATGAATGAAGGTATAGGGTTAGAAGAACTCCCCTACTGATCAGTTACACCACCCTCTTTGGGTAGTGAATCCGGTGGTGGAAATGGCACGACAGTCCCAAACTGTGGCCACTCTAGCATAGTCCTCTGCTGCGCAAATGCCTCCACTAGAGACCTCATCAAACTCGTAGCAAACGCTACAAAATTATCGTACATAGCGTCGACCTTCCGGTTCAACCTTCGGAGCTGTCGATCCCAGTAATAACAGTGGCTTGAGTCGATGTTCCTGCTCTATCCATCTTGGAGGGCTGCGATGATGGCATTGACGATGCTGGACGAAGGATAAAACCATTTCCTCTTGGTTGCGGAGTACCCCCTTGCCAATCTTTGAATCTCGCTATTGTGGCATGCGTAATGTCCTGGCTTGGGTACTGTAACTGTTCATCCGTCCACCTAATGCCTACTTTAAAACACAAATGAGTCACGATTGATGCATGTGGTATACTTCTCGTAGTGCTTCCCCGCATGTATCGCAGCATATTTTGATTAATGAGGTGACCAATGTCGATATATTTGCCCACAATAATCCCCCATAATATAATTGCTCGTTCAACTATAACATCATGTTGATGAGATGATGGCATGAGTTTGGCACACACGAAGAGATTCCAAGCCTTGGCCTAGTGGTTGAGAGTTAAAGCCAGAAAGGTCTTGGGTTGATTAGTGCCAGGAGTGCATGTCCAATGAGTCCCTGGAATACATAAATCAGTGATAACAACATCCAAGTCTATCTCCATACGTTCTGCCTCCACCCAATTCGTTCGTCTAGCCGGAGGGAAGGGTAAATTGAACACCCCACGAATTGCTCTCTATCTGTAATCCACTTGAATCCCCCGAAAGAAAGAAAACCCATTCATCATCTCCCGTGCATTTGCATAGAACTCCCGCACAATGGCCATAGGTGAAACCAGTGGCATAGAGCACACGTCATGCCAACACTTTTCCTTGATCATCTGCACTAACTGTCCATCATGCGCCTCTGGCTTGAATCCTCGCTCGCGAACAAATGACTTTTCTACAATACGGTAGTACTTGACCTGAGCATCCAAGTTGACAAACTTAGAGAAGCTGACATTATCACCACTTTGGCTACTAGCAGAGGAGGACTCGGGAGTGCGAGAACGAGCATGCTTTGGACCCATTTGTATTTGATGAAGAAGAACAGAAACTTGTTTGATGGAATCACGAGTGTAATATCTGATGACCAGAGAACCCCCAAACTTGTATTGCACACACCCAACCCTAGTTTTATCAGTGAAGATTTTGAACATGGGTAGGAAAACTGATGTTATAAACACGTAGTGGGATGAGACGTTACACTTTTGAATTGGAACGGTTTGGGAAAGAAGAATCGTGCGTGTTGTGGAGATGAATAAGATACGCTCTGCTATTTCAAATGTTATAATTGATGGAGCAAGACACGTCTTTAAAATCCTAAAATTTTTCAAAACCCGGTGTCGAGCGCGGTCGCGCATATTCTGAATAAGTACATTGCGCGTGCGCACGACTGCTATTTTTGCACATGCTTGTAGCACTGGCGCGCGATTTTTCAAGGCTTTCATGGTGCGGTCGCGCATCCGTGCATTCTACACTGCCATTTTGCATCCTTAATATATCAAAACAGTGATGAATCCATTCCAATACACCTGCACAAACACCAATTAACAATATCAAAGCATGAACTACTGAATAAGCAAGAATTACTAACTTAACACCATACTTTCTATGCTATGCTCAAACATAATCATATGCAATTTCAGCTGCCATAGTACTTATGTAACACTAATCAAACTATCACAACTAAGAATGAAAATGAACTAACATAAACAATCTAAATAGAATAAACAAGAGATAAAGATGGAAATAATAGGTTGCCTCCCATCAAGCGCTAAGTTATAGTCAATTAGCTTGACTATCTCTGACTTTTCATGTTGAAGAAAGAATTGAGGTTACTTTTTGTCTGTCAACCTCGCCACCAAAATAATGCTTTAGCCGCTATCCATTCACTTTGAATAGCTTGTCTGGGAACTTGTCGAACACTTCTACGACACCATGTGGAAATACTGTCTTCATTGTGAATGGCCCTGACCACCTTGATTTGAGCTTCCCAGGAAAAAGCTTAAGTCTTGAATTAAACAGCAAAACTTTTTGTCCCGGCTCAAATACTCTCTCTATGATCTTGCGATCATGCCATTTCTTCACCTTTTCCTTATACAGCTTTGAGTTTTCATACGCCTGTAATCTGAATTCATCCAACTCATTGAGTTGAAGTAAGCGTTTTTCTCCTGCAGCTTTCAAATCAAAATTGAGCTTTCGAATTGCCCAATTTGCCTTGTGCTCAAGCTCCATAGGAAGGTGACAAGCCTTCCCATAAACCAACTGAAAAGGTGACATGCCCAATAGAGTCTTATAAGCAATCCTATATGCCCAAATAGTGTCATCAAGCTTTAATGACCAATCCTTTCTTGTGGGATTTACAACTTTCTCCAAAATTCTCTTGACTTCACGATTTGAAACCTTAGCTTGGCCATTAGTTTGAGGATGATAAGTTGTAGCAATGTGATGATTTACCCCATACTTGGCCAACAGAGCTGTGAATTGCCTATTACAAAAATGACTGCCTTCATCCCTAATGATAGCCCGTGGAGTCCCAAACCTCGTGAAAATACTCCTCTGTAAAAATCTTAGGACCACTTTGGCATCATTCGTTGGAAGAGATGCCACTTCCACCCACTTTGACACATAATCAACTGCAAATAAGATGTATAGATTTCCACATGAAGAAACAAAAGGACCCATGAAATCTATCCCCCAAACATCAAAAATTTCCACCTCGACGAACGTGTTTAATGGCATTTCATTCCTTTTTGAAATATTCCCAACTCTTTGACATCTGTCACATCTCTGGACGAAACTATAAGCATCCTTAAAAATCGTCGGCTAGTAGAATCTTGCTTGTAACACTTTATCCGTTGTTCGCTCTCCACCGTAGTGACCACCATATAATGAAGCATGGCAATCCTGCAAAATCCCCTCTATCTCACTATATGGGATACATCTCCTTATCATCTGATCAGCACATTGTTTGAACAAATATGGTTCATCCCATATAAACCACTTCACATCATGTAAGAATTTCTTCTTTTGATGGCCAACTAAGTCATAAGGTACCACCTTACACACCAAGTAGTTCGCATAGTCTGCAAACCATGGAATTTCCCCTTTAACCACAAACAACTCTTCATCTGGAAAGGACTCATTAATCACAGTCTTGTCATCTACCTCCCTTCCTGGATTCTCTAGTCGAGATAAGTGGTCCGTCACTTGGTTCTCAATTCCCTTTCTGTCCTTAATCTCTAAATCAAATTCCTACAATAGTAGTATCCATCTGATCAAACGAGGCTTTGCATCCTTCTTTGCCATTAAGTGTCAAATTGTCACATGATCCGTGTACACTATCACCCTTGTACCAATCAGATACGCTCGAAACTTGTTAAAAGCATACATAACTTCCAGTAATTCCTTTTCTGTGGTGGTGTAGTTCAACTGCGCATCAGTAAGGGTCTTGCTTGCATAATATATCACATGAAAAACCTTTTCTTTTAGCTGGCCCAAAACAGCCCCCACAGCATAATCACTGGCATCACACATCAACTCGAATAGTAGGTCCCAATCCGGTGCTGTAATGACTGGTGTTGAAGTTAACCTCCTCTTCAAATGCTCAAATGCAAACACACAATCCTCATCAAACTTGAACTGTACGTCCTTCTCCAATTAACTGCAAAGTGATTTTGTTATCTTAGAGAAGTCTTTAATGAATCTGCGGTAAAAGCTTGCATGTCCTAAAAAACTTCGAACACCTTTTACTGAAGTTGGTGGCGGCAAATTCTCAATAGTGTCTAATTTAGCTCTGTCCACCTCGAGTCCCTTCTTCGACACCTTATGTCGCAAAATTATTTCTTCTTGTACCATAAAATGGCATTTTTCCCAATTTAATACCAAGTTCGTCTCAACACATCTTCTCAACACCATCACCAAATTATCAAGACATAAATCAAAAGAATCCACAAATACTAAAAAATCATCCATAAATACCTCCACATTTTGCTCCACCATATCCGAAAAGATAGCCATCATACATCTTTGAAAAGTGGCTGGAGCATTGCACAAACCGAAAGACATCCTTTTGAATGCAAAAGTACCATACGGACATGTAAAGGTTATCTTTTCTTATTCCTCTGGAGCTATAATAATTTGATTGTAGCCTGAATATTCATCCAGTAGGCAATAAAACTTATGACCCGCTAGTCTATCCAACATTTGATCGATAAACGGTAGTGAGAAGTGATCTTTCCTTGTAGCTTTGTTAAGCCTGCGCTAGTCCATGCAGAATCTCCACCCCTTTACTATTCTCGTCGAAATCAACTCATTTTTCTCATTAGAAATGATGGTCATACCACCCTTCTTTGGTACACATTGTACTGGGCTCACCCATGAACTATCTGAAATTAGATAAATAATGCATGCATCTAGCCATTTCAGTACTTCCTTCTTGACCACTTCCTTCATGATTGGATTAAGTCTTCTTTGTTGTTCCACCGAAGGCTTGCTATCATCTTTTAGTAGGATCTTGTGCATACAGAAAGATGGGCTAATCCCTTTTATATCTGCTATAGTCCATCCCATAGCTGACTTGAACTCTCTGAGAACTCTTAGCAGTTTTTCTTCCTGAAAAGATGTTAGCGCAGAAGAAATAATCACATGTAATTTTGAATTTTCATTTAAAAAAACATACCTCAAATGATCTGAAAGTGGTTTCAACTCAAGTTCTGGAGGTGTCTCAAGAGATGGCTTTAATTTCAGCGATGACTCTCCAACTTTCTTTAATGACTCAACAGGAGTTTTGAATTTTCTGAATTGTGAAGTTATATCAAGAAAATGCACAAGTTCTTCAATCTCCTCATCAACTAATTCTAAATTTCCAGCAATAGGATTTCTCAATGGTTCATAATTCACCAAGCTCTGTACTTCACCACTTAAGACCTTTTCCACCAAATCAACCCTGAAGCATTCCTCATCTTCTGCCTGAAATTTCATTGCCTTGAATACGTTAAAAGTAACTTCCTGATCATGAACTCGCATTGTGAGTTCCCCTTTCTGAACGTCTATCAAGGTTCTCCCTGTAGCTAGGAATGGTCTTCCAAGTATGACTGGTATACTTCTGTCTTCTTCATAATATAAAATGATGAAACCAGCTGGAAAGATAAATTTATCCACTTTTACTAATACATCTTCAATAATTCCCCGTGGATAAGTGATAGACCTGTCAGCTAGCTGTAAAGAAATATTTGTCAGCGTTGGAGCCGGCAATCCCAACTGATTGAATACTAATAAGGGCATCAGATTTATACTTGCCCCAAGATCACACAAGCATTTACTGAAACTCATCTTTCCAATTGTGCATGGTATTGTGAAGCTGCCCGGATCTTTCAGCTTTGGAGGTAATTTGTGTTGAAGCACTGCACTACATTCTTCCGTCAAGGCTACTGTTTCAAACTCTTCCAACCTCTTCTTCCTTGACAATATGCCCTTCATAAACTTTGCATACCTGGGCATCTGTTCCAATGCCTCAGCGAAGGGTATGTTGATCTGCAGGTTTTTAAACACCTCCAAAAACTTACTGAACTGCTTGTCTTCCCTCTACTTATGTAATCTCTGTGGATACAGAATAAGAGAGTGAACTACTGGTATCTTATTCACGGGCTTCTCAACAGAACCCTCTTTATTCTTCTCTTCTTGTTGTTGTTCAGAACCTTCATTATTCAAATTCTCCTCAGACACAGTTTCTTACCGCGCGTCCTCCCTTTACAAAAGTGGCACGGGCGCGCCATGATGATTTTCTATAACCTGTTTCCCATACCTAAGTGTAATCGCTTGACATTGTTCCTTCACTACTCTTCTTGGATTGGCCTCTGTTGTAATTGGCAATGAACCCTGTGGTCTATTGTTAAGCATGCAAGCCATATGACCCATTTGAGTTTCCAGATTTTTGATAGCCACTGCTTGGCTTTTAATCATTACTTCCGTGTTTGCCATGTACTTCATCATCATCTCCTCCAGTTCTGACTTCTTTTCTTACTGAGGTGCAGGTGGTGTATGATGTTGTTGTTGAGAAAATCCAGGTGGATAGGGCAGTCTTGGTGCAAACTGTTGCTGAGCTGATTGTTACTTAAAGTGGTTATGTGGTTGAAACTGACTTGGTTGATTTCTTTGGTTATTTGACCAACTGAAATTTGGATGGTTGCGGTTGTTGGAGTTTTATGTGTTCTGAAATTGACCTTGATATTTCCTGTAGTTGCTCATATATTATGCAGACTCCGAACAGATAGCACATTAGTCAGTTGAATGTGACCCTGCACATATCTCACACACAAATGCAACTGTCTTCGCCTTAGTCTCTGCCAAAGAATTAATCTTCTTCGCCATGGATGCCATCTGTGCTGATAATTGAGTGATAACATCCACCTCTAACAAACCTGTAACTTTGGGTTGTGACATCCTGGCTGTAGGATTTTGGAATTCATTCACTTCCATCGTCTCAATGAGATTATAGGCTTCTTCATAGCTCTTCGCCCATAAAGTTCCTCCTGCAGCTGCATCTATAATAGGCATGGACTGTCATCCCAATCCATTATATAATGTGTTAATCACCATCCAATCCGGCATGCCATGGTGTGGACACTTCCTTAGCATCCCTCTCAGTCTTCATATAAAGATTCACCCTGTTGCTGCTCAAACTAGGAAATTGATGTCCTCATCTTCGCAGTTTTAGCCATTGGGAAAAACTTGGCTAAGAATTTCTATGTAGGTCCTCCCATGTGGTGATAGATCCCGAAGGTAAAGAGTGAAGCCAACTTCTTTCTTTATCCCGTAATGAAAATGGAAATAGTCTAAGTCTGATTGCATCCTCAGTCACCCCGTTGTATCTGAAGGTGTCACATATTTCAATGAAACTCAGCAGGTGCTCATTAGGATCATCTGTAGCAGCACCCCCAAACTGTATCGAATTCTGCACCATTTGAATAGTGCCCAGCTTTATCTCAAAAGTGTTGGCTGCTATTACTGGTCTGACTATACTTGACTGCAATCCATTAATATTCGGCATCGAATAATCTCTCAAAGCCCTATGCTCCTCTCTTTGCTCTTCTGCTGCCATGGTGGATGTTGTGGTCTCTAACTCTACTTGTATATTTCTACACGCTCTCGATTTCCAACCTCTTCCGTTAATATTATCCTGAGCAGGTGTCAACTCAGAATTGGATGATCGCGTGTGCATATAATATATACAAGTACCTGAAATACAAACAAAAACAAAAATAGAAATGAGATCAGATTAGATTTGTCTAAGTCATACAAATTTAGCTTAAAACTGATGATAATAATAAAATTAAATGCATTTCCCTGACAACGGTGCCAAAAACTTGCTGCCTCCTTTTCAGTCTTAATAAAAGGACTCTAACTCATGCAAGCATATATGGGTCAACAAGTAGTACAGAGTAAGAAAAGTATCGATCCACGGAGAAAGGTTATAAATTTAAATTACCATTCATCAATTGTATCACTATTTTTTATATGCTTAGACGAATCATTCACAATTATAATTAATTCTAAAATCAAATAATAATTAAAAGCACAATTCTAATTTAATTTAATCAAATTTGGAAAGAATGGGATTCTAACTTCCTCTCATACTTCATCTAAATATTACCATCATGCAAAATTATACCTTTATCATGGAAAATTAGTCAAGAGCACAAAAAGTAGACATAACCATTTTTCAATGAATTATGACTTGTTTACATAACCTCCACATGTGATAGAAATCATGTAATCGACAATATTACCAAAATCACTATATTTCTATGTGAAATTGCAGCAATAATGAATTTAAGCACAGGCTCTTATATTACTACACGCGGTGAAACAATATATTTCTATCTGGTTCACGAAATATAAAGCTAAACATTTCAGCCTCATAAACGCATGTTATCATGATTATAACCATACTCAAATGTCATTTTTCAATTCCATATAAGTATACATGGTGAATGGTGATCAAACATTCAAACAATACACTCAATCACAATAGATAATCCAAAGATAAACATACAATCAAATAATCAGGCAATTAATTATAGATTACATATCAAAATCCGTTAGAATCCCATAATAGAGTTTTAGTTCATTTCTGAACCGAAAACCATTATGAGATTATAATGACACATGGAAAGTAATATCACAATTGAGAGAGAATATAGAATTGATCAACCCAATTGCAGAATTCGTTCCAAAGTGCTGTCCAAATCACCAATAATTTCCAGGAAAATGAAACGATTAATTATTCAATGACTAAATTCAAGAGACGATGTAGAAAATCTTTACACTATGCTCAAACCCTCTCTAGAACTAGTTCATAAGCTTAAAACCCTAATGCCTAGATAAAAACTGATAAAAATAATAATAATCCACGTCTGGTATCAACCAGAATAGTTTAGATAAGCTCAAGCGCTTCAAATTTCAAATTTAAAAATAAGTCAACAAACAGCTTCAGAGAACTCGCGCGGCCGCGCGATATCCCTGTACAAAAAGGGTGCGGGCGCGCGTGTATGCGATTTTAGCTTCTGCAGGATGATGACGCGGGCGCGCAAAAATTAGCATATTCAGCCTCGCAGTCGCGCGACTTCTGTGTTCTGCATACTGATGTTCTGCTGCTGTTGCTTGTTGTTCTGCTGATGTTCCATGTCCTTCATCAATGCTCAGTTCCATGTCTACACACGTTCCACTTGCCATGCATGTGCTAGTCTCATACCAACTTGCCAATGCCGAACTATGCCACTTCCTGCATTTCCATACCGTAGGAGTTCTAATTATGAGTACTCCAAAATAAACATAAAATGCAACTAAAAACATACTAAAATTGTAACATTCCATAAATTTTAAAGTGTAATATTAAATATTTATTGATATATATAAATATTTAATGGATATGTTATTATTAAATAAATAATTGTTTAAATTGAGTTGATATGATTTAGTTAATTATTTGATTATTTGTTGAATAAATAATTAAATAATAAATATTAAATATTTATTGGCAATATTAAATATTTATTGAATTATGTGGTAATTTAAGTTGACGTGGGTTAGTTAATTAATTATTGAATAAATAATTAAGGAGCTAAGTAAATTAATTATTATGAGATTATATAATAATTTAATTTAATAAGTAAGCAAGATAGCTTATAGTGATTTAAATAGATTATAATATTTTAAATGGGAAAGGGTAATTTAAAATATTAGTTGGTTAAATAAAATTATATTTTTTAAAAGAAATTATAGTTATGTGATATTAAATTATGTGCTAAAGTAATTTAATAGATTAATGTTTTAATTGATTTATTAAGGTGACAAATAACCTTGCTATAAAAGAGTTATTAAAATAACTTAAAGGAGTTTTAATTCCGTTTTGGCCAAACAAGGCCAAATGCCTATTAAGTCCTTAATTTATCAAAACAAGGTGTAAGGTTAATGGGTTATTTTTTTATAGTAACCAAACAAGCCTTATGGCTTATGTTTTCAAAAAATTTTAACTGATGTCAGTTATGTATTTTATATTTATATTATATAATTAATATATATAATATCTAGTTACGTTAGATTGTTAGTACGCTCTAGAGTTAGAGGAGAGAGGTTAGAGAGAAGAAGGAAAAACTCAGAGGAAGAAGAAGAGGAGAAGAAGAAAAAGTGAGAGAATCCTAGAGAAATTGGGAGTGAAGAGGAGAAAAGCTTGGCAATCAAAGAGATTCTTCAAGGTATTTCTCCTATACTTTTAGTTTTAAGAGTTAGTTTTTATCTTCCCAAATTTTCCATAAAATCCTTGTGTAAGTTTGAAGTATTGTTGGTATGAGGCTTAATATGGCTTACTTGTAATGTTAAAACTATTTTCATGAGTTATAATCAAAGAATTGTGGTTATGTATGAAGTTTGTGAAGAAAACTTTTTTTTTACAGAGAGTTTTTGGTGATTATATATTGTTTAGTTAAAATAGAAATTGAGGGTTAATTAGTGGTTTAGTTGATAAATTGACCATTTAATTTGATAGAGCATGTATAATTGTTGATAAAAATACTTTGAATTAGTGATTTTGGTTGAAAAACAAAAGTTATAGTGTTGATTTTTCATAAAAATATAAAAACATGAGTTTTTCCCAAAAACAGTGAATTTGGGTGTGTTAATTTGGTTGTTTATGTTGTTGTATGGGTATAATCATGTTTAGAGTTTTTGAAATATGTTTATATGAAGTCTATATGTAATTTACAGGATAATTAGTCTGTTAGAAACGAGCTTGTAGGCCAAAATTGGCTTTTTCTATGTTGTTGCCGAGGCTGTCTACCGAGGTCTGCAACTCGGCGCCGCGGCGCGAAGTTGTAATACCTTTGTGGCGCCGCAGCGCCATACTCACGCCGCAGCGCGACCTGGTAGCTTTGATCCCCGCGCCGCAGCGCCATGGCCACGCCGCAGCGCCGACCCACAGTGTAACTGTGGCGCCGCAGCGCGAGTTGTCAGAAAATTCTGACAGTGTACTTTTTGTACACGAAATTTTAAGAACACTTTATGTAATGATAGTAGGACTGAAAAATATTGATTTTAGTAGTTCTACACTATTAATAATAATGTTATTACATATTAACTTGTGTTATAATTGATTATGTGATTAAATAATCAAACCTAAATGATGAACGTACTTAGTTATGTTTGTAATGTTTTAATGGCTAACTATGTCATGATGACATATATTATAGGATATGAAATGGGTTTAATATAAAACCAATAAGTAGTCCTAGCAAGACTTAAGCACTTGAACGAAATTCGAGTTTGACTAAGAAGAAATATAGTGAGTCATAAATCGAAAAGTTAACACAATCTAATTGAACATTGTGTGATGATAGGAAAGATTATGAGATGTGGAGTAGAGTTTACATTACAATTACTAAGTGTTGTTATGTGACTAATAGTTGATGTGTATGATTATATAATTGTGTAGGGCACGTGAAGTGCAGATAACTGTAAGCTGTTAATCTATTATTGGTAAACGACGACCAAGGCAAGTCTTTCGGTTCCTATTTTCTACGTGGACTTGATGAACTGTTATAAATTGCATGATATGTTATGTATGTTGAATTCATGAAAGATTAAAGTCAATATATGACTGCTTTGTTTTGGCTAAGTAATGATGATTGAGTAAGGAACTCAATCTTTATATTTGTTATGTGAATTGAAAGCATGTATGCCATGTTACTTTAATTATTATGAGATGTATATCGAGCATGTTATTATATGTTATGTGATGCATGAAAACTGTTAGACTTTGCTGGGCTGTCGAGCTCACTCTTGCAAATAACCACTTTTGCAGGTACAGATTTTAAGATAAAGATATGTGCTAAGTGAGTTATAGAGATCTATATTCACGAAGATTACTTAGGTTTTATGATAAATATATTTAATATTTTGAATGTAATATGTTGTTGAATTGTAAGTTGAGCTATCCAATGTATATGGATCTTTAGTTATAATGTAAGACTTTGTATAGTCATTTTGTTGTAATGATTCATAATATTTGATTTGGATCGAAGAGATGAAATGTAAAGGTTACGATTTAGGGCAAGACAGAAGAAGATGTATAAAAATTTTAATTATTCTGCAATATTTAGTGATTTTTAATATCGAACAATGATGTAAAATTTGAGATTTAATGTATGGTTAACGACCGAAGTTGAGATTTAAAATGTATAAATTTTGGGGTCGTTACAGTTGGTATCCAAGCTGATAGGTTATAAACCTTAGGTAGGAGTACCTTAGGCTATAACCTTAGAGAAGAGAGGTGAAGATAATGAACGAATAAGCTCAAATAGAGTTTGAACAATAAGAAGTAATGTAAGAAACGTATAAAGAAGGGATAAAACTTGCGTGAAATGATTCAAAGAAGAATTTCGCAGAGCTATAAGGAATATGAATGTGGGGTTACCCAACTCCAATAATAAGGATGTAAGGTGATAACAAATAGACAATGTCTATAAGAAGAGAATGGTAAGGAAGTTAAGAATAGAGAGTTATATTTAAGTATGGTGCAATTGTACTCTTTAGTAGTTGATGTATGGTATCTGGGCTAAACGATTCCTTCATAGAGCGGAGGTATATACGAACTAGCAACTCGGAATCTAGTTTATTGGTTGTTTGTGGGAAACCACTCAGCGTACCATATTGAAACTGGTAGAGACTCGATGTGTACCAAGTATAGAAATGGACACGTATGATGAGAGTGTAGAATTCGAATGAAATGTTGAGCAATGTAAAATGAAGTTAGAAATTCTTAAAGGAAGAATTGTTTATAAACAAGAAGATTCAAAGAAGAATCTAAGAGATATAAAGATAAGAAATGGGAGTTTCCTAACTCCAATAGCCAAGATAACGGATAATGTCGTAAATGATGACGATCACGAGTTATGAAAATAATTTTAAAGGAGATGATTATAGAATAAGATCACGACGTGATCTGTTTAAGTTATAAAAGGAAGATGGTCTATAATGTTTGAATAATTATAGCTTAATGCTATGAAGATGGAGTACTATAAAAAAAAGTACGAGATAACTCATGAGGAGTTATAGATGATATGATACGAGGAATTTCAATTGAGGACTCATGTGATGGCTGAGTTGTACAAACCTTTGTATGGGCGAGGGTTTTGTGCTTGCACTCAGTTTATCACATTGATAATCATTAGAATGTTTGTGTCGCGCTATTTGATATATGCCTGTTGAGAAGGTGATTCTTTTCTCATGTGTATAACAGATAGGTAGAGTCTAGTTAAAGAATATTATAAGGTTAAGTGCGAGTTCTTAAAACTCATACTTATGGTAGGTTCGTGACTTATAATTATATGGTATGTTTTTGAACCCCTCAGCGAATGGACGCCTATGGTCTGACTAGGATAAGTTCTTAAACTCATATGATTGTGGCAAGTTCCTGAACTCATAACGTGTGGTAAGTTTGACGAACTGGGTATAGATAAGTGTAAATGGAGTATTGAGGATGATAGGAATAGATAGACTTATTAAGCAATGGATCATTATAGAAAGTGGAGTTGATGGTGGAAGCATAGGTACTCTAAATCTACTAGCTATGCTAGACTTTCGAAATTTATTGACTTCGTGCTAATGTTTACACTTCTATTTTCTTGAAAAACATTGGATCAAATGATGGAACCAATGAGTTTTAACAACAATACTGTTATTCGTATGTCTATGCTAAATTGCTTCGGCTAGACAAAAATGATTTGCAATATATCAAAATGTATTTTATATCATTAATGCATCATGTAACCTGGTGCAAAGATGATAAAAACGATGGAGTCATCAATGCAGTATTACCTAGTGTTGGATGTGATCTAAGGATCCTCAGCCCACTATGGTATGATGTAGTATGATAAAGTCACCAAATGACGGAATCCTCAACGGACTGAAAATACAGTGCGGTATCATGACGTCATAAAAGAATTTTTGAGATTTATTTAAGATATAAGAATACATATGTATGTATGTATGTATATGTATATTTTGATTAATGTCTAAGTTATTGTAGAAGTCTATGCTATTTGATTCAGCTAGACAAATATTGATAGATGTTCATGAAATTCAAGAGTTTCTTGAGAAGTTATGCCAAACCAAATTGTTTTGGTGCGGATTCAGATGTTGAAAAGCTGAGATGAACAACCCTTTTATAGGGGATTACACGGAGGCGTTGAGATGTTTGTGCACAATACATTGTACGAAGGGCTGATCACCCTAAGTACGAGGAGTCCCTATAGTCTTATGACTGTTAAAATTTAAGTTGAAAGATTACTTATAACTATGGACATACGTATAGCGTTTAAATGTTTGTGCACAATACATCGTACGAAGGTCTTAACACCCTAAGTACGGGGGTCCTTATAGTCTTATGACTGTTAAAGTTGAAGTTGAAAGATTACTTGCAACTGTGGACATAGTTCGTGGTCTTATGACCCTCAGCATGATTTGGAATCTTTTAAATTCTTGTTATTCATATCGCTTCCCAGTTATTGAGCAATTGTGGAAGATTCTTGATATTCTAAAAGGTGAATGTGGTAAGGATGATATTCCTTAGAAAGAAGTAAGTCGTAGAATGCGACACTGAATGATGAGTATATGGAATAAGTGAGAAAAGAAATTTTGAAATGAGAAGGAGATGAGTTATCAAAGAATAATGTAAAAATTTTAATAGAAAAGTTAATAATTACAGAAAGATGTTTGTGAAATAAGTGGTTATAGAAACCAATGAATGAATGAAGTATTAGTGTAAAATCTATTTTGTTAGATTGAATGAATAAAATTTCGAGGACGAAATTCTTAGAAGAAACGGTGAATGTAATATCCCGAGTGTTTATTATAACAATCCCTAAAAAAAATGAGTTTAAGTGAAAGTTATGAAATAAAACCTACAATTTGTTAAAGTAATGAATATAGTAGGAAATATAAAACCTATATTTAGATAAAATGATGAAAGATTAATCTGAGTTAATTGTTTAATTTATCTTCGATTCTGGGGACAAAATCTTTGTAAGTAGGGAAGATTGTAATGAATGAATTATGTGAGTTGTGATTCTAAGGATAGAATTCTTGTAAGGAGGGAATGATGTAACAATCCAAAGATTTTATTTGTAATTTTAAATATTTGATTTATTTGAGTTGTGATTCTGGGGACAGAATCCTTGTAAGGAGGGAATGATGTAACATTCCATAAATTTTAAAGTGTAATATTAAATATTTATTGATATATATAAATATTTAATGGATATGTTATTATTAAATAAATAATTGTTTAAATTGAGTTGATATGATTTAGTTAATTATTTGATTATTTGTTGAATAAATAATTAAATAATAAATATTAAATATTTATTGGCAATATTAAATATTTATTGAATTATGTGGTAATTTAAGTTGACGTGGGTTAGTTAATTAATTATTGAATAAATAATTAAGGAGCTAAGTAAATTAATTATTATGAGATTATATAATAATTTAATTTAACAAGTAAGCAAGAGAGCTTATAGTGATTTAAATAGATTATAATATTTTAAATGGGAAAGGGTAATTTAAAATATTAGTTGGTTAAATAAAATTATATTTTTTAAAAGAAATTATAGTTATGTGATATTAAATTATGTGCTAAAGTAATTTAATAGATTAATGTTTTAATTGATTTATTAAGGTGACAAATAACCTTGCTATAAAAGAGTTATTAAAATAACTTAAAGGAGTTTTAATTCCGTTTTGGCCAAACAAGGCCTAATGCCTATTAAGTCCTTAATTTATCCAAACAAGGTGTAAGGTTAATGGGTTATTTTTTTATAGTAACCAAACAAGCCTTATGGCTTATGTTTTCAAAAACTTTTAACTGATGTCAGTTATTTATTTTATATTTATATTATATAATTATTATATATAATATCTAGTTACGTTAGATTGTTAGTACGCTCTAGAGTTAGAGGAGGGAGGTTAGAGAGAAGAAGGAAAAACTCAGAGGAAGAAAAAGAGGAGAAGAAGAAAAAGTGAGAGAATCCTAGAGAAATTGGGAGTGAAGAGGAGAAAAGCTTGGCAATCAAAGAGATTCTTCAAGGTATTTCTCCTATACTTTTAGTTTTAAGAGTTAGTTTTTATCTTCCCAAATTCTCCATAAAATCCTTGTCTAAGTATGAAGTATTGTTAGTATGAGGCTTAATATGGCTTACTTGTAATGTTAAAACTATTTTCATGAGTTATAATCAAAGAATTGTGGTTATGTATGAAGTTTGTGAAGAAAACTTTTTTTTTTACAGAGAGTTTTTGGTGATTATATATTGTTTAGTTAAAATAGAAATTGAGGGTTAATTAGTGGTTTAGTTGATAAATTGACCATTTAATTTGATAGAGCATGTATAATTGTTGATAAAAATACTTTGAATTAGTGATTTTGGTTGAAAAACAAAAGTTATAGTGTTGATTTTTCATAGAAATATAAAAACATGAGTTTTTCCCAAAAACAGTGAATTTGGGTGTGTTAATTTGGTTGTTTATGTTGTTGTATGGGTATAATCATGTTTAGAATTTTTGAAATATGTTTATATGAAGTCTATATGTAATTTACAGGATAATTAGTCTGTTAGAAACGAGCTTGTAGGCCAAAATTGGCTTTTTCTATGTTGTTGCCGAGGCTGTCTGCCGAGGTCTGCAACTCGGCGCCGCGGCGCGAAGTTGTAATACCTTTGTGGCGCCGCAGCGCCATACTCACGTCGCAGCGCGACCTGGTAGCTTTAATCCCCGCGCCGCAGCGCCATGGCCACGCCGCAGCGCCGGCCCACAGTGTAACTGTGGCGCCGCAGCGCGAGTTGTCAGAAAATTCTGACAGTGTACTTTTTGTACACGAAATTTTAAGAACACTTTATGTAATGATAGTAGGACTGAAAAATATTGATTTTAGTAGTTCTACACTATTAATAATAATGTTATTACATATTAACTTGTGTTATAATTGATTATATGATTAAATAATCAAACCTAAATGATGAACGTACTTAGTTATGTTTGTAATGTGTTAATGGCTAACTATGTCATGATGACATATATTATAGGATATGAAATGGGTTTAATATAAAACCAATAAGTAGTCCTAGCAAGACTTAAGCACTTGAACGAAATTCGAGTTTGACTAAGAAGAAATATAGTGAGTCATAAATCGAAAAGTTAACACAATCTAATTGAACATTGTGTGATGATAGGAAAGATTATGAGATGTGGAGTAGAGTTTACATTACAATTACTAAGTGTTGTTATGTGACTAATTGTTGATGTGTATGATTATATAATTGTGTAGGGCACGTGAAGTGCAGATAACTGTAAGCTGTTAATCTATTATTGGTAAACGACGACCAAGGCAAGCCTTTCGGTTCCTATTTTCTACGTGGACTTGATGAACTGTTATAAATTGCATGATATGTTATGTATGTTGAATTCATGAAAGATTAAAGTCAATATATGACTGCTTTGTTTTGGCTAAGTAATGATGATTGAGTAAGGAACTCAATCTTTATATTTGTTATGTGAATTGAAAGCATGTATGTCATGTTACTTTAATAATTATGAGATGTATATCGAGCATGTTATTATATGTTATGTGATGCATGAAAACTGTTAGACTTTGTTGGGCTGTCGTGCTCACTCTTGCAAATAACCACTTTTGCAGGTACAGATTTTAAGATAAAGATATGTGCTAAGTGAGTTATAGAGATCTATATTCACGAAGATTACTTAGGTTTTATGAGAAATATATTTAATATTTTGAATGTAATATGTTGTTGAATTGTAAGTTGAGCTATCCAATGTATATGGATCTTTAGTTATGATGTAAGATTTTGTATAGTCATTTTATTGTAATGATTCATAATATTTGATTTGGATCGAAGAGATGAAATGTAAAGGTTACGATTTAGGGCAAGACAGAAGAAGATGTATAAAAATTTTAATTATTCCGCAATATTTAGTGATTTTTAATATCGAACAATGATGTAAAATTTGAGATTTAATGTATGGTTAACGACCGAAGTTGAGATTTAAAATGTATAAATTTTGGGGTCGTTACAAAAATCTACTTGAGATGAGCATAATTCTCGTGAATTGATATCCAATAAGTAGGTATAAAACCTACTTATCAATTATCCTTTAAAATCCCATTATGTATCAATTTAAACTCAATCAATCAACAAGTTGTTTTTATTGTGCTATCCTTATTATACCAGTTTCAAACAGAAAAAGACTCAATTCAGAACAAGAAATCACATCAAAACTCTAATAGTCAGTACTATACTTGTCTACCCAATTCCAATCTCATCATTAGCCAAAATAAACTGTAAATATCAAACAGCTAGACTCATGCAAGATGTACTAAATGCTATATAAACATAGTAAACTGACTACTAATTTTTAAATTTTTCAAAAAAAAAATTATTTCAAGAAACTGAATGCAAAAACTAAAAGTAACTATACGAACTACAATGTAAATAACTAACTATATGTAATACTACGCTAAAATGCCCCCCAAACTTAAACTAGACATTGTCCTCAATGGCTGAAATAGAAAAAAAGTAAAGGAGAGGACTTCCCTGAAAATATAGCAATCCTCATCCTTGTCCGCTAAGTTTGGAGAATAGGTTAGGCACATGGAACAAATTAGGCACCACACTTGAATTTGGCTTGCATAACCTGTGAATATGATAGAAGCAAGCTTATTAAATCCTAAAAAAATGAAAAAATAATCTATCAACTAATATTAAACCTAAAAAAACTAAAAATAAAAATTAAACTTGGGTTGCCTCCTAATAAGCGCTTGATTTATAGTCCTTCAGCCGGACTTTGTCTGGTCAACGCTATCCAATTCCTTTTTGGAAGCTGAGGAACCCTCCATCCATTAGAAACAAATTATCCTTTTAGAGGTTCCCACAGACGATGGCTAATGCATCAAAGTCAGCTAGCATGCTCTGATTTATTATGATCTCAATCAAGAACGTCCCACAGCTAGGTGTTTTCTCCATTGTGTATGTGATCACTTTGGGAAATGGAAGCTTGTCACACACCATAGGTTCTTCGTTTATCTTCTCTTTCTCTTCTCACCATGGATTCAAAATTGTACTTGCTCTTATGTCATCAAGAGCTTCGCTAACGACATGACTACCAAGTGGGCATGATTTTGCAAATCTAACTATCTCTTTGACCTTTGGTGGAGACCCATTTAGATCTTCGTCGACCTCTATTTCATTATCCCCAATTTTCTCCACACTTTCGATATCTTGTAGCTCATCCAGTCGCAGATTCGGTTCGGGTTCTCTGTTAGTTTTGTCATCCATGTCATAAAGCCAAGTGTTTAGAGGAAGGTTGCTTACGGCTTTGGTCATTTGCTCTATCTGATCCGTAAGATTTTTAATTGACCTCGCTTGATTACTAATCTTTTTGTCATTTTTTATGAACTTGGACAATAATTCCCCCAGCCTTGAATTTTCTGTTTTAGTTCTGGAAGCCATGTATTGAGGACCATTGGTTGAGGTAGTGACGAGTTGTTCCATCCAATTATTAAAATTTTGGGTTGACATCTCTTAGCTAATCCTCATCTCCTCTAGGTCTGCTATGCCCTTCAATATTACATCCCTCAGATTTGGCTTTTCATCTTGTGACAATGGAGGTGGACATGAAAATTCCGGTGTGTATAATGGATTTAGAGCATAGTATTGGTCTTCATAATTGTAGCTCCATGAAAAATTTAGGTGATACCCCCAATCTTGGTGATAGTTAGGGTCAACATAGTTGTTGAGGTAATCACCGCTATATTGTATCTGTTCAAAATTGACGGTGCATTGATGACTTTGATGGTTGCCAGCACAACCGTCCTTCAACTCCGTTGGGCTGCGATAACCTCCAACGTCTTCGAATTTGCCTCAATTTGTACTAACTCTACAGAAAATGTATTATGTCCATCAATCCATGTTTCCCTTGGTTGAGTCATATTTGTGTATGGTCATTGATACGCAAAGTCATCCATGGTACCTGAAAAGAGAGAAATATAGGAAAAAATTTAAAAAAAAATTAATTAAGACTAATTTGATTGAAATTAATATTGGTAAATAATTATTAAATTAATTCCCCGGCAACGGCGCCAAAAACTTGTTGGGTAAAATCTAATTACGCACAACACGCAAGTATACGTGATCAACAAGTAATAAAGTGAAAGTAGAGTATTGTTCCCACTAGGAATTATTTAATAAAAATTACCAAGTACTAACCCGTAACCAACTCAATCTTATTTAAATGAATGAATTTCAAATTATATAATTAAACTACTATTAAATTCCACTAGTTAAATTAAGATTACGGAGATTTAAAATCATAACTTTACTTATTGCTTCATTTAAGTTAACACACTTCTCATCAATTATTTTCTAACATGAATCGTTAATCAAGAACACTAAAGCAGATAAAATCACCTCTCGACGCATAATACCCATACTCACTTAAATTCACAGATGATAGAATTAAGCAAGACACCCTAATTAACTAATCCACTATATCTCTATATGAATTACAATTAAAAAGGATTTAAAGTACAAGTTCTCTATATGATTACATATGGTGTAAAGGCATATATCTATCCTAAACACGAATCATGAATTCCATCTGTGAGGACCCCAAACTCGGATACTTGAAACCCGAACTCGGTTCTTCACGATATCATTTCTATGAGCGGAATAATACTAATAATAATAACAATAATATAAAAGATCAAATTAATTTACATAATTATCAGAGTCTAACTCCCAAGTACGAAACCTTTAAACATTCATTACAACCCATGATAGATAATATATATCATAATTGTCTTAATAACATTAAACTATTACATAACATAGTAATTCGTTCATTCAGCAACCTTCCCTTTTCCTTTGTTCTTAGCAGAGTTCTCTGGTCGTTCGCACTTAGCTGAAAACATTTAAATTTAAGCAAGGATGAGCATTTGAGTTCCCAGCAAGCAATAGCAATTATATATATATATATATATATATATATATAAGCTGAAAGGATTTAAATGTTTTCTTTGTACTATTCTTCTACAACAAGTCAATAGTTGTGAAGTATTCTGAACCGATAATCATAACATAACAACACTCTTTCAAATTTTTGAAACTACATAATGACTATATCTGGGGTTATGGTGACATGCCATGAACATTGTTTTCATTTTCGAAAAGGTTAAACAGAAATTCATCCGTAAACCGTCATAACTTACGGGCACGGGGGTGATCTGCCCGTTATGCCCTGCATTGATCAATACTACATTGCTAGAACGATATTATCGTTCATCCTTTGTCCGCCGGAGCGCATAAAAATTTTCCCGTGTAGGGATGGTCATACCTGTCTGGGTTCTAAATCAAAGGTTTTATCTTGTTCAACAATAATCTATAATTCAATATATCTGTATACGGGTAATTGACAAAGGTATATCAACATGTGATTAAATATAATGATTATCCAAGTGGGGACACTTGTTTAACCACTTCTAGAAATTAACGAACAGAATATATATGTCCGAATTATCATATACTAACATGTTGATATTCAATGAGCTTATATAATATAAAGTTCATAATCTGTACAATAATAATATAGTTTAGAAACATTCTTACTCACATCCATTGCATAAAGAAAATGCAAAGGTTAGATACTTGCCTGAAGCGCTGCTTACAACTTGTAATTAAGATCTATCGCTTATCTCACGACCTATCATTAATAAGATAGTTCGTTCGATTAGAACAACATACTATAACACATAACATTGCTTATTGCAGTCAACACATAACCTAATCACATTAGCACCTATGTTTAATAACCATTGAATCACAAATAATCACTTATACAATCAAAATATCTAAGTCCAGATCAATTTCTGAAACATGTCGGTCTACCGACAATTTTATCGGGTAATTTTTGAGTCTAAGACTCTATACTATAACTTAACATCAGTACGTATCAGTCATATTATTTTTAAATGACTCAATAAAATTTTAAAACATTTATTATAATTTATCATGAATTTTCAAACATCGGAATCACATTTAAATGATTTAAATACTAATCAATTCTATTATCATTAATATTTAATTAATATTAAACTATTAATGAAATCATTTCCAACATGTTAAAGTTATTTATAATAATTCATAATACTTTTAAAGTATTAATATTACCCTTAAATGATTTTTAAAACAGTTAAAATCATTTTTAAATAATTATCATTAATATTAAAGTATTAATGTTCTATTTATCAAAATATTAAAAGTCATTATTCATAACTTAAAATATTTTTAATTCATTTATATCCCTTTTAAATGATTTTTAAAGTAATAAAACCATTTATAAACTATTTATTTAATATAATTATTAAATAAATTTAATATCATAACTAATAACTTAATAATCATTAATATTAAATTATTAATGAAATTATCCTTTAAATATTAAAAGTTATATTTTATAACTTCAAATATTTTTAAACACTTTATTTTCATTTAAAATGATTTTTAATATAATAAAATCATTTTTAATTAATTTATTTAATTCATTTAGTAAATAAATTAATTACCATTAATATCAATTTATTAATGAAATTTATCATAAAATATTAAAAGTCATTAAAAATAACTTAAAATATTTTCTTATATCATAATATAATTTTTAATGATTTTTCTAATATTAAAATCATTTTTAAATAATTTATTTAATATTATAATTAAATAAATTAAATACTTTTAGTATTTCAAAAATATTAAATATTTATGAAATATATTAAAAATAATTAAAAACTAATTTTCAGAATTTTTTATAATTTTTAATAATTTATTTTGTATTTTTAATAATTTAAAACTAATTTTTTTCTATTTTTTATTAATTTCGGGAAAATAGAATATTATCTGTCGCTAAAGACAACCTATAGCGACAGAACCGTCGCTATAGGTGTTCTTCATGTTCTTGGCCAAACCCAGAAATTCATAGCCAGTTTCTGAGTTGCTTACTTTGACCAATCATAAACTAGTGTGTGTTGTGTTTCTGGGTATTTTGTTGATCAGAGAATGTAGTACAAATACAAGACTACTCGATCCAACAAAGAACATCATCAAACCATGCATAACTAACGAGATCTGAAGCGTTGAACAAGCTGTCAGAGCTGTTCTTCATTTTCTGGGCTACCCAGAAATGAAGAATAGTTCGACTGGCTCGTTTTGGGCTCCCACAACTTGTGATCTAGGTGAGTTTTTAGCGATTTAAGAGGTCTAACTTGTAGAACACATGTAATTCTAGAGATCCATTACATAAAATCAACAAAACAACAACTGAGTTAGCAGATCTATGCCGGTCAACCCATGTCAGACAACACGGTCAAGCATTTTCTGGGTTACCCAGAAAACGGCTTTCGTGCTTCTCTGGCTTGGTTTGACCATCGACTACGCTTCACCTGTTAACTTTTTAGGTGATAATAAGACACAAAAAATGTAGTCTAACATATGTAATACAACTTAGATGCAAAACCAAGAACATACAATCAAACCACTGTCAGATCCGTGCTCATGAAAATCATGTCAGACCTTTCTGGGCTCGTTCTAGGTTACCCAGAACATGGCCAGTCATGGTTGGTCAACGGTGTTTGACCACCCATATCTTGCAACCTATAACCGATCTGACTCTGATTTGAGTTCCAGAGCAAAGCTCTCATAGCGTACTACAAGATCAAATATTAAAACCACAAAAACACAAAACAGAGAACGATATACAGGGCCTGATATTCATTGTCAGACGACTATTTAAAAATTTTCCAGATTTTGAAAAATGTCAAATCCGAGCCTCTAGATGTTATGGATCTAACATCTAGCAACCCAGATCACCACTAGACACTACTAACAACATATTTTAACACTTAATCATAACATCTAACACAGAATCGTTGGACAGAAATTCTAGGGTTCGTTTATACCTTCTTGAGCAAATCTTGATTTCTGGCTTCTGATGTTTGTTAGGGATTTTCGTGGGGCTGTTCTTAGGGACTGATATAGCTTATAATTTTAGAGGTTTGAAGTTTGAGAGAGAAGGTTTAAGTGTTGGACAAAATGTAAGTGAACAAATGAATTTTCTCTCTCCTAGATCTACTTATACAAGTCTTGATGCATGAATATGGCTGATCTAGCATGGTTTGCCGTCAATTTTGAGTCACAAGGAGTAGTTGGAGTTGGTTAACAACTCAAAATATGGAAGGATTTGCAAGCAAGCTTCTAAAAATTAAAAAGTAATATATTTTTTTTTAAATTAATAAAGTAATTAAGGGTATTTTTGTCCATGACACTTGAATCTAGATTCTAATCACTAGATTTTAAACATTAAGGTTTCCTAAATAATTTCTAGGGTTTGAACAATTATATATAGAGTTCAATAAAAATTAAATTATAACTAAATAATTATAATTAGGATTTTTAAATAGAAAATTAGAGTTTTAAAAATATATTTAGGGTTTTCTAAAACTTTAATTAGGGTTTATCTAATTAATCACTTAATACACAACATAAAATATATAACATAGTTATATAACAGTCTTAAGCTCACAATTGATTTTCAATTTAGAGTTTTCCTAAGTAAAATTAGGGTTTAACCAATTAATACTAGGGTTTTGAAATTAAACACCATAATTGACCAATTATCATCAATACGTACATGCAGTACATATTCATAGCACTAAAAAATCAAAATATAATTAATATTATATTATTATTCTCATACCTTGGCAATAATCCAAAATTAGGGTTTGGATACCATATTTGATTTATTCTTCCTATTTAACCTTAATAATTAAGGTAAAATAATTAACTTAATAACCTGTACTAAAATTCATATAATAAAATAATTATTATAATTATTCTAAAAATCAGTTCATATATTATTTAAATAATATATGATTATATATTTTCATGGAAAATAATTATTAAAATATTTCTACCATAAATTGATTATTATAAGTATATACTTTTTAATAATCAATAATTTTAAAATAAATTCATTCGTAAATAATTATGTAATAAATATATTTTTACTTACCACATAAATACATATACACATAATCTTGTACAAATCCTCATCCTTAATAATAAAAAAAAAAATTATTCACAAAATTTCTTATTTATTTATATAGAAAATATCGGGTTATTACATTCACCCTCCCTTATAAAGATTCCGTCCCCGGAATCACCGTTTTAAAACCTATACATACACGGTCACATAGCGTACACAATCATCGCAAGTAGATCTCGATCAACTTTGATCGAACTGATCTTTAACTATTCACATGAAGCTTGCCTTTCTGATTACACAGAAAAATTGGTTTCTAACAGAACTCAAATTCCTCCTCAAAATTTCTTTATAAAATAATTTACTATATATAGGAAAATCATGCATAAGAAAATAAAAGGCATACGAATAATACCTGGAGTTGCATTGCCAGCTGCTGCCGTATCCTGAACTGTCATGTTGTAGACCCTTGCCGTAGATTTTGTTGGCTTGCTTGACGAAGTCGGTCCTGTGATTGCTAACGTTCCACTGCCAGTGCCCATGTTCACACTTCCTGTCTCCACCCTCCTCTTTGGACAATCTTTCACCCTGTGCTCTGTCGATCCGCATATAAAACATCCACTATTCATCCTAGGATTGGGGCAGTTGGGAGAAATATGGCCCTCCTGTCCGCACTAATAGCAAACAAATTTTCCTTGCAAACACTCCCCCGAGTGATTCTTCCCACATGTCTTACATGGCACTATCTGTTTCTTAACACCTTCCTGTTTCACTTGTACACTTGTAAAACTGCTCACCTTCCTCTTACTATCACCACTCCTGCTCCCACTATTATTTTCCACCTTCCTAGCTCCTTCTATCTTACCCTTATTCTTCATCTCCTTATTGTAAAGGCTCATGGCCTCACATCCCTCCTCAGCTATGATCGCTTTCTCCATGAGTGCTGCAAATGTAGGAATTTGCAACACCGCCACTTTGTTATAGAGCCAGGGTTTCAATCCCAGCTCAAACCTTCTAGCTTTCCTAGCCTCCGTATCAACTTGATGCGAAGCAAACCTAGCTAACTCATTGAATTTGGCGGCGTATTCAGACACCGTCATATTCTCCTGCTTCAACTCTAAAAATTTAACCTCCATCCTCGCCTGCATACTTGGTGAAAAATAATTTTCAAAAAACAAAGTTTTAAATCTATCCCATGTGACTACACCTTCTCCTGCCCTAGCCTGATTCGCTTCCCACCAAAAATTTGCTTCCCCCTTCATCATGTAAGTGGCAAAAGCAGTTTTCTGCCCCTCATCTACCCTAGCTACCGTAAACACTTTTTCAATTTCCTTAACCCAAATTTGAGCTTCTACAGGGTCAGTTGTACCTTTGAATTCTGGTGGTCCTACAGCCTTAAAGTCTTTGAAGTTCGCTAAGCGGTTGCCCGGCTGGTTTCCAGCGACCGGTATTCCCTGTTGCATAGCCTGAGCTAACATGTTCACAAATTGCTGCATCGGATCTGGTTGTTGTTGTCCCTCAACGTTGTTGACAGATTCCTCTGCCCTTTGATTGCGAGTTCGACGTCTTGGCGGCATTATCTGATTGAAAAAAAATCATAATTTAACTTACATTCTAAACCTTATCACATAAGTTTAATATTTTAAACTTATTTCATCATTTCTCAAACATAGATTCATATTCATTTAACGAATATTTTACATAGCACAAAATGCTTTGAACTTCAGCTATCCCTTTATGACCTCAAAAGTCGGGATTTACAGTCTTGACTTAATACAAAAGTTGGAAACATTACATTACACAAACATACTTATCAAATGTATTATATTAAACACTCCTACACAACAGAACCTATACTAACTATTTATTACATCTTTTCCTTGGACATTCTCTCGCCTGATGACCTTCTATACCACAGACATAACATGCTCCTTTTTTGTAGTCAGGACAGTACGGAATGGTATGTCCTTCATAGCCACAAAGATAACAAATTCCTTTCCATTTCTTCTTATTGGATTTTCCTAAATCATGGTCTTCTATCTTTCTTTTTCCCTTCTTATCCGGAGCTGCACACGATGTGTTGCTTGTGGCTCCCATCTGACCAATTTGGATTTTAAGCTTATCTTGTCCTTCCAATGTTTCTATTAACGCTTGACGCAACTGACTATTCAACAGCCTTTCTATCTCCCACAGCCTTTCCAGAGAAGAAACCTTGTTCTTCAGATTCTGCACTTCCGTTGATACTTGATCAGCTTCAACTTTAGTGTCCGAATCACTATCTGACAACTCCACCATCTCCGGATCTTGTACTACGTTTTCTACGATAACCACATCGTCTGAATTGTGTTCATCAAGAGCCTCTATTTCAGCTATCGGCTTCGATATTGGCTCCTTCTTTACTATCTGAGGGTAATCGAATCCTTTTTCACCTGACATCTACACACATAAATTATCCTAATTAGCATATAGTATATACACACAACAAATAAGAGTTTTATACAAGTTATCTTTTATTTAGTTTGACAATGAATTTAGTCAATTCATCTCTTTTTAAACTCTATATATGAGTTATTTATATTTTCAACGTTTCCCTCTGTTCTAAGGTTATAGCCTAAGGTCTAGCCCACCTAAGGTTTCTAACCCTATAGCTCTGATACCAACCTGTGAGGACCCCAAACTCGGATACTTGAAACCCGAACTCGGTTCTTCACGATACCATTTCTATGAGCGGAATAATACTAATAATAATAACAATAATATAAAAGATTTGCCACTGATTTGCAGCCCGTACCCCGGCCCCGGCGGGGGGTAATAGGCTTAAATAGCCCGCCCCGGCGGGGGTCCTTCCTGAAATTTTTTCTGTTGCAATGTCCTCTGGTAAAACGGCCATAACTTTTGTTCCGAGAAGAGTTATGAGGCCCGCCACCTATGAAATCAAAGAAATCGACGAGCTCTACAACTTTTACTCTTTGAGAATTGACAGATTCGAATTGGATCTAGGTGGAAATCGGGCTTAAAGTGGATGCTATGTAAATGGCAAGCAAGATAACTAGGCTTTGATCTTTGTTAATAAAAAGGTCATAACTATCGCATCCGAACTCCGATTGGGACGGTTCAAGATGTTCCAAAAAGCTAAGAAGTAGATCTACAATAAAATCCAAGTTTCAAGACATGAACATGCCTCTAACTTGGTGTTAAATATCCTTCAATCTTCACTTCTTGCATTTGCTTGCGTATTTTGGTCCAAAAGATGTCCGAATTGGTTTCCCTTGATTCTTCATGCCAATAGTCGTCTTTTTCTTGTGCTTTCATACCCAAGCATATAATCTACAAAATGAACACAAAATGCATGAAAAGTAACTAAGTAACATGAGTTTGAGAAACTAATTCAAGTAACAGATACCAAATAAGTATGTATAAAACCTACTTATCAATGATCACAATTGTTGCAAACTATATTTGGTAATGCCTCACAAAGGTCCGATGCCATCAGTTTGGGGTTGCAACTCCAAAACACTTCTCCCCAGTGGAAACTACATACATTTTAGCCATTGAAGCACATTTCAATGAAGGTCAAGCAACCTTAGCAACATTCAACCAATGGCAAGTAAACCCATCGAAGCATTAGAAGCCATCTGATGATTTCAGCTGTTGATGCACAAGTCAACGATGGTCAATAAGCCTTGACATTATACCCAGCAGGAATTTCATCCGTTGATGTACATTTCAGAGAGGGTCAGGTAACCCTGACAAACACAAACTATTAGCAATAACTCCGACAGAACACTGGAAAGACTTGGCAATACAAACCAGGGAAGAACATCATCATCAGGGAGGACCGATGATGGAATATGTTATACTCATCCTCAAAAGAAAAAGTACATCCCCACGGAGTCTCTTGCACATGAGAGGAATATCTATGGTGGAAAATTTGTACCAAGGATAATGGACTTTGGTGATAACCCCAACATCAACATCCTTGAAGTTCCTGAGAACTTTGGAGCACACATCCAAGCAGTTCGTT
This sequence comes from Panax notoginseng, assembly GCA_016801055.1. Classification (NCBI taxonomy): domain Eukaryota; kingdom Viridiplantae; phylum Streptophyta; class Magnoliopsida; order Apiales; family Araliaceae; genus Panax; species Panax notoginseng. The sequence goes on from CM029012.1 coordinate 242,480,882, forward strand.
AGAGTTATCAGTGATAACTCCAATTCCCATCAAAAGTGTAAGACCCCAACTTTTATAAATAAAGATGAATTTTTTATAAATATCATTTTTGAATATTATGGAGTTAATTTGATATAATGTTATAGTTGTGGGTAATATTTATAAATTTTGCAAAGTATGCAAGTTGTTATATAATATTCTATTCGTTTTAACATGGAATATTCGTACAACGGCACAATCATTGGTGGACCCCACAACAGAATTATTGTCGGATTGAGAAAACGATAAAAATATTTTATTAAAAATAACGGCGGAAGTTTTACCATTGATACTGTTGAACTACTCGGTAGTAAAAGTACAGTAATACGTGTGGTTGCATAGTAGCACACGGTATTGATTATTAATGCTTATGTGAGAAGTCACTCAGTTTGATTCAATTATTGTCAGTTAATAATATGAATTATTTAGCGATAATGACGTTTTGTTTTATTCGTATTATTAATGTAATAAAACAGAAACATCTTTTTATATAAAACAGAATACTTTATTAAAGTTATTCTATAAATAGAATATATTATATTTTATTTAAAAGATTTTTCTTTAAATATGGACCGTCAAATTAAAGTAATCAATCTGGACCGTTCATGGATTAGTTACTATGCATTCTATTTTTCTATAAATAGCAGCTCATTCCTTCATTATTTCTTACGAATTCACTGAACTCTAGAGAGAGAAACTATAGAGAGAGAGAAGAAGAATATTCTGCTACTTAACTACTTCCTTATTTCAGCTCTTCTTTAAAACGGTAAGGGGTGTTATTCTTTCTTATTCATGAAGAGAACTGTTGTTATTTTATTATTTATTATTCTGTTGGAATAACCTGTATACGCGGTCTACCCTATACTTGGTGACATTCTTCTGTTATTCTGTTGGAACATCCTGTCTGTGTGTTTTACACCGGACCTGGTTCCGTTTTTATTATTATTCTGTTAGAACATCATGTCTGTGTGTTTTACACCGGACCTGGTTCCGTCTTGTTATTATTCTGTTGGAACATCCTGTCTGTGTGTGTTACACCAGACCTGGTTCCATTATTTATTATTCTGTCGAAATATCATGTCTGTGCGTTTACACCGGACCTGGTTCCATTATTTATTATTCTGTTGGAATAACCTGTCTGTGCGTTCTATCGCATACCGGGTGATTTCTTTTGTTATTCCATTTTTTACTATACTCAGTTGGTTAAGTTTTAACTTCTATACTCCATGAAATTAGTGGAATATCCTTGATAATTGCGGTTCATCCAGTATCTTTTCATGAAAATATTCTTCTAAGCATTCTTAAATTTTACTCCACAAAGCAGTATCATGTTGACAATTAGGACGTTGTTAATTTTTGGATAAATTAATTCTTGAACTTGTTTTATTGAATTCTTATATCATTGTCATCATCCTCATGTTTATAAAATGTTAAAAGTCATATGTGGCCTGTAGTGCATAGATGGACTTGGTATAATTATGACCAGGGATTATTCGGTATAATCATGACCGTAATGTTACAAATGATGTGGTAAAAGTCCTCATTGGTCCGTAGTGCGTTGATGGACAGTTGTTGGCATGATCATGACCATTAATGAATACACGAATATCCTTGGTCGTAGTGCAGGGGTGATTCGATGATGTGGATTATTTTATTAAGCTGAGTCCCAGCGATCACAGTGTTGAAAAACCTTTTAAATCATAAAAGATAGTAGAGTTTATTTTCTACTTGACTCTTTTAATGGATTGCTTGTTCCGCTACAGTTAAACTTGATGTCTATTATATTTTATCAGTTTAACATTGTTGAAGGCTAATGATAATTTATTCTGCATTATCTTAGTCATAATATTTCTTACTAGGCTAGTTGAGCTCACCCTTTCTTTCACTGTTCTCTTCAGGAAATGAGAACGTAGCTAGGGCAAGTTGAGGAACGGAGTGATGGTCCAAATGATAGTATTAGTTAGTAGTCCTCACTCTTCTATGTAATAGTGTATTAATAAATGTAATGAGGACTCCTTTAGAGTATGAATACTCTCTAGAAGATAATATTTGTATTCAAACTCACAGTTTATGTTTTGTCGTATTGTACACGACAGTTGTATTAGTAAGTTGTATTTGTATTCTGTACTATGTATCTGACGACCCAAGATGGGTGATGTATACCTAATTTTGGGGGCGTCACAAAAAGTTTAGGGGTAACGGTCATCACATCCTGTTGGAAAACGGTCCAACAAACCACATGCATCATACATTTGTATCGTGTTGTATTACATTGTATCATGAATATCTTGTTACAGTTCAAGTGTCTAGTATTCTTTATCCTATCCATGTTGTTACACTGCATAAATATGATAAAGAAGGGCATCTGTAGATACTCGAAATTTTGCATTCCTATTACTAACATTGCATGACGCCGGAATCGTCTTGCAGAGATAACCCTGGAAGATAACTCAACTCAGTCCTGGAGACAACCCCGAGATACTCAGTTTTCCATCACGGAGATAACCCCGAGATATTCAGTCTATTCCCGGAGACAACCCCGGGAGATTCAGTTTCAACCTCGGAGACAACCTCGAGGAATGCAGTTCCAGTTCCAGAGATAACCCCAGAATCCTCAGTGCCATCTCGAAGACAACCCCGAGATGTTCAGTCCCAGTCTCGGAGACAACCTTGGGATCTTCAATCTAACCTTGGAGACAATCCCGAGGAATGCAGTTGCAGTTGCAGTTCCGGAGATAACCCCGGAAATGCTCCTTTCCACTCCCAGCAATCAGCTTCAACACTCGGCGATAGCCCCGAGGCACTCATTTCCCAAGCCCGGAGATTACCCCTGGAGGTCAGGCATACCTTAGAGATAATCCTAAGGATGGTCAACACCTACAATAGTCCAATCTCAGAGATAACCCTGAGCAACGGCCGCTAAATCATCTCAAACCAGATATAACCCCGATGAGGGGCAGAATGATCATTTTGCCATCTTGATCCCATATTGCGATGTCTTAACAACATTAAAAAATACATTCTACATAGAAATGCTCTACAAGAACCAAAGAGCTCCAATCCCGAATGACTACTACACAAGACAACACACCGGATAGAATTTGAAGCTTGAAGACCAAGGGCATGATCCCATCTTCCTGACTTCGTACAACCTCTAATCCCATGTCATTGTGTAGCTCTCGACAACAATATGTCATTAAAGGTCTTATACACCTTGATCGGATACCCGGATTAATGTTTTGAAAGTTCGAACGGATAACACGTTGCACGCATGCACGTACTTCGAGACGGCAGGACCCGTAGAGCTCAGGGCAGCCCGGGCATCCGCAGGTGCATCTGCAGCTATCGCATGTACACCTGCGGCTCCCCCTTCTATAAATAGAGGTCATGGGGCAGCCATTTTGCATTGAGAAAAGGCGAGGAAGCCTTGTCTAATTTGCTCTGTACACACTATAAACTGAGTGCTTTCTCATTTCTAAATACTTGTGAGCTTATACTTTGTTATATTTTACCGGCAGGCGCCGAGTGTTCATCCATTTAAATCTATTGAAGTTTTCTTTGGTAGTCCACTGTAAGCCTTCTTACTTTCCTTAAGTCTTTCTTCACTACTGTGCACACACTGTTCTGCACGTTGAGAGTCGTGTCGCGTGTGTATGCCCAAACTTCGGTCCGTGGCTTTTTATTTCTTTTGTATATATATGTTTATATATTATATATATATATACTAACATTATCGAGTTATGCCTCGAGTGAGCCTGTATTTACATCCGGAGCGTTTATTTCTTTTATATATATATATACTTATATATAAACTGTGGTCGAACTCTATTTGATGAGCCTGGATTAACATTCGGAGCGTTTATTGCTTATATATATATATATATATATATATATATATATATATATATATATATATATATAAATACTTATATATATGTTGTTGCCATCAAACTCTATTTGATTGAGCCTGGATTTCACATCCGGTGCGTTTACCGCTTATATATATACATATATCCTCGAACGCGAATTAACGAAATGAGTCTGGATCGATATATATCCAGTAAGTTTATCGCTTATATATATATATATATATATATATATATATATATATGCCTGAAGTTTACTCCGTGGCCTTTTATTGGTTTCTTTACGTTTTGTCCCACCTGGAGTTTACTTCGAGGCGGTTGATTACTTTATTGCTTTGTTTACATTTTCGATCCCCCATGGAGGTGCTTCGTGGTGGTTGATCGTTTATATATATATTTACAGCTTTTATATATATATATATATATATAACTTTTTACAGCTTTAATACAAATTGCTACATCATATGAGCCTGGGAATCATGTGATCACAGATTCAGTCTTTTGAATCTAGATTCGGTTCCCGTGATGGATATTTTCAACTGTACACGGCTTGTAAATTAACCACGGTGTTTAAATTTCCTTAGACGGTTCTTATGCCCACAAGAAGTTCGGTACTGCTTTTTATCTTATTTTTCTCTAGGGTGCTTCGCATCTCTAAAAATAAAAGCAATCAAGACGAACACATAATAAAATGGAAGTATCAAAGGCCTGAATTACTATTGAGCACAAGGGTTTGAAAAACCTCTTTTACAAAACATCATTGCTATACCTTATTAAAACTGAATTTTTATATAGAAATTCAAACCCTTTGTATATAGGTGCGAACGAGGCATATCACTACTTCTAAATAATTGTACATTGATCCACACACACATACACACATTCATATAACAGTTTAAATGAAAAGTGGCGGTCACCATGGCAACACGGATGTCGGGGGGTGCCTAACACCTTCCCTTCGCATAACCAAGTCCCCGGACCATAACGAATCTCGGTTTCATAGACCCGTTAAGCAGTGTCACATCACTGGGTCAATGTGCAAATCTTTTATCGGTTGTGTTGGTACAACCATTTAAAAAATCAACTGGCGACTCTGACAGTCCGCTCGTCGAAATATACATGTTGGACCTTTTCACAACTTGCTAACATGAAACACCAAAAGACAAGAGCAGAATAGGGACAAATAAAAATCTCGACGTCGACAACACTTTAATTGATTCACCATGAATCATTGTCACAGAAGTCCCATTTATACTTGCTTAATAATTTATACCATTCAAGCTTATGGCCTTATATTATAATCATTCACATCACATTATGTTAATCTTAACATCTCATCTTATTTTTATACATGAAGTAAATTTTATTACACCACTTTGTATGCTCTTACAACACATGTAATTACATATAATAATTAATAATAATAATCATTAGTCCATCACATTACTTCATCATTGTGACGCCCCCAAAATAGGTATTCATCACCTATTCTGAGTCGCCAAATACATGGTACAAAATACAAATACAATCTTAAATATACAACATGAGCTGTGAGTTTTAAGACAAATATTATCTTCTAGACAGTATTCAAACTCAAAATAAGTCCTCAATACATTTATTATCACACTATTTCATAGAATAGTGAGGACTACTAATGTTATCATCTGGACTGTCACTCCATTTTTCGACTAGTCCCTGCTACGTTCTCATTTCCTGAAGAGAATAATGAAAGCAAAAGGGTGAGCCCAACTAGCCCAGTAAGAAATATTATGACTAAGATAATGCAGAATAAATTATCGTTAACCTTCAACAGTGTTAAACTGATACAATATAACAAACATCAAGTTTAACTGCAGCAGAGTAAGCAATCTATTAAAAAAGTCAAGTAGAGAATAAAATCTACTATCTTTTATGATTTAAAAGGTTTTTCATCACTTTTATTGCTGGGACTCAGCTTAATAAATAATCCACATCATCCTTGCACTACGGCCAATGATATTCATTAGTATCACAACCACAAATTATCCATGCACTACGGGCCAAGGATATTCGTGTATTCATCAATGGTCATGATCATGCCATAAAACAATTCATCTTTGAACCCTTGGCCGAAGAGAATCCATAGCCATAATAATACCAAAAACTGTCCATCAATGCACTACGGGCCAATGAGGACTTTTTTCACATCATTTGTAACATTACGGTCATGATTATACCGAATAATCCATGGTCATAATCATATGCACTATAGGCCACATATGACTTTCAACATAATATAAACATGAGAATGATGACAATGATATAAGAATTAAATAAAAATAAGTTCAAGAATTAATTTATCTAGGAACCAATAACGTCCAAATTGTCAACATGATACTACTTTATAAAGTAAAATTTAAGAATATTCAGAAAAATATTTCCATGAAAAGATACTGGATAAAGCGCAAATATCAAGGATATTCCACTAATTTCATGGAGTATAGAAGCCAAAGCTTTAACCAACTGAGTATAATAGAATATATGAAACTGCAAATGGATTTTCGCCCGCCATGTGGTAATCCACGTAGACAGATCATTTCCACAATTTAATAAGGAATGAATACGAATGATCATTCACCATGCATGTGGTAATCCACATGGACAAGTTATTCCAACAGAATAATAAAGAATAGAATAACAGAAGAATTCACCATGCATGCGATAGACCGCACAAACAAGTTATTCCAACAGAATAATAAATAATGGAATCAGGTCATGCGTAAACGCACAGACAGGATATTCCGATAGAATAATAAAGAATGGAACCAGGTCATGCGTAAACGCACAGATAGGATATTCTGACAAAATAATAAAGAATGGAATAACAACAGAATTTCACCATGTATGCGGTACTTCGCATAGACAGGTTATTCCAACAGAATAATAAGGAATGGAATAACAGAAGAATTTCACCATGTATGCGGTACTTCGAATATACAGGTTATTCCAACTGAATAATAAGGAATGGGATAACGGAAGAATTTTACCAAGTATAGGGTAGTCCACGTATACAGGTTATTCCAACAAAATAATGAAGAATGGAATAAAAGAAGTTCTCTTCATGAATACAAATGAAATAATACCCCTTACGAGTACAACAAATAATATCCCTTATCTTAGAAGAAACTGGATATAGGAGTAGTGAAATAGCATAATATTTTTCTTCTTTCTCTCTATAGTTTCTCTCTCTAGAGTTTCAGTGAATTCGTAAGAAATAATGAAGGAGTGAGCTTCTATTTATAGGAGACTGGATTGAATAGTAATTAATTCATGAACTGTCCAGATTGATTTTCTTTTAAACGGACAATCCATATTGATTTACTATGCAGTATTAATAAAATATTCTAATAAAATAAAATCTTTTAAATAAAATATAATATATTCTATTTATAATCTAATAAAACGAATAACTTTATAAAAGTATTCTATTTTATATAAAAAGATTTTACTATACAAATACTATGCATGCACTATGCAAACACTATGAATAATAGAATATTATATATTCTATTTATAGTCTAATAAAACAAATAACTTTATAAAAGTATTCTGTTTTATATAAAAAAAAATTACTATGCAGACACTATGCAAACACTATTCGTAATAGAATATCATATATTCTATTTATAGTCTAATAAAATAAATAACTTTATAAAAGTATTCTATTTTATATAAAAAGTTGTATGTTTTATTACATTTACAATAATAGTAAAACAAAACTTATCATCTTTATTATAATTCACAATATTAATCGACCAGGTCATTCCCAGGAAAGAGGGGACTTTCTAATAAGGATTTCTCCCTATTGGCACGCAATTAGGTGACCAAACCTCTCCTTGGCAGAAATTTTAGACATCGTTAATATTGCAAATAATAATATGAATAGCTTTGTCGTCTCAATTATTGATTTAACAACATAACATATTATACAGACGATACTGTGACAATAATTGAATCAATAATATGAGAGATATGATGCAGCAATTATTGTAGCAATAATTGAGTATAACTGAGTGACTTCTTACATAAGCATCAATAATCAATATCGTGTGCTACTATGCAACCACGCGTATTACTGTACTTTTACTACCGAGTAGTTCAGCAGTTTTAACGGTAAAACTACCGCCATTATTTTTATAAAAATATTTTTATCGTTTTCTCAATTCGACAATATTTCTGTTGTGGGGTCCACCAATGATTGTACCGTCGTACGGATATTCCCCGATAAAAAGAATATTTCCCGACCAATCGAATATTATACAACAACTTGCATACTTTTCAAAATTTATAAATATTACCCACAACTATAACATTATATCAAATCCACACCATAATATTAAAAAAATATTTTGAGAAATTTAAATCTTTATTCATAAAATTTGGGGTCTCACTCCTTATGAAATTTTGCCCTCGAAATTTACGTACGTACCTGGTATGCCGAAGAGATGAGGATACCTTGACTTCATTTCAAATTCTAACTCTTGAGGTATAACCTTTGAGTGTCGAATATAATCATTCTTATCCAAAATTTTAGCACGTATCTTCTTATACGTTAAATCTTCTGCTATCTCGTCCAATTCCAATTCAATAATGTGGTCCTGGTCGTCCACATATTTACGTAACATCGATACATGAAAAAGAACGTTATGAACACGCGACAAACTTGGCGGTAAAACGAGTTTATAGGCCACAGTTCCTACTCGATCAAGGATTTCAAATGGGCCAATAAAATCGAGGGTTGAGATTTTCTTTCTTCATCGATTCTTGCTTCTAGAATAATGCCCTCTTGAACCTTCTGCTTCACATTCATCAGATTCGGGTGTGTAGCTTGAGCGGCTTTAACTTTATCTATTAAAGTCGATTCTACTCGTATATTCGACATCATCACATGGGTCCCTGGAGTCTTTAACTCTATCTCCATCCTTTGCAAGTCATATAAAATGAATTTTTGTGTTAACAATATCGCACTCGTAAACGCATGCAATCTTCTACTCAACGCGTTAGCTACCATGTTCGTTTTCCCATGATGGTATTGAATGGTACGATCGTAATCTTTAACAGCTCGAGTCAACGTCTTTGGCGCATTATACGTTCATTTTGGTTGAAAAAATATTTAAGGGTTTTAGAAATGGGTTTTGTAATGGGGTCAATACAAAATTCGATTTCACGCTATAGGGGTAGGCTAATAAGTCTTCAAGAATACGCTAGGAAATTTATTAACAATAGAAATATCATTCAAAACTGTAACTCTCATCCAAGACTTGGATATTACGTCACATTGATACCTATCAACTTGCCATCGTCATTCACAATATCCCCTACGAAAAGTCTGGCTTCTGTGCATTCCACACAAGGAAGTCAACAACGAAAGGACCTGGGCTCTTTACTTATGGCTTGATGTGACAATGATTGACTTTAGTGGTTTGGTTGCTTGAATTCGCATAACAGGTTGGTTAGAAATATGAAAGCTAACCACCTTACGAAAAGCTTGATGAGTAGTTAACCAATCAATTCCTAAAATCACATCAAAGGTAAGTATTTTCAAAGAGATAAGATAGACAGGTAATGTGAAAGTGTCAATTTGAATCAACAAGATTTATAAACAGTGGAGGTAACGAAGGCTTCTGCTAACGAAGTTTCAACCAATAAGTTAAAGTCTAACTTCTCTTGAGTTAAATTTAAACGTTGAGCGCAAGCAAGAGAGATAAAAGAATGGGTAGAACCGGTATCTAATAAGATATAGACTTCGCAAGAATTTATAATTAATTAACCCGTGCTAACTTCGTTCGGGTCACTTACTTTTTGAGAAGTCACAAAAAATGCTCTTCCTGAAACCACCGACTTTATTTTGTCCGTATCCACCTTTGGTGCCACCGTCCCAGCTAGACTTGACTTTGGTGCACAACAAAATCAAGCTAGGTGACCTTCTCTTCCACAATTATAGAATTCTTTGGATGGCATCGAGCAGTTTGGACTGATGTGTCCCTCCTCTCAACATTTGAAGCATATGATAGGTGGTCGTTCTCCTTCCTTAACGACAGGTGCTGATGTTGACGTGTTTCCATCATTGTTGAATCTCCTCTTCTTGAAATGTCCATTCTTATTGTTTTGACCATGATTACCACCGAAGTGGTTACCATTTCTAGCATGTTGATTCCCTCCACGCTTGTTGTCACTGCTTCGATGACTGTTATCACTGGTATTATCATTTTGTCGACTGCTCTCTTTTGGTTGGGTTGACTCATTATCGCGCTCCAATAACTGAGCCCTATTAACAACATCTGAATACAAACACAGTTTATGAGAGATAAGATATTGACGTATCTCGGGTTTTAAACCTCTTAGAAATATTCGTGTCATTCTCTCCTCATAATCAACCAAATGGGACGCAAATCGGGACAACTCGGCAAACTTGGCTTCGTACTGCGACACGGTCATGTTATTTTGCTCCAGCTTGATGAACTCTACCTCTTTCATGTGACGAATACTTTCAGGAAAGTACTTGTCGTTGAACAACTCTTGGAACTTCTCCCAAGACATCTTGAGTGCGTCAGGCTGGGTACGTTTTACAGATTCCCACCAGTAATCTGCTTCTTCACGCAACATAAAGGTGGAAAAGGGAACCTTTTGCTCCTCGGAGCATCCCAAGACATTAAATATCTTGGTGATCTACTTTAACCACGTCTCCGCCTTAAGTGGTTTTGGCTCTTCAAAAAACTCTGATAGTCCCAGCTCCTTGAACTGCTTAGCGGTGAACGACCGTGGGTTGCCATTATTTCCACCTACATTTTGAACAGGAGTCTCTCTCACCTGATGTTGCATGAATTGCATGAAGCCTCTGAACATCCCATCGTTCATCATCTGATCGGTGTTGTTGTTTACCTAAGGATTATTGTCTTCCTATTGCACATTATCATGGGTATTGATCGCTGGTGACTCAACGGTCTCATGTGCTTCATTGCTTATCTCAATATTTTCGGATGCCATTTTCAAATACTGCCACAAAATAAGGGTTAATTGACATATCACATATTATCAATATACTCTGACTAACCAATTCAATACCAAATAAACTTAGGTAGGTCATACTAGCGAAGGAATTCTCCGTCTCTCCCCTCCTAGTTCTTATCTCACATCTCAACCAGGGATCATATCCCTAAGCTTTGATACCAACTGTGACGCCCCCAAAATAGGTATACATCATCTATTCTGAGTCGCCAAATACATGGTACAGAATACAAATACATTCTTAAATATACAACATGAGCTGTGAGTTTTAATACAAATATTGTCTTCTAGACAATATTCAAACTCAAAATAAGTCCTCAATACATTTATTATCACACTATTTCATAGAATAGTGAGGACTACTAATACTATCATCTGGACCGTCACTCCATTCCCCGACTAGTCCCTGCTATGTTTTCATTTCCTGAAGAGAATAATAAAAGTAAAAGGGTGAGCTCAACTAGCCCAGTAAAAAATATTATGACTAAGATAATGCAGAATAAATTATCGTTAGCCTTCAACAGTGTTAAACTGATACAATATAACAAACATCAAGTTTAACTGCAGCGGAATAAGCAATCCATTAAAAGAGTTAAGTAGATAATAAAATCTACTATCTTTTATGATTTAAAACGGTTTTAATCACTTTTATCGCTGGGACTCATCTTAATAAATAATCCACAAATTATCCATGCACTACGGGCCAAGGATATTCGTGTATTCATCAATGGTCATGATCATGCCATAAAACAATTCATCTTTGAACCCTTGGCCGAAGAGAATCCATAGCCATAATAATACCAAAAACTGTCCATCAATGCCCTACGGGCCAATGAGGACTTTTTCCACATCATTTGTAACATTACGGTCATGATTATACCGAATAATCCCTAGTCATAATCATATGCACTATAGACCACAGATGACTTTCAACATAATATAAACATGAGGATGATGACAATGATATAAGAATTCAATAAAATAAGTTCAAAAATTAATTTATCCAGGAACCAATAACGTCCAAATTGTCAACATGATACTACTTTGTAGAGTAAAATTTAATAATGTTTAGAAGAATATTTCCATAAAAAGATACTGGATAAAGCGCAATTATCAAGGATATTCGACTAATTTCATGGAGTATAGAAGCCAAAGCTTTAACCAACTGAGTATAATAGAATATATGAAACTGCAAATGGATTTTTGCCCGCAATAAGGTAATCCACGTAGACAGATCATTTTCACAATTTAATAAGGAATGAATACGAATGATCATTCACCATGCATGTGGTAATCCACATGGACAGGTTATTCCAACAGAATAATAAAGAATAGAATAACAGAAGAATTTACCATGCATGCGATAGACCGCACAGACAGGTTATTCTAACAGAATAATAAATAATGGAACTAGGTCATGCGTAAACGCACAGACAGGATATTCCGATAGAATAATAAAGAATGGAACCAAGTCATGCGTAAACGCACAGATAGGATATTCTGACAAAATAATAAAGAATGGAATAACAACAGAATTTCACCATGTATGCGGTACTTTGCATAGACAGGTTATTCCAACAGAATAATAAGGAATGGAATAACAGAAGATTTTCACCATGTATGCGGTACTTCGAATATACAGGTTATTCCAACAGAATAATAAGGAATGGAATAACAGAAGAATTTCACCAAGTATAGGGTAGTCCACGTATACAGGTTATTCCAACAAAATAATGAAGAATGGAATAATAGAAGTTCTCTTCATGAATACGAATGAAATAATACCCCTTACGAGTACAACAAATAATATCCCTTACCTTAGAAGAAACTGGACATAAGAGTAGTGACGTAGCAGAATACTTTTCTACTTTCTCTCTATAGTTTCTCTCTCTAGAGTTTCAGTGAATTCGTAATAAATAATGAAGGAATGAGCTTCTATTTATAGGAAAATAGATTGAATAGTAACTAATTCATGAACGGTCTAGATTGATTTACTTTTATACGGACGGTCCATATTAATTGACTATGCAGTATTAATAAAAATATTCTAATAAAACAAAATCTTTTAAATAAAATATAATATATTCTATTTATAATCTAATAAAACGAATAACTTTATAAAAGTATTCTATTTTATATAAAAAGATTTTACTATGCAAAAACTATTCAGGCACTATTCAAACACTATGCATAATAGAATATTATATATTCTATTTATAGTCTAATAAAATAAATAACTTTATAAAAGTATTCTGTTTTATATAAAAAGATTTTACTATGCAAATACTATGCAGATACTATGCAAATACTATGTATAATAGAATATCATATATTCTATTTATAGTTTAATAAAACAAATAACTTTATAAAAGTATTCTGTTTTATATAGATAGTTTTCTGTTTTATTACATTTACAATAATAATAAAACAAAACTTATTACTTTTATTATAATTCACAATATTAATCGACCAGGTCGTTCCCAGGAAAGAGGGGGCTTTCCAATAAGGATTTCTCCCTATTGGCGCGCAATTAGGTGACCAAACCTCTCCTTGACAGAACTTTTAAACATCGTTAATATTGTAAATAATAATATGAATAACTTTGTCGTCTCAATTATTGATTTAATAACATAACATATTTACAGATACTACTGTGACAATAATTGAATCAATAATATGAGAGATATGATGCAGCAATTACTGTAGCAATAATTGAGTTTAACTGAGTGACTTCTTAAGTAAGCATCAATAATCAATACCGTGTGCTACTATGCAACCACGCGTATTACTGTACTTTTACTACCGAGTAGTTCAACAGTTTTAACGATAAAACTTTCGCCGTTATTTTCATAAAAATATTTTTGTCGTTTTCTCAATTCGACAATAATTCTATTGTGGGGTCCACCAATGATTGTACCGTCGTACGGATATTCCCCGACAAAAAGAATATTCCCCGACTAATCGAATATTATTCAACAACTTGCATACTTTTCAAAATTTATAAATATTACCCACAACTATAATATTATATCAAATCCACACCATAATATTAAAAAAATATTTCGAGAAATTTAAATCTTTATTCATAAAATTTGGGGTCTCACAATCATTTCCCCACTAATGTAATTGAACAGATCCTTAGTCCATCATTATGCCACACCAGGCATATCCCATAAGCTTACTTTAAGCTCATTACCACATTTTAATATTCATTTAATATAAAGTTTGTGTGACACACTTTACCTTAATACTAAATTATTTAGCTTACTTAAATAATTATACACTTATAATATGTATAACCTTTATACTTAAAATAATTAATATCTACTCTATTAATTATTTAATTTATACACTATACGTATAATTATTCGATTGTCCCAAGACAATTTCTTCCATCTTTACATTTAGTCATATCTTAAGTGCTAATATGACCCCTCCATCTCTAACCAATATTCATTTATAATTATATTGGTTCTCTTATTTTACTAATCACTTATCTTTCAAACATTAACCCTTTTTATATATTACAATACAATTTAATATATTAAAAATATCAAATATTAATTAACATATTTCTTTCATTCTCTTATGCTAAACACATATATTAATTCACCGTCTTATGTAAGTGAATCAACTCTTTCTCATTCCACACTACTGCCACACAAGGTTATATAATATTCTATAATATAACTTGATTAACCAACCTTCATTCTATGTTAATAAACTAACTCTTATTCAAATCATGTTTTCGCTAACTTGATCCATTTATGGACAACTTAATCACCAATTATGACTTTTTATTACACATATGAACCCTTAATATACATGTCTTGAAAATTCGAATTTCACAAACTTACTCAGGACCTTATGCAAACTGGCGCACCTGCGCTGGTGTTGGTCAAAAAACTGATCACTAAACACGTGCAAGTATACGCGGTCTAACAAGTAATACAGTGATAAGAAAAGTGTCGTACCCACGAGGAACTATCACTAATATTTACCAAATACCGACTTTATATCGCTTAAGTTTTATTCGAACAGCAGACTAATAGGAGTTAGATTAATCTAGATATAACTAATTATCAAAGCAAGTAAATTGATAACGAATGGTAACGAAGGTGCTGCAAGCTAAGGTCACAACTTCACCCCGCACAGGCATTCTGTCGAACACCTGGTGTGATATGCTTCATCAAACTTCCTACCCTTCTCTCTTTGGTCTTAATGGTCACGACAGTTTGTCGATCGAGAACACACAAGTGCTCATACACCTCTGTCAAGGTATACATAAACATATCCTCTCTAGATCCACCCGATAGGGAATAGAATAGAAAAGAACATCCAAGCTAGGTGATAATCCTACACATGTCTATGCGAATTAACTATAACAAGGATTTAAGCATAAGTTCTCAATTAGGTCACACGTGGTGCACATATATATGTCTATTCTACACACAACTTATGCAGTCGAAATAAGTCGACAACTCATAATCACATGCCAATATATTTAGGTGTAAATCTACAATCCTTCTTTCAATATCATATAGATTACCAAAATCATCACTAATATCTTAGCTAGAATCATTAAGCATGAATATATTAAACCAAACCATATGGTTCCAACCAAAGAGATAAGACATTCAATTTAAATAACAAAGGGTTCCATTATAACCTTAGAGTCAATACTTAGTTCATAGTTATTGAACAAAATATAAGTAGCAATAAAGACAACATTAATGGATTATAAAATCAAAGGAAATAAATGGATAAGAATAAACTATGTCAAGCTCTTCAGTCTCCAAGCATTCAGCTCCTTTCAAGCTTTCCAATCCGTGTAGCTCACTGCTCTTGTTGCTCCAAGGAAATCCCAGACTTCTCCCTAAACTACCTAATCTATATTTACAGATATTATCTAAGAGATAGAGAGAGAAATTACAAAAGCTATTTCCCAGAGGGGGAACTATTCTATTCTAATCGAGTATATCATATATGTCTCACAGAGGCTTTCTTGCATATTTATATCAGTTACCCCTTTTATCTAGGTTAAAACCAGCTCTTCTCGGCCTAGGCACCGGAGGTCGCGCTGCGATGCAGGTAATAAGGCTTAGGGTGGCACTGTAGCGCCACGTCAGGATGGAAAACATCAAAGGTCTCGCTGCAGCACGAGTTCAAAAAGGAACTGTGGCGCTGCATCGCCAAGATGACGTCAGCTTAGAAAGGGGGTGGCGTTGCGGCCCGAGATTAAGGCTTGGCATTGGCGCTGCGGCGCCAGTGTATGGAAATTGCCCATTTTGCCCCTGAAAGTTGGAAATGACCTATTAAGCCGTGCAATACATCGGTTATGCAAAATAATACTAAAATAATATAAAAGCTATATAAACTATGAAGATCAAGCAACTAATTAAGCAATAAAGTATCCAATTCGCGGGTATAAATCTCACTCGTCAAATACCCCCAAACTTAAGTCTTTACTTGTCCTCAAGTAAACTATCTAACACAAAAATAACAATAGCAAATCAACAAGCGAAAGAAAAATAAAATTGTACTCTAGCATCATGGGTTCTAAGCTCAATCACAACTACTCCTAGAGAACAGGAAAAACACAGATATGAGTAAGGGTTCATTCAATTTTAAGCATAAAACTGTATTCGATCCATTCTATGTGTGTTTGTGGAGACCAACCATCCTAATTAAGCATAGCTCAAAAGAAGCTCATATAATCGATTGCAGATACCAATATGTTCACTTAGTAACTTAAACATTCAACAAGCATTAAGAATTAGACGGAAATGCAGGAAAGGATCAAAAGGCTCTAGCATGAAGATAATAAAATCTAACTCGGACAGTCCTTAATTACCTTAGGCTATTCAGAGCTACCCATTAATGAGCTTTTAATCAATGACTCCCAAGCTAGATGACTTTAGGGCACTAGGTGTAGAACACCCCTATGAATCTAATAACCCAAGCAGCAAAGGTCACGTAATCAACATAAGCCAAATGAGACTTTATGAAATCTGAAGATTATTTGGTGAGTGCATTTTATGCTCCATCTCAACATCGGTCCTGCGTTTATGGGCGAGTGCGTTTTACGCTCCATCTCGACCCACCGCAAAACTTTCGATATTAATTCTTCTTTTCTTTTTATTCTTATTTTTTTTATATGCAAACATGCCAGAATCCAAGATCCAAAACTGTATAAACGTCTAAGTCTTTTATTACCTTGTAAAAATGAAAGTTTATAAGAGTGAACATACTCTCAAAGCAATAAACACGCAAACTAAATTCAAAAAATAACTAGTTAACACAGTTGGTCGGTGTTTGCTAAGAAGGATGGATCAATAATAGTCTCAACTTATCAACTAAACAAACCCCTAGTTCACACATGCTTGACACGACTCTACGAGATAAACATAATCACTTGGCGCTTGTCATTAGCCACAATCAAAAATTAATGGTATATATAAAACCCTTGCATAATAACAGCTCAAAATAGGGTAAAAACATCATTAACATGGCACAAGCATAGAAATCAGTATAAGCCCCAAAAAGATGGCTTTAAACCACATATACATGCTGATAATAAACCAAGCATTCATAAATAATAACAAAAACTGTTTATGGCATCCATCAGTAATAATCCAAAACATAATAAACCAAAAGGCTAATAAAGCCCCAAAATGATGACCAAAACGCAGTTCATACATGACTGGACTACAATACTATATAAATAAAAGCATAAGCAAAAACTAAGATATGGCAACCTATCATGGCAGTCGCAAAATAAAACAGATAATAAACCATAACACCCCCAAACTTAAGATGAGCAATGCCCTCATTGCTAAGCATATATCAATCTATACAAGAGGGCTTCCCTGAAGTCTGGTCACTCGACAGCAGCATCATCCTCGTCAGCTTCGGTGGGCGGTGATGGTGGAGGGTATGGTGGAAAAATAGGAGGCTCGGGGAATTGGAATGGTGTGAACTCAGCATCCTCACCACTATACATAGTATATATGCTCTACATCATGTTGACCAGCTCAGCCTGATACTGCATCGCGATGTCCTGCTGCTGGGAAATCGCTGCTATGTGCCTTTGCTGTCTCTGAGCATAGGCATCTTGTTTCTTATATAGCAGGGTGAAGGATGCCATGATCTCTGCCAATAGTCCTTATGAAGCTGGGCCTACGTCTGGTGATTGCGAGTGCTCGACCTCTGTTGTAGGAGGTGGCTCCGTAAGTGGCCCGTACCCTTCGCCTCTGACATGTGATGCTGCCCCGTCCCATACATTGAAGCGTGAGATGATCTGATGGTTGATGACTGACATAGGCAGTAAAGCAATCTCTTCTGGCCCCCAATGGATACCTGCCCTTTTGCACAGTCGGGTGATCAAGGATGGATGTGGGAGTTTCGTAGAGGTGGTACTCTTGATCGCCTTCATGATGGATTCATGTATGAGAACTCCGATATTCCGTGACAATGGCAAATAAGCGGATCTGTAATAACCCAATATTTTCGATATAATTAATTAAGAAATTTTACGTATAATTTTGTTTTTAAATAAAGGTTGGAATATGTACAAGGTAAAGCGTATGTATATATGTGATAATTAAAAATTTATTTATTATATGAATAATTATAAATAATTTTTTTTTTAGAATTATTGATCATTATAAATTATATTTTTATAATAAAATAATTTGTAGTAAAAATATTTTATTAATTATTTTCTATAAAAATATGAATATTATATTATTTCAATAATATAAGATATGAATATTAGAATTATTAAAATAACAATTTTATTCTATGAATTTATTCAAATTAGTTAAGTTAATTATTTTAACTTAATTAATAATTGTGTATATGAAAGTTATTTCGGATATGGATTCAAAACCCTAATTCTGGATTTTGAATAACGAATGAGAATAATAATATAATATTAATTATATTTCAATGCTATAATTATGTACTTTGTGTATATATTGATAATGGTTGGTCAATTATGTTGTATCATGACAAATCCCTAGCATTAATTTGTTAAACCCTATTTTGAAACTCAAATAAGACTATTTAGTGATTGTGATTTATGATTAATAATATATTTTATTAATTATAAACTTAATTAGGGAAAACCTAATTAGTAGAAACCCTAATTGTTAATTAAAAACCCTAATTTTCTAAATTAGAAACCCTAATTTACTAATTATAAACCCTAAATGCTAATTTAGAAATCGTAATGCTAATTAGTAAATTATTAATCTAATTTCCATGTTCTATGTAATTAGAAAATAAATGTAATTAGGAAACTTTAATTTACATTTTTAGGAAACTAATTTTTCTATTTTAGCCATAATTAGAAATCCTTAAAAATTAGATTTTTCAAAACCTTAGGGTCAAACCCTAAGGCTTAGCCAAGATTACTATTTAGCCATTAAATTTGCTAGCAAAAAGACCAAAATACCCTTATTTGCATTATTGTATGTAACTTGTAAATCTTACCATATTTGTAGTAGGTGAGCAACCAAGATTGCACATGTGACTGAATTCAACACAAATTAGCCATATATCTCATCCAACTTTATTACACATCAATATATATATATATATATATATATATATATATATATATCAAGAGAGAGAAAGTTCATTATTTAGCCTCATTTGGTCACCAACACATCACCAAGACTCTCTCTCTCTCTCTCTCTCTCTCTCTCTCTCTCTCTCTAAACCCACGAAAATCATTAGTGGATCAGTCCTTTATTGAGTTCCTAGAACACCAAAAACAGATCAAGAACCCTAGATCACACTACACCAAAATAGGGATGTAGCGAAGAAAATTTTGTGAAGTAATTTATTCCTTTACATGAGGAGTTGTTTAGCGAAGGAACGATGAAGGAAAAATATTTAGTGACAATATAGTGATTAGCGAAAGAAAAATTCTTCACAATTTTTATTTTTTTCCTCGCTAAATTGAGATGATAGAAGGATTTTTTTTGTGCAAATTTATGATAAAATATTGTGAGAAAAAAATATATTAATGAAGGAATTATTACTCACTATATATTATTGTTCAGAAGTTTTTTGCGAGAAATAAAATTAGATTTGTTTTAAATAATTTTTTAAAATTAATTATGGTAAATATAAATACATTAAATTTTTATAGAGTAGTAAAGTTACTTATAATAATTAAACTTTTTAAGCAACTTATTATAATATTACTTATAAAAGATTTGTTTTTTTTAAAAATGTTATTAATTTTTTTTTTGGAACATATCAGTATTCTTAAGTGCTTGTGGAATAGAGTCGGTCTTCATCTTCAGTTGGTGGGTGGGTGAATGCGTGCGTGGTTCGGCTGGAGAGGAAAGCAAGAGATCAATTGAGTCTCTTCCTTAGCCAAAATTGGATGTTTCAACTAGATCGTAGATTGGCTAGCCTCAACCTGCCCTCAACCTGCTCCATCCAATATACCTCCTCCTCCGCCATGTACGAGAAGCCCCAACCTTAGAAATCACCCTAATCTCCCTTTTCTCTAAGCCAATCGAGCCTGCAGAATACCAACGACTTACGTTACCTTCGCGTCTGGTTACAATTGGTAATTCACCTCAATCACATTTTTTTAAGATTTATGTATTAATGTTCTTCGTTCTTTCAATCTTAACTTCCCCCAATTGATCGTATTCTAGAATTCGATTTGTAAAAAAATTAAAACTTTTGCTTTCACGAGTAAATATTACACCTGGTTTTGGATCTTAAGGTGTGATTAGTTGCATTTCTTATCTTAAAGGATTTGTAGCTAAATTTTCAGGAACTGTAAGCCTAGAAAGAATTAGGAATCTTCCCAATTTGCATAAGAGAACTAGTTGGCAGGACTAACTGAGTCGAACCTTTAAATTTTGGGTTAAACAAGTTCGTAATTTCACTTCAATCAGTTAGTTGCTTGCTGATATTGGGTGTGTAATATGAGACTGAAAAGTTTTTGTTTTGCTTGATAGTTTTTGTTACTGATTTAGAAAATCATTGTATAGTGGCTGAAGCTACATTTGGTGGGTTTATATATTTGTTGTTGCTTGTGTAGATGGATTTTGTGGATGATTTGGGAGCAGTTCTGGGAACCATGAAGGTGAATCACATAGGGATGAGGAGGTCACTATTTTATCAGGCCTGTGCTCTTTACTATGAGAAGATGAAGAAGTTTGAGGAGGCTGAGAAGATGTACCATTTGGGTATGAAGAAGTAAGCAATCTTATTCTGCTTTCATGTTTTGTGGTTGCTTTTATTTTGATTGGAAAATGGATCCGTATTTTACTTTTTGATTGCAAACATTTTGGTTACTTGTTTTGACTCCTACAATGGGATATATAGAAGAACAGTAGCAATCATTATAGAACTTTATGCACATCAGTGGTATTGTGGTCTTATCACTTATGTTATCTTAGTTGTTCTGATTTGGAGAGGGGTCCATAAGTTCTCTTAAGCTCTTTGTACTGCTTACTGGTTATTGAAATCCCGTTACAAGAATATATAAGGACTTGATATGTATATGTGCTAAACTTGCTTCAAGTATAGAAAAGGAAGGGGGCAAAAGGGAAGACTTTTCTACATGCCATGACACTAATTTCACCCACTTCTTAGCATGCAAAAGTGATACTCTTGTTTTTATTTCTGATGTGAGTGCAATTAATTTGTTAATAGATATGTTTCCTGAAGCTTGTTTTACTGCTAAACTTATTTTTCTCCCCTTTTAATATGGGTTATAATTAAGATGTTTCTGATTTTCTTCATTTATTTATATCATTGATGTGATTAGCAGAGCTCTTTTTGCATTTTTAGTTTCAGCTTTATTATGTGCTTGATGATGATCATGTTCTAGAGGTGCATTTGTTTATTGCTAGCTAGAGTGACAACCCATGCACTACAAGCAGTAACTTTATCTACCAAAGAGTAATGCTAACCTGTGCCAAGCAATTTTAGCCGAATTGCAGTTCTGATGCTTCTTTTATATAATTGTTTCTCTCTGTGGCGGTTGAGTATAAATCGAAAAAGTTGTTATAGGAATAATAATTCGACCAATATGTTGTTAGGTCTCATGGAGCCTAGAGTTGATAATCAATATGTAACTGAATTTTTTTTAGTTAGTTAGCTCCATTTGGGTTGTTTCTAACAGATCAAGCTATAGCTTCTTCAAATATTGGGACTCCACTATGTTTGCCCAATTCATGTACATATTTGAAGAACTCTTCACAATTCAGTGATTCACGTACGTTTATCTCCTTATGTTCATATTAAGATCATGTATGCCTCCAATTACTGTAGGAAATAATTAATAATCTTGCTTTCTGTTGGTGCATAGTAGATCCATAACATTTAAATGCATGAATTTGATGTTTTTCAAAATTTGAAAATTTTTAAAATGATGTCTGACAACCGAATGTCAGACCTCATAGATCTTTCTCTGTTTATGTTTTTGGTTGTTTAAATGTTTGTACTTGTAGTATGTTGTAAGGGCTTTGATCTGGAACTTGAATCAAACCCAAATTATGTACAGATTGAAAGATATTAATGGTCAAAGTCAATTGACCGACCATGACCAAACAGATGTGGGTAACCCAGATTGTTACCCAGAAAACTCTAACAAGATCTTCATGGACTCGGATCTGACAGTTGTTTACTGATTTGTTATGTTTGTTGTAATATGTTATGTGGACTACATTCTTATGCTTTTAGAACACCTAAACGACAAACAGGTTGGATTCAGTGACCAGTCAAAGTAGCTTGGTCGAGCACAGTTTATGTTTTCTGGGTAACCCATAAAACGTATGAACACTATCTCTGACAGGGTTTGACCGGAACAGATCTTATAATTGTGTTGTTGATTTATGAATTTTATGTATTTGATCTATTCATTTACATGTTGGCTACACACTGGAACCATTAGATCACTAAAATGTTACAAGGATGTCAAGTTGTGAAAGCCCAAAACTAGCCAGTCGAAGTGTTCTTCATTTATGGGTAACCCAGAAAATGAAGAATTATGACAACCTGAATTTTCTTAATTTATTAAAATAAGAATTTAATAATAAAAATTCTTATTATGATGTGCATATATTTTGAATTATGTGATTTGGTGTGAATAGAATTATATATTCATATGTTGGAGAAAATGAGATTTAATAGTTAATTAAACCATTAAAGAAATTAAATAATATTAGTTAATTTAATTAAGTTGAAATTATATTATAAGATAATATAATTTTAATTGTTACGCCTTGTGGGCAATAAAAATTATTATGAGTTAAGTTTCATAAATAGTGTGAATAATTCACTTAATTAAAATAGTGAATTAATACAAGTATAATGGATTTAATAAAGTGAGAAGGTAATATATTGCATGAAAATGTAAATATTAGTATAATACGAGTAAAATATTTATTAAGTACATTAAATATTTTAGTTGGAAAGTTTATGGAATAAAATCAATATTTATGGTATTAAATAAATATTTGATAAAAATTGTTATGGGATAGTTTATTTAAGTGTGATAAAATAGATGAGATTTATACGTATTTTATTATGAGAGTATAATTGTGATATTCTAATTTAATTAAATAATTAATTAAGAGGAGTGAGAAATTGTTAAATAATGTTATGATTATAATGGCTGAATAGAAATTATAATTTTACTGATAAGGTTAATTTTATTTCTTAAGGAATTAAAGGTACATAATCTAGTTTATGTGTTCTTGAGTTTCTTTTAAAATTAGAGTTTTGGTTAATGAATTTGTGGGTTACGATGTTATATATGTTATTAGATATTTATAATTTGATAATGGTTATCTAGAAACAAATTTTCAGAAATCAAATTTATGTATTTATACTAAAGAAGTGGAATTTAGGTTTTGATTGTAATGTGTGTTTTGGTGTACTTTGGGACTAAAGTTGATGATAAATTCGTGATGGAAACTTTAAATTGATGGAAGATTACTGTTCTCCTCTATAAAACAAAAATAATGCAACTTGAACGGATCGAATTGGTTAAGAAACGAATTCGTGATGAATGAATACACCTAACATGTTAAAAATAGGAAAAATTAGTATAAACAAATTAGAATTAGTATAAATCAAGTCTCACATAAACTAAATTGAGAACTTTACCCTTTGCTAAACCTATAAATAGAAGGGCTTGATCCTTTGTTTCCTTCACCAACAATAAGGCCTCCAATTTTGAGAAAGGCTTTGTTGTGAGAGGACTTTTTATAAAGACCCCCTTAGTTAAATTTTGGCATGGAAGTACGTATTCAGTTTGTAGAACTCGTATTTTCGGTTATGTTTCTTATTTAGATTTTGGTAATGTTATTATTTTAAATATTGTATTTAGTTTGTTAGTTAAAGTTTAAATTTTGGAAGTTTAGTTAGTTTTGTTAGTAAACTAGTTAGTTTACTATGTTTATTTTAGCTTGGAATTTATTATGTAAATGAGTTCTAATAATTGTAATTAGAGATATGGAGCCGAAACCTTAGACTTGTCTGATTATGTTAAATAAGACTTATTTGTAAAGAAAGTTGGGTTGGAATGAGTCGAGGCGAGTTTTGGATGTCAAAACGAGAAGTTCAAAAAACTAGTGGACTGCTGATTCAAAAACAAAAATTCGGGGTTAGCTAGATTGTTTAGAAAATTCTGAGCTTTTGGTATATTATAGTACACTGAATAAGCTTTCTCTAGACTCCAGAACGAACTAATTTTGACTTCGGAGAAAAGAGTTATGACCATTCAAAGTAGTCGCGTCAAAACTGTCTAACCAACTCGGGGCAGTCACCTTGAACAAAGTTTATGGAATTCTGTGTTTAAAATTTAGAGAAGGTCAAAGAATAAAAGTTGTATTCCGTGAGGTTAGCTTTGTGTGGACTTTAGAATCGCTCAAAAATGTTTAGAAACGAAAAAGTTATGACTGTTTTAGCAATAGAGGGTAAAGTTGGGAAAGAATGAAAAACAGTTTTGAACGCCCCTTTTTGAACACTGTTTTGGACTGTCTATCTTATCCTAAATGGGTGTTCAATAACTTTTAAAAATAGGTTAATATATTGTTTATAACATATCCAAAGTTGGATATCATCGGACTTATGAGATATAGAGTAAAGTTTACATTACAACTACTATGCGTTGATATGTGACTAATAGTTGATGTGTATGATTATATAATTGTGTACGACACGTGAAGTGCAGATAACTGTAAGTTGTTAAACTGTTATTGGTAAACAACGATCAAAGCAAGTCTTTCAGTTCCTATTTGCTATGTGAATTTGATGGTGAACTATTTGAAAACTTTATTACAAATAGCATGATGTGTTATATTAATGTTGAAAGTATGAAATGTTAAAGTCAGTTTATGACCACGTTAATTGAGTAATGAATGTTGATTGAGTAAGGAACTCAATTTTTATACTTGTTATATGAACTACAACATGTATGTTATGTTAGTCCAATGTTTATGAGATGTATATCGAGCATGTTATTATGTGATATGTGATGAATGAAAACTGTTAGATTTTGCTGGGCTGTCGAGCTCAACCTTGCAAATAACTACTTTTGCAGGTTAAAGATTTAAGGTAAAGTTATGTAATACTTGAAAGCTGTGAATCAGATGTGATACTTTAAGATTTATATACTTTGGCTGAATTATTAATATTTGAACCATGTTTAAGGTTCCGAATAATGTATTAATGTTGAATTGTAATATCGTTTTGCGATGTAAACTCTTGTAGTATTAAAATGATTCTGAGATAGTTAGATGTAAAGGTTGAAAGTTTTGGGAACGAGAATAGTTTGTAATAGAAAATTTTAATTATTTCGCAAATTTCAGTGGTTGTATTATCGTTTAATGATGTAAAATTAGAGGTTGAATGTATTGTTAACGACCGAAGTCGATAGTTGAATTGTATAAATTTTGGGGTCGTTACAGTTGGTATCAAAGCTGATAGGTTAGAAACCTTAGGTAAGAGTAACCTTAGAGAAGAGAGGTGAAGATAATGAACGAATAAGCTCAAATAGAGTTTGAATAATAAGAAGTAATTTAAGAAATTAAAAAAAAAGAGATTAAAACATGCGTAAGAGGATTCAAAGAAGAATCTCACAGAGTTATAAGGAATATGAATGTGGGGTTACCCAACTCCAATAATAAGAATGTAAGGTGATAATAAATAGGCAATGTCTATAAAAAAAGAATGATAAAAAAGTTAAGAATAGAAAGTTATATCTAAGTATGGTACAATCGTACTCTTTAATAGTTGATGTATGATATCTGGGCTAAACGATTCCTTCATAGAGCGGAGGTATATACGAACTAATAACTCGGAACCTAGTTTATTGGTTATTTATGGGAAACCACTCAGCGAATCATATTGAAACTATTAGAGACTCGATGTGTACCAAGTATAGAAAATGGATACATATGATGAAAATGTGGAACTTGAATGAAATGTTGAGCAATGTAAATGAAGTTAAAAATTCTTAAAGGAAGAATTATTATATAAACAAGAAAATTCAAAGAAGAATCTTGAAGAGACATAAAGATAAGAAATGAGAGTTTTCTAACTCTAATAGCCAAGATAACGAATAATGATGAATAGACAAAGTCTGTAAAATTAAAAGCATAAATGAAATCGTAAATGATGTAAAAGGAAAGAAAAAGGATCGTAAAATAAAACGATCACTAGTTAAGAAAAGAATTTTAAGGGAGATGATTATAGAATAAGATCACGACGTGATATGTTTAAGTTATAAAAGGAAGATGTTCTGTAATGTTTAAATAATTATAGCTTGATGCTATGAAGATGATGTACTATGAAATAGTACAAGATAAACTCATGAAGAGTTATAGATAATGTGATATGAAGAATTCGTATCGAGCAAAGAACAAGTTATAAGCAAGATAGAGTTAGGTGAGATTTCAATTGAGGACTCATGTGGTGGCTGAGTTGTACAAACCTTTGTATGGGCGAGGGTTTTGTGCTTGCACTCAGTTTATCACATTGATAATCATTGGAATGTTGGTGTCGCGCTATCAATGTATTTGTGGCGAAAAGGTGATTCTTTTCTCATGTGTATATTTGATAGTTAGAAACTATTAAGATTAGTTAGATATTATTAAGGTTATGTGCGAGTTCTTAAAACCAATACATATGGTAAGTTCGTGACTCATAATAATATGATATGTTTTGAACCCCAAAGCGATTGGAAGCCTATGGTCAAACTAAGATAAGTTCTTAAACTCATATTACTGTGGCAAGTTCCTGAACTTCCAATGTGTAGTAAGTTTGATGAATTATATTGGGGGTATAGGAAGATTGTAAGGTGAAATACAAGAATATTTAGTATAAGAGTATTGGTGGTGCTAGAAATAAAAGCAATTGGTTAAGTAATGAAGTAATAGAGTAAAGATTGAAGTTGATGGATACTTGGATATTCTAAATCTACCAGCTATGCTAGACTTTCGAAATTTATTGACTTCGTGTTGATGTTTATACTTCTATTTTCTTGAAAAACATTGGATCAAATGATGAAACCAATGAGTTTTAAAAATAATACCGTTATTCGTATGTCTATGCTAATTGCTTCAGCTAGACAAAAATGATTTGAAATATATCAAAATATATTTTTTATATCATCAATGCATTATAGAACCTGGTGTAGAGATGATAAAAATGATGGAGTCATCAATGCAGTATTAATTAGTGTTGGATGTGATCTAAGGATCGTCAGCCCACTATGACATGATGTAGTATGATAAAATCACCAAATGACGGAATCCTCAAACGGACTGTAAATACAGTGCGGTATCATGACGTCATAAAAAGATTTTTGAGATTTCTTTAATATATATATATATATATATATATATTTCGATTGATGTCTAAATTATTGTAGAAGTCTATGCTATTTGATTCAGCTATACGAATATTGAAAAATGTTCATGAAATTCAAGCGTTTATTGAGAAGTTATGCCAAACCAAATTATTTTGGTACGGATTCAGATGTTGAAAAGCTGAGATGAACAACCCTATTATAGGGGAGTTATTTTACGCAATGCATTTAGATGTTTGTGCACGATACATTGTACGAAGGGTTGATCCCCCTAAGTACGAGGAGTCCCTATAGTCTTATGACTGTTAAAATTTAAGTTGAAAGAATACTTATAACTATGGACATATACACATAGTGTTTAGATGTTTGTGCATAATACATCATATGAAGGGCTTAACACCCTAAGTACGGGAGTCCCTATAGTCTAATGACTATTAAGGTTTAAGTTGAAAGAGTACTTATAACCGTGGACGTAGTTTAAGGTCTTATGACCCCTCAGCATGATTTGGAATCTTTTAAATTCCCGAGTTATTCATACTGCTTTTCAATTATTGAGCAATTTTGGAAGATTCTTGCTATTCTAAAAAGGCGAATGTGGTAAGGATGATATTCCTTAGAAAGAAGTAAGTCGTAGAATGCGACACTGAATGATGAATATATTGAATAAGTGAGAAAAGAAATTTTGAAGTGAGAAGGAGATGAGTTGTCAAAGAATAATGTAAAACTTTTAATAGAAAAGTTAATAATTGTAGAAAGATCTTTGTGGAAAGAAAGTGGTTATAGAACCCAATGAATGAATTATTAACGTAAAATCTATTTTGATAGATTGAATGAATAAAGATTCATAGATAAAATTTCGAGGACGAAATTCTTAGAAGAAAATGGTGAATGTAATATCCCGAGTAAATTTTGAAAAGAGATTTAGTGAAAATCGAGTAATGGAGGTTTCTTTGATTCCGAAGACGGAATCCTTATAAGAAGGGAAGGATGTGACAACCCGAATTTTCATAAGTTATTAAAATAAGAATTTAATAATTAAAATTCTTATTATGAGGTGTATATATTTTGAATGATGTGATTTGGTGTGAAGAGAATTATATATTCATATGTTGGAGAAAATGAGATTTAATAGTTAATTAAACTATTAAAGAAATTAAATAATATTAGTTAATTTAATTAAGTTGAAATTATATTATAAGATAATATAATTTTAATTGTTATGCCTTGTGGGCAATGAAAATTATTATGAGTTAAGTTTCATAAATAGTGTGAATAATTCACTTAATTAAAATAGTGAATTAATACAAGTATAATGGATTTAATAAAGTGAGAAAGTAATGTATTGCATGAAAATGTAAATGTTAGTATAATATGAGTAAAATATTTATTAAGTACATTAAATATTTTAGTTGGGAACTTTATGGAAAAAAATGAATATTTATGGTATTAAATAAATATTTGATGAAAATTGTTATGGGATAGTTTATTTAAGTGTGATAAAATAGATGAGATTTATACGTATTTTATTACGCGAGTATAATTGTGATATTCTAATTTAATTAGATAATTAAATTAGAGGAGTGATAATTTGTTAAATAATGTTATGATTATAATGGTTGAATAGAAATTATAATTTTACTGAAAAGGTTAATTTTATTTCTTAAGGAATTAAAAATACATAATCTAGTTTATATTTCTAGTTTATGTGTTCTTGAGTTTCATTTAAAATTGGAGTTTTGGTTAATGAATTTGTGGGTTACGATGCTATATATGTTATTAGATATTTATAATTTGATAATGGTCATCTAGAAACAAAATTTCAGAAATCAAATTCATGTATTTATACTAAAGAAGTGGAATTTGGGTTTTGATTGTAATGTGTGTTTTGATGTACTTTGGGACTAAAGTTGATGATGAATTCTTGATGGAAACTTTAAATTGATGGATGATTGTTGTTCTTCTCTATAAAACGAAAACAACGCAACTTCAACGGATCGAATTGGTTAAGAAATGAATTCGTGATGAATGAATACACTTAGTATGTTGAAAATAGGAAAAATTAGTATAAACAAATTAGAATTAGTATAAACTAAGTCCCACATCAACTAACTTGAGAACTTTACCCTTTGCTAAACCTATAAATAGAAGGGCTTGATCCTTTGTTTCATTCACCAACAATAAGGCCTCCAATTTTGAGAAAGGCTTTATTGTGAGAGGACTTTTTATAAAGACTCCCTTAGTTAAATTTTGGCATGGAAATGCGTATTCAGTTTGTGGAACTCATATTTTCGGGTATGTTTCTTATTTAATTTCTAGTAATATTATTATTTTAAATATTGTATTTAGTTTGTTAGTTAAAGTTTAAATTTTGGATGTTTAGTTAGTTTTGTTAGTAAACTAGTTAGTTTACTATATTTATTTTGGCTTGGAATTTATTATGTAAATGAGTTCTAATAATTGTAATTAGAGATATGGAGTCGAGACCTTAGACGAGTCTGATTATGTTAAATAAGACTATTTGTACAGAAAGTTGGGTTGGAACGAGTCGAGGCGAGTTTTGGATGTCAACATGAGAAGTCCGAAAAACTAGTGGATTGTTAATCCAAAAATAAAAATTCGGGGTTAGCTAGATTGTTTAGAAAATTATGAGCTTTTGGTATGTTATAGTACACTGAATAAGCTTTCCATAAACTCCAGAACGGACTAATTCCGACTTTGGAGCAAAGAGTTATGATCATTCAAAGTAGTCGCGTTAAAACTGTCTAACCAACTCGGGGCAGTCACCTTGAACTAAGTTTATGGAATCTTGTGTTTTGAATTTGGAAAAGGTCGAAGAATAAAAGTTGTTGTCCCGATAGTTAGCTTCGCGTGGGCTCAAGAGTCACTCAAAAATGTTTTGAAACGGAAAAGTTATGATTGTTTTAGCGAGAAAGGGTAAAGCTGGGAAAGAATGAAAAACTGTTTTGAACGCCCCTTTTTGAACTGTCTATCTTATCCGAAATGGGTGTCCAATAACTTTTAAAAATAGGTTAATATATTGTTTATAGCTTATCCAAAGTTGGATGTCATCGGACTTATGAGATATAGAGTAAAGTTTACATTACAACTACTATGCGTTGATATGTGACTAATAGTTGATGTGTATGATTATATAATTGTGTAGGGCACGTGAAGTGCAGATAACTTTAAGCTGTTAAACTATTTTTGGTAAACATCGATCAAGGCAAGTATTTCAGTTCCTATTTGCTATGTGAATTTGATGATGAACTGTTTGAAATCTTTATTACAAATAGTATGGTGGGTTATATTAATGTTAGAAGTATGAAATGTTAAAGTCAATTTATGACTACGTTGATTGAATAATGAATGTTGATTGAGTAAGGAACTCAATATTTATACTTGTTATATGAACTACAGCATGTATGTTATGTTAGTCCAATATTTATGAGATATATATCGAGTATGTTATTATGTGCTATGTGATGCATGAAAACTGTTAGATTTTGCTGGGTTGCCGAGCTCAACCTTGCAAATAACTACTTTTGCATGTTAAAGATTTAAGGTAAAGTTATGTGCTACTTGAAAGATATGAATCAGATGTGATACTTGAAGATTTATATACTTTGGCTGAGTTATTAATATTTGGACCATGTTTAAGGTTCCGAATAATGTATTAATGTTGAATTGTAATATCGTTTTGCGATGTAAACTCTTGTAGTATTAAAATGATTCTGAAACAGTTAGATGTAAATGTTGAAAGTTTTGAAAACGAGAATAGTTTGTAATAGAAAATTTTAATTATTCTGCAAATTTCAGTGGTTGTATTATCGTTTAATGATGTAAAATTAGAGGTTGAATGTATTGTTAACGACCGAAGTCGATAGTTGAACTGTATGAATTTTGGGGTCGTTACAAGAATACCCAGAAATAAAGAACAACTCTGACAGCTTGTTCAAGTCCCTAGATCTCACTTGTGTTATGTTGTTTGACCTTGTTTGTTGTTGCATCATGTGGTATTACACTAGTACTACACAATCCATATCATAGCTTGCCCAGAAATAATTTATACAATGAATTATTCATGGTCAAAGTTGGCGACACTTTCTGTCGCAAAACTAAAGGCTTTAGCGACAGACCTTTTAATTTTAATTAATTTATTTTCTAAAAATCATTTAAAAATAGAAATTAAATTCTGAAAATTACAAAATTAATTTCAAAAATTATTTTAAGTTATAAAAATTAACTTTTAATAATTTGACATATTGTTCATAAATATTAGTATTTATTTGAATATTATTGATATTTAATTTATTTAATAAATATATTAAATTAATTAATTAAAAATGATTTTATGATATTAAAAATTATTTTAAATGATAATAAAGTATTTAAAAATATTTTAAGTTATAAAACATAATTTTTAATATTTTAAGGCAAATTTTATTAATTATTAAATATTAATGCTATTAGATTTATTTAATAATTATATTAAATAAATTGATTAAAAATAATTTAATATTATTAAAATTATTTTAAATAAAAATAAAGTGTTTAAAAAATATTTTAAGTTATAACACACAACTTTTAATATTTTAAGATAAATTTCATTAATTATTTAATATTAATGATATTAGATTTATTTAGTAATTATATTAAATAAATTAGTTAAAAATGATTTTAATATTATAAAAATTATTTTAAAAGAAAGTAAAGTGTTTAAAAATATTTTAAGTTATAAACTATAACTTTTAATATTTAAAGGTAAATTTCATTAATAATTTAATATTATTGATATTATGATTTATTTAATAAATAGTTTTAAAATAATTTTATTGATTTATAAATCATTTAAAAAGGATATAAATGATTTCAAAATATTTTAAGTAATAATAAATGACTTTTAATATTTTGGTGAATAATACATTGATATTTAAATATTAATAGTAATTACTTAAAAATGATTTTAAATATTTTAAAAATTATTTAAGGGTAATATTAATGTTTTAAAAATATTTTGAGTTATTATAAATAACTTTAATATTTTGGCAATGGTTTCATTTATAATTTAATATTAATGATAATAAAATTATTCAATATTTAAATCATTTAAAAATGATTCCAGTGTTTGAAAAATTATGATAAATTATTTGAAAATTATTATAAGTCTATGAAAAATAGTATGACTGATATTTGAATTATCCAGAATAATATTAAGGTATAGAATAGAGTTTTATATTTGATAATTACCCGATAAAGCCATCGTTACACCGAAATATTTCAGAAATTGATCTGAACTTAAATAGTTTGACTAGATAAGTGTCTGTTTATGTCCTATTGACTGCTAAACATATGTGACAATGTGATTAGGTTATGTGTTGACTGTAAATAACAGTACTATGTGTTATGATATGTTATTCTAATCAACAGAATGATTTTATTAATGATAAGTCGTTATATAAAAGATAATACTAAGTTGTATAAGCAGCAGATCAGGCAAGTATCCTACCTTTGCATTTACTTTATGTAATGGACATGTGTAAGCCAGTTTCAAAATTTTATTATCGTTGTGCCATATTATTAACTCTACTCTTATTGATCATGTATTTAATATGTTGTAATCATACAAGTTCTTGAATTCTATCCGATCATTGTTTATCAATATAGTATTATTGTATAATCCAGATACATATTCTGTTCGTTAATTTCTAAGAATGGTTATATAAGTGTCCTCACTTGGATAATGGTTGTATTTAATCACATGTTGATACATACTTATTAAATTTCGGTATGTACACGTTATTTAAAACTCGTCTAAGCTATTTGACTCAGCTAGACATAGATTCAAAATATATTGTTGAACATGATAAAACATTGCTGTCATCTGATTGAATTGCTTTGGTTCAGATTCTAGATTGAATATGAACATCCTGATCATGGGAAACTTTTGTGCGCCTAAGGTGGATATGCTGGACGAAAATATCATTCGAACATGTAGTATTGATCAATACAGGGCATACTGGGATGATCACCCTCGTGCTCGTAAGTTATGACGGTTTGCGAATGAAGTTCTGTTAAATCGTTTTGAAAATTAAAAATAAAGTTCATAGTCTGTCGACTGCTCTCCATTTATAGTCAGTACATAGTTTCAAAATTTTGAAATAGAATTGCTATGCTATTTAGAATTGTTCCAGCTTACTTCAAAACTGTTGATTCATTGTAGAAGTGTCATTCAAAAAAAATAGTTACTCCTTTTAGTTAACGTTTATTATCTGCTATTACTTGCTGGACACCCAAATGCTCATTATTGCTTTAAATGTAAATATTTTCAGCTAAACATGATCAACTTGAAGGTTCAGACAAGAACAAAGGAAAGGGAAAGTTAGCAGAAAAAACTTTATGGTATCATATGTAATAGTTAGACTTAATTAAGATGATAATATTTGTTATCTATCATGTAATGTAATGTACTAAAGGTTGTGAACCTGGGATTAGACAACTCTGATTTATGTAAATTAAGTTCGATATTTATATTATTATTATTATTTCACTTAAAGAAATGGTATCGTAAAGCACTGAGTTCGGGTTTCAAGTACCTAAATTTGGGGGCGTCTCAGTATGGTATTAGAGCTTTAGGTTAGAAACCTTAGGTGAGATAGACCTTAGGCTATAACCTTAAGACAGATGGAAATGTTGAAAATAGAAATAACTCAAATAGAGTTTAAAATGAGATGATTTAAATAAAGTCATTGTAAAACAAAATAAAAGTCACATGTATAAAACTAATATTTGTTGTGTGTATATATTATATGCTAATGAAGATAATTATATGTAGATGTTAGGTGCAAAAGGATTAGGATACTCTCAGATTGTAAAGAAGGAGCAAATCTCCATAACCGAGTCAATATCAAAGCCAATAGCTGAAATAGAGGCTCCCATTGAAAGCAACCCTGATGAGGTGGTTATTGTGGAAATTGTAGTACCGGATCCAGAAATAGTACTATAACAGATAGGTAGAGTATAGTTAGAGAATATAAGGTTAAGTTCGAGTTCTTAAAACTCATACTTATGGTAAGTTCATGACTTATAATTATATGAAATTTTTGAACCCCTCAGCGAATGAACATCAATGGTCTGATTAGAATAAATTCTTAAACTCATATAATTATGGTAAGTTTCTGAACTCATAATGTGTGATAAGTTTAACGAACTTGATATAGTTATGTGTGAATGGATTATTGAGGATAATATGAATATATAGATTAATAAGAAATTGATCCTTAGTGAAGGCGTACGAAATAAGTAGTATTAGTATTAATTGAATATGTATGATTCTATGTTGTATATATGATAAGTATGTGGGTGTAATGTCATATTCTCAACTTTTGTATAAGTTAAAGCAGCGATTCCCGACTTTTGTGTCATAAAGGGATAGCGGATGTTTAAAGCCGTATGTGCTATGGTATGTAAAGTGAATATGAATCTATGTTGGATTAATGAAATAAGTTTTGTATAAAGATAGTAATTATTTATCTGATCACTGGTAAATACAGTAAACCAAGTTTTCAAAATCTAATATTTTGAGTACATGATTATTTGAGTTGAAATTAAGCAAGGTTTAGAATGTAAGTTAATAAAGCATAATTTATGGTTTTATTTAACCATATAATGCCGATAAGACGTCAAACTCGAAACCAAAGGGCAGAAGAATCTGTCAACAATGCTGGAGGACAACCAAACCCGATACAAAACTTTGCAAACATGGTAGCTCAAGCCATGCAGAATGGAATGCCAGCCTCGAGAAATCAGTTGGACAATTATTTAGCGAACTTCAAAGACTTCAAGGCAGTAGGACCGCCAGTATTGACAACTGAACCTATAGAAGCCTAAACTTGGGTTAAGGAAATCGAGAAAGCGTTTGTGATAGCTAAGGTAATGGAGGGGCAAAAGACAGCTTTTGCCACCTATATGATAAAAGGGGAGGCGAATTTTTGGTGGGAGGCAAATCAAGCTAGAGCCGGAGAAGGAAGTAGTGGTGGTAGGGCTGGAAAAAGGAAAGGAGATAATTTCGGGAATACCGAAAATAGGCCAGGAGGTGGAAAGAAATAGGTGGTGCGGTGTAGAAATTGTGGAAAGAATCATTCAGATCAACGGAGCATAAGGTGAAAAACTGTCCGGAAAGGAATGGATATAGGGAGCACGAATACGGGGAAAAGCAGCGGAACATTGGCAATAACAGGACCAACTTCAACAAGCAAACTAACAAAATCAACCACCAGAGTCTTCAGCATGACAGTTCAGGATACCGTAGCAACCGAAGATGGAACTTCAGGTATTATTCGAATAAATTTTATTTTCTTATATATAGTAATTTATTTTATAAAGAAATATTGAAGGAGGAATTTGAGTTCTATTAGAAATCAAATTCCGTATAATCAGATATACAAGCTTTACGTTGGATAGTTAAAGATCAATTCGATAGAATCTAATCAAGATCTACTTGCAATGAATGTGTATGTTGTATTACCCTAGTGTCTATAAGTTTTGAACGGTAATTCCGGGGACGGAATCCTTATAAGGGAGGGTGAATGTAATAACCCAATATTTTCGATATAATTAAATAAGAAATTTTGCATATAATTTTTTTAAATAAAGGTTGGAATATGTGCAAGGTAAAGCGTATGTATATATTTGATAAATAAAAATTTATTTATTACATGAATAATTACAAATAATTTTTTTTTAAATTATTGATCATTATAAATTATATTTTTATAACAAATTAATTTGTAGTAAAAATAATTTATTAATTATTTTCTATGAAAATATGAATATTATATTATTTCAATAATATCAGATATGATTATTAGAATTATTACAAAAACTATTTTATTATATGAATTTATTCATATTAGTTAAATTAATTATTTTAACTTAATTAATAATTGTGTATATGAAAGTTATGTCGAATATTGATTCAAAACCCTAATTCTGGATTTTGAATAAGGAATGAGAATAATAATATAATATTAATTATATTTCAGTGCTATAAGAGCATTAATAACAGTTTTCCTAATCAACTCTTTATCCCCAATTTTGAAGAATACATCAACAAATTATTATCCAATAGTAGTTTCCTTATCCTTATTTGACACTCTATTTTAATCCCTTTATAGGATTTTACTCCCCAATGTGAGGGAATCAAAAGACCGTTCTCTACATTTCACATCCTCATTTAAGTGAACAATTCATTAATCATACACATCTTGACAATTTTTTACTACTAAATTTTCAAATTATAAACTTAATATTCACTTTTTAAAAAAAATTAATTTCAAACGTATTCAAATTTAAAATTGATATAAATTTATTTAATTTATGTCAATATAATTATAAATGTTATAGAAGTATTATTAATTCTAAAATTTATTATTTTCAAAATTTAAATGAATCATATTAAATTTAAATTTTAAAATATCACAAATTAACTTTTTAAAAGTTAATATTGATCTTATATACATTTGCAACTACAACTCATTCAATACTCACTCCATAAATTACTTAATATTTAAAATAAAATAAAAATTATTTTACAGTGGAATATAATTGATAAATTATACTCTCTTTTATAAATTATAAGATTATTATTAATTTGATGTTTTGGCTGTTGAAACTTTTAAATTTTAACTTTAAAATTTTAAATTTTATTATTTAAGTAATCAATATAAGGAACTTGTTGGGAGCATATTAAAAAATTTGAATCCCTATTTAACATAATGACCCAATAGCACTGCAGAGTAGGGATAAAGATAAAGAAATTGTTGTGAATGCTCTAACTATGTATTGTATGTATATATTGATAATGGTTGGTCAATTATGTTGTATCATGAAAAAACCCTAGCTTTAATTTGTTAAACCCTATTTTAAAACTCAAATAGGAGCTTAAGACTGTTTAGTGTTTATGTTTTATGATTAATAATATATTTTATTAATTATAGACTTAATTAGGGAAAACCTAATTAGTGAAAACCCTAATTGTTAATTAGAAACCCTAATTTGCTAACTATAAACCCTAATCGCTAATTTAGTAATCTTAATGCTAATTAGTAAATTGTTAATCTAATTTCCATGTTTTATGTAATTAGAAAAATAAATGTAATTAGGAAACTCTAATTTACATTTTAAGGAAACTAATTTTTCTATTTTAGCCCTAATTAAAAATCCTTAAAAATTAGATTTTTCAAAACCTTAGGGTTAAACCCTAACGGTCAAACCCTAGGGGTTAGCCAAGATTACCATTTAACCATTAAATTTGCTAGCAAAAAGACTAAAATACCCTTCTTTGCGTTATTGTATATAACTTGCAAATCTTGCCATATTTGCAGTAGGTGAGCAACCAAGATTGCACATGTGACTGAATTCAACAAAAATCAGCCATATATCTCAGCCAACTTTATTAAACATCAATATATATATATATATATATATATAGAGAGAGAGAGAGAGAGAGAGAGAGAGAGAGAGATCAAGAGATCAAGAGAAAGAAAGTTCATTATTTAGCCCCATTTGCTCACAAATACATCACCAAGACTCTTTCTCTCTAAACCCATAAAAATAATCAGTGGATCAATCCCTTATTGAGTTCCTAGAACACTAAAAACAAATCAAGAACCCTAGATCAAGAAATTATTCAAAAGAGGTATAACCCTAACCAAGAAATCTGACATTTAATCCTATGTTAGATGTTAAATTTTTGTGTTGAAACATGTTATTTGTAGTATATATAGTTGATCTGGGTTGCTACATAGTAGATCCATAAAATTTAAATGCACGAATTTGATGTTTTTCAAAATTTGGAAAATTTTAAAATGATGTCTGACAACCGAATGTCAGACCTCATAGATCTTTCTCTGTTTATGTTTTTTGGTTGTTTAAATGTTTGTACTTGTAGTATGTTGTTAAGGGCTTTGATATGGAACTTGAATCAAGCCCAGATCATGTATAGATTGAAAGATATTAATGGTCACAGTCGTTTGACCGACCATGACCAAACGGATCTGAGTAACCCAGATTGTTACCCAGAAAGCTTTGACAAGATCTTCATGGACTCGAATTTGACAGTTGTTTATTGATTTGTTATGTTTGTTGTATCTAAGTTGTAGTATGTTATGTGGACTACATTCTTGTACTTTTAGAACACCTAAATGACAAACAGATTGGATTCAGTGACCGGTCAAAGTAGCTTGGTCGAGCACAGTTTATGTTTTCTTGGTAACCCAGAAAACGTATGAACACTGTCTCTGACAGGGTTTAACTGGAATATATCTTATGACTGTGTTGTTGGTTTATGGATTTTATGTATTGGATCTATTCATTTACATCTTTGCTACACACTGGAATAGATCACTAAAATGTTACAAGGATGTCAAGTTGTGGAAGCCCAAAACTAGCCAGTCGAACTGTTCTTCATTTCTGGGTAACCCAGAAAATGAAGAACAGCTCTGACAGCTTGTTCAAGGCCCTAGATCTCACTTATGTTATGTTGTTTGACCTTGTTTGTTGTTGCATCATGTAGTATTACACCAGTACTACACGATCCATATCATAGCTTACCTTGAAACAATTTATACAGTGAATTATTCATGGTAAAAGTTGGTACCCAGAAACTGTCATATGAATGTTTTTGAGACTCAAGAACACAATATGCGACACTTTCTGTCGCTAAAGACTTTAACGACAGACTTTTTAATTTTTATTTATTTATTTTCCAAAAATCATTTAAAAATAAAAAGTAATTTCTTAAAATTACAAAATTAATTTTAAAAATTATTTTAAGTTCTAAAAATTAACTTTTAATAATTTGAAATATTATTCATAAATATTAGTATTTATTTTAATATTATTGATATTTAATTTATTTACTAAATACATTAAATAAATTAATTAAAAATGATTTTCTGATATTAAAAATCATTTTAAATGATAATAAAGTATTTAAAAATATTTTAAGTTATAAAACATAAATTTTAATATTTTAAGGCAAATTTCATTAATTATTAAATATTAATGATATTAGATTTATTTAATAATTATATTAAATAAATTGATTAAAAATGATTTTAATATTATTAAAATTATTTTAAATAAAAATAAAGTGTTTAAAAAATATTTTAAGTTATAACACATAACTTTTAATATTTTAAGATAAATTTTATTAATTATTTAATATTAATGATATTAGATTTATTTAGTGATTATATTAAATAAATTAGTTAAAAATGATTATAAAAATTATTTTAAATGAAAATAAAGTGTTTAAAGATATTTTAAATTATAAACTATAAATTTTAATATTTAAAGGTAAATTTCATTAATAATTTAATATTATTGATATTATAATTTATTTAATAAATAGTTTAAAAATAATTTTACTGATTTATAAATCATTTAAAAAAGATATAAATGATTTCAAAATATTTTAAGTAATAATAAATGGCTTTTAATATTTTGGTGAATAATACATTAATATTTAAATATTAATAGTAATTACTTAAAAATAATTTTAAATGTTTTAAAAATCTTTTAAGGGTAATATTAATGTTTTAAAAATATTTTGAGTTATTATAAATAACTTTAATATTTTGGCAATGGTTTCGTTAATAATTTAATATTAATGATAATAAAATTATTTAATATTTAAATCATTTAAAAATGATTCCAATGTTTGAAAAATTATTATAAATTATAATAATTATTTGAAAATTATTATAAGTCTATGAAAAATAGTATGACTGATATTTGAATTATCCAGAATAATATTAAGATATAGGATAGAGTTTTAGACTCGATAATTACTCGATAAAGCTATCGGTACACCGTAATATTTCAAAAATTGATCTGGACTTAGATAGTTTGACTAGATAAGTGTCTGTTTATGTCCTATTGACAGCTAAACATATGTGACAATGTGATTAGGTTATATGTTGACTGCAAATAACAGTACTATGTGTTATGATATATTATTCTAATCAATAAAATGACCTTATTAATGATAGGTCGCTATATAAAAGATAATACTAAGTTGTATAAGTAGCAGATCAGACAAGCATCCTACCTGTGCATTTACTTTATGTAACGGACATGTGTAAGCCAATTTCAGAACTTTATTATCGTTGTGCCATATTATTAACTCTACTCTTATTGATCATGTATTTAATATGTTGTAATCATACAAGTTCTTGAATTCTATCCGATTATTGTTTATCAATATAGTATTATTGTATAATCCAGATACATATTCTGTTCGTTAATTTCTAAGTATGGTTATACAAGTATTCTCACTTGGATAATGGTTGTATTTAATCACATGTTGATACATACTTATTAAATTCCGATACGTACACGTTATTTAAAACTCGTCTAAGCTATTTGACTTAGCTAAACATAGATTCAAAAAATATTATTGAACATGATAAAACATTACTGTCATCCGACTGAATTGTTTTGGTTCGGATTCTACATTGAATATGAACATCTTGATCACGGGAAACTGTTGTGAACCTAAGGCGGATATGTTGGACGAAAATATCGTTCGAACATGTACTATTTATCAATACAGGGCATACTGGGATGATCAACCTCGTGCTCGTAAGTTATGACGGTTTGCGGATGAAGTTATATTAAACCTTTTCAAAAATTAAAAACAAAGTTCATAGTCCGTCGCCTGCTCTCCATTTATAGTCAGTACGTAGTTTAAAAAATTTGAAATAGTGATTAGTGGAATTTATAACCGCGAATCGGATACTTTATGGCTTAAATAATTGCCTAATCTTTATAGATTTTATATAGTTTTATATTATTTTAGTATTTTTTTGCTCAACCGATGTATTCCAGAGTCAAGCCTTGTGCTCGCGTCGCAGCGCCACCCCCATGTCTTGCTGATGTCATCTTGGGGCTGCAGAGCCCCTGATCCTTCTTGGACTCGTGCTGCAGCGCGACCTCTGGTCTTTTTGTTGATGACATGGCGCTGCAGCGCCAACCACAAGCATACTGCCTGCACCGCAGCGCCACCTCCGGTGCCCAGGCAGAGAAGGCTTGCTCTTGACCTAGGAAAAAGGGAATACTGATATATATATATATATATATATATATATATATAGAATAATTCTCTCTCCTCTTTTGTAATTTCTCTCTATTTCTTAGTTAATGTCTGTAAATATAGATTAGGTAGATTAGGGAGAAGTCTGGGATTTCCTTGGAGCATCAAGAGCAGTAAGCTACATGGATTGGAAAGCTTGAGAGGAGCAAAATACTTGGAGACTGAAGAACCTCGACATAATTTATTCTTATCTATTTATTTCCTCTGATTTTGTAGTCCATTAATGTTGTCTTTATTGCTACTTATATTTTGTTCAATAGTTATGAACTGAGTATTAGCTCTAAGTTTATAATGAAACCCTTTGTTATTTAAATTGACTGTCTTATCTCCTTGGTTGGCACCATATGGTTTGGTTTAATATATTCATGCTTAATGATTCTCGCTTAGACATTAGTGATGATTTTGGTAATCTACATGATATTAAAAGAAGGATTGTAGATTTACACCTAAATATATTGACATGTAATTATGTGTTTCGACTGCATAAGTTGTGTGTAGAATAGACATATATATGTGCGCCACGTGTGACCTAATTGAGAACTTTGGCTTAAATCCCTGTTAGGTTAATTCGCATAGATATGTGTAGGATTATCGCCTAGCTTGGATGTTCTTTTCTGTTCTATTCCCTATCGGGTGGATCTCGAGAGGATATGTTTGTGCATACCTCGACAGAGGTGTATGAGCACCTATGTGTTCTCGGTCAACAAATTGTCGTGACCATCAAGACCGAAGAGAGAAGGGTAGGTAGTTTGATGAAGCATAGCACATTAGGTGTTCGACAGAATGCCTGTGTGGGGTGAAGTTGCGTCCTTAGCTTGTAATTCCTTCGATTGCCATTCGTTATCCATTTACTTGCTTTGTTAATTAGTTATACTTAGATTAACCACACTCCTATTAAATATTGTTCGAATAAGACTTAAGCGATATAAAGTAGATATTTGGTAAATATTAGTGATAGTTTCTCGTGGGTACGACACTCTACTTATCAATATATTACTTGTTAGATTGTGTATACTTGCGTGTGTTTAGTGATCGATTTTTCGACCAATAAGTTTTTGGCGCCGCTGCCGGGGACTTATTATTCTAATATTGTCCAATATTGACTTAAATCAATATATTCTTAGTTTAAACGTATATATACATATCTTTTATTTGTTTGATCTTCCTTTTTGTTTTTAAGTTTACAGGTTATGGACGATCATTGTTATCAATGGCCTTATGAGAGGACGTCACAACCAAGCTCGAAAGAAGGACTTGAGTAATTGCAAGTTCAAATTACAAATGTCTTGAGGTTTTCTGGCAATCTTGAGTGTCAGCCCACTATGACTACCTACTGTCACGAACGAGCTGACATTGAACCGATTCCCTATCATCCAAACTGTCAGGGTTATCCAAACTCTTGGGAGTACAATCAAGAACAATATCAAGACCTGAACTACTCCTATCCGAATTAAGTTGAATATTAGTTTCCACCGCAATATGAGGTGACGTCTCGACCCAATGAGAGCTTTTCCGAGTACTCAACACAAGAAGAAAAGAAAAGGCTTGAAGAGCTCCTCACCAACTTTATTAAGAGAAATGAGGTTCGGATGGCAAGCCAAGAAGCCGCATTGTAAAACCTCAAAAATCAATTAGGATAACTCGTCAATGCCATCACCAATCTACCGCAAGGCAATCTACCGGTCATAATTGATCTCAACGGTGAAAAAGTAGAGAAATGCATGGTGGATACGCAAGGAGAAGGCGATGAGTCTCGCATAGTTGCTGAGGGAGACATCATGGTGTAAACTATCCAACCGGTGGAGTCTAAAGTTGGAGAAAAGAGGATCAACAGTGGTTGTATAGTCAAGATTGATCAACAACCAGAAACCATGCTCACGACTGTGGAAACATTAGAGGGCCCGCCAGCGCACGAAGAATATTTTCAAATTGATGAACAATGTGAATTAGTGGTTAATTCAAGCGGTGAAAGATTCTTCGTGCCGTTGGGTGAAGAAAACGGGGATGATCAATCATCTATGTTTGCCAAAAATTTAAAGGAATTAACGAATAGGCGGCATGAAATGGTCATTTTCGTTTATGAGTCGGATTGAACGACATTGGAATAGTCAAGCCGACGACTTTAAAACAAAAGGTTGGTGGGGAGGCAACTCTATATCAGTATCATTTTTTCTCTATTTTTCCTTACTTATGTCTAGTTTATATTTAGTCTTTTCGGTTTAGTGTGTTAACATTGCTGCCATTTTAATTATAATCTCAGATGCATGTTTTTGTGGCTATAGAATGCAAACATCATATTTTCCTTTTGTGTCGCTATTTTA
Source organism: Panax notoginseng (assembly GCA_016801055.1). Taxonomy (NCBI): domain Eukaryota; kingdom Viridiplantae; phylum Streptophyta; class Magnoliopsida; order Apiales; family Araliaceae; genus Panax; species Panax notoginseng. Next base: position 242,525,144 of record CM029012.1, read on the forward strand.
TATATAGTAGTATAGTTAAGCTAGTTATTATGTTGGTTTATTATACATACATGTATTTAGTTTAGATGATGGCTAATACATGGGCAGTTTATGTAGGGAAAAACTTAAATTCAAGAATCGCGCTGCAACGCCATCAAAGACACTAGGTCTCGCGCCGCAGCGCCGGGCTCAAGTCTTCCATTTGTATCATCGCGTTGCAGCGCCACACTAGACAGTGAACCTCGCGCCGCAGCGCCAGGAACGAGCCTTACTCATTACAAACTCGCGCTGCAGCTCCATCAAGAAAGTCTAGCTCTTGTGCCGCAGCGCCACAGGCGAGCTCAACATACTGCTAATTCGTGCCGCAGCGCCGAGCAAGGAAGGGCAGGCTGCACCGCAGCGCCAGTAGCGAGATTTCGTTTTAAAAATAGATTTTGGCTAGGAGTTAGGCCATTACTCCTCCCAATTCTCTCAACAGTTTCAGTAGCCCAACTCGCCCTCTTGACAGACCTAGACAGTGAGCCAAACCAACAATCACCCCTCCCATAAAATCCTAGCCATGATCAATTGGTCATCTCAAATCACCATAATAAACCGAGAGCCTCCATCAATTGCTTGTCAGAGTTCAAGCCCACACAATTTCTCACCTAGGGTTTTCCCACTCAAGGTAATTTTAGATTTCGTTTAATTAGAAAAGTACTTTGCTCGAATTGTTGGGATTGCACACTTCTTGTTCGTTTGGGTGATTTCCACTAACAAAAATCTGGTTAGAGCATTCACAAACAAAGGGCTGTCCAGTTGGGTCTTAATAGCACACGCTGGGTGTTTGATAAATTGCTTGAGAGAACATTTTGACTGTTAGGCTATTTTGGCATTGATTATTGTTGGAGTTATTCTAGCTTAAGTTTGGGGGAGTTTTGAATTGGGTCTTCTGTTCGTGTTCAAGCCATTAACTATGAAATTTGACATGGCTTCAAAAAGGCAACGCCTGAGCATCAGCGGTTTATCGTCCGTAGCACCAACGGCATGGGATAACACTAAATTTATCAACGAAGAGGCCTGGAAATGATATAAAAGCTCTTTTGCCGCGCGAAATTTGATTCCTAAACGGGGTTTGAGGCCTGACAAGACAAAGGATGGAGAGTTGGTGGCTATGATTGCGGGACGTCAGTGGTTACATTTCACTAAGCCACATGAGTCAGCCATTGTTTCTGTGGTCCGTGAGTTTTATGCAAATGCCAGTCTCGAAGGTCCTATTGTTGTTCAAGTTAGGGGACGATCAGTGGCGTTCGAAAGCCAAGCCATCAATGCACTATTCACGGTGCCTGGTTTTGAGGGCAGGGACTATATAGAGCCAGGACTGCGCAACTATGACCTTGAGGATATTATTAGGAGGCTCTGCAAACTTGGTACTACATGGAAGACAAATGACTTCACGGGTGAGAGGACCAGTTTCCCGCATGCTGCGCTTAATCGCTTTAGGAAGGCTTGGTTCAACTTTATTTGTGCCAACATGATCCCGACTCGTCACTTGAGTGACGTGACTAAGGATAGAGCGATCCTCTTATTCGCCATTATCACTGGCCTGATCGTGGACATCGAAGTTCTCATACATGAGTTGATCCTGAAGGTGATCAAGAGCACCACTGCTTTGGGACTCCCACATCCATCCTTGATCACCCGGCTGTGCAAGAGGGCAGGTATCCATTGGAGGCCAAAAGAGAGAGCCTTATAGCCCATGTCAGTCATTGACCATCAGACCATCTCACGTTTTAATGTGTGGGACGAGGAAGCTTCTCATGTCAGAGGTGAAGGGTATGGGCCACTTACTGAGCCACCTCCTATAGCAAAGCCCGAGCCCTCGCAGCCACCAGATGCAGGCCTAGCTTCATAGGGACTTCTGACATAGATCATGGCATCCCTCACTCTACTACATCAGAACTAGGACGCCAATGCTCAGAGGCAGTAGAGGCACATTGCAGCAGTGGCCCATATACATGACATAACCATACAGTATCAGGCTGAGCTGGTCAACACTAAGCAGAGTATATACACTATGTATAGTGACGCGAATGCTGAGTTCATGCCATTCCAGTTCCCAGAGCCTCCTGTCTTCCCACCATACCTTCCACCATCACCACCTGCCGAAGCTGATGAGGACGATGATGCTGCTGAGTGACCGAACTTTAGGGTAGCCCTCTTATATAGATTGATATATGTTTAGCAATGAGGGCACTACTCATCTTAAGTTTGGGGGTGTTATAGCTTATTATCTATTTTATTTTTGTCTATTGCCATGTTAGGTTACCATATTTCGTACTTTGATTATATTTTTATCAGTATTATGATGCAGTCATTTTGAACTGCGATATTACATTTTGGGATTATTATTTGGATGCCATGGATAGTTTTTGGTTATTATTTATGAATGCTTGAATTATTATCAGCATGTATGTTTGGTTTTTAGCCATCTTTTTGGGGCTTTCATAGATTTATATACTTGTGCCATGTTAATGGCCTTTTTACCCTATTTTGAGCCGTTATCATGCAAGGGTTTTATATACATTATTAATTTTTAATTATGGCTAATGACAAGCGCCAAATAATTATGTTTATCTCTTAGAGTCATGTCAAGCATGTCTGAGCTAGGGGTTTGTCCAATCAATAAGTTGAGATTGTTATTGATCTGTCCTTCTTAGCAAGCACTAACCAACTGTGTTAACTAGTTATTTTTTGAATTTAGTTTGGTTGTTTATTGCTTTGAGAGCATGTACACTCTTATAAACTTTCATTTTTATAAGGTAATAAAAGACTTAGACGTTTATACAGTTTTGGATCTTGGATTCTGGCATGTTGACATAAAAAAAAGAGTAACAAAAGAATAAAAAGAAAAGAAGAGTTAATATCGAAAGTCGTGCGGTGGGTCGAGATGGAGCGTGAAACGCACTCGCCCATAAACGCATGACCGACGTTGAGATGGAGCATAAAATGCACTCGCCTAATAATCTTCAATTTTTCGTAAAGTCTTAGTTGGCTTATGTTGATTACGTGGCCTTTACTGCTCGAGTTATTAGATTCATAGGGGTGTTCTACACCTAGTGTCCTAAAGTCATCTGGCTTGGGAGTCACTGATCAAAAGCTCATTAATGGGTAGTTCTGAATAGCCTAAGGTAATTAAGGACTGACCGAGTCAGATTTTACTGTCTTCATGCTAGAATCTTTTGATCCTTTCTTGTACTTACGTCTTATTCTTAATGCTTGTTGAATGTTTAAGTCGCGGAGTGTGCATATTGGTATTAACAATCGACTTTGCGATCTTATTTGAGCTATGATTAGTTAGGATGGTTGGTCTCCACACACATACACATAGTATAGATCGAATACAGTCTTATGCTTGAAATTGATTAATCCCTTACTAATATCTATGTTTGTCCTATTCTCTGGGAGTAGCTATGATCGAGCTTAGAAGCCATGATACTAGTACACAGTTATTTTTTTTCCTTTTGCGTGTGTTTTACTATTGTTAGTTTTGTGTTCGATAGTTTGCTCGAGGACAACAAAAGACTTAAGTTTGGGGGTATTTGATGAGTGGGATTTATCGGCAAATCTGATACTTTATGGCTTAAATAATTGCCTGATCTTTGTATATTTTATATAGTTTTATATTATTTTAGTATTATTTTACTCAACCAATGTATTGCAGGGTTTAATAGGTCTTTTCTAGCCTTCAGGGGGCAAAACGGGCAAATTACATACACTGGCGCCGCAGCGCCAGAGTCAAGCCTTGTGCTCGCGCCACAACGCCACCCCCTGTCTTGCTGATGTCATCCTGGCACTGCAGCGCCCCTGATCCTTCTTGGACTCTCACTGTAGCGCGACCTCCGATCTTTTTGTTGATGACGTGGTGCTGCAGTGCCAACCACAAGCTTACTGCCCGCGCCGCAGTGCCACCTCCGGTGCCTAGGCAGAGAAGGCTTGCTCTTGACCTAGAAAAAAGGGAATACTTATATATATATATATATATATATATATATATATATATATCAAGGGAGCCTCAGCATAAGGAGGGAGGGATATATAGTCGGATATATTAGGATATAATAGAATAGTTCTCTCTCCTCTTTTGTAATTTCTCTCTCTATTTCTTAGTTAATGTCTGTAAATATAGATTAGGTAGATTAGGGAGAAGTATGGGATTTCCTTGGAGCAGTGAGCTACACGGATTGGAAAGCTTGAGAGGAGCAAAATGCTTGGAGACTGAAGAACCTCAACATAGTTTATTCTTATCTATTTATTTCCTCTGATTTTGTAGTTCATGAATGTTATCTTTATTACTACTTATATTTTGTTCAATAGCTATGAACTGAGTATTGGCTCTAAGGTTATAATGGAACCTTTTGTTATTTAAATTGGCTGTCTTATCTCTTTGGTTGGCACCATATGGTTTGGTTTAACATATTTATGCTTAATGATTCTTGCTAAGACATTAGTGATAATTTTGGTAATCTACATGATATTGAAAGAAGGATTGTAGATTTACACCTAAATATATTGACATGTGATTATGGGTTTCGACTGCAGAAGTTATGCATAGAATAGACATATATATGTGCGCCACGGCGATCTAATTGAGAACTTAGGCTTAAATCCATGTTAGGTTAATTCGCATAGACATGTGTAGGATTACCACCTAGCTTAGACGTTCTTTTCTATTCTATTCCCTATCGGGTGGATCTAGAGAGGATATGTTTGTACATACCTCTACAGAGGTGTATGAGCACCGGTGTGTTCTCGGTTGAAAAATTGTCATGACCATCAAGACTAAAGAGAGAAGGGTAGGTAGTTTAATGAAGCATAGCATGCCAGGTGTTCAATAGAATGCATGTGTAGAGTGAAGTTGTGACCTTAGCTTGTAATTCCTTCTATTGCCATTCGTTATCCATTTACTTGCTTTGTTAAATAGTTATACTTAGATTAACCACACTCATATTAAATGTTGTTCGAATAAGACTTAAGCGATACAAAGTCGGTATTTGGTAAATATTAGTGATAGTTCCTCGTGGGTATGACACTCTACTTATCACTGTATTACTTGTTAGACCGCGTATACTTGCGCGTGTTTAGTGATCGGTTTTCCACCCAACAAATAGAATTGTTATGTTGTTTAGAATTGTTTCAGCTTACTTCACAACTGTTAATTTATTGTAGAAGTGTCATTCAAAGAAAATATCTACTCCTTTCAGTTAATGTTTATTGTCTACTATTGCTTGCTAGGCAACCAAATGCTCATTCTTACTTTAAATGTAAATGTTTTCAGCTAAGCGTGATTAACCTAAAGGTTCAGACAAGAACAAAGGAAAGGGAAAGCTAGCAGAATAAACTTTATGGTATCATATGTAATAGTTAGACTTAATTAAGATGATAATATTTATTATCTATCACGTAATGTAATGTACTAAAGGTTGTGAACCTGGGATTAGACAACTCTGATATATGTAAATTAAGTTCTATATTTATATTTATATTATTATTATTCTGCTCAAAGAAATGGTATCATGAAGCACTGAGTTTGAGTTTCAAGTACCTGAATTTGGGGGCGTATCAGGATCGCTCTATCCTTAGTCACGTCGCTCAGGTGACGAGTCGGGATCATGTTGGCATATATAAAGCTGAACCATGCCTTCCCATAGTGACTGAGTGCACCATGCGAGAAACTGGTCCTCTCACCCGTCATGTCATTTGTCTTCCATGTAGTCCCGGGCTTGCAGAACCTCCTAATAATATCGTTTAAGTCATAGTTGCGAAGTACCGGCTCCATATAATCCCCACCCTCATAGCCAGGCATCGCGAATAGAGCATTGATGGCTTGGCTTCCAAACACTACTGATCGCCCCCTGACTTAAACAACATCAGGACCTTCAGTACTGGCATTTGTATAGAACTCGTGGACCACATAAATAATGGCCGATTTCGGTAGTTTTGTGAAGTGCACCCACTGGCGTCCCGCGATCATGGTCGCCAGCTCACCATCCTTTGTTTTATCAGGCCTCAACCCCCGTTCAGGTATCAAATTTCGTTGGGTAAAAGAGTTTTTGTATAAATTCCATGCCTCTTTGTTGACGAATTTGGTGTTGTCCCAAGCCGTTGGTGCTACGGACAAGGAACCGGCAATGCTCAGTCATTGCCTTTTTGTAGCCATGTCAGAAATTGCAGCAATTGGTTTGAACATAAATAGAAGACCCAATTCCAAACTCCCCAAACTCAGGCTAGAATATCCCCAACAAATCCCAATGTCAAAACAGCCTAAACAGTCAAAGTTTTCTCTCAAGAAATCTATCAAACACCTTGTGTGCTCTTTCAAAACCAAACTAGATAGCCCTTTGCTTGTGAATGCTCTAACCAGATTTCTGTCAGTGGAAATCACCCCAAATCACAGAGAGAACCAAACCCAAACAAGGAAATCACAGAAAAGGACACTACTTATTGATAATAGGTTCACTTTACCTTCAAATTCCAAACCCTAGGTTAGAAACAGTATTGGCTCAAAGCTCTGACAAGTAATTGAAGCCTCTTAATTTGTTGAAGGCTTTCGGTTTGTGCTATTCGATCGACTGCTAAGGCTTTTGGGGTGGGGTGATGGTTGGTCTGCTTAGGTTGTCGAGTTACGCCGAGAGAAATGGGAGGAGTGGGCTAAATTGCTGGCTTTGATTTGTTTTTAAAAATAAATTCTCGCTTGTGGCGCTGCGGTGCGGCCTGTCCTTCTTTGCTTGGCTCTACGACACAAGTTAACAGTAGGTTGGGCTCGCTTGTGGCGCTACGGCGTGAGACATAGGCTAGTTGATAGCGCTGCAGCGTGATAATGCAGTGGGTCGGGCCTCGTGGTGGCGCTGCGGCGCGAGATCTCCTTTATTATTTGGTGCTGCAGCGCGAGGATGAAAATGTAGAAATTGAGTCTAGCGCTACGGCGCGAGATTCAGTGTATTTGCTGGCACTGCAGCGCCAGCCTTGAATATGAGTTTTTCCCTACATAAACCAAGCCATGTATTAGCCATCATATTAATAAATACATACATGTATAATAACCCACATGATAACTAGCTTAACTATACTACTATATATAAAATAGCAACACAAAAGGAAAACATGTTGTCTGCATTCTATTGCTACAAAAACATGTATATGAGATACGACATTGCAGTATAGTTAAACTGGCAGCAATGTTAACAAACTAAAAGGAAAAGACACGTAGTAAACTAGACATAAGTAAGGAAAAACAGAGAAAATTGATACTGAGATGGGGTTGCCTCCCCACCAAGTGCTTGTTTTAAAGTCGCCGGCTTGACTATTCCGATGCCGTTCTATCCGACTCATATGCAAAAATGACCATTTCATGTCGCCTATTCGTCAACTCATTTAAATTTATGGCAGACATGGATGATTGGACATCCCCCTTCTCTTCACCCATCGACACGAAGAATCTTTCACCATTGGAATTATCCACTAATTCGCCTTTTTCATCAATCTGAAAGCGTTTTTTGTGAGCTAGTGGGCCCTCCAGGGTTTCCACAATCGTGAGCGTGGTTTCCAACTTTTCATTGGTCTTGACAGTATAACCACTGTTAATCCTCTCTTCTTCTACTTCAGACTCCACCGGTTGGTTAATTGGCACTTTGACATCTCCCTCAATAACTTTGTGAGAATTACCGTCTTTTCCTTGTGTATCCACCGTGCAATGATCTACTTCTTCATCGTTGAGATCAATTATGACCAGCAGATTGCCTTGCGGTGGATTTGTGTTGGCATTGATGAGTTGTCCCAATTAACTTTTGAGGCTTTGCAATGCGGCGTCTTGGCTCGCCATTCGAACCTCATTTCTCTATATAAAGTTGGTGAGGAGCACTTCAAGCCTTTTCTCTTCTTCTCGTGTTGAGTACTCAGAAAAGCTCTCATTGGGTCGAGACATCACCTCATATTGCGGCGGAGACTGATATTCAAATTGATTCAGATAGGAGTAATTCGGATCATGATATTGCTCTTGACTGTAGTCCCAAGAGTTTGGATAACCCTGACAGTTTGGATGATCTTAAATCGGTTCAATGTCAGCTCGTTCCTGACAGTAGGTAGTCTGAGCGGACTAACACTTAAGATTGTCAGAAAACCTCAAGAGATTTACAATTTGAACTTGCAATTGCTCGTGTCCTTCTTCCGAGCTTGGTTGTGTCATCCTCTCATAAGGCCATTGATAACAATGATCGTCCACAACCTATAAACTTAAAAATAAAAAGGAAGATCAAACAAATAAAAGAAATATATATATATATATATATATATATATATATATATATATATATATATACACGTTCAAATTAAGACTATGTTGATTGGAATCAATATTGGGCAATATTAGAGTAATAGTTCCCCGACAACGGACCGATCATTAAACACGCGCAAGTAGATGCGGTCTAACAAGTAATACAGTGATAAGGAAAGTGTCGTACCCACGAGAAACTATCATTAATATTTACCAAATACCGACTTTGTATTGCTTAAGTCTTATTCGAATAGCAGACTAATAGGAGTGAGATTAATCTTGATATAACTAATTATCAAAGCAAGTAAATGGATAACGAATGGTAACGAAGGTGCTACAAGCTAAGGTCACAACTTCACCCCACACAGGCATTCTGTCGAACACCTGGTGTGCTATGCTTCATCAAACTTCCTACCCTTCTCTCTTTGGTCTTAATGGTCATGGTAGTTTGTAGACCGAGAACACACAAGTGCTCATACACCTCTGTCGAGGTATGCATAAATATATCCTCTCTAGATCCACCCGATAGGGAATAGAACAGAAAAGAACATCCAAGCTAGGTGATAATCCTACACATATCTATGCGAATTAACCATAACAAGGATTTAAGCATAAGTTCTCAATTAGGTCACATGTGGTGCACAAATATATGTCTATTCTTCACGCAACTTATGCAGTCAAACAAGTTGACAACTCATAATCACATGCCAATATATTTAGGTGTAAAACTACAATCCTTCTTTCAATATCATATAGATTACCAAAATCATCAGTAATGTCTTAGCGAGAATCATTAAGCATGAATATATTAAACCAAACCATATGGTTCCAACCAAAGGGATAAGACATTCAATTTAAATAACAAAGGGTTCCATTATAACCTTAGAGCCAATACCTAGTTCACAGCAATTGAACAAAATATAAGTAACAATAAAGACAACATTCATGGATTACAAAATCAGAGAAAATAAATGGATAAGAATAAACTCTGTCAATCTCTTCAGTCTCCAAGCATTCCATTCCTTTCAAGCTTTCCAATCCGTGCAACTCACTGCTCTTGTTGCTCCAAGGAAATCCCAGACTTCTCCCTAAACTACCTGTGATATCCCCAAATCTGGGTACTTCATTCCTATAAGATTTGGTGTTCACTGTCTAAACATTCATTTCTAACTACCCAAATATAATAAAATTTAACAATAAACCTTCCCATTAAAGGATTACATCAATAAGTTCAATAAAATCTCCCAGGTTATCTAACCTTTAAATACAAACATCAAGTGCGGAAAATTAAATAATTACATCTCAACAATTAAAACAAAGTCTGACAATATAGAAATCAACAGGTTTACAAGTCTTCAACACTTGTTCATCTTTCCTTTTCCTTTACTGGTGGTAAGTTCATCGACCTTCTCAACTTTAGTTGTAATGGTTATATAAGCAAGAGTGAGCAAACAAATGCTCACTTGAAGTGACAATGAATAAAATATCATAATAACTGCCAAATGAATATATTCTCTATCAATGATAATCAGGAACAAAATTTGAAATATATGTATCTGAGGGTCACAAGACCACGAACTATATCCAAAGTTATAAGTATTCTTTCAACTTAAATCTAAACAGTCATAAGATTATAGGGACTTCTTGTACTTAAGGGGGTCAACCCTTCGTACAATGTATTGTGCACAACTATCTAAACGCTTTGCGTAAATTATCCCCTGTAATAGGGTTGTTCATCTCAGTATTTAGAATACAAGTTTGCACCAAAGTAAGTTTGGTTTGGATAAGTTTCAAGGTAATTTATAGTTTAACGAACATCAACTAAGGATTAGTTGAATAAAAATGTAATAGTAATATGCTATGGAATAAGTCATAAATGAATCAACATTATATATTAAGGTCATGCTTCAGAAATGAACTAAAAGAATAAGCATTGAATAACATAACATACCTTGCTTGAACAATATTAAGCTAAGGCTAGAATTTTGTTTAGAGACAGAATTGAGTTATTAAACATGCATAATCAATAGCAAGTTGAACGATAAAACTTGCTCAACATAAGTGTATCAGAATTTAGAAACTCGCATACTAAGAAACAAGTTAAAAGTAGGAAACCTTCTCAAAGTAAGAGTTAGGTTAAAGAGCTTGCATTAGTATAATTAAGTTGTATAAATAGGATTAGGAATTACTTGCTCAATATAAAGGTAAATATAACAAACTCAAATAGAGGTTAGAGTTCGGAAACTTACCTTGAGCGTAAGCTAAACCTTAATAACTCGATTCTCAATATCCTATACACATGTCATCATGATATAATTAGTTATTACATGTACTTCGTACTCAATTAAGTACCTATTTCATGCATGGCTTGGTTTTAATCATAAAGTCACACTTTTAATAGTTATAACATACTCTTTGTCAAAAATTACAGAATTATATAATTAAAATAAACTTTCTGGCAAACACTGCTAACCGGCACTGCAGCGCCCCAGTTTGCACTGGGAATAGCACTGCAGCGTGGAGTTGGCGCTGCGGCGTAAGACACAGGCATATAATAGGCGTTGCGGCGCGAGACCTGGCGTTACGGTCTGAGAACTGTACTACGAGGCGGCGCTGCAGCGCCGAAGTACAGTTTCAGGCAACCAGTTTTCGCGAAGAACATAAACAAAACCAATTTGGCCTACATCTTACTTTATAGCAACCAATTTAACACGTATAATTTACACAAATTTCACAGAAACATAAGTTAAGGTCTCTAACATGTTTTTAGCCATATAACTAATATAAACATCAAATTTAAAACCTTTGAATTCCATGTTTTATACAAAAACTCCATTTTTGACATCATTGACAAAATTAACATTAAGGTCTCAATAATACACCAAATTAACTCATTCAAATTGCATTCTCTTTGTTTCTTATTGAATTAACATATTCAAGGCTTAATTTACAGATTAGTTCACCAACTAACTACCAATTTTTGTACTTTCACAAGACATATATATATATATATATATATATATATATATATATATATATATATATATATATATATATATATATACACACACATGCACTGTAAACCACTTTTCTTTCTTTTGAACGTAATTAGCACACTAATTCCTTGTCTAGATGTTAATTCTAACATCACAAATACACACAAACACAATTAACACTTTATATAACAACAATTCATCCAATTTGAATTCACAGAAAATTTGAAATTCGTGAACATAGAACATTCATATATATATATATATATATATATATATATATAATATTATGGTTTTGGAAGTATACCTTCAATTACTTGGTAAACCTTGTTAAAACACAGAGAATTGCTTGGAATCACAGAAATCCTCTCTCAAATTTTCTCAAACTCTATCAAATTTTCTTTGTAAACTCTCCCTTCTCTCTTTCTCAGGCTTAGGCCAAACCTTTCTACGTAAAATAAAATAAAACCCACGTACAAAAACTAAACGTCTAAAACTGACATTGTAATAATTATAATAATTAATTAGCAGTTACAAATATTAATTAATTATTTTATTTTTATTTTATTAAAATCAATTTCAAATTCAAAAGTCATAAGACTTTGTTTGGCAAAACACTTTTAAAAATAAAGGCTTAATATCTTTAAGCCTTGTTTGGTAAAATCCATTTAAAACTACTTTAATTTATTTCAATAAATCCTTTATAATATAGTTTATGGTCCCATATTATTTATTTAGATTTTCATACCCAATCTTAGTTAAATAAACTAATTACACCATATTAAATAAATTTTTCACCTAACCAATTACCACAAAATTATAATCTCATTGTAATTTTATTTAGTAAATTAACATATCACTTTAATTAGTAAATTAAAACAGCAGTATAGCAACTCATGTAATCTTTAACAACTTTCTAACTATTAAATTAAATTAGAGTATTATCTAATAAATTTAATTCACAAATATCTACTAACAACAACCACATCAATAAAAATATTTATTTAATTTAATAAATATTTGAAATTACAAATAAAATTTTGGATTGTTACACTACCTAATCTATATTTACTGACATTATCTAAGAGATAGAGAGAGAAATTACAAAATCTATTTCCCAGAGGGGGAACTATTCTATTCTAACTGGTATATCATATATGTCTCACAACAGCTTGCTTGCATATTTATATCAGTTGCCCCTTTTAGCTAGGTCAAAACTATCTCTTCTCTGCCTGGGCACCGGAGGACGCGCTGCGACGCGGGTAATAAGGCTTAGGGTGGCGCTACAGCGCCACGTAAGCTTGGAAAACACCAGAGGTCACGCTGCAGCGCGAGTTCAAGAAAGAACTATGGCGCTGTAACGCCAAGATGACGTCAGCCTGGATAGGGGGTGGCACTGCTGTGCGAGATTAAGGCTTGGCATTGGCGATGTGGCGCCATTGTATGGAAATTGCCCATTTAGCCCGTGAAAGCTGGAAAAGACCTATTAAGCCGTGCAATACATCAGTTACACAAAATAATACTAAAATACTATAAAAGCTATGTGACAACCCCAAAATAGGTCCATTCCATCCAACCTATTATGAGTCGCCAAATACATGGTACAAAAAATAACTACAACTTTATTACAACAATTGTCGTGCAAAATATAACAACACATATACTGTGAGTTTGGATACAAATATATACCAAATGTGACTCATGTCCCAACCGTGGACAACACCTCACAATGACACTTTACATAAAGGTGTAGTCAAAAACTGTTTTAGAAATTAGAATCTTTGGGAAGTGCTCAAGAAAACCTTCGTACATGGGAGGCCATGCGTCTAGGTTATGATAGATATCATATGGCCACAGAATTATCCTTGGTTGACCCAATAGACCCCAAAGAAAAATGAGAAGTTTAATATCATATTCTTCCCAATGGTGAGTCTTCTCTTGACATATCATTATCTCCACTGTCTCTAATTGAAAATTATACTTCAAACAAATACCAAGATTATATAGGTAGTGCTCGTAAAGATACTCAGCAAGTGGATGAGCACAACCCTGTCTTATGATGACACGAGGTTGTATGCCATTAGACATCTTGTATGATAGTGACAAAACACCCTTCCAACGTTGGGTTCGCCTCACCCTATTTTATTCACCAAATATAACTACTAAATGATGACCACCGTTCTATTCCTCTATTACCCGCGCTCGACCCAGCTACACTCTTATTTACCTGAAAGGAATTGTGAAACAGAAGGGTGAGCACAACTAGCCCAGTAAAGAATATCATGACTAAAGATAAATAAGTTATCAATAGCCTTCAACAGAATTAAATCAGAGATTTAGAACATACGGTAGATAATAAAAATTTCAACCATAGTTGCAGCGGAACGAGCAATCCATTAGAAGAGTCAAATAGACTATAAAGTCTATTATCTTGTCCATGTTAAAAATCCACCAACAATGTTTTATCCCTGTAACATCAATCAACAATTCTGGTCCACAATCATATGAATAACTCATAATCATAAATGTAGTTCTAAATTCATCTTCTCATCCAGGACGAAGATAATTTTCATCACCTATCTTTACCTGAAACATCAAAGATCATGGTTACACCAAATCACATTTTCTGTTCATAATCATACTAATAACTTCATCTTTGTACTACGGCCAAAGATATTCATTTGTATCACCAATTGGTCATGTTCATCTCAACACCTGTTCATCTTTGCACTACTGGCCAAAGATATTCAACAACATGTCATCTTTGCACTATAGGCCAAAGATATTCATCTACAATTCATCTTTGCACTACATGCCAAAGATATTCTTCAACAATTCATATTTGCACTACAAGCCAAATATATTCATCAACAGTTCATATTTGCACTACAGGCCAAATATATTAATATCTCAAAGAATATATAATCATTTTAGAATTTATATAAATAATAATTATAACCATGTTGATCATTTCACCTTTGCACTTAAGCTAAAGATATTCAATTATAAATTCAATGGTCATGATCATACCAGTCAACAATTCAACTTTGCACTACTGGCCAAAGGGAATCCATAGTCATGATCATACCAAAAATATATCCATCTTTACACTCAAGTCAAATAGAAATATCATCATTAGGGTTATAAAAAAGTTATATATGATAATAAAATCAATATAATGAACATATAGATTTAATCTCAAGAGTAATATTCATAAATCAACTATAATTTGGTCAGAAAAAGAAACTAATTTTATCGTGAATAGTAACTCGTAAATAGTAACTCATGAATAGTAACTCGTGAATAGTAACTCATGAATAGTAACTCATGAATAGTAAACCCGACACAAAAAGATAAAAATTCCACAATAAAATTCATACCAATATTTCGGTATAATGATATTAAAATAATATTTCTTAAACTTATAAATAATTTAATTTAATTGTTACACTTTACTAAACAATGCATTTAATTACCCTAAAATGCTAAACTCATAAGATTTCATCACCAATAACCAAAACCCTCATCAAAAATCTGCATATACCTCATATAGGATTATCAAGTCATAAAATCCTATTTTTTAATTTTCTTACTTCACATAACATATTTAATTCATTTTCTCATAACTAATCTATTTTCATGAAAAATACCAAATCAGTTCTAAAAATATTTTTTTTCTGGGATTTAGCAGAATATAGTCCCATATTGAACATATATTTTTCTCCGAATTTTTAAAACACATTTACTATTTTTCATATGGCCAAAACCGCCGAATATTTAGACATTTATCATAAATTGTACTTTTATCCAAAAATTTCGAAATTCACAGAGTACACTAATATTATATAGATATAGTTTCAATAAAAATTTCATCAATTTTGGAGTTAACCACAAGGAGTTATAAGCGGTTACTTTTAAAATAGTATTTCCCCGTAAAATTCATAACTCTTAATCTATACATCCAAAAATCACCATTTTTGGACACAATCAATAAAACTCATCAAAATATCATTTCAAATTTTTTCAGAATTTTTTGAAGGTCAAAAAAATTACGAAACTGAAAAACATAACAACCCTTAAAATCCTTTACTATCCCTTACCTCAAAAATACAGTATTTCTGACTGGAATGCAAAGCCGAAGGAAACTTGCACTGCATAGCAACTCTGAAAGTATCTAAATACTCACAAAATATGCTTCATAATATAGAGAGAGAAAGCTTATGTTTCTGGTGTGATTTTCAATTCTAACTTAGCCCTCTATTTATAGGAAAATGTTAGCATGCCGAAGTAGACTTAACCTGCAACCTGATGGCTTTACCTGCTACTATTCTCACCCACCACATTTGAATAAAAATCTCAGCACATTTCTTCACCAACCAAGAGTGGGGCCCACCAATTCTAGAATTTTCTACCAAAATGATAAACTCCGAAAATTCAACAATTTCTGAATCAGTCATCTCGTAAAATTCATAATAAATCATACGTTCATTTTTAACGGTTCAAAATTTGTGGACATATACTCAACTTATATATGTATAACATATCCAAAAATTATCACGATCCAACGGTCGGATTAAAAATTATAACCCCCGCAAAATATCTCAAAAACCCTAATTTTTAATACCTCCATTCCGACAAAAATACTGATAAAAACCTCAACATTAACTCCTTCATTTTTAACCACAAAAATATATCCCTCATTTATATCCACATAAAATAAATATTTCCTTATCATATGAATCAATAATTAATTATTCACAAATAATGTTACAGAGTCACAATTATGAAAACCAGGCCGTTTCCCGGAAAGAGGGGGCTTTCTAATAAGAATTTTTCCTTACTAGCGCGCAATTAGATGACCAAACCTCTCCTTAGACAGAACTTTCTAGACATTGCCAATAATGCTATCTAATAATATTATTCAAATAATATGAATTATTGACTTGATAATGGAGATACTGTGCAGTGACAATTATTGAACAACAATAATATAAATTTCAACGTAGCAATTATTGAATCAATAAAATAAAATATTAAACAGTAATTACTGTAACAATTATTGAGTAGTGCCTTCTTACGTAAGAATCAATAATTTCAAAAATATTGTGCAATACCGTGTGCTATTGTTCAATAACGCGTATTACTGTATTTTAACCGCCGAGTATTCCAACAGTGTTAACGGTAACAACTACGCTGTTATTTACAAAAACTCAATTTTTGTCGTTATCTTCATCCAATCGTTTTTCGTTATGGGGCCCACAAATAGCTGCGTCGTTCCCCGACAGAAAGAATATTCCACGACCAAATGAATATTCCCCGACAAAATGAATATTTTATAACCACTTGCTTATTTTGAAAAATATTCATATATCACCCTTAACTTTAACTTTTTATCAATTTAACCATTTACTAAATAGAAAAATTGAATACTTTTATTTCATAAAATTCGGGGTCTTACAATCTCCCCTTCTTATGAAATTTCGTCCTCAAAATTTACGCACCTGGTAATTCAAAGAGTTGAGAATACCTTACTTTCATTTCAGATTCCATCTTCCCTGTCATCATGATTTCTCCATTGCTCATCTCCTGTATTTCATATATCATTCTAGAATACAGCTTCAAAACAAGGGTTAATTGAACAAATTAACATATCACATAATATTCTGATATTATGACTGACCAACAAATAAGCTTAGGTAGGACACACTAGCGAAGGATTTACTTATCTCTCCCCTCCTAGTTATATTTCCAGATCTCCGCCAGAGACCATATCCCTAAGCTCTGATACCAACTGTGACTCTGGACACCAACTTGTGTCAGCACCTTACATTGATACCTATCAGTTTGCCACCGCAGAACGGCGTCCCCTACGGAGATTCTGGCTTCGGTGCATCCCCCATCAACAGGAAGTCACCAGCGAGAGGCTCGGGGCTCTTAACTTATGGCTCTGATACCAAACTGTGACAACCCCAAAACAGGTTCATTCCATCCAACCTATTCTGAGTCGCCAAATACATGGTACAGAAAATAAATACAACTTTATTACAACAATTATCATACAAAATATAACAACACATATGCTATGAGTTTGGATACAAATATATACCAAATGTGACTCATGTCCCAACCGTGGACAACACCTCACAATGACACCTTACATAAAGGTGTAATCAAAAATTGTTTTAGAAATTAGAATCTTTGGGAAGTGCTCAAGGAAACCTTCGTACATGGGAGGCCATGTGTCTAGGTTATGATAGATATCATATGGCCACAGAATTATCCTTGGTTGACCCAATAGACCACAAAGAAAAATGAGAAGTTTACTATCATATTCTTCCCAATGGTGAGTCTTCTCTTGACATATCATTATCTCCACTGTCTCTAATTGAAAATTTTACTTCAAACAAACACCAAGATTATATAGGTAGTGCTCGTAAAGATACTCAGCAAGTGGATGAGCACAACCCTGTCTTATGATGACACGAGGTTGTATGTCATTAGACATATTGTATGATAGTGACAAAACACCCTTCGAACGTTGGGTTCGCCTCACCGTATTTTATTCACCAAATATAACTACTAAATGATGACCACCGTTCTATTCCCCTATTACCCGCGCTCGACCCAGCTACACTCTTATTTACATGAAAGGAATTGTGAAACAGAAGGGTGAGCACAACTAACCCAGTAAAGAATATCATGACTAAAGATAAATAAGTTATCAATAGCCTTCAACAGAATTAAATCAGAGATTTAGAACATACGGTAGATAATAAAAATTTCAACTATAGTTGCAGCGGAACGAGCAATCCATTAGAAGAGTCAAATAGACTAAAAAGTCTACTATCTTCTCCATGTTAAAAATCCACCAACAATGTTTTATCCCTGTAACATCAATCAACAATTCTGGTCCACAATCATATGAATAACTCATAATCATAACTGTAGTTCTAAATTCATCTTCTCATCCAGGACGAAGATAATTTTTATCACCTATCTTTACCTGAAACATCAAAGATCATGGTTACACCAAATCACATTTTCTGTTCATAATCATACTAATAACTTCATCTTTGCACTACGGCAAAAGATATTCATTTGTATGACCAATTGGTCATGTTCATCTCAACACATGTTCATCTTTGCACTACTGGCCAAAGATATTCAACAACATGTCATCTTTGCACTACGGGCCAAAGATATTCATCAACAGACCATCTTTGCACTATAGGCCAAAGATATTCATCTACAATTCATCTTTGCACTACAGGCCAAAGATATTCCTTAACAATTCATATTTGCACTACAAGTCAAATATATTCATCAATAGTTCATATTTGCACTACAAGCCAAATATATTAATATCTCAAAGAATATATAATCATTTCAGAATTTATATAAATAATAATTATAGCCATGTTGATCATTTCACCTTTGCACTTAAGCTAAAGATATTCAATTATAAATTCAATGGTCATGATCATACCAGTCAACAATTCAACTTTGTACTACTGGCCAAAGGGAACCCATAGTAATGATCATACCAAAAATCTATCCATCTTTACACTCAAGTTAAATAGAAATATCATCATTAGGGTTATAAAAATGTTATATATGATAATAAAATCAATATAATGAACATATAGATTTAATCTCAAGAGTAATATTCATAAATCAACTATAATTTGGTCAGAAAAAGAAACCAATTTTATCGTAAATAGTAACTCGTAAATAGTAACTCGTGAACAGTAACTCATGAATAGTAACTCATAAATAGTAAACCCGACACAAAAAGATAAAAATTCCACAATAAAATTCATACCAATATTTCGGTATAATGATATTAAAATAACATTTCTTAAACTTATAAATAATTTAATTTAATTGTTACACTTTACTAAACAATGCATTTAATTACCCTAAAATGCTAAACTCATAAGATTTCATCACCAATAACAAAAACCCTCATCAAAAATCTGCATATACCTCATATAGGATTATCAAACAATAAAATCCTATTTTTCAATTTTTTTACTTCACATAACATATTTAATTCATTTTCTCATAACTAGTCCATTTTCATGAAAAATACCAAATCAGTTCCAAAAATATTTTTTTTCTGGAATTTAGAAGAATATAGTCCCATATTGAACATATATTTTTCTCCGAATTTTTAAAACTAATTTACTATTTTTCATAAGGCCAAAACCGTCGAATATTTAGACATTTATCATAAATTATACTTTTATCCAAAAATTTTGAAATTCACAGAGTACACTAATATTATATAGATATAGTTCCAATAAAAATTTCATCAATTTTGGAGTTAACCACAAGGAGTTATAAGCGGTTACTTTTAAAATAGTATTTCCCCGTAAAATTGATAACTCTTAATTTATACATCCAAAAATTACCATTTTTGGACAAAATCAATAAAACTCATCAAAATACCATTTCAAATTTTTCTAGAATTTTCTGAAGGTCAGAAAAATTACGAAACTGAAAAACATAACAACCCTTAAAATCCCTTACTATCCATTACCTCAAAAATGCAGTATTTCTGACTGGAATGCAAAGCCGAAGGAAACTTGCACTGCATAGCAACTCTCAAAGTATCTAAATACTCACAAAATATGCTTCATAATATAGAGAGAGAAAGAGAGAAAGTTTATATTTCTGGTGTGATTTTCAATTCTAACTTAGCCCTCTATTTATAGGAAAATGTTAGCACGCCGAAGCAGACTTAACCTGCAACGTGATGGCTTTACCTGCTACTATTCCCACCCACCACATTTGAATAAAAATCTCAGCACATTTCTTCACCAACCAAGAGTGGGGCCCACCAATTCTAGAATTTTCTACCAAAATGATAAACTCTGAAAATTCAACAATTTCTGAATCAGTCATCTCGTAAAATTCATAATAAATCATATGTTCATTTTTAACGGTTCAAAATTTGTGGACATATACTCAACTTATATATGTATAACATATCCAAAAATTATCACGATCCAACGGTCGGATTAAAAATTATAACCCAGTAAAATATCTCAAAAACCCTAATTTTTAATACCTCCATTCCGACAAAAATACTGATAAAAACCTCAACATTAACTCCTTCATTTTTAACCACAAAAATATATCCCTCATTTATATCCACATAAAATAAATATTTCCTTATCATATGAATCAATAATTAATTATTCACAAATAATATTATAGAGTCACAATTATGACAACCAGGCCGTTCCCCGGAAAGAGGGGGCTTTCTAATAAGGATTTTTCCTTACTAGCGCACAGTTAGATGACCAAACCTCTCCTTAGACAGAACTTTCTAGACATTGCCAATAATGCTATCTAATAATATTATTCAAATAATTTGAATTATTGATCTGATAATAGAGATACTGTGCAGTGACAATTATTGAACAACAATAATATAAAATTTCAACGTAGCAATTATTGAATCAATAAAATAAAATATTGAACAGTAATTACTGTAACAATTATTGAGTAGTGCCTTCTTACGTAAGAATCAATAATTTCAAAAATATTGTGCAATACCATGTGCTACTGTTCAATAACGCGTATTACTGTATTTTAACCGCCTGGTATTCCAACAGTGTTAATGGTAACAACTACGCTGTTATTTATAAAAACTCAATTTTTGTCATTATCTTCATCCAATCGTTTTCCGTTATGGGGCCCACAAATAGCCGCGTCGTTCTCCGACAGAAAGAATATTCCACGACCAAACGAATATTCTCCGACAAAATGAATATTTTATAAACACTTGCTTATTTTGAAAAATATTCATATATCACCCTTAACTTTAACTTTTTATCAATTTAACCATTTACTAAATAGAAAAATTGAATACTTTTATTTCATAAAATTCGGGGTCTTACAATCTCCCCTCTTTATGAAATTTCGTCCTCGAAATTTACGCACCTGATAATTCAAAGAGTTAAGAATACCTTACTTTCATTTCAGATTCCATCTTCCCTGTCATCATGATTTCTCCATTGCTCATCTCCTGTATTTCATATATCATTCTAGAATACAGCTTCAAAACAAAGGTTAATTGAACAAATTAACATATCACATAATATCCCGATATTATGACTGACCAACAAATAAGCTTAGATAGGACACACTAGCGAAGGATTTACTCATCTCTCCCCTCCTAGTTATATTTCCCGATCTCCGCTAGAGACCATATCCCTAAGCTCTGATACCAACTGTGACTCTGGACACCAACTTGTGTCAGCACCTTACATTGATACCTATCAGTTTGCCACCGCAGAACGGCGTCCCCTACGGAAAGTCTGGCTTCGGTGCATCCCCCATCAACAGGAAGTCACCAGCGAGAGGCTCGGAGCTCTTAACTTATGGCTCTGATACCAAACTGTGACAACCCCAAAATAGGTCCATTCCATCCAACCTATTCTGAGTCGCCAAATACATGGTACAGAAAATAACTACAACTTTAATACAATAATTGTCATGCAAAATATAACAACACATATGCTGTGAGTTTGGATACAAATATATACCAAATGTGACTCATGTCCCAACCGTGGACAACACCTCACAATGACACCTTACATAAAGGTGTAGTCAAAAACTATTTTAGAAATTAGAATCTTTGGGAAGTGCTCAAGGAAACCTTCGTACATGGGAGGCCATGCGTCTAAGTTATGATAGATATCATATGGCCACAGAATTATCCTTGGTTGACCTAATAGACCCCAAAGAAAAATGAGAAGTTTACTATCATATTCTTCCCAATGGTGAGTCTTCTCTTGACATATCATTATCTCCACTGTCTCTAATTGAAAATTATACTTCAAACAAACACCAAGATTATATAGGTAGTGCTCGTAAAGATACTCAGCAAGTGGATGAGCACAACCCTGTCTTATGATGACACGAGGTTGTAAGTCATTAGACATCTTGTATGATAGTGACAAAACACCCTTCCAACGTTGGGTTCGCCTCACCCTATTTTATTCACCAAATATAACTACTAAATGATGACCACCGTTCTATTCCCCTGTTACCACCGCTCGACCCAACTACACTCTTATTTACCTGAAAGGAATTGTGAAACAGAAGGGTGAGCACAACTAGCCCAGTAAAGAATATCATGACTAAATATAAATAAGTTATCAATAGACTTCAACAGAATTAAATCAGATATTTAGAACATATCGTAGATGATAAAAATTTCAACCATAGTTGCAGCGGAACGAGCAATCCATTAGAAAAGTCAAATAGACTATAAAGTCTATTATCTTCTCCATGTTAAAAATTCACCAACAATATTTTATCCCTGTAACTTCAATCAACAATTCTGGTCCACAATCATATGAATAACTCATAATCATAACTGTAGTTCTAAATTCCTCTTCTCATCCAGGACGAAGATAATTTTTATCACCTATCATTACCTGAAACATCAAAGATCATGGTTACACCAAATCACATTTCCTGTTCATAATCATACTAATAACTTTATCTTTACACTACGGCCAAAGATATTCATTTGTATCACCAATTGGTCATGTTCATCTCAACACCTGTTCATCTTTGCACTACTAGCCAAAGATATTCAACAACATGTCATCTTTGCACTACGGGCCAAAGATATTCATCAACAGACCATCTTTGCACTATAGGCCAAAGATATTCATCTACAATTCAACTTTGCACTACAGGCCAAAGATATTCCTCAACAATTCATATTTGCACTACAGGCCAAATATATTCATCAACAGTTCATATTTGCACTACAGGCCAAATATATTAATATCTCAAAGAATATATAATCATTTCAGAATTTATATAACCATGTTGATCATTTCACCTTTGCACTTAAGCTAAAGATATTAAATTATAAATTCAATTATCATGATCATACCAGTCAACAATTCAACTTTGCACTACTGGCCAAAGGGAACCCATAGTCATGATCATACCAAAAATCTATCCATCTTTACACTCAAGTCAAATAGAAATATCATCATTAGGGATATAAAAATGTTATATATTATAATAAAATCAATATAATGAACATATAGATTTAATCTCAAGAGTAATATTCATAAATCAACTATAATTTGGTCAGAAAAAGAAACCAATTTAATCGTGAATAGTAACTCGTGAATAGTAACTCGTGAATAGTAAACTCATACCAATATTTCGGTATAATGATATTAAAATAATATTTCTTAAACTTATAAACAATTTAATTTAATTGTTACACTTTACTAAACAATGCATTTAATTACCCTAAAATGCTAAACTCATAAGATTTCATCACCAATAACCAAAATCCTCATCAAAAATCTGCATATACCTCATATAGGATTATCAAACCATAAAATCCTATTTTCCAATTTTATTACTTCACATAACATATTTAATTCATTTTCTCATAACAAGTCTATTTTCATGAAAAATACCAAATCAGCTCCAAAAATATTTTTTTTTTCTGGGATTTAGCAGAATATAGTCTCATATTGAATATATATTTTTCTCCGAATTTTTAAAACACATTTACTATTTTTCATATGGCCAAAATCGCCGAATATTTAGACATTTATCATAAATTATACTTTTATCCAAAAATTCCAAAATTCACAGAGTACACTAACATTATATAGCTATAGTTCCAATAAAAATTTCATCAATTTTGGAGTTAACCACAAGGAGTTATAAGCGGTTACTTTTAAAATAGTCTTTCCCCGTAAAATTCATAACTCTTAATCTATACATCCAAAAATCACTATTTTTGGACACAATCAATAAAACTCATCAAAATATCATTTCAAATTTTTCTAGAATTTTTCTAGAAAAATTACAAAACTGAAAAACATAATAACCCTTAAAATCCCTTACTATCCCTTACCTCAAAAATGCAGTATTTCTGACTGGAATGCAAAGCCGAAGGAAACTTGCACTGCATAGCAACTCTCAAAGTATCTAAATACTCACAAAATATGCTTCATAATATAGAGAGAGAAAGAGAGAAAGCTTATGTTTCTGGTGTGATTTTTAATTCTAACTTAGCCCTCTATTTATAGGAAAATATTAGCACGCCGAAGCAAACTTAACCTTTAACCTGATGGCTTTACCTGCTACTATTCCCACCCACCACATTTGAATAAAAATCTCAGCACATTTCTTCACCAACCAAGAGTGGGGCCCACCAATTCTAGAATTTTCTACCAAAATGATAAACTCCGAAAATTCAATAATTTCTGAACCAGTCATCTCGTAAAATTCATAATAAATCATACGTTCATTTTTAACGGTTCAAAATTTGTGGACATATACTCAACTTATATATGCATAACATATCCAAAATTTACCACGATCCAATGATCGGATTAAAAATTATAACCCCCGTAAAATATCTCAAAAACCCTAATTTTTAATACCTCCATTCCGACAAAAATACGGATAAAAACCTCAACATTAACTCCTTCATTTTTAACCACAAAAATATATCCCTCATTTATATCCACATAAAATAAATATTTCCTTATCATATGAATCAATAATTAATTATTCACAAATAATATTACAGAGTCACAATTATGACAACCAGGCCGTTCCCCGGAAAGAGGGGACTTTCTAATAAGGATTTTTCCTTACTAGCGCGCAATTAGATGACCAAACCTCTCCTTAGATAGAACTTTCTAGACATTGCCAATAATGCTATCTAATAATATTATTCAAATAATATGAATTATTGATCTGATAATGGAGATACTGTGCAGTGACAATTATTGAACAACAATAATATAAAATTTCAACGTAGCAATTATTGAATCAATAAAATAAAATATTGAACAGTAATTACTGTAATAATTATTGAGTAGTGCCTTCTTACGTAAGAATCAATAATTTCAAAAATATTGTGCAATACCGTGTGCTACTGTTCAATAATGCGTATTACTGTATTTTAACCACCGGGTATTCCAACAGTGTTAATGGTAACAACTTCGTCGTTATTTATAAAAAGTCAATTTTTGTCATTACCTTCATCCAATCGTTTTCCATTATGGGGCCCACAAATAGCCGCGTCGTTCCCCGACAGAAAGAATATTCCACGACCAAACGAATATTCTCCGACAAAATGAATATTTTATAACCACTTGCTTATTTTGAAAAATATTCATATATCACCCTTAACTTTAACTTTTTATCAATTTAACCATTTACTAAATAGAAAAATTGAATACTTTTATTTCATAAAATTCGGGGTCTTACAAGCTATATAAACTATGAAGATCAATCAGCTAATTAAGCAATAAAGTATCCGATTCGCGGGTATAAATCCCACTCATCAGCTGGTCATAAGATTGGAAGTGGCACGGCTGCGCCACCTCAAGTTCAGACGCAGACAAGTTCTGGTTTAGCAAAAACAGAATCTACACTCCCAAATACTTTACATATACCTCATAAATGACAACTCATCTAAAATCAACATCTTCTTTGATTCCATATCATCGATTACTGTTTTCTTTAATAATTTAAATATCAATTTTCGAGTTTTAAATCTCTACTTTTTCTTAAAAGTTTTACCAACTTTAAAATCTCATTTATGGTATTTCTTTCCATCAATAACACAAAATTCATAATATATTACACATATATATTCTTATTCAAACCCGACATATCTTATAATAAGAATTTTATTTACTAAATTCTTATTTTAATAATTTCTAAGAATTCGGGTTATCATATCCTCTCTCTCTTATAAGGATTCCGTTCTCGAAATCACCGAAACCTCTCTACTCGGTCCTTTTTGGAGATTACATATTCTTTTAAATAACTTCATCTTTTCTCTTTCAAAATTTTATTCCTTTTCTTGGAATTATTATAGTTTATACAATTTATTAATTATTACACGTCGTATGCTACCACTTTCTCATTTCTAAGGAATATCCCCCTTATCACATTCACCTTTCAAAAAAATAAGAATCTTCCACAATCATTCATTAATTGGGAAGTAGCATGGATAACTTAGATTCCAAATTATTTTGAGGGGTCACAAGACCGTGAACTCTTTTCTAGGTTTACTAGTGCTTCAACAAAATCCTTCAAACTATAAACCCTTTCCACAAAGTGTTTATCAATCACAAAGACTGTAAACACCGTGTACAAGTACTCTAGGTGATCAACCTATCATACCACTACATTGTGTACAAACATAGCACATCGTAATGACTATATGCGTAACACTCGAAACCATTGTCTCCGAAAATATGTCCCCTTTATAGGGTTATTCACCTCAGCCTTTCATCATCTAAATCCTCACCAGAGCAATCTGGTTTGACATAAATATTTAAGAATGCTTGAATTCCATAAATATTTTTCAACAGCCGTCTAGCCGAATCAAATATCTTAGACTTTTATGAACAACTCAGACATCAATCGAAATAATTTAGCTAACTTAATTGACCTTCTTCATAATTTAAAAGAAAACCAAAAATTCTTTTATGACGTCATGATACCGTACCAGATTAGTAGTACGTTGAGGATTCTGTCATATTATGACTTTGTCATATTACATCATACCATAGTGGGCTGACGATCTTTTGATCACAACCAATACTAGGTTCGATTGCATTGATGACTCCATCGTTTACCATTTCTACACCATATCAAATGATGCATATAGTCAGAAATACATTTTGAAAATTTTCAAATCATTTTTGTCTTAGCTAAAACAATTAGCATGAACATATGGATAATGGTATTGTTTTTAAACATCATTCGTTCAATCACATGATCCAATATTTTTCAAGAAAACAGAAGTGCAAACATCAGTATGAAGTTAATAAATTTTGAAAATCTAGCAGAGCTAGAAGATTTAGAAAATCTATGTTTCTCCATCAACTTCAATCCTTACTCCATTGCTTCATCATCCTATCAATCTTCAATACCATCAATGCTCACTATACCAAAATTTCTTAATTCATAATATATAACATATATATACCCGATATAGTTCATAGAACTTACCACACCTTGGAAGTTCAGGAACTTACCACAGTAATATGAGTTTAGGAGCTTGTTCTTAGCAATACGTAGTCCACGAACCAATCAGGGACTGTCCATACGCTTAGGGGCTCAAAAACATGCATACGACTATGAGTCACAAACATACCATAATAATGAGTTTTAAGAACTCGCGCCTAATCTTAATATTCTTTAACTTACTCTTAATAGCCTCTAACTATCAGTTATAAATATGAGAAAAGAATCACCTTGTCACCATAAGTATATTGATAGCGCGACACTAACATTTCAATGATTATCAGTGTAAGAAGCTAAGTGGTTTGCAAACCAAATGCAATCCCCTACTCATACAAGGAATTGGTCAACTCGGCCACTAATCAATATAGGAAGCTAAGCGGTTGTTACACCAAGGATAAATCCCTGCCCATACAAGGAATTGTTCAACTCAACCACTATATCAATATAGGAAGCTAAGTGGTTCTCAAACCAAATATAAATTCCATGCCCATACAAGAAATAATACAACTCAACCACTAACATGAGTCCTTAATTGAAATTCCACTTAACTTTATCTCATTCTTAACTTGCTCTTTGCTTGATACGAATTTTTTTCTGTATCTCATCATGTACAACTCCTCATGAGTTCATCTCGTACCATTTCATAGTACCTTCTCATATAGCATCAAGCTATAGCCACTTAGTCGTTACAGACTATTTATCATTTCATAGCTCAATCCAATCACGTCGTGATCATCGGTTTACCTTGGGGTTCTTTCCCATTATTAACTAAACTCCATTCGAGTTCATTCTTATTATCTTTGTCATCTTCATCTTATAGACATCATCTTAACATTTTTATTATCGGAGTTAGGAAGCTCCTGAATTCTCATTCTCTATATACTTCAAGATTCTTCTTTTAATCCTCGCTTATATATATTTTAATCTTTATCTTTCTCTCTCTCAGGTTATAGCCTAAGGTATGTCAACGTTGGGATTTTTAATTTGTCCCTTTTCTGTTCTTGTCTTTTGGTGTTCTCATGTTATGTGAGATTTATTTGAAAAAACAAGTTGTCAAAAGGTTCGACATGTTTATGTCGACGATTGGACTGTAAGAGTAGCCAGTTGGTATTTTTAAATGGTTGCACCAACTCAACTGAGAAAAGGTTTGCACATTGACCTAGTGATGTGACACTATTTAACTGGTCTGTGAAACCGAGATTCATTAGGGTCCAGGGGCTTAGTTATGCGGAGGGAAGGTGTTAGGCACCCCTCGACATCCGTGTTACCACGGTAACTGCCACTTTTCAATTTAACTATTATTTGAATGTCTGTGTGTGTAGATCAATGTGCAATTATCTGGAAGTAGTGTTATGCCTCGTTTGCACCTATATACAAATGGTTTGAATTTTGTATAAAAGTTCAGTTTTAATAAGATATAGCAATGACGTTTTGTAAAAGAGGTTTTTTCAAACCCTTGTGCTCAATAGTAATTGAGGCCATTGATACTTCTATTTTATCATGTGTTCGGCTTGATTGCTTTTATTTTCGAGATGTGAAACATCTTCGAAAAAATAAGATAAAAAACAGTGCCGAACTCCTTGTGGGTGTGAGAGTCGTCTAAGGAAATTCAAACACCGTGAATAATTTACAAGCCATGTACAGCTGAAAATGTCTATCACGGGAATCGAATCTAGATTCAGTGGACTGAATCTGCGATCACATGATTCCTAGGCTCACATGATGTAGCAATTCATATGACAACTGTAAACAATTATATATATATATATATATATATATATATATATATATATATATATATATATATATATATGAACGATCAACCGCCTCGAAGTAAACTCAAGGCGGGACGAAATGTAAATAAAGCTGTAAAAGGCCACAAAGTAAACTCCAGGCCTAACAGAAATGTAAATAAAGTAGTAAAAGGCCACGAAGTAAACTCCAGGCCTGAAAGAAATGTATATATATATATATATATATATATATATATATATATATATTGTTGTCATCAAACTCTGTTTGAATGTATATATGTAAAAAGCAGTAAACGCACCGGATGTGTAATCTAGACTCAATCAAATAGAGTTTGATGACAACAAATATATATATATATATATATATATATATATATATATATATATATATATATATATATATATATATAAAAGTAGTAAACACTCAGGATGTGAAATACAGGCTCAATCAAACAGAGTTTGATGACAGGAGGTATATATAAAAGTATTTATATATATAAATAAAAGCAATAAAAGCTCCGAATATTATATTCAGGCTCAATCGAGATAACTCGATAACACACACACACACACACATACATATATATATATATATATATATATATATATATATATATATATATATATATAAAAGCAATAAACCACGAACCGACGGTCCGAGCATACACACACATGACTCTCAACGTGAACAATAGTGTGTGCAAAAAGTGAAGAAAAGGCTTTAAATAAAATAAGAAGGCTTATAGTGGACTGTCAAAGAAGACTTCAATATCTTTAAATGGATGAACACTCGGTTCCCACCGGTAAAAAGTAGCCAAATATAAGCTCACAAGTGTTTGAAATGAGAAAGCACTCAATTTATAGTGTGTACATTATAACACCCGATATTTTCTATATAAATAAATAAGAAATTTTGCGTATAAATTATTTATTTATTTATTATTTTAAGGATGAGGATTTGTACAAGATAATATATATATATATATATATATATATATATATATATATATATATATATATATGTATTTATGTGGTAAATAAAAATATATTTATTATATAAATATTTACAAATAATTTTATTTTAGAATTATGGATGTTTATAAAGTATATTCTTATAATAATTAATTTATAGTAAAAATATTTTTATTAACTATTTTTCATGAAAATATAATCATATATTATTTAAATAATATATGGAGTGATTTTTATAACAATTATAATAATTATTTTATTATATTATATGATTTTTAGTACAGATTATTAAGTTAATTATTTTAACTGAATTAATAAGGTTAATTATGACAGATAAATCAAATATGGAATCCAAACCCTAATTCTGGGTTTTGATCAATGAATGAGAATAATATTATAATATTAAATATACTTATTAAATATATTTATATTCAAATGTATGTATGTAGGTATAATATTTGATCTATGGTTATGAATTTTAATTTTAAATATAATTATTGCGATAATTATATTTAAAATCAATTTTTATGTATTATGAATAATAAGAATTTATTTGCTTAAGGAATTGAAATATTAAACATAGTGATTGATTATGTTTGTATTTAAATGTTAGTATGTGATTATGTGATTATTGTTTGATAATTTGTAAACCCTAATTAAAATATTAAACCCTAATTGAATATTCAAGTTACTTGAATAGGACGAGTCTAATTGGTTTGTGTAATTTAAATCAACAAGGATAAATTTTTTTTTAATTCCCAAAATGAGTGGAATAAAATCCTAATTAAATAATTAGGGTAATATAAAATTAATGTATTGGACCATGCCATTTTTCATGTCCCAAACAAATTAAATGAGAGCCCAAAAGAATTAAAGGTATGGCCCAATCTTCAGCCCATGTGCTAGGGACTTTTTGGTCATTCTATTTAGCTAATTTGGCAATAAAAGAAAATCAAAAATTGGGCTAAATTGGGGGGAGGTGCATCCGGCAAAAGGAGGGAAATAGATAGCATGTGTTGATTTATTTTCTTACTTTAGTTAGTAACCTACTCCCTTAGGTGTCAACTTAAGAAGCTAGCCACCATGTTTTATCAATATTGCAAGTTATATGGAGAGAGAGAGGAGAAGATTTGTGTTAGGAGATTTCACGGATATATATAATATATCTACACATTTTTTTTACCAACGCAAAACATATTATTTTCTCTTTCATCTCACTATTCCAAGTTAGCTAAAAATATATTAAGCGAGAGAGAGAGGGGTGTCGACAGCCTTGGAGGAAGAAGGAGGAGTTTTTCATGCCACCCAAGTTCTCAAGTTATTTGTGAAGGAAAAAAAGGACATCCCACAAAACTAGGTATAAAATTCTAACCTTAAGTTTTGTATAATTATTTTAGTTGTCTTACAAAAGAAAGACCTTATATTTCAAAACCCTTGAACTCTTGAATTACTTGTTTTATAATATGTCAAGTATGGATCTCACCATTTTTGGGGTTAGATAGTTGATCAAAAGTATGAGGTAAAGAAAGATAAAAATGAAAGTTAAGACGTTAAGTTCATACTACTTTTTCGTTATGTATGTATCTTTATGGTTGAAAGAAAATTTTCAAATTTTTATACCATGTGATAGAGGGCTAAGATAAGAGTAAAACCTAGTTGGAATCGTATAAAAGTGATTTGAAATGAGCAAGTTATGATTTTTGGAACTAAAAACGCTGACTGTCGGAACCTCCGCGCGAACAGTCCACTTCTGGCCTATTTTCCGAGACCAAAACAAGTCCGAATTAGGTGTTTGATAAATGGAAAACGTAGTTCAGAAAGATACGAATCCAACGCCACTGACGGAATCGAAATCCGAGTTGTCGATTTTGTTTTATGATTGTTTTGGTTAGAGACCCCAAATCTGGAAATGAAATTCGGGACTTTGTTTTGACAGTCACTTTAGTCCAGTTTTCTGGGCTCATAACAGGCCCAAATGAAGTGTTTAATAAAAGAAAAATGTAATTCGGGAAGATGCGGATCTAACGAGTCTGATTGGCCCTCAATCGGAGTTGTAGATCTCGGTGTACAAAGGTTTTCGTGAAGGACCTCAATTTCGAAAAAGAATCTAGAAAGTTAGGAAATAAATGAACTAAATGATATATTTATTATTTGATTAATGTTAATTAATGATTAAGATTGCTTAATTAAGGTTAGGTAATAATAATGTAATTATTTATTGGCATTAGCATAGTAAAATAATTATTTATTATTTAATTAATATTAAATAATAAATAAGTATAAATGTTAAATAATTAATTATTCTTTAAAGAATAATTTGAAATTTATAAAGTAAATTATTTATTTATTTTTCAAGGATAAATAATTTATTTAATTAATTATTATTTTAAAATTAAATAATAATTAAAGACTAATAAAATAAATAAATTATTTATTTATTTATTTATTTATTTATAAGTGATTAATTAATTACTATTTAATTAATATTAAATTATAATTTAAGACTCATATTTATTTATTAATTATTATTTAATTAATATTAAAGAATAATTAAAGTCACATATTAATTAATTAATTATTAGTTAATTATTATTAATTAATAATTAAAGGCATATAATAAAGTAACTAATTAACTATTATTAAATAATAATTAAAGAGAACTAATGATAATTATTTAAAAATGATTTTAATATTTTAAAAAAAATCATTTAAAGGTAATATTAAGGTTTTAAAAATGTTGTAAGTTATAATAAATAACTTTTAAATATTTTGGCATGTATTTCATTAATATTTTAAATTATTTAAGTATTAATGATAATGAAATTATTTATTAATTAAATCATTATAAATGATATTAATGATTGAAAAATAATTATAAATGGTATTTATGTTAAGATAAATATTATAAATGATAAATGATAATTAAATTATCTAATATAATATTTAAGTTCTTGAACAACGTTTTATTGGTAATAAATTCGTTAATTATCCGATTATGCAATCGGGACACTGAAATAGTACCGAACTCAAACTAAATGGACATAGTTTGACTTGATGACTGTTCTTAAATGTTTTAATGATAGTTATGAATTTGTCATAATATATTTAAGCTATATACTGACTGCAATAAGCAGTGTTATGTGTTATAGTATGTTATTCTAATCGAACAAACGATCTTATTAATGATAGGTCGTGAGATAAGCGAT
Source organism: Panax notoginseng (assembly GCA_016801055.1). NCBI lineage: Eukaryota > Viridiplantae > Streptophyta > Magnoliopsida > Apiales > Araliaceae > Panax > Panax notoginseng. The sequence goes on from CM029012.1 coordinate 242,558,412, forward strand.
AAATCTAAATTACAAATTGTAAGCAGCGCATCAGGCAAGTATCTTACCTTTGCATTTTTTTTATGCAATGGACACGAGTAAGAATGTTTCTAAACTATATTATTACTGTACAGATTATTAACCTTATATTATATACGCTCATTGCTTATCAACATGTTAGTATATGATAATTCAGATATATATATTCTGTTCGTTAATTTCTGTAAATGGTTAAACAAGTGTCCCCACTTGGATAATCATTGTATTTAATCACATGTTGATATACCTTTGTCAGTTACCCGTATATATATATATATATATATATATATATATATATATATATATATATATATATGTTGCATTATAGATTATTGTTGAACAAGATAAAACCTTTGACTTAGAACCCAGACAAGTATGAACATCCCTACACAAAAAAACATTTATGCGCCCAAGGCAGACAGAGTGAATGATACCCTCGTTCTTGTATGTAGTATTGATCAATGCAGGGCATAACGGGCTGATCACCCCCCGTGCCCGTAAGTTATGACGGTTTACAGATGAATTTCTGTTTAACCTTTTCGAAAATGAAAACAATGTTCATGGCATGTCACCATAACCCCAGTTATAGTCAATATGTACTTTCAAAAATTTGAAAGAGAGTTGTTATGTTATATTTATCGGTTCAGAATACTTCACAACTATTGACTTGTTGTAGAAGAATAGTACAAAGAAAACATTTAAATTCGTTTAGATTATATATATATATATATATATATATATATATATGTATATATATATTATTACTTGCTGGGCACTCAAATGCTCATCCTTGCTTAATTTAAATGTTTTCAGCTAAGTGTGAAGAACCAGAGAGCTCATGTAGAAACAAAGGAAAATGAAAGCTAACCAAATAAGATTTGTGATAGTTTATGTATTAGTTTGATATTATTAAGACAAGTATGATATTAATTATCTATCATGGGTTGTAATGAATGTATAAAAGGTTGCGTACTTGGGAGCTAGACTCTGATAATCATGTAAATTAAGTTGACTTTTATATTATTGTTATTATTATTAGTATTATTTCGCTCATAGAAATGGTATCGTGAAGCACCGAGTTCGGGTTTCAAGTACCTGGATTTAGGGGCGTCACATACATAGCAAATTGGACAGGGCTTCCTCGCCATTTTCTTATGCAAAATAACCACCTCAAGTCCTCTATTTATAAAGCGAGGAGCCGCAGGTGTACCTACGGCAGCTGCAGATGTACCTGTGGCTGCCCGGGGTCCCCCGGGCTCCGCAGGCTCTATCGTCTCAAAGTACGTGCACGCGTGCAACGTTATGTCCGCTCGAACTTTTAGAACTTCAATTTGGGTATCAAATCGAGGTGTATAAGACCTTTTTCGGCATGCTTTTTTCGAGAACCGCCCAATAACATGGGATTAGAGGTTGTACGAAGTCAGGAAGATGGGACCATGCCCTGAGTCTTCAAGTCTTCAAATTCTATCTGGTGTGTTGTCCTGTGTAGCAGTTACTCGATATTGGAGCTACTTGGTTCTTGTAGGGCATTCCTGTATGTAATTTATGTTAAAATGTTGTTGAGACGACACCATGTGGGATCGAGGTGGCAAAAATGATGATTTTTCCCTTCACCGGGGTTATCTCCGGTTTGGGCTGATTTAGCAGTCATTGCTCAGGGTTATCTCTGAGATTGGGCTGCTGTAAGTGATGAATGACCTAAGGGTTATCTCTGAGTTGTGCCTGTCCTCCCGAGGTTATCTCCAGGTGAACTGAGTTCCTTGGGGCTATTACCGAGTGTTGAAACTGATCGCAGGGGTTTGAAACAAGCATTTTCGGGGTTATCTCCAGAACTGCAACTGCATACCTCAGGGTTGTCTCCGAGGTTTCAACCGTATCTTCCAGTGTTATCTCCGGGATTGGAAATGAAGATCTCGGGGTTATCTCTGAGATGGAACTGAGAATTCCGGGGTTATCTCTGGAACTAGAATACATTCCTCGGGGTTGTCTCCGAGGTTAAAATTGAATCTTTTGGGGTTGTCTCTGGGACTAGAACTGAATATCTCGGGATTGTCTCCGAGATGGTAAAGATTGAGTATCTCGGGATTATCTCCGGGACGGTTCTGCATTGACTTCCAAGGTTATCTCTAGAAGACGACTTTGCCCTCTTGCAAGGTTAGTAACAAGAATGCAAAATTTTGAGTGTCTACAGATGCCCCTCTTTATCATATTCATGCAGTGTAATGACATGGATATGATAAAGAACACTAGACACTTGAAACATGACAAGATATTCATGATGAAATGTACTGCAGCATGATGCAAATGTATGTGGTTCGTTGGACTGTTTTCCAATGGGATGTGATGATTGTTTACTCGCATGACTTCTGATGGGGACTAGAGCGATCATTGATGACTCTGATGAACTACTTGGATGTGTGCTCCAAAGTTCTCAGGAACTTCCAGGATGTTGACATTGGGGTTATCACCAAAGTCCTCAATCCTTGGTACAGACTTTCCACTATAGATGTTCTTCTCATGTACAAGAGACTCTGGTGGAATGAGCCTTTGACTGATGCAGATTGTGTATAACAGGTTCCATCATCTATCCTTCTCGATGAGGATGGCCTTCCTTGGCTTGTATCGCCAAGTCCTTCAAGTGATCTGTCAGAATTACTACCAACAGTATGTGCTTGTCAGGGTTGCCTGACCCTCGTTAACACGTGCTTCAACGGCTGATGTCATTAGATGTCTTCCGACGCTTCATATAGTGATCATCAGTATAGTGAACCCTGTATTTGAGCGAATACCAATGAGTGATAGAAAGACCCGCATGTTGGTATGTTAGAACCAGGATTTCCAGCTTTTCTACTCAATCGTGTAGCATTTTTTCTCCTGATTAGACTGTTTCAACTTGTGAGACCTCCTTTGTAACTCAAATTGGACTAAGCCGAAGGGGTAGGACCCACCTAGGACAGCCGTAGCTACACCTGCGACAGCCGCATGTACACCTGCGGCCAACCGTGGGTGGTTTTAAGGCACTTATTTCTTTCATAAGTCATTTTCATACTGCACCACACAAGAAATCCGAGAGCTCTTCTTCAGATCTGCTGAGTTTGGGTGTCTTTCTGCAAATTCTATCATCGTACAAGTGTTTCACACTATCCTGGTAATGTATGCATGCTTTCTTTTCCAGTTTTCGTCCATTGGAAAATGAGTTATCATATGAAATGCGTCTAAACACATAGTAGTGAATATGCATGCTCATATGACTTGATAAAAAATATTCCACATAGTAAATGTTAGTATTAAACCATGCTAAACATAATGATGTGAAAAATTTTGACTTTTAAAATAGTCAAATTGGTACCTTTTTTCTGCTATTTCTTATCATATTTGAGGACAAATGAGCAAGGGTAAGAAAGCAAAGTAATCCTGGTAATTAGGATACCCTTACGGATTATGACTTTGACATGTCCATGCATTATAGGATGTTTATGACTGTGGATAGGTGTGCTACTAAATGGCCACCTAGTCATGCCTATGTGCATGTGGATAGTCTTGTTTACAAAGGAGATTCTGGAAAAAGTTTCCAAAAGTCTAGGCATTGGGTAGACATGCATTTTTAACTTTACTATAAGTGTATATTAAAGTAATGCATGCATGCATGCATGTAGTCATAAAAATGCATTTGAAAAGCTCCAGGTTAGAATTTACCACACCCTTTTTGAGGTGATTTGGAGACTTATGTCTAGATATATATAGATCCAGATCAGTTGAGTAGTTCCCGCAGGACCACTTCAGGTGTGCGGAGGAGGGCTTCTGAAGTGCCTCGACCTCGTTCAAACAGACAGCCTCATCGTTTGGCGGAGGCAGTGATTCGTCTTATCTGGGTTGATGTAGCGAATGTTGAGGATGACGAGGAGGATGTATCGATAGCGGCTCCAGCTCCTGCTACTCATGCTCCTCCAGGCATTGTTGTGACGATTCCATATCTTTTGGGTGAATTGAGTTGCCACCCCTCCGTTTACTTGCAGGAAAACGAGGTAAAAGTTATGTTTGAATCTTCCTTTTTCCTATTGATGAGGATCAAGGATTCTGACCTTGATCTACATTTGATGTAGGTTCCCGACTTTACACAGCCTCGAAGGAATTGGTTCAGTATACACCCCTTGTATCAGGCTCTACATCCAGATTACCGAGGTATTGTGCATGGTTAGGGCTTTGGGGCGTTCTTTTCCATTTTGCCCCGCCATTGTCCCTGGGGTTATCTCAGGACATTATTTAAGCACTGGTTTCACCAGACTCAGTCTCTCTATTTGTTGGATTGTGAGGTGATGATGACGCCGATGAATTGGCAGTTTATCACTGGTATGGAGTTTAGAGGGGCGCCAGTGCCATGTACGGCGAACATTACCCTGACTGCCGTTAGATCCTTGCTAGGAGTTTTGGCTGAGGCGCTCAAGGGCAGAACTGACCGTACATGTCCTTTGAGCGTAGATGCTATGAGTGGGCTGTTGAGTGAACCCATGCCCGCTGATGTGAGAGTGAAGGATAGCATTCTTCGGCGATTGTTCCTAGTTATTATCAGGTGTTATTTCATAGCAAACAACTCTTTCATGGTGTCATTCGCTTTGATCAGCGCCATTAGGGAGGTGGACCATATTGGAGAGTATTATTGGGGCTCCTATACCTTTGCCTATTTCCTCAGGGGAATGCACATGCGTTCGCAGGGCTTAATCGAGGCTTGGCTAGGATTTTACCCATTTCTACTGGTGAGTATTTCTCTTTTGAATTCTCATGTACAGGTTAAGAGTGTTTACTGACAGCAGATGTTTGTCTTTGTGTTAGCAATTTTTGGCCTATGAGAGGCTTCCATGTTTGCGTCCCAATTTCTACATAGGAGAGAGATAAAATTTACATCAAGAAGAAAACCAGAAAAGACGATGTACGCAAGCCCCATTTAATAAAACTCATTCATTCAAACATCCAACCAAAATAAATCCAATCACATTGGTTAATAGTCCATAATCAATCTCATTTATTATCATACATATCCTCATATGTATCAATAAATAAAATCATTCCATATATATATATGAATATCATTTAATGGGTAATTTTATGTTGCATAAAAGATTAAAATAAACTCTTTATTTTACTTATAAAATTATTAAGAATATTATATATATATATATATATATATATATATATATATATATATATATATAATATTATATAATATATAATATCTGTGCGCGTGAATACAAACCGTTCCATTGTTAAATTGCGAACTGTAATCACGGTTTTTCAAGAACCAATGAAATTTGTTACGGTTATTATATATATATATATATATATATATATATATATATATATATATATATATATATATATATATATATATATATATATAGTCAAGCGGAATGTCAAAAGAACAAACTTTTGATTAATCGGTAAACAACAAGTAGACTGTTTAGATCGAGTTTTCTAATAGATCAAGGCCAATCGAGCGATCATTTATGTCAGAAGCAGTCTAATTTGTTTTTAAACAAAAAATTTTACAAAATTAATGAAATTTTGAAGATGGTGACCAATTGTTCGGGGAAAATTTTTTCTCTTCTCTTTAGAAACCAAATTTTTGGGGTTGAATGGTATTTTTCTGGATAAAAATTTTAAGGTGGGATAGTATGGGGATGGTGATACATCTGAGAAGATAATCAACAACACCTTCCGGAAACACCAGGAGACGGACCAGCAAGTCAACAAAGATGACCTCAATCATCATCAGCTTTCAGTAAAAGCAGAAAGCAGTCAACAACAACATCATTGCTGTCCCCCAATAAATCAAAAAAGTAAAGTAAAAGAAAATACTTTTACTTCTGCTTTTACTTTAAGTAAAAAAAATTTACTTAGTCAATGTAAATGTAAAATGTTTCTTACGTTTACTTTTACTTTAGTAAATTACTTTTACTTTGTACTTTTGCTTCAGTAATTATAATAGTGAATCCTGCGTGATTCAATAGTAATTTACTATTCAGTTTTCTATTTAAGTAACTCGAAGTGTTTAGAGTTACTCAGGCTTTTCTTTTGTAAGGAAACTTCACCTGAGGTCCTCTCCGCCTTCTCTCTAGATTAATGAAGAAGAAGCTTGTTGCTTCCTTCTTCTAGTAAGATGAAGAAGAAGTTCTTCATACTTCTCTCTTCTATTTACAGTTTATCTAGGTTATATGTAATCCCTTCCTCAACTATTTATAAATAAAATAAAGAGATTACTTTACCGATTCACCGGTCATCTTCTTAATCTTTTCTTCTTTTTGTTTAAGTTTTTTGATTAAAACTTATCCGCTGTTAAATGGTATCAAAGCCACACGGTTGGTTCTTGGTTCTGTTGGTGGTTTTTATTAACAACAGTTAGATCTTGTTTTTAAATGCTTCTTCAAACCTTTGCTTCTTTTGCTCCTGTCTTAAATCGCCTAACTTAGTGTAAAACACCTGAGATAGCCATAAGTCCCGTTATGTCGTTGTAAGTCTCCAATGTGGGAGCAATTTAGGATAAGGGAATCCTTAGATCTGATGGTATGATTTTACATAAGGTAAGAAAGGTTTGACTTAAGCGGAATGTCGAAAGAACAAACTTTTGATTAATCGGTTAAGAACAAGTAGACTGTTTAGATCGAGTTTGCTGATAGATCAAGGCCAATCGAATAATCCTTTGTGTCAGACGCAGTCTGATTTGTTTTTAAACAAAAATTTTTACAAAATTAATGAAATTTTGAAGATGGTGACCAATTTTTCGGTGAAAATTTTTTCCCCTCTCTTTATAAACCAAATTTTTGGGGTTGAAGGCTATTTTCCTGGATAAAAATTTTAAGGTGGGATAGTATGGGGATGGTGATACATCTGAGAAGATGATCAATAGCACCCTCCGGCACCACCAGGAGACGGACCAACAAGTCAACAAAGATGGCCCCAATCATCATCAGCTTTCAGCAAAAGCAGAAAGCAATCAACAACAGCATCATTGTTGTCCCCCAGTAAATCAGAAAAGTAAAGTAAATGAAAATACATTTACTTCTGCTTTTACTTTAAGTAAAATGTTTTTGCTTAGTAAATGTAAATGTAAAATGTTTCTTACGTTTACTTTTACTTTAATAAATTACTTTTACTTTGTACTTTTACTTCAGTAATTGTAATAGTGAATTCTGCGTGATTCAATAGTAATTTACTTTTCAATTTCTATTTAAGTAACTCAAAGTGTTTAGAGTTACTCAGGCTTTTCTTTTGTAAGAAAACCTCATCTGAGGCCCTCTCCGCCTTCTCTCTAGATTAACGAAGAAGAAGCTTGTTGCTTCCTTCTTCTAGTAAGATGAAGAAGAAGTTCTTCATACCTCTCTCTTCCATTTACAGTTTATTTAGGTTATACGTAATCCCTTCCTCAACTATTTATAAATAAAAGAAAGAGATTACTTTACCAATTCACCGGACATCTTTTTAATCTTTTCTTATTTCTGTTAAAGTTTTCTGATTAAGACCGGCGGATAAGTTTTAATCAGAAAACTTAAACATAAAGAAGAAAAGATTAAGAAGATGACCGGTAAATCGGTAAAGTAATCACTTTCTTTTATTTATAAATAGTTGAGGAAGGGATTACGTGTAACCTAGATAAATAGTAAATGGAAGAGAGAAGTATGAAGAACTTCTTCTTCATCTTACTATAAGAAGGAAGCAACAAGCTTCTTCTTCGTTAATCTAGAGAGAAGGCGGAGAGGACCTCAGGTGAGGTTTTCTTACAAAAGAAAAGCCTGAGTAACTCTAAACACTTCGAGTTACTTAAATAGAAAACTGAAAAGTAAATTACTATTGAATCATGCAGGATTCACTATTACAATTACTGAAGTAAAAGTATAAAGTAAAAGTAATTTACTAAAGTAAAAGTAAATGTAAGAAACATTTGGCACCGCCAGGAGATGGACCAGCAAGTCAACAAAGATGGCCCCAATCATCAACAGCTTTTAGCAAAAGCAGAAAGCAGTCAACAACAACATCATTGTTGTCCCCCAATAAATCAGAAAAGTAAAGTAAAAGAAAATACTTTTACTTCTGATTTTACTTTAAGTAAAATGTTTTTACTTAGTAAATGTAAATGTTTTTAACTATATATATATATATATATATATATATATATATATATATATATATATATATATATATATAAGTTGATTCACGTGAATCATGTATAGGAGCATGATTATGTTATAATAACCATGATTATATTGTTATCATATGTTTTGTACACTAATTCACATGCATCCAGACTACTATATATATATATATATATATATATATATATATATATATATATATATATATATATATATATATATAAACTGAAGAATCTCCTGTTGTGAAATAGCGAAATCATTGTTCAAATCAAATACCATGGAAATCACGGAAAGTAACACAATATAGTTTTTTTTTACTTTCATAATATAATAATTTTATACAATAAATTATGCCCAATAAATTATTCTAAATACATACTCATACATATATGGAATCAAAATAATTAATAATTAGCACAAAGTTTGGCTCTGATACCACTGTAAGATTTTGTGAAAATTAAAGTAGCAATCAAATTACAAAATTAGCGGAAGCAAAGTAAATTCAGATTTTAAAATTTTTCACAAATCAATTACCCGGATCATCCTTTATGCATATTATTAATTAAAACAAAAAACAAGAAGTTATGGAATCATACCCTTGTAGGTACGAGCTTCCACAGGTACGAGTTCACCTCCTACTTCTTTGCGATCTCCTTGAATATCTGGGTAGATTCTTTCTTTTGATCAATGTTAGCCACCCAAGTGTATGGCCTCTAGAGGTGATCCACCAAGGAAAAATAATTTTCAAGAAGAATGGTGTATTTGGCTCAAATCCTAGTTTTTCCTATCTCTATAGAAAAAGGGGCGTACTCTCTAACTATTAGAATTACGTATCTAATATCTGATATAAGACTCCTTTTATAAACATATCAGGTAACCCTATTTAATTAAAATAATGTATTATTTATTTAATTAAACTCTTTTAATTAAATGGGTTCCCTAATCTTATTAGGGATAATTAATTAAACTCCTTTAACTAATTTTCCCTCTTAATCCTATTAGGAATAAATGAGAGTACTTATATTAAATTAATTCCTAAACTCTTTTAGAAATTAAAATAATAATAATTGTAATAATATTAATCAGAATCCTCTTATTAATTTATATTTAATATTTTTAAAATATTAAATAATAAATATTAAGCTATTTAATTTATTCTATCACCATAGATTAAATTAAATATACTTAACATATTATTACGATTATGCCATTAACTTCTTAAATAATTATTCTTCCTTTTATGGTGTGACCCTTTAAGTTCTCCATATTAAATCGGTTGTGAATAAATCAATTAGAATAATTCTAATCTTATTTAAATAAATAAATTAAATGATTAATTAATTTAAATAAATAATATTTATTCTACAATAGGGATTGTAAGACCACAAATTTTATGAAATAAAAGTATTCAATTTTTCTATTTAGTAAATATTTAAATTGATAAAAGTTTAAAGTTATGGGTGAAATTATTTTTTTTCAAAATAAGCAAGTTGTTATAAAATATTCATTGTTATCGGGGAATATTCGTTCGGTCGTGAAATATTTTTGTTGTCGGGAAATATTCGTACGACGACGTAGCCATTTATAGGCCCCATAACAGAATAACTGTCGGATGAAAAAAATGACAAATCTGAGTTTTTATAAATAACGACGTAATCGTTACCGTTAACACTGTTGGATTACCTAGTGGTTAAAATACAGTAATACGCGTCGTTGAACAGTAGCACACGGTATTACACAGTATTTTTGAATTATTGATTCATACATAAGAAGGCACTACTCAATAATTGTTACAGTAATTATTGTTCAATATTTTATCTTATTGATTTAATAATTGATGCGTTGATATTTTATGTTATTGTTGTTTCAATAATTATCACTGCACAGTATTTTCCATAATTCATATTATTTGAATAATATTATTAGATAGCATTATTGGCAATGTCTAGAAAGTTCTGTCAATGAGAGGTTAGGTCACCTAATTGCGCGCCAGTAAGGAGAAATCCTTATTGGAAAACCCCCTCTTTCTTGAGAACAACCTGGTTGCCATAATTGTGATTCTTTAATATTATTTGTGAATAATTAATTATTAATTTATATGATAAGGATATGTATATTTTTATGTGGATATAACTAAAGGAATTAATGTTGAGGTGTTTATCAATATTTTTGTCGGAACGGAGGTATTAAAAATCAAATCAATGTTCTTGAAACTCTATTGCGTGAGTTATAATTTTAATCCGATCGTTGGATCGTTGTGATTTTTGGATATGTTATACATATATAAGTTGAGTATATGTTCACAAATTTTGAACGGTTAAAAATTAACGTATGATTTGTTATGAATTTTATGAGGTATTGAAAATCATCCATTTGTGGATTTCAGATATTTTTTGTTTTAAATTTGGAAAAACTTAAAGCTACAAAGTAGTAGAGAATTCGATTTCGTGTGAAATGGACATAAAATTCGTATTTTTCTGAAAAAGGGCTATTTATTGTGAATTACTGAAGTTTCAGAAAATAAACTAATTTTTATTAAAATTAGGTGGGACCCACTTTTGGTTGGTGTTGAATACATGTGCTGATTTTGGGTGGGCCCCACTATGGTGGCTGATGATTTTGCAAGAGTGGCTAAGTAGGAGAAAAGAAAAAAATTATAATATTATTTTATTATTTAGTCTCCTATGGCGTTCTAACATTTTCCTATAAATAGGCGCTTAAGTTAGAATTGAAAATCACACCAGAATTCATACGTTTTCTCTCTATATTATCGAGCATATTTTTATGACTATTTAGATACTTTGAGAGTTGCTATTCAGTGCAAGTTTTCTTCGACATTACATCCGATATTCTAGTCAAAAATACTGCTCTTTTGAGGTAAGAGATTGTAAGGGTTATTATGTTTTTCAGTTTCGTAATTTTTTTCAACCCTCAAAAATTTTGAAAAAATTTAAAATGATAATTTGATGAGTTTTCTAGATTGTGTCCAAAAATGGTTATTTTTGGATGTATAGATTAGAAGTTATGAATTTTATGGGAAAAGATTATTTTAAAAGTAAACTCTTATAACTCCTTGTGGTTAACTCCAAAGTTGGTAAAATTTTTATTGGGAGTACATGTATATAATAATAGTATACTCTATAAATTTTGAAATTTTTGGACTAAAGTACATATGATAAATGTCTAAATATTCGGCAGTTTTGGCCATATGAAAAATAGTAAATGAATTTTAAAAATTCTGAGAAAAATATATGTTCAATATGGGACTATATTCTGCTAAATTCCAAAAAATAAAATTTATCTCATGTGATTGATTCTTTATATCATTGTCATTATTCTAATGCTTATATTGTGTTGAAAGTCATCTATGGCCAGTAGTGCATTGATGGACTTGGTATGAATATGACCAGGGATTATTCGGTATAATCATGACCGTAATGTTACAAACGATGTGGTAAAAGTCATCTTTGTCTCATAGTGCATTGATGGACTTGGTATGATTATGACCAGGGATTATTCGGTATAATCATGATCGTAATTGAAAACACGATTATCCTTGGTTCGTAGTGTATAGATAATTCGTGGTCGTGATACTATTAAGCTGAGTCTCATCATTATTGGTTTTACAGTTGTATATCTTTGGCTTGTAGTGCAAAGATGGATTGTTGATTATTGGTTTTACAGTTGTATATCTTTGGCCTATAGTGCAAAGATGGACTGTTGATTATTAGTTTTACAGTTAAATATCATAGGCCTGTAATGCAAAGATGGACTGTTGGTTATTGATTTTACAGTTGTATATCCTTGGACTGTATTGCAAAGATGGACTGTTGGTTATTGGTTTTACAGTTGTATATCTTTGGCATGTAGTGCAAAGTTGGACTGTTGATTTACTTGATTATAAATATAAATTGTGATTTAATTATAATCTGTGGTGATTCAGGTGAAGACAGATGATGAGAGTTCTCTTTGTCTTAGGTATCACCAAGAACTGTTGATGATTATTTGTGAGAGCCCCAATTTTATAAAATAAAGTATTCAATTTTTCTATTTTGGTAAATAGTTAAATTGATAAAAGTTTAAAGTTAAGGGTAATAAAATATTCGTTGTGTCGGGGAATATTTGATTAGTCCGGGAATATTCTTTTTGTCGGGGAATATTCGTACGACGGTACAATCTTTGGTGGAACCCACAACGGAATTATTGTCGGATTGAGAAAACGACAAAAATATTTTTATGAAAATAACGGTGGAAGTTTTACCGTTAACTGTTGAAACACCCGGTGTTAAAAGTACAGTAATGCTCGTGGTTGCATAGTAGCGTGTGGTTGCATAGTAGCACACGGTATTGATTATTGATGCTTACTTGAGAAGTCACTCAATTTTGTTTTATTAGTATTATTAATGTAATAAAACAGAAAAGCTTTCTATATAAAACCGAATACTTTTATAAAGTTATTCGTTTTATTAGGCTAATAGTAAAATCTTTTTATATAAAACAGAATACTTTTATAAAGTTATCTATTTTATTAGACAATAATTAGAATATATTATATTTTATTATGCATAGTATTTGCATAGTGCATGCATAGTATTTACATAGTAAAATCTTTTATAAAGTTATTCATTTTATTAGATTATAAATAGAATATATTATATTTTATTTAAAAGATTTTGCTTTAAATATGGACCGTCCGATTAAAAGTAAATCAATCTGGACCGTTCATGAATTAGTTACTATGCAGTCCATTCTTCTATAAATAGAAGCTCATTCCTTCATTATTTCTTATGAATTTACTGAAACTCTAGATAGAGAAACTATAGACAGAGTTCTTCTTCTATAATCTTGAGCGTATTTATTTAGAGTTTAAGAAAGCTTTGAGCGTAGTGCAAGTTTTGTTCGAGTATATCCTCGCCCTACCAGTCGGAATACTCTTTTTTCAAAGGTAAGGGATATTATTTGTTGTACTCGTAAAGGGTATTATTTCTTTCTTATTCATGAAGAGAACTTCTGTTATTCCATTCTTTGTTATTCTGTTGGAATAACTTGTATACGCGGGCTACCCTATATTTGGTGAAATTCTTCTATTATTACATTTTTATTATTCTGTCGGAATATCCTGTCTGTGCTTTACGCTGGACCTGGTTCCATTATTTATTATTCTGTCGAAATATCATGTTTGTGCTTTACGCCGGACCTGGTTCCATTATTTATTATTTTATCGAAATATCCTGTTAGTGCATTTACACATGACCTGGTTTCACTATTTATTTTTCTATTAGAATAACCTGTCTGTGCGGTCTATCGCATGCCTTGTGATTTCTTTTGTTATTCCATTCTTTATTATACTCAGTTGGTTAAAGTTTTGGCTTTTATGCTCCATGAAATTAGTGGAATATCCTTGATATTTGCGCTTCATCCAATATCTTTTCATGGAAGTATTCTTCTGAGCATTTTGGAATTTTACTCCACAAAGCAGTATCATGTTGACAATTTAGACGTTATTGATTCCTAGATAAATTAATTCTTAAACTTGTTTTATTGAATTATTATGTCATTGTCATCATTCTCATGTTTATATTATGTTGAAAGTCATCTGTGACCTGTAGTGCATAGATGGACTTGGTATGATTATGACTAGAGATTATTCGGTATAATCATGACCGTAATGTTACAAATGATGTGGAAAAGTCCTTATTGGCTGTAGTGCATTAATGGACAGTTTTTGGTATGATTATGGCTATGGATTCTCTTCGGCCAAGGGTGCAAAGATGAATTATTTTATGGCATGATCAGGACCGTTGATGAAAATACGATTATCTTTGGCCCGTAGTGCATGGATAATTCGTGGTCGTGATACTAATGAATATCCTTAGCCTGTAGTGCAGGGATGATTCGATGATGTGGATTAATTATTTAGCTGAGTCTCAGCGATGAAATATTAATTCATGGATGTGATAATAATGAATATCTTTAGCCGTAGTGCATGGATAAATCATGGATGTGATACTAACGAATATCCTTGGCCGTAGTGCATGGATAATTCGAAGGTGTGGATTATTTATTAAGCTAAGTCTCAGCGATAAAATATTGGTTATACACTTTTAATTTGTAAAAGATAGTAGATATCATGCTCTACTTGACTCTTCTAAAATACTGTTGTATGTCTTTGGCCGTAGTGCAAAGATGAATTTATTAGTATGATTATGAACAAAAATTGTGATTTGGTATAACCATGATTTTTGATGTTTCAGGTGAATATAGGTGATGAAAATTATCTTCGTCCTGGGTGCGAAGAGGAATTTAGAATCACAATTATAATTATGAGTTATTCATATGATTGTGGACAGGAATTATTGATTGATGTTACAGGGATAAAATATTATTGGTGGACTTTTAACATGGAGAAGATAATAGACCTAATGGTCTATTTGACTCTTCTAATGGATTGCTCGTTCCGCTGCAACTATGGTTAAAAAGTTTTATCAGCTACCATATGTTCTAAATCTCTGATTTATTAATGATGAAGGCTATTGATGATGTAAATTAGCTTTAATTATGATATTCTTTACTGGGCTAGTTGAGCTCACCCTTTTGCTTTCATTGTTTTCTTTATGAAGTGAGAACGCAGCAGGGACTAGTCGAGGAACGGAGTGACGGTCTAGATGATATTATTAGTAGTCCTCACTATTCTATGAAATAGTGTGATAGCTGTGGAGGTTCTCCCTAAACAGTATAGAAAAGTGTGTTGTATTCTATACATCATTTAGTAGTTATATTTGGTGAATCTAATAGGGTGAGGCGAACCCAACTTTGGAAGGGTGTTTTGTCACTATCATACATGATGTCTAATGACATACATACTCGTGTTCTCATAAGACATGGTTGTGCACATCCACTTGCTGAATATATCTACGAGCACTATCTGTATGATCTTGGAGTTTATTTGAAATATAATTTTCACTTGGAGACAACGGAGATATTTATATGTCAAGAGAAGACTCATCATTGGAAAGAAGATGATAGTAATCTTCTTGTTTTTCTTCGGGAACTTTTGGGACTCCCAACGATAATTCTGTGGACATATGATATTTATCATAACCTAGACGTATGGCCTCCCATGTACGAAGGTTTTCTTGAGCACTTCCCAAATATTTTAATTTCTAAAACAGTTTTTGACTATACTTTTATGTAAAGTATCATTGTAAGGTTGTGGTCAAGGTACCATGAGACTTACATACATTTGTATTAAAACTTATAGTTAACTGTGGTCGTATTCTATACGACAGCTCAACAGTTGTATAAATGAAGTTGTATTTAAATTTTGTACCATATATCTGGCAACTTAGAATGGGTGATGTATACCTAATTTTGGGGGCGTGACAGTTGGTATCAGAGCTTAGGGATATGGTCGCTGGCGGAGATAAGAATCTAGAACTAGGAGGGGAGAGACGATTTATATACTTCGCTAGTGTTTGACTTACCTAAGCTGAAATTGTTTACTTGATAAGTTGACAGATTATGATATGTCAATTAACCTTTGTTTTAAAGCTATATTCTAGAATGATATCTGAAATACAGAAGATGAGAATTGGGAAAATCATGATAGCGAGGAAATTACCGGGAAGGTACAATCTGAAAAGAAAGCAAGGTATTCTCATCTCTTCGACTATCAAGTACGTACGTAAATTTCGAGGGCCAAATTCATAAGGAGGGGTGATTGTGAGACACCGAATTTTATGAAATAAACGTATTCAATTTTTCTATTTTGGTAAATAGTTAAATTGATAAAAGTTTAAAGTTATGGGTAATATGTGAATTTTTTTTTTGCAAAGTAAGCAAGTTGATATAAAATATTCGTTGTGTCGGAGAATATTCGATTAGTCGGGGAATATTCTTTTTGTCGGAGAATATTCGTACGACGGTACAATTATTGATGGATCCCACAACGGAATTATTGTCGGATTAAGAAAACGACAAAAATATTTTTATGAAAATAACGGCGGAAGTTTTATTGTTAACTGTTGAAACAGCCGGTGTTAAAAGTACAGTAATACGCGTGGTTGCATAGTAGCACACGGTATTGATTGTTGATGCTTACGTGAGAAGTCACTCAGTTTTGTTTTATTAGTATTATTAATGTAATAAAACAAAAAAGTTTTTTATATAAAACAGAATACTTTTATAAAGTTATTCGTTTTATTAGGCTAATAGTAAATTTTTTTTATATAAAATAGAATACTTTTAAAAAGTTATCTGTTCTATTAGACAATAATTAGAATATATTATATTTTATTATAAATAGTATTTGCATAGTCCATGCATAGTATTTGCATAGTAAAATCTTTTATAAAGTTATTCGTTTTATTAGATTATAAATAGAATATATTATATTTTATTTAAAAGATTTTGCTTTAAATATGGACCGTCCGATTAAAAGTAAATCAATCTGGACCGTTCATGAATTAGTTACTATGCAGTCCATTCTTCTATAAATAGAAGCTCATTCCTTCATTATTTCTTACGAATTTACTAAAACTCTAGAGAGAGAAACTATAGAGAGAGTTCTTATTCTATAATCTTGAGCGTATTTATTTAGAGTTTAAGAAAGCTTTGAGCGTAGTGCAAGTTTTTTTCGACTATATCCTCGCCCTACCAGTCGGAATACTCTTCTATCAAAGTTAAAGGATATTATTTGTTGTACTCGTAAAGGGTATTCTTTCTTTCTTATTCATGAAGAGAACTTCTGTTATTCCATTCTTTATTATTCTGTTGGAATAACCTGTATACGCGGGCTACCCTATACTTGGTTAAAATTCTCTATTATTACATTTTTATTATTCTGTCGGAATATCCTGTCTGTACTTTACGCCGGACCTGGTTCCATTATTTATTATTCTGTCGAAATATCATGTCTATGCTTTACGCCGGACCTGGTTCCATTATTTATTATTATGTCAGAATATTCTGTCTGTGCGTTTACGCCGGACCTGGTTTCATTATTTATTATTCTATCGGAATATCCTGTCAGTGCATTTACACATGACCTGGTTTCACTATTTATTTTTCTATTAGAATAACCTGTCTGTGCAGTCTATCGAATGCCTGGTGATTTCTTTTGTTATTCCATTCTTTATTATACTCAGTTGGTTAAAGTTTTGACTTTTATACTCCATGAAATTAGCGGAATATTCTTGATATTTACGCTTCATCCAGTATCTTTTCATGGAAGTATTCTTCTGAGCATTTTTGAATTTTACTCCACAAAGCAGTATCATGTTGACAATTTAGACATTATTGATTCCTGGATAAATTAATTCTTAAACTTGTTTTATTGAATTATTATGTCATTGTCATCATCCTCATGTTTATATTATGTTGAAAGTTATCTGTGACCTATAGTGCATAAGTAGACTTGGTATGATTATGACCAGGGATTATTCGGTATAATCATGACCGTAATGTTACAAATGATGTGGAAAAGTCCTCATTGGCCGTAGTGCATTGATGGATAGTTTTTGGTATGATTATGGCTATGGATTCTCTTCGGCCAATGGTGCAAAGAATAATTGTTTTATGACATGATCAGGACCGTTGATGAAAACACGATTATCTTTGGCCCGTAGTGCATGGATAATTCGTGGTCGTGATACTAATGAATATCCTTGGCCTGTAGGGATGATTCGATGATGTGAATTAATTATTGAGCTGAGTCTTAGCGATGAAATATTAATTCATGGATGTGATAATAATGAATATCTTTGGCCATAGTGCATGGATAATTCATGGATGTGATACTAACGAATATCCTTGGCCGTAGTGCGTGGATAATTCGAAGGTGTGGATTATTTATTAAGCTGAGTCTCAGCAATAAAATATTGGTTATACACTTTTAATTTGTAGAAGGTAGTAGATATCATGCTCTACTTGACTCTTCTAAAATACTGTTGTATGTCTTTGGCCGTAGTGTAAAGATGAATTTATTAGTATGATTATGAACAAGAATTGTGATTTGGTATAACCATGATTTTTGATGTTTCAGGTGAATATAGGTGATGAAAATTATCTTCGTCCTGGGTGCGAAGAGGAATTTAGAATCACAATTATGATTATGAGTTATTCATACGATTGTGGACTGAAATTGTTGATTGATGTTACAGGGATAAAATATTATTGGTGAACTTTTAACATGGAGAAGATAATAGACCTAATGGTCTATTTGACTCTTCTAATGGATTGCTCGTTCCGCTGTAACTATGGTTGAAAAGTTTTATCAGCTACCATATGTTCTAAATCTCTATTTTATTAATGATGAAGGCTATTGATGATGTAAATTAGCTTTAATTATGATATTCTTTACTGAGCTAGTTGAGCTCATCCTTTTGCTTTCATTGTTCTCTTTAGAAAGTGAGAACGCAGCAGGGACTAGTCGGGGAACGGATTGACGGTCCAGATGATATCATTAGTAGTCCTCACTATTCTATGAAATAGTGTGATAGCTGTGGAGGTTCTCCCTAAACAGTATAGAAAAATGTGTTGTATTCTATACATCATTTAGTAGTTATATTTGGTGAATCTAATAGGGTGAGGCGAACCAAACTTTGAAAGGGTGTTTTGGCACTATCATACAAGATGTCTAATGACATACATACTCGTGTTCTCACAAGACATGGTTGTGCACATCCACTTGCTGGATATATCTACGAGCAATATCTATATGATCTTGGAGTTTATTTGAAATATAATTTTCACTTGGAGATAACGGAGATATTTATATGTCAAGAGAAGACTCACCATTGGAAAGAAGATGATAGTAATCTTCTTATTTTTCTTCCGGGACTTTTTGGGACTACCAAGGATAATTCTGTGGACATATGATATCTATCATAACCTAGACGCATGGCCTCCCATGTACGAAGGTTTTCTTGAGCACTTCCTAAATATTTTAATTTTTAAAACAGTTTTTGACTATACTTTTATGTAAAGTATCATTGTAAGGTTGTGGTCAAGGTACCATGAGAGTTACATACATTTGTATTAAAACTCATAGTTAACTGTGGTCGTATTCTATACGATAGCTCAACAGTTGTATAAATGAAGTTGTATTTAAATTTTGTACCATATATCTGGCGACTCAGAATGGGTGATGTATACCTAATTTTAGGGGCGTCACAGTTGGTATCAGAGCTTAGGGATATGGTCGCTGGCGGAGATAAGAGTCCAGAACTAGGAGGGGAGAGACGATTTATATACTTTGCTAGTGTTTGACTTACCTAAGCTGAAATTGTTTACTTGATAAGTTGACAGATTATGATATGTCAATTAACCTTTGTTTTAAAGCTATATTCTCGAATGATATCTGAAATACAGAAGATGAGAACTGGGAAAATCATGATAGCGAGGAAATTACCGGGAAGGTACAATCTGAAAAGAAAGTAAGGTATTCTCATTTCTTCGACTATCAGGTACGTACGTAAATTTCGAGGGCGAAATTCATAAGGAGGGGTGATTGTGAGACCCCGAATTTTATGAAATAAAAGTATTCAATTTTTCTATTTTGGTAAATAGTTAAATTGATAAAAGTTTAAAGTTAAGGGTAATATGTGAAATTTTTTTTTGCAAAGTAAGCAAGTTGATATAAAATATTCGTTGCGTCGGGGATTATTCGATTAGTCGGGGAATATTCTTTTTATCGGAGAATATTCGTACGACGGTACAATCATTGGTGGACCCCACAACGGAATTATTTTCGGATTGAGAAAACAACAAAAATAGTTTTATAAAAATAACGGCGGAAGTTTTACTGTTAACTGTTGAAACACCCGGTGTTAAAAGTACAGTAATATGCGTGGTTGCATAGTAGCACACGGTATTGATTATGGATGCTTACGTGGGAAGTCACTCAGTTTTGTTTTATTAGTATTATTAATGTAATAAAATAGAAAAGTTTTTTATATAAAACAAAATACTTTTATAAAGTTATTCGTTTTATTAGGCTAATAGTAAAATATTTTTATATAAAATAGAATACTTTTAAAAAGTTATCTGTTTTATTAGTCAATAATTAGAATATATTATATTTTATTATACATAGTGTTTGCATAGTGTCTGCATAGTGTTTGCATAGTAAAATCTTTTATAAAGTTATTCATTTTATTAGATTATAAATAAAATATATTATATTTTATTTAAAAGATTTTGCTTTAAATATGGACCGTCCGATTAAAAGTAAATCAATCTGGATCGTTCATGAATTAGTTACTATGCAGTCCATTCTTCTATAAATAGAAGCTCATTCCTTCATTATTTCTTACGAATTTATTGTACTCGTAAAGGGTATTCTTTCTTTCTTATTCATGAAGAGAATTTCTGTTATTCCATTCTTTATTATTCTGTTGGAATAACATGTATACGCGGGCTACCCTATACTTGGTGAAATTCTTCTGTTATTATATTTTTATTATTTTGTCGGAATATCCTGCCTGTGCTTTATGCTGGACCTGGTTCTATTATTTATTATTCTATCGGAATATCATGTCTGTGCATTACGCCGGACCTGGTTTTATTATTTATTATTCTGTCAGAATATCCTGTCTGTGCGTTTATGCCGGACCTGGTTCCATTATTTATTATTCTGTCGGAATATCCTGTCGGTGCATTTACGCATGACCTAGTTGCACTGTTTATATTTCTGTTGGAATAACCTGTCTGTGCGGTCTATCGCATGCCTGGTGATTTCTTTTGTTATTCCATTCTTTATTATACTCAGTTGGTTAAAATTTTGGCTTTTATACTCCATGAAATTAGTGGAATATCCTTGTTATTTGCGCTTCATCCAATATCTTTTTATGGAAGTATTCTTCTGAGCATTTTTGAATTTTACTCCACAAAGCAGTATCATGTTGACAATTTGGACGTTATTGATTCCTGGATAAATTAATTCTTGAACTTGTTTATTGAATTATTATGTCATTGTCATCATCCTCATGTTTATATTATGTTGAAAGTCATCTGTGGCCTGTATTGCATAGATGGACTTGGTATGATTATGACCAGGGATTATTCGGTATAATCATAACCGTAATACTACAAATGATGTGGAAAAGTCCTCATTGGCCGTAGTGCATTGATGGATAGTTTTTGGTATGATTATGGCTATGGATTCTCTTCGGCCAATTGTGCAAAGAATAATTGTTTTATGACATGATCAGGACCGTTGATGAAAACACGATTATCTTTGGCCCGTAGTGCATGGATAATTCGTGGTCGTGATACTAATGAATATCCTTGGCCTGTAGGGATGATTCGATGATGTGAATTAATTATTGAGCTGAGTCTTAGCGATGAAATATTAATTCATGGATGTGATAATAATGAATATCTTTGGCCATAGTGCATGGATAATTCATGGATGTGATACTAACGAATATCCTTGGCCGTAGTGCGTGGATAATTCGAAGGTGTGGATTATTTATTAAGCTGAGTCTCAGCGATAAAATATTGGTTATACACTTTTAATTTGTAGAAGGTAGTAGATATCATGCTCTACTTGACTCTTCTAAAATACTGTTGTATGTCTTTGGCCGTAGTGTAAAGATGAATTTATTAGTATGATTATGAACAAGAATTGTGATTTGGTATAACCATGATTTTTGATGTTTCAGGTGAATATAGGTGATGAAAATTATCTTCGTCCTGGGTGCGAAGAGGAATTTAGAATCACAATTATGATTATGAGTTATTCATACGATTGTGGACTGAAATTGTTGATTGATGTTACAGGGATAAAATATTATTGGTGAACTTTTAACATGGAGAAGATAATAGACCTAATGGTCTATTTGACTCTTCTAATGGATTGCTCGTTCCGCTGTAACTATGGTTGAAAAGTTTTATCAGCTACCATATGTTCTAAATCTCTATTTTATTAATGATGAAGGCTATTGATGATGTAAATTAGCTTTAATTATGATATTCTTTACTGGGCTAGTTGAGCTCATCCTTTTGCTTTCATTGTTCTCTTTAGAAAGTGAGAACGCAGCAGGGACTAGTCGGGGAACGGAGTGACGGTCCAGATGATATCATTAGTAGTCCTCACTATTCTATGAAATAGTGTGATAGCTGTGGAGGTTCTCCCTAAATAGTATAGAAAAGTGTGTTGTATTCTATACATCATTTAGTAGTTATATTTGGTGAATCTAATAGGGTGAGGCGAACCCAACTTTGAAAGGGTGTTTTGGCACTATCATACAAGATGTCTAATGACAAACATACTCGTGTTCTCATAAGACATGGTTGTGCACATCCACTTGCTGGATATATCTACGAGCACTATCTATATGATCTTGGAGTTTATTTGAAATATAATTTTCACTTGGAGATAACGGAGATATTTATATGTCAAGAGAAGACTCACCATTAGAAAGAAGATGATAGTAATCTTCTTATTTTTCTTCAGGGACTTTTTGGGACTACCAAGGATAATTCTGTGGACATATGATATCTATCATAACCTAGACGCATGGCCTCCCATGTACGAAGGTTTTCTTGAGCACTTCCTAAATATTTTAATTTTTAGAACAGTTTTTGACTATACTTTTATGTAAAGTATCATTGTAAGGTTGTGGTCAAGGTACCATGAGAGTTACATACATTTGTATTAAAACTCATAGTTAACTGTGGTCGTATTCTATACGACAGCTCAACAGTTGTATAAATGAAGTTGTATTTGAATTTTATACCATATATCTGGCGACTCAGAATGGGTGATGTATACCTAATTTTGGAGGCGTCACATTATTACAGAAATGAAATATTAACTATGGACTTTTAATCTAGAGGAGATAGTACACATTATGATCTACTTGACTCTTCTAATGGATTGTTGATTCCGTTGCTGTTATGGTTGGAAACTTTTATCTTCTACCATATGTTCTAAATCTCTGATTTTTATTACTAATGAAGGCTATTGATAATTTAATTATCTTTAGTCATGATATTCTTTACTGGGCTATTTTTGCTCACTCTTTTGCTTCACAATTCTTTTCAGGTAATAAGAGTGTAGCTGGGTCGAGCGGGGGTAACAGAAAAATAGAATGGTGGTCTCTAACTGTGGATGTTCTCCTTAAGTAGTATAGAAAAGTGTGTTGTATTTTATATATCATTTTGTAGTTATATTTGGTGAAACAAATAGGGTGAGGCAAACCCAACATTGGAAGGGTGTTTTGCCACTATCATACAAGATGTCTAACGACATGCAACTTCGTGTTATCATAAGACAGGATTGTGCTCATCCACTTGTTGAGTATATCTACGGGCATTATCTATATAATCTTGGAGTTTGGATGAAATATAATTCTCAATTAGAGATAGTGAAGATAATTATATGTCAAGAAAAGACTCACCATTGGAGAGAATATGATAATAATCTTCTCGTTTTTCTTTGGGGTCTCTGTTGGGTCAACCAAGGATAATTCTGTGGGCATATGATATCTATCATAACCTAGACGCATGGCCTCCCATATACGAAGGTTTCCTTGAGTATTTTTTGAAGATTTTAATTTCTAAAACAGTTATTGATTATACCTTTATGTAAGGTGATATTGTGATGTGCTATCAAAGGTTGGAATGAGAATCACAGTTGGTATATATTTGTATCAAAACTCACAACATATGTGTTGTTGTATTTTTCACGATAATTATAATAATAAAGTTGTAGTTATTTTTTGTACCATGTATTTGGCGACTCAGAATGGGTTGGGTGGAATGGACCTATTTTTGGGGCGTCACAGTTGGTATCAGAGCTTAGGGATATGGTCTTTGGCAGAGATCAGAGAATAGAACTAGGAGAGGAGAGACAAGTAATATCCTTCGCTAGTGTGTGTCCTACCTAAGCTAATTTTTTTTACTTAATTTGACAAATTGTGATATGTCAATTAACCTTTATTTTGAAACTGTATTCTAGAATGATATCTGAAATACAGGAGATGAGCAATGGAGAAATCATGATGACCGGGGAGATAGAATCTGAAATGAGAGCAAGGTATTCTCAACTCTTCGAAATACCAGGTATATAAATTTCGAATGCGAAATTTCATAAGGAATGGAGATTGTAAGACCCCAAATTTTATAAAATAAAAGTATTCAATTTTTCTATTTAGTAAATAGTTAAATTGATTAAAGTTTAAAGTTATGGGTGAAATTATTTTTTTTCAAAATAAGCAAGTGGTTATAAAATATTCATTGTTGTCGGGGAATATTCGTTTGGTCGTGGAATATTTTTGTTGTCGGGGAATATTCGTACGACGGCGCAGCCATTTGTGAGCCCCATAACAGAATAACTATCGGATGAAGAAAATGACAAATCTGAGTTTTTATAAATAACGGTGTAATCGTTAATGTTAACACTGTTGGATTACCTGGTGGTTAAAATACAATAATACGCGTGGTTACACAGTAGCACACGGTATTACACAATATTTTTGAATTATTAATTCTTATGTAAGAAGACACTACCCAATAATTGTTACAGTAATTACTGTTCAATATTTTATCTTATTGGTTCAATAATTGATGCGTTGATATTTTATATTATTGTTGTTTCAATAATTGTCACTGCACAACATTTTCCATAATTCATATTATTTGAATAATATTATTAGATAACATTATCGGCAATGTCTAGAAAGTTCTGTCAAAGAGAGGTTTGATCACCTAATTACGTGCCAGTAAGGAGAAATCCTTATTGGAAAGCCTCCTCTTTCTTGGGAATGACATGGTTGCCATAATTGTGATTCTTTAATATTATTTGTGATTAATTAATTATTAATTTATATGATAAGGATATATATATTTTTATGTGGATATACTTAAAGGAATTAATGTTGAGGTATTATATCAATATTTTTATCGGAATGGAGGTATTAAAAATCAAATCAGTGTTCTTGAAGCTTAATTGTGTGAGTTATAATTTTAATCCGACCGTTGGATCGTTGTGATTTTTGGATATGTTATACGAATATAAGTTGAGTATATGTTCACAAATTTTGAACCGTTAAAAATTAACGTATGATTTGTTATGAATTATATGAGGTATTGAAAATTGTCCGTTTGTGAATTTCAGATATTTTTTGTTTAGAATTTGGAAAAACTTAAAGCTATAAAGTTGTAGAGAATTTGATTTCATGTGGAATGGACATAAAATTCGTATTTTTCTGATAAAAGGCCTATTTATTATGAATTACTGAAGTTTTAGAAAATAAAATAATTTTTATTAAAATTGGGTAGAACTTTGGTTGGTGTTGAATACATGTGCTGATTTTGGGTGGGCCCCACTGTGGCGGCTGATGATTTTTCAAGAGTGGCTGCATAGGAGAAAGGAAAAAAATTATAATATTATTTTATTATTTAGTCTTCTATGGCGTTCTAATATTTTCCTATAAATAGACGCTTAAGTTAGAATTGAAAATCACACCAGAATTCATAAATTTTCTCTCTATATTATCGAGCGTATTTTTGTGAGTATTTAGATACTTTGAGAGTTGTTATTTAGTGCAAGTTTCCTTCGGCATTACATCCGATATTCCAGTCAGAACTACTACTCTTTTGAGGTAAGTGATTGTAAGGATTATTATGTTTTTCAGTTTCGTAATATTTTTCAACCCTCAAAAATTTTTGAAAAATTTAAAATGATAATTTGATGAGTTTTCTAGATTGTGTCCAAAAATGGTTATTTTTAGATGTATAAATTAGGAGTTATGAATTTTATGAAAAAAGACAATTTTAAAAGTAAACCCTTATAACTCCTTGTGGTTAACTCCAAAATTAGTGAAATTTTTATTGGGAGTACATGTATATAATAGCAGTATACTCTATAAATTTCGAAATTTTTGGACAAAAGTACAGTTTATGATAAATGTCTAAATATTTGGCAGTTTTGGCCATATGAAAAATAGTAAATGAATTTTAAAAATTCTGAGAAAAATATATGTTCAATATGAGACTATATTCTGCTAAATCTCAGAAAATAAAATTTTCTGGGGCTGATTTGGTATTTTTATGAAAATAGACTAGTTATGAATAAATGAATTAAATATGTTATATGACTTAAGAAAATTGAAAAATAGAATTTTATGGCTTGAGAATCCTATATAAGGTATATGCAGATTTTTGATGAGAGTTTTTGTTATTGGTGATGAAATCTTATGGGTTTGGCATTTTAGGATGATTAAATCCATTAATTAGTAAAGTGTAAACAATTAAAATAAATTATTTATAAGTTTAGAAAATGATTAAAATATTATTGTAATAAAATTAGATTATGAGATTATTAAATGATTTATAACATTTGGATGAAGGTGTATGAAATCATTGATTTAAAATATTATTTAATGATTAATAATATTAGTAAATGAATTTAATATTATTATATAATGAATAATGTTATTATCTTCGTTGAATATTCGTTGAAATATTATTTTCTGTTCAAATAATTTTTGATATAATATTATTCTTAAATTTTACTCCACAAAGCGGTATCATATTGACAATTTGGATATTATTGAATTATGGATAAATTAAATTGTTAAAGTCTTTAAAAATTTATCTTTTATCTCATGTGATTGATTCTTTATATCATTGTCATCATTCTCATGCTTATATTGTGTTGAAAGCCATCTATGACCAGTAGTGCATAGATAGACTTGGTATGATTATGTCCAGGGATTATTCGATATAATCATGACCGTAATAATACAAACGATGTGGTAAAAGTCATCTTTGGCCCGTAGTGCATAGATGGACTTGGTATGATTATGACTAGGGATTATTCGGTATAATCATGACCGTAATTGAAAACACGAATATCCTTGGCCCGTAGTGCATGGATAATTCGTGGTCGTGATACTATTAAGCTGAGTCTCATCATTATTGGTTTTACAGTTGTATATCTTTGGCCTGTAGTGCAAAGATGAACTGTTGATTATTGGTTTTACAGTTGTATATCTTTAGCCTGTAGTGCAAAGATGGACTGTTGATTATTGGTTTTACAGTTGTATATCTTTGGCCTGTAGTGCAAAGATGGACTGTTGGTTATTGGTTTTACAGTTGTATATCTTTGACCTGTAGTGCAAAGATGGGCTGTTGGTTATTGGTTTTGCAGTTGTATATCTTTGGCATGTTGTGCAAAGTTGGACTGTTGATTTACTTGATTATAAATATGAATTGTGATTTAATTATAATCTGTGGTGGTTCAGGTGAAAACAGGTGATGAGAGTTCTCTTTGTCTTGGGTATCATCAAAAATTGCTGATGATTATTACAGGAATGAAATATTAACTATGGACTTTTAATCTAGAGGAGATAGTAGACATTATGTTCTACTTGACTCTTCTAATGGATTGTTGATTCCGCTGCTATTATGGTTGGAAACTTTTATCTTCTACAATATGTTCTAAATCTGTGATATATTACTGATGAAGGCTATTGATAATTTAATTATATTTAGTCATGATATTCTTTACTGGGCTATTTGTACTCACCCTTTTGCTTCACAATTCTTTTCAGGTAATAAAAGTGTAGCTGGGTCGAGCGGGGTAACAGGAAAATAGAACGGTGGTCTCTAGTTGTGGATGTTCTCCCTAATCAGTATACAAAAGTGTGTTGTATTTTATACATCATATAGTAGTTATATTTGGTGAATCAAATAGGGTGAGGCAAACCCAACGTTGGAAGAGTGTTTTGCCACTATCATACAAGATGTCTAACGACATGCGACTTCGTGTTATCATAAGACAGGGTTGTGCTCATTCACTTGCTGAGTATATCTACGAGCACTATCTATATAATCTGGGAGTTTGGATGAAATATAATTCTCAATTAGAGATAGTGGAGATAATTATATGTCAAGAGAAGACTCACCACTAGAGAGAATATGATAGTAATCTTCTCATTTTTCTTTGGGGTCTATTGGGTCAACCAAGGATAATTATGTGGGCATATGATATCTATCATAACCTAGACGCATAGACTCCCATAGGCGAAGGTTTCCTTGAGTATTTTCTAAAGATTTTAATTTATAAAACAGTTATTGACTGTACCTTTATGTAAGGTGCTATTGAGATATGCTATCAAAGGTTGGGATGAGAGTCACAGTTGGTATATATTTGTATCAAAACTCGTAACATATGTGTTGTTGTATTTTTTACGATAATTATAATAATAAAGTTGTTATTTTATGTACCATGTATTTGGCGACTCAGAATGGGTTGGGTGGAATGGACCTATTTTGGGGGCGTCACAGGGATAAGCCTCCATAGCTATCAACAACTGTTCACATAATATTGATTTCAACATTAATCATAAAAGAATCTTTGAGTTAATAGTTACTGTACAATTCAATCCTTCCACCATACAATGTCCTAATTAAATATAAGACATGGAATTACTGTCAAGTCTTATTTTATTTAATTATATGTATTTCGATTCCCAAATGCACAACTCCTAATGAATACAAAATAGAAACTACTTTCTAATTTCATTCCACCTTGGCCAAGGATTCCTGGGTTGTCATTTTTATAATCACATGGGACATTTCACTTCTTTTACTAGAAGTGATAAATTCTTTATTGATCATTCATTATCTCTATATATAAATTATTAGACCCAAGCATACCCTTTGATATACCTTACGGGTCTTAAGAAATAAGTCAAAGTATAAATCATTATATACAAGATACTATGATGATCTCAAGTCTAAGGATTATTTGTACTACTATCACTACAGGAATTCCTATTGACAAACAAGTAAAACTCCAGTAGGTATTCCTTAGCGAGTCACGTTCAGTGAACTTAATCTCTAATATGCACCTACATACTTGCTTTAGTGTCTCCACACAAATGATCATGAGATCAATCATCCTCATCCAATGAGTAAGCAACGTACATACCAATCTATCCGGATTCACTAATCCCCTTTTTAATAATCCATTGATTGGGAACATTTTAGTTTTAAGCTATCTAAGAATTTAGATCTCATTAGTATGATCTCATCATGATTCTAAAAGCATTACTTAAAACTATAGGTTTATCACATATTATTAAAACAGCACAATGTAGATAATTAAATGCTTTTAATAAATAATTATTTTATTAATAAATAAATAATATTGATGACAAAGTATATGCTTTATCATCATACATGATTGGCTTGTATGCATATTACTTTCAAGAAGATGGATAATTTTCTTTTGAGTTATCAGAAGATTGAGAATGTTCTCTAGTGAGTCCCATAAGGGTTTGAACACTCGAGTGCGTCTGACTTCTCCACCTTTTGGCAATGGAGGGTTTGAAGACTGAGCTAGAAAAGGGGAGTAGTTTCTCCTCTGAATAGGCAAGCTTTGACTGCCTTTTTTCCCATGTAGTATCAAGGAAATATCCTCCTCTTTCTTCTTATGTGTAAGACCCCAACTTATTATAAATAAAATTGAATTTCTCTATTTATTATCTTGAAATAATAAAGTGATAATTTGATGTAATGCTTTGGTTATGGGTGAAATGTGCAAATTTTGCAAAATAAACAAGTGGTTATAAAATAATCATTGTTGTCGGGGAATATTCGTTTGGTCGTGGAATATTCTTTTTGTCAGGAATATCCGTACGACGGCACAGTCATTTGTGGGCCCCATAACAGAATAACTGTCAGATGAAGAAAACGACAAATTTGAGTTTTTATAAATAACGGTGTAGTTGTTACCGTTAATACTGTTGGAATACCCGGTGGTTAAAATACAGTAATATGCGTGGTTGCACAGTAGCACACGGTATTGCACAGTAATAATCCTTACGTAAGAAGGCACTACTCAATAATTGTTACAGTAATTACTTTTTAATATTTTATTTTATTAGTTCAATAATTGCTACGTTGATATTTTATATTATTGTTGTTTCAATAATTGTCATTGCACAGTATTTTCCATTATCAG
Source organism: Panax notoginseng (assembly GCA_016801055.1). Taxonomy (NCBI): domain Eukaryota; kingdom Viridiplantae; phylum Streptophyta; class Magnoliopsida; order Apiales; family Araliaceae; genus Panax; species Panax notoginseng. Next base: position 242,588,553 of record CM029012.1, read on the forward strand.
ATTGATAATTCATATTATTTGAATAATATTATTAGATAGCATTATTGGCAATGTCTAGAAAGTTCTGTCTAAGGAGAGATTTGGTCACCTAATTACGCACCAGTAAGGAGAAATCCTTATCGAAAAGCCTCCTCTTTCTTGGGAACGACCTGGTTGTCATAATTGTGATTTTATAATATTATTTGTGAATAATTAATTATTGATTTATATGATAAGGAAATATTTATTTTATGTGAATATAAATGATAGATTTATTTATGTGGTTATAAATGAAGGAATTAATGTTGAGGTGTTTTCTCAGTATTTTGTCGGATTGGAGGTATTAAAAGATCAAATCGGTATTCTTAAAGCCCTATTGCGTGAGTTATAATTTTAATCCGACCGTTGGATCGTTGTGATTTTTGGATATGTTATACATATATTAGTCGAGTACATGTCCACAAATTTTGAACCGTTAAAAATTAACGTATGATTTGTTATAAATTTTAAGATGTGTTGAAAATCGTCCGTATGTGGATTTCGGTCATTTTTTGTTTGGAATTTGGAAAAACTTAAAGCTACAAAGTTTTAGAGAATTCAATTTCGTGTGGAATGGACATAAAATTCGTATTTTTCTGATAAAAGGGCTATTTATTATGAATTACTGAAGTTTTAGAAATTAAAATATTTTTATTTAAAATATGGGTGGGCCCTACTTTTGGTTGTTGGGAAAGATGACTGATTTTTGGTGGGTGAGAATAGTAGCAGGTAAAACCATCAGGTTGCAAGTCAAGTCTACTTTGGCGTTCTAACATTTTCCTATAAATAGGGTGCTGAGTTAGAATTGAAAATCACACCAGAAACAAGTTTTCTCTCTTTCTCTCTCTATATTATCGAGCGTATTTTGTGAGTATTTAGATACTTTGTGAGTTGTTATTCAATAGTGCAAGTTTCCTTCAGCCTTATACCTGATATTTCAGCCGAAAGTACTGTTCTTTTGAGGTAAGAGATTGTAAGGGATAGTAAGGGATACTATTTTTTTTTATAATGATGTTATTCTTTCAATATCATTATACCGAAATATTGGTATGAATTTTATTTTTAAATTTCTACCTTTTTGAGTCGAGGTTTCTATTCACGTATACGACACTATTCACGTATACGACACTATTCACGTATACAGTATTATTCATGTATATGTCACTATTTACGTATATGACATTATTGACGTATACAGTACTATGTACAAATACGGAGTACTATTCACGAGTTGCTACTCTTAAATTACTATTCATGAGTTACTATTCATGGATACTATTTACGACAAAATTAGTTTCTTTTTCTGACCAAATTATCGTTGATTTATGAATATTGCTCTTAAAATTAAATGCAGTTGTTAATCATATTATTTTTATTACCATATATAACATTTTTATAATCCTAGTGATAAAATTTCTCTTTGACTTGAATGTAAAGATGGGTAGATTATTGGTATGATCGTGACTATGGGTTCTCTTTGGTCAGTAGTGCAAAGTTGAATTGTTGACTGGTATGATCATGACCATTGAATTTATAATTGAATATGTTTAGCTTAAGTGCAAATGTGAATTGATCAACATGGTTATAATTATTATTTATATAAATTCTGAGATGATTATATATTTCTTTGAGATATTAATATCTTTCGCCTGTAGTACAAATATAATCTGTTGTTGAATATCTTTGGCTTGTAGTGAAACGATGATCTGTTGTTGAATATCTTTGGCCTGTAGTGCAAAGATAATATGTTGTTGAATATCTTTGGCCAGTAGTGCAAAGATGAACTGTTGACGAATATCTTTGGCCATAGTGCAAAGATGAATTTATCAGTATGATTATGAACAGGAACTGTGATTTGGTATAACTATGATCTTTGATGTTTCAGGTAAAGACAGGTGATGAAAATTATCTTCGTCTCGAATGAGAAGAGGAATTTAGAACCACAATTATGATTATGAGTTATTCATATGATTGTGGACCAGAACTATTGATTGATGTTACATGGATAAAACATTGTTGCTGGACTTTTAACATGGAGAAGATAATAGACATTATGGTCTATTTGACTCTTCTAATGGATTACTCGTTTCGCTGCAACTATGGTTGAAAATTTTATCATCTACCATATGTTCTAAATCTCTGATTTATTACTGATGAAGTCTATTGATAATTTAATTATCTTTAGTCATGATATTCTTTACTGGGCTAGTTGAGCTCACCCTTTTGCTTCACAAGGGAATAGACATCTTTAGTCATGATATTCCACATTGTTGGGTGGAATGAACCTATTTTGGGGTTGTTACATTATGGACCCTCCGGGGGTTGTTTCCATAACTTCCAGCCTAGATGTACTCAGCAACAGCTTTGAGAGCGGCAAGGTCTTGAATCTTCCCAGACTTCAATCCCATCTCAGACATTTCTCCATGTTTGATCATTTTGGAGAATGGTTTGTCAATCCCAGCTAAAACTCTCTCATAGAAGGGAGCCTCTTGAATGTCTATGAAGGTCATCACCATTTCAGACTCAGTCATAGAGGGAATAACTTAAGTAGAAAGGCGCCTCCACCTTTCAGCATACTCTCTAAAAGACTCACTAGCTTATTTCTTGACCTTAGTAATTTGGTATCGGTCAGGAGCCATTTGAGTTTGGAAGCTGTACTGACTGAGGAACGCATGAGCTAGCTCTTCACAGCTATGAATCTTGGAGTTGTCTAATATGGTATACCAAGATCTAGCTTCACTAGTTAGACTTTTCTAAAATAACTGCATTCTGAGCTTTTCGTCCTCGGCATAAGATCCGAGTTCCCCAATAATGACTTTCAAATGTGTGTAAGGATCTTCAAACCCGTCATACTTTTCAAAGTCAGGAGTTTTGAATTTCTCTGGATAATGCACTCCAGGGAAGATACAAAGGTCTGCATATGAAACACTCCCATGTGTTCCAATTCCTTTAATAGACTGAATGGTCTCTTCCATTTGTAGGACCTTTTTCTTAAAATCACCGGTGTCTGGATCTTCTTTGAGATGGGTGGTGTCAGGGATTTTGTTGGTTTTGTCCAACTGAGATTCAGGTACAAGAATTTCTTTGTCTGTTCCCTGAGTTCCTCCATGTGCAGAGGATTATGTATGTACGGGCATTTGTGGACCCTGAGTGGACTTGTGTAGTTCTTTAAGTAGAACAACCAACTTTATAATTTGGTTGCTTAGTCCTTGAAACTCCTTGTGAGAGACAATAGTAGGACTAGATTGGCCAGATGAAGCCATACTTGGCTGTAGGCTCGTTACCTTTTTGGATTTGGAACGAGTTACTGGACTAATTATATCCCTACAAAAAGATTTATGTAGTTTAGTCTTAGTGAATGTAGAAATATTACGTAATGTGTCCGTTTAGGAGTATTGTCCTACGAAACGGATGTTAGTTTGATGAGATAGTATGTCAGGTTTTGATATGAAGGGAATGCATGTACACATTTTCCTTATATTTTCCATTACATTGAGATTGACATGGAAATGAAATTACAAGTAATTGAATTTACAAGTAATTAAAATGTGAAAGTATGAAGAGACTTTCCTCCGCGTTTGGTTTAACAGAGGCTGACCTATCTTAGGCTACTCTCGCCGATTTTTGGCATGAAGGTTCCCAAATCATCGTAATTTACTCGATAGGAAGTTAATCTGGTCTTTCAACTAGAGTGAATTTGGGTGGTGCCTTTCCTGAGCCTCGTTGGAATTAGTCTTCCTACGAGTCCAATAATCAAACGCCGACAGGATAGCCTCCTAGTGGAGGAACCACACAACATACATTCACATATAACGTGTCTCACCGTTATGGAAATGATGATATGTGTGAAGCATTAATATCACAAGTAGATATGGTGTGAAGCACTAAGTGTAATAAGTAAATGCATTCGAACACATTCATTCAAATGTAAATGCAACATCCACACACAAGCAGATAACAATGTTGAAAAGTTTGTAATAGCGGCTTAAGCCCTCTTACTGGAGGTCCCCAGCAGAGTCGCCAGCTATCGACGTTGAGATTTTTATTTGTCCCTTTTCTATTCTTGTCTTTTGGTGTTCTCATGTTAGGTGAGATTTGTTTGAAAAAATAAGTTGTGAAAAGGTCCGACACGTATATGTCGACGATTGGACTGTAAGAGTCGCTAGTTGGTATTTTTAAATGGTTGCACCAACTCAACATAGAAAAGGTTTGCACATTAACCTAGTGATGTGACACTATTTAACTGGTCTGTGAAACCGAGATTCGTTAGGGTCCGGGGGCTTAGTTATGCGGAGGGAAGGTGTTAGGCACCCCCACGACATCCGTGTTACCACGGTGACCGCCACTTTTCAATTTAACTGTTATTTGAATGTGTATGTGTGTGTAGATCAATGTGCAATTATCTGAAAGTAGCGATATGCCTCGTTTGTACCTATATACAAAGGGTTTAAATTTTGTATAAAAGTTCAGTTTTAATAAGATATATCAATGACGTTTTGTAAAAGAGGTTTTTTCAAACTCTTGTGCTCAATAGTAATTGAGGCATTTGATACTTCCATTTTATTATGTGTTCGACTTGATTACTTTTATCTTCGAGATGCGAAGCATCTTCGAGAAAACAAGATAAAAAGCAGTGTCGAATTCCTTGTGGGCATGAGAGCCGTCTAAGAAAATTCAAACACCGTGAATAATTTATAAGCCATGAACAACTAAAAATGTCCATCACGTGAACCGAATCTAGATTCAGTGGAGTGAATCTGCGATCACATGATTCCTAGGCTCACATGATGCAGCAATTCGTGTGAAAGATGTAAACAGTTATATATATATAAGCTGTATATATATATATATATATATATATATATATATATATATATATATATATATATATATATATAAACAGTAAACGCTCTGGATGTGAAATTCAGGTTCAATCAAGCAGAGTTTGATGACATGAGGTATATATATAAGTATTTATATATATAAATAAAAGTAATAAACGCTCTGAATATTATATTCAAGCTCAATCGAGATAACTCGATAATAATATATATATATATATATATATATATATATATATATATATATATATATATATATATAAGCAATAAACCACAGACCGACGGTCTAGGCATACACACATAGGCGACTCTCAACGTGAATAATAGTGTGTCCAAGAAGTGAAGAAAAGGCTTTTAATAAAACAAGAAGGCTTACAGTGGACTACTAAAGAAGACTTCAATAGCTTTAAATGGATGAACATGTCGTTCCCACCGATAAAAAGTAGCCAAATATAAGCTCACGCATGTTTGAAATGAGAAAGCACTCAATTTATACTGTGTACAGAGCAAATTGGACAGGGCTTCTTCGCCGTTTTCTTATGCAAAATGGCCACCTCAAGCCTTCTATTTATAGAGGGGGTAGCCGCAGATGTGTATGCGTGTAACGTGATGTCCGCTCGAACTTTCAGAACTTCAATCCGGGCATCCGATCGAGGTGTATAAGAATTTTTTCGACATGCCGTTGTCGAGAGTGACACAATAACATGCGATTAGAGGTTGTACGAAGTCAGGAAGATGGGACTATGCCCTGAATCTTCAAGTCTTCAAATTCTATCCGGTGTGCTATCATGTGTAGTAGTCACTCGATATTGGAGCTATTTGGCTCTTGTAGGATATTCTTGTGTATAATGTATGTTGAAATGTTGTTGAGACGACGCCATGTGGGATCGAGGTGGAAAAAATGATGATTTTGCCCCTCACCGGGGTTACGTCCGATTTGGGCTGGTTTAGCAGTCGTTGCTCAGGGTTATCTCTGAGATTGGGTTGCTGAAAGTGCTGAATGTCCTCATGGTTGTCTCTGGGGTGTGCCTGTCCTACCGGGGTTATCTCCGTGTTCAGAACTGACTACCTTGGGGATATCACCGAGTGTTGAAGCTGATCGCAGGGGTTTAAAACAAGCATTTCCGGGGTTATCTCTGGAACTGCAACTGCATGCCTCGGGGTTGTCTCCGAGGTTTGAACCGTATCTCTTGAGGTTATCTCCGGGATTGGAAATGAAGATCTCATAGAACTGCGGATTCCGGGGTTGTCTCTGAAACTGGAATGCATTCTTCGGGGTTGTCTCTGAGGTTAAAACTGAATCTCCCAGGGTTGTCTCTGGGACAGGAACTGAATATTTCGGGGTTTTCTCCGAGATGGTAAAGACTAAGTATCCTTGGGTTATCTCTGGGACGATTCTGCATTGACTTCCAAGGTTATCTTTGGAAGACGACTTTGCCCTCCTGCAAGGTTAGTAACAGGAATGCAAATATTCGAGTGTCTACAAGGTACTCTTACCTAAAGTTTATAACCTACAGCTTTGATACCAACCTATGACGCCCCCAAATCTGGGTCCCTTCAAACCTCGGATCCGGTCCGCCACGATACTACTATTGTCTAACTATTTATATCTTTTATTTATAACTTAATGAATATAACTTTGCTTATTACAATTTAAAATATAAATTCTTTCCATTTCTAAGATCTGTATAATAACCCCAAACTTTTATAAGTTTCAAATCTTGGTCATTTACCATTTCTGTCTTACATCATATTCGATGTTATAAAAAATAAGCGAAATAATTTAAACTTTTTCAATCTCCTTTGAAAAAAAATCTTTTATTGATTTCTTAACTTAAATCAATTACATATCCTTGAATCAAATTATGTTATGATTCATTCTATTCGAATTATTGTATAAATATTTACATCTCGATTCGAATTCCTCTATGCGTCATATAGTATAACTTTACAACTCAACATGTATTACACATAGTAAACTACGATCATGTACATCTCCTAGAACCTAAACATTGTTCAAGAGCATATATTTAAATAAATCAATCAATCTCCTTCGATACTATTGAACTCTATCAACCAAGTAACACATAATCTTTACCGTGAGTCCTTAACATGCAAAAATGGTTATTTACAAGAGTGAGCTCGACAGCTCAGCAATTCTAATAGTTTTCATTCATCACATAGCATATAATAACATACTCAGTTCATGTATTTATAATCAACTAATATTTACTACGCATGTTACTTCTCACATATCAGGCATATAGATTTACTTCACATGCATATCATCAAAGATCAACTTTCAAATTTCATACATATCTCATATGCATTTTATATATATACATCAACATTCTCATAGTATAATATAGCTCAACTAACAGTCATCGAATTCATATATCAAATAGAAACTGAAACTATTGCGCCAAACTGCCCGAAGCTGAAGAAGAGCAAAGGATGTTTTGCTTGTGGTGCGGCAGACCATCTGATCAAATATTGCCCAAAGAAAGGAAGTGGCGGAGGAAGCGACCAACAAGAAGGAAGCGACAAGCTGATGATTGGCGAACCGACACCATCTAACTGTCCAACTGACCGTTTAATATGACTGTCCAGGACGTAGTGGCTGCAGAGGATGTGGTGTCAGGTATCATCCCGATCAATGATATAAATGCCTACGCATTATTTGATTCGGGTGCCACCTGTTCTTTTGTATCGGAGGAATTTGCTAGTTGACTTAATTTACCTAGTGAACGATTAGGAAATTCCTTGAACATAGAAGTTGTGAATAAGGAAGTAATCCCTATAGAATATGTTTACAAAAATTATCGCGCAAACATTAGAAATCATGAACTAAGCGTAGACTTGATCCCGATAAGATTGGGAGAGTTTGACGTAATATTAGGAATGGATTGGTTGTATAACCATGCTGCGATAATTGATTGTCAGAATAAAAGTGTGAACCTTCAGACTCCAAATAAGTCTAAGGTGATATTTTATGGTAGCTCATCGCTTAAGTAATCATTTTTCCTTACGATGATGCAGGCGATGAAATTGTTAAGGAAAGGATGTGTAGGTTACTTAGCATACATTATTAATACTCGAAAGAAGGGAGTAGAAATTCAGGATATATCCGTAGTAAGGGAATTTCAAGATGTATTTTCGAACGATCTGCCTGGTACCGATTTCAAAAGCTCCATATCGTATGGCGCCAGTAGAAATGAAAGAATTAATAATACAATTACAAGAGTTACTGGATAATGGTTATATACGACCAAGTGTGTCTCCTTGGGGAGCACCAGTGTTGTTTGTAAAGAGGAAGGATGGATCGATAAGGCTCTGTATCGATTATCGGGAATTGAACAAAGTAACGATTAAGAATAGATATCCATTACCGAGGATAGATGACCTTTTCGACCAGCTGAAGGGAGCCAAGTGTTTCTAGAAGATAGATTTGCGAATGGGTTATCACCAGTTGAAGGTATGGGAAGAGGACGTATCAAAGATGGAGTTTCGAACTCGTTATGGACATTTTGAATTTCTGGTGATGTCATTTGGGTTGACGAATGCTCCAGCAGCGTTTATGGACTTGATGAACCGAGTCTTCAAGCCATTCTTAGATAAATTTGTAGTAGTTTTCATCGATGATATATTGATCTACTCAAACACAGGAGAAGAACACACCGAACATTTGAAGATGGTTTTGGAGGTACTAAGAAAAGAGAAGCAGTATACGAAATTTTCTAAGTATGAATTTTGGATGGAGAAAGTTCAGTTCTTAAGACACGCGGTGGATAAGGATGGAATTTTAGTAGGCCCCGCGAAAGTAGAAGTAGTGAGTAATTGGGAGCAACCAAAGATGTCAACCGAAGTAAGAAGTTTATTAGGGTTAGCTAGGTACTATCAAAGATTTATCCATGATTTTTCTAAGATAGCAACCCCGTTGACCAATTTAACAAGGAAGACAGTGAAGTTCGTATGGACGGACAAGTGTGATGAGAGTTTTCAGGAGTTGAAAAAGAGATTGAGTGAGGCACATGTATTATCACTACCAGATGATGCAGGAGGATTTGTGGTGTATAGTGATGCGTCGCATAGAGGATTGGGATGTGTGATAATGCAACATGACAAAGTTATTGCGTATGTGTCACGACAATTGAAGGATTACGAAAAACGATACCCTATTCATAACTTAGAGTTAGCGGTAATAGTTTTTGCGTTGAAAATTTGGAGACACTATTTGTACGGAGAAAAATGTGAGATATACACGGACCACAAAAGTCTGAAATATATCTTCACACAGAAGGAGTTGAACATGCGTTAGAGAAGGTGTGGTTAGAATTAATCAAGGATTATGACTGCGATATTCTTTATCACCCGGGGAAGGCAAACGTAGTGGCCGATGCGCTAAGTAGGAAAGGAAGGGAGAAGTTATTTCAATTGACAACTCAAGAGGAGTTAATAAGGGATATGGAGAAATTAGAAATAGATGTAAAGGGACTAGAGAGGTCTGAGGAAAAATTGTTTGCAGTAGAAGCTCGTCCAACCTTGTTGGACAGAGTTAAGGAATCACAAGAAAAGGATGAGGAGTGCAAGAGAATCTGAAAGAGGATCGCAGAAGATGAAGAGGAGAGATTCAAGATGGATAGAGATGGTATTTTAAGATTTGAAGGAAGAGTGTGGGTACCAGCAATAACCGAGTTGAGATAATAAATTTTACACGAGGCACACAATACGACGTATTCCGTTCATCTAGGAGGCACGAAGATGTACCGAGATTTGAGGCAATATTTTTGGTGGCCAAATCTGAAATGAGAAATCGCGGAGTGCGTTAGTAGATGTCTTACGTGTCAACTGGTTAAAGCAGAGCACTAGAGGCCATGTGGTTTACTTCAACCATTGGAAATATCAGAGTGGAAATGGGAGCACATTACGATGGACTTCGTGGTGGGACTTCAAGTCATGCAGAAATGTTTTGATGCAATTTGGGTTGTCGTAGATCGACTAACAAAGATGACTCATTTTTTACCAATCAAGATCTGATATAGTTTGAATCAACTAGAAAATCTGTACGCGAGGGAAATTGTTTCACGACATGGAGTTTCGGTATCGATTGTCTTTGACCGAGATCCGCGCTTCACGTTGAAATTCTAGAAAATCTTACAAGAGAGGATGGGAACACCATTGAGGTTAGGTACCACTTATCATCCGCAAACAGACGGACAAAGTGAGCAAACGATACAAACGCTAGAAGACAAGCTTATAACTTGTGTGATGGACTTCAAAGGAAGTTGGGACGATCACCTATCCTTAGTAGAATTTACATATAATAATAGTTACCATGCAAGTATAGGCATGCCACCGTACGAAGCTCTTTACGGGAAAAAGTGTAGGACACCATTGTGTTGGGACGAAGTTGGAGAACGAAAGATGCTAGGGCCGAAATTAGTTCAACAAACCGCTGATGTGGTGACATTTATAAGAGCTAGACTAGTAGCTGCACAAGATCGCCAGAAGAAATAGGCAGATTTGCATCGACAGGACCGCGACTTTGAAGTCGAAAGTCACGTTTTCTTAAAAGTATCTCCCTGGAAGGGAAAAATACGATTTGGCAAGAAAGGAAAATTGAGTCTGAGGTTCATAGGACCATTCGAGATACTAAAGCGAGTGGGCGAAGTGACATATAAAGTTGCATTACCACTTGAGTTGGAGCACATCCATAACGTGTTTCACATCTCCGTGTTACGTCCGTACAAGCCTGACTACAAACACGTGATTTCCTACGAGCCCATTCAAGTGGAGAAGAATCTGGCATATGAAGAAATTCATGTCCAGATACTAGATAGGAAAGAACAGACGTTAAGAAATAAAATCATATCCTCTATAAAAGTACTTTGACAAAACCACAACGCCGAAGAGGCCACGTGGGAATTAGAAGATAAAATTCGAAGGGACTATACCTATCTATTCGTGTAACCTTATATCAATTCCGAGGACAGAATTTTTATAAAGGGGGTAGGATGTAAGAATCGTGAATTTCATGAATAAATATTATTTTGATTTAATGAGAAAAAGGAATATTTATTTAAAAATAAATACTGATGTGTTGTGAAACGAATAATTCAATTAATTTAAATTGAATTTATAAGAATGTGAATTTGTGATGAGAATTATGAAAATGCCTTGTGTGGCATGAGAATGGAGATTTAAGGAATTAATTTAATTAAGAAGGAAAAGATTAATTAATATTATATTATTAATTAATTGTTATTATAAACAAAGTAAATTACATAATTAGAATATGTATTATCTATTTAATTGATGTGTGTTAACATATAGTTCCTACATTAATAAGAAAGTGTAGTGTGACACTTTAGTGTAACTATATTATGTATAGAAACTATATAGTAAAGTGAAAGAAATTATAAGTTGCATAAATAATTGATTGTGTGACAATAAGTATGTGTGGGAAGATTGAAGATGTTGTAAGACCCCAACTTTTTATAAATAAAATTGAATTTTCTCTAATTATTATTTTGAATAATAAGGTGTTAATTTTATATATTGTTTTGGTTATGGGTGAAATGTGCAAATTTTGTAAAATAGGCAAATGGTTATAAAATATTCATTGTTGTCGTGAATATTCGTTTGGTCGTAGAATATTCATGCTGTCGGGGAATACCCGTACGATGATGCAACTATTTGTGGGCCCCATAACGAAAAGCTATCGGATGAAGAAAACGACAAGTATGAGTTTTTTTTATAAATAACGGCGTAGTTGTTACCTTTAATACTGTTGGAATACCCGGTGGTTAAAATACAGTAATATGCGTGGTTGCACAGTAGCACACGGTATTGCACAATATTTTTGGATTATTGATTCTTACGTAAGAAGGCACTGCTCAATAATTGTTACAGTAATTATTGTTCAATATTTTATTTTATTGATTCAATAATTGCTACGTTGATATTTTATATTATTGTTGTTTCAATAATTGTCACTATACAGTATTTTCATTATCAGATCAATAATTCATATTATTTGAATAATATTATTAGATAGCATTATTGGTAATGTCTAAGAAAGTTCTGTTTAGGAAAGGGGTTTGGTCACCTAATTGCGCGCCAGTAAGGAGAACTCCTTATCGGAAAGCCCCCTCTTTCCTAGGAACGACATGGTTGTCATTATTGTGATTCTGTAATATTATTTGTGAATAATTAATTATTGATTTATATGATAAGAAAATATTTATTTTATGTGGATATAAATGAAGGAATTAATGTTGAGGAGTTTTATCAGTATTTTGTCAGAATTGAGGTATTAAAAATCATCCGTATGTGGATTTCGGTCATTTTCTGTTTAGAATTTGGAAAAACTTTCTGCTACAAAGTTGTAGAGAATTAAATTTCCTACGGAATGGACATAAAATTTGTATTTTTTTGATAAAAGGGATAATTATTATGAATTATTGAAGTTTCGAAAATAAATATTTTTATTAAAAACATGGCTTGGCCCCACTTTTGGTTGTTGTGGAATTTTCTAAAATTGTTGGGCCCCACTTATGGTGTGCTGACTTTGGAAAAGAGGTGTGCGTTAAATTTTTTATTAAAATTTTATTTTATTGAATTTTAGTCTGCTTTGGCAGTCTGGCAATTTCCTATAAATAGGGTGCTTATGTTGGAATTGAAAATCACACCAGAATCTGAAGTTTTCGCTCTCTATAATATCGAGCGTATTTTTGTGAGTATTTAGATATTTTGAGTGTAATAACCCAAGATTTTCTATATAAATAAATTAAAACTTTTGCGTATAATTTTTTATTATTATTATTTATTAAAATAAGTATGGGGAATATGGATAAGTCAACGCACATGTATTTATGTGATAAATAAAAATATATTTATTACATGAATTATTACAAATAATTTTATTTTAGAATTATTGATCATTATAAATTATATTCTTATAATAATTAATTTTATAGTAGAAATGTTTTTCTTATTTAATTTCCATAAAAATATGATTATATATTATTTAAATAATATATGAAATGATTATAGAATTATTATAATAATTATTTTATTTTTATTATGTTAATTTATTTTAGATTAATTAAGTTAATTATTTTAACTTAATTAAGAATGGTATATATGAAAGATAAATCAGATATGAAATCCAAACCCTAATTTAAAAAGTCAAATTCGACTTTAAGAATTTATTAAGTCGTTGTGAAGTCGTGTTAATGTGGTTAATATCAAGTGTTATAATTACAATTGTTAATTAGGAAAAATCTTAATTAATTAAAAAACCCTAATTAATTGAGAATCCTAATTACTAAATTTGAAAACCTAATTTCTAAATTTGGAAACCCTAATCCTAATTTATAAGCCTTAATGATGATTAGTAAATACTAATCTTAGCTAGTAAAGCTTTATATAATTAGAAAACCTAAACCAATTAGAAAATCCTAAATTGAAATTTAGGAAACTAAAAATTTTATATTTTAAACCCTAAATTAGAAATCCTACAAAAAAAATTTAATGTTACATAAAAATCATAAAATCATAAAATCATTAATGTTTTATATTTTATAAAATTATTATTTTATATTTTTAATGTTTGGGGTATATTTTAATGTTACATGTTTGCCATTAAAATCATAAGGCTAATGACCAAATTACCCTTCTTGCATAATTTAAGCTAACTTGTAGATCTATCCATATATTGAGTTGGTGACCAAATCTATCTACCCCACGTGACTAAATTTCCAGCAAATCGACTCTATATCTCAGTCATTTACATTACATGTTATATATATATATATATATATATATATATATATATATATATATATATATATATATAGGATTAGAGAGAGAAAAGTCATATTTTTGCCTCATTTCTCTCCAAACATCCAACCAATTCTCTCTCTCTCAAAATCTACGAAATTTCTAATTGTATCAGTCCCCAAACCAAGCCCCACTATCACCCATAACAAATCAAAAGTATAGAATCAAGGATTTCATCAGGAAAGGGTATAACCCTAAACCTAAAATCTGACCTTTGATTCCATGTTAGATTTTATGTTTTAATGTTTAAACATGTTGAATATAGTGTTACTAGATGATCTGAGTTGATAGATGTTAGATCCATAACATTTATAGGCTCAGATCTAGTGTTTTGCAAAATCTGGAAATTTTTTAATAGTGGTCTGACAAACGAATGTCAGACCTACTAGATCTCAACATGTTTATTGTTTTGGTGTTTTAAATGTTTGATATTGTAGTGTGCTATGAGATCTTTACTCTGGAACTTGAATCAAGGTCATAGCATGAACAGATTGTAAGACATTGATGGTCAAAAGCCGTTGACCGGCCATGATTGGACGTTTCTGGGTAACCCAGAAACTGCCCAGAAAGGCCTGACAACTTATTCAAGCGTCTGGATCTTTCAGTTGTTTGTTGTGTTGTTCTTTTTGTTAATGTTATAGAATTGTAGTATATTATATGTACTACAAAGTCATGCCTTTATATTACCTAAACATCCAACAGGTTGATCATGGTGACTGGTCAAAGTAGGTAGGACGAACATGATTTCCGTTTTCTGGGTAACCCAGAAAACGTATGCATGTTATCTCTGACATGGTTTGACCGGGGAATAGCTAGTGATTTTGTTGTTGTTAGGCTGATTTTATGTAATAGATTTGTAGCATTGCATGTTGTCTACACATTGAAACCTTAGGATCACAAAAAACATCACATGTATTGCAAGTTGTGGAAGCCCAAAAGTGGTCACCCGAACTGTTATTCATTTCTGGGTAACCCAAAAATGAAGAACAGCTCTGACAGCCACTTTACAAGCACATATCTCATTCTTTTTATGTTGTATGATCATGATTGTTGTTGTATCATGTAATTACACTAGCACTACAAGATCGGACCAAAAGCATGCCTAGAAACATCTCAGATTAACAATTAGTGGTGGTCAAACATGTCAACTCGATAACTGCACATAAGTTTATGGGTTTCCTCAAGAACTCCTATAGCGACAATTTCGTCGCTATAGCGCCCATTAGCGACAGATTAATTACTAAATTATTAATTTTATTAAATAATTAGTATTAAATGATTTTTAATTATTAAAAATTCATAATAAATTTCTAAAAATTATTTTAAAGCCTAAAAATTAGTTTTTAATAATTTTGAATATATTTCATAAATATTTAATATTTTTTGAATATTAAAGATATTAAATTTATTTAATTATTATATTAAATAAATTATTTAAAAATAGTTTTAATACTTGAAAAATTATTTAAAAATTATATTGTGGTATAAGAAAATATTTTAAGTTATTTTAATGACTTTTAATATTTTGTGATGAATTTTATTAATAAATTAGTATTAATGATAATTAAGTTACTTAAGAAATATATTAAATAAATTAATTTAAAAATAATTTTAATATTAGAAAAATCATTTTAAATGAAAATAAAGAGCTTAAAAATATTTTAAGTTATAAAATATAATTTTTAATATTTAAATGGTAGATTTCATTAATAATTTACTATTAATGTTATTAACATTATTTAATAATTATATTTAATAAATTAGTTTAAAAATAATTTTCATATTAGAAAATTCATTTTAAATGAAAATAAAGTGTTTAAAAATATTTTAAGTTATAAAATATAACTTTTAATATTTAAAGGATAATATCATTAATAATTTAATATTAATGATATTTGATTTATTTAATAATTATATTAAATAAATAATTTAAAAATGGTTTTATTAATTTAAAAATTATTTAAAAAGGATATAAATAAATTAAAAATATTTTAAGTTATAATTAATGACTTTTAATATTTTGATAAATAGTACATTAATATTTAAATATTATTGGCAATTATTTAAAAATAATTTTAAATGTTTTAAAAATCATTTAAGGGTAATGTTAGTACTTTAAAAATATTTTGAGTTATTATAAATAACTTTAATATTTTGGCAATGGTTTCATTAATAGTTTAATATTAATTAAATATTAATAATAATAAAGATATTTATTATTTAAATTATTTAATAATGATGCTGGTGTTTAAAAAATCATGATAAATTATAATAATTATTTAAAAATCATGTAAATTAAGTTTGGTATCTATATTATTGTTATTATTATTAGTATTATTTTGCTCGTATAAATGGTATCGTGAAGCACCGAGTTCGGGTTTCAAGTATCTGAATTTGGGGGTGTCACAGGTTGGTATCAGAGCCATAAGCATGAATTTGAAAAGGGCCCCGAGCCTCTCGCTGAAGACTTCCTTATGTGGAATGCACCGAAGCCAGACTCTCCGCAGGGGACGCCGAGCCAGTCGGTGGCAAGTTGATAGGTACCACTGTGAGGTGCTATGGGTGGAAGCACCATGAAAGTCACAGGTTGGTATCAGAGCTTTAGGGTTAGAAACCTTAGGTGGGATAGACCTTAGGCTATAACCTTAGAACAGAGGGAAATGTTGAAAATACAAATAACTCATATAGAGTTTAAAAGGAGATGAATTGGATAAATTCATCGTCAAACAAAATAAAAGCTAAACTATATAAAACTATTATTTACTATGTGTATATACTATATGCTAATCAGGATAATTTATGTGTGTAGATGTCAGGTAGAAAAGGCTTATTATATGCTTATAACTTAAAGAAAGAGTCAATCTCCATAACCGAGCCAATATCAAAGCAAATAGCTGAAATAGAGGCTCACAATGAAAGCAACTCGGATGAGGTGGTTATCGTGGAAAACATAATACCAGATCCGGAAATGGTGGAACTGATAGATAGTGATTCAGACACTGAAGTTGGAGCTGATCAAGCATCAACGGAGGTGCAGAATCTGAGAAACAAGGTTTCTTCTCTGGAAAAGTTGTGGGAAATAGAAAAGCTGCTAAATAGTCAATTGCGAAAAGCATTAATAGAAACAATGGAAGAACAAGATAAGCTTAAAATTTAATTTGATCAAATGGGAGTCAAAAGCAACAAATCGTGTGCAGCTCCGAGCAAGAAAGGAAAAATAAAGATGAAAGATTGCGATATAGGAAATTCTGATAACAACCAAGGGAACCTTAACTGAATAGAGAAGTGTACAAACTGCGACAAGAAACATGAAGGCGTATGCAGGAAATGGAAAAATGTTTGCTACAATTACGGATATGAGGGACATTTTTCTCCTCATTGTCCCAATCCAAAGCAAGGTGTCTGTTTTATTTGTGGGATAGAAGGTCATCAGGCGAAAGGTTGTCCAAGATCAAGAAAAAGGCGTAGTGAATAGGTAGTATAGGTTCTGTTGTGTATGTGTGTTTAATGCAATATATATTATTAGTATACATGTGTAATGTAATATTCTCAACTTTTGTATTAGTCAAGGATGTAAATCTCGACTTTTGTGGTCACAAAGGGATAACTAATGTTTAAAGTAGTATGTGTTATGTTATGTAAAGTACTAAGAAATAGTTGAATGAATATGAATCTGTGTTTGATTAATTAAATAAATTTGATACATGAAACTTATATAATAAGGTTTAGAATGTAAAGAATAATTTATGGTCTTATTTAACCAGATAATGCCGCCAAGACGTCAAACTCGAAATTAAAGGGTAAAAGAATCTGTCAACAACGCTGAAGGACAACAACAAGACCCAATGCAAAACGTTGCGAACATGGTAGCTCAGGCTATGCAACAGGGAATGCCCGCCGCAGGGAACTAGCCAGACAATCGCTTGGCAAATTTCAAAGATTTTAAGGCTATAGGAACGCCAGAATTCAGAGAGATAACTGACCTTGTTGAAGCCCAAACTTGGGTTAAGAAAATTGAAAAAGCATTTGTGATAGCTAGGGTAGCTGAGGGGCAAAAGACAGCTTTTGCCACCTATATGATGAAAGGGGAGGCGAACTTTTGGTGGGAAGAAAATCAAGCTAGGGCAGGAGAAGATGTAATTACTTGGGCTAGGTTTGAAACTCTATTTTTCGAAAACTATTTTTCATCTAGTATGTAGGCTAGGATGGAGATTAAGTTTCTTGAATTAATGCAAGAGAACATGAATGTTGCGGAGTATGCCGCAAAGTTTAATGAGTTGGCTAGGTTCGCTCCGCATCAAGTTGATACGGAGGCTAGGAAGGCGAGAATGTTTGAGCTGGGATTAAAATCCTGGCTCTATAACAAGGTGGCGGTGTTGCAGATAAACACTTTTGTAGCACTTATGGAAAAAACTATTATAGCTGAGGATGGGAGTGAGGCTATGAGCCTCTACAACAAGGAGAAAAGGAACAAAGGTAAAGTCGAGAGAGCTGGAAAGGTGGAAATTAATAGTGAAAGTAGAAGTGGTAATGGCAAAAGGAAGGGGAACTATTTTGAAAATGTCCAGGTGAAACAGGAAGGTGTGAAGAAACAGGTACTGCAGTGTAAGAATTGTGGAAAGAATCACCCAGGTTAGTGTCTGAAGGGTAAGTTTGTATATTACAAGTGCGGGCAGGAGAGGCATATCTCTCCCAACTGCCCCAATCTAAGAATGAACAGTGGGTATTTTCTGTGTGGATCAATGGAACATAAGGTCAAGGATTGTCCGAAAAAGAGAATGGAGGCAGGAAGCATGAACACAAGGAAGGGCAACGGGACTCTGGCGATCACAGGACCAACTTCATCAAGCAAACCAACGAAATCAACCACGAGAGTCTTCAACATGACCGTCTAGGATACCATGACAGCTGGTGAAGGAACTCCAGGTATTATTCGTATAATTTTTATTTTCTTATACATGATTTTCCTATATATAGTAAATTATTTTATAAAGAAATTTTGAGTTCTTTTAGAAATCAAATATTCCGTTTAATCAGATAGGCAAGCTTTATGCTGAATAGTTAAAGATCGGTTCAATCAATTATGATCGAGATCTACTTGCAATGACTATGTATGCTATGTACCTTTGTATGTATAGGTTTTAAAACGATAATTCTGGGGACAGAATCTTTATAAGGGAGGGTGAATGTAATAACCCAAGATTTTCTATATAAATAAATCAAAAATTTTGCATATAAATTTTTTATTATTATTATTTATTAAAATAAATATGGCACTACAAAAAAATGGGGCTTCAACAACAACCGATTTTCGTTGCTAAAGGTGCCAAATTTCGTTGCAAAAGGGTTTTGGCAACGACTTTACTGTCGTTGTGTCTTTCGTTGCGCAATGAGCGTTACTAATTGTTCTGCAACGAATATTTTTTTTTCGTTACCAAAAGTAATACTTTTTGCAACGAAATTTGGCTTTCGTACAGAGACATCGATCCTTTAGCAACAAAATGTATTATTGCAGAACAATTAAAATTTCGTTGCTAAAAACCCCATTTCGTTACAAAAGCCTGTTGCAATTGACACCATTTTGCAACGACATTTTTCGTTGTAGTAAATTATGAAAATTGTTGCCTAAGCTTGCTTTCGTTGCGGAATGTAAACTTTTTAGCAACGATTTTCGTTGCTGATTATATTATTTGGCAACGACATTATGCTGCATCAGCAACGAAAATGTTTGTTGCTGGCTATTTTTCAATAGCAACGAAAGTCGTCGATTAGCAACGACATTATATGTTACCGTTTCTTTATATGTACAACGAAAGTTGATATGATTTGTAACGATAAAAAATGTTGCCTTTTATTTTAGTATTAGCAACAATATCCTCTCTATTGTTATTAGGTTAATTTTTCGTTGCCAAATATTATATTTTTAATGCCATTAGCAACAAAAATTTGTTGCTAAATATATTAAAAAATGTTGTTAAATTAAAACTTGTTCAAAACTTTAGTAACAAAATTTATTGTTGCCAATCAAAATTTGACATTCTTTTTGTGTACCTGACTGTCTCAATGTCCCCATAGCAAATAATGACAAAAATACAAAAACTAAAATATTATTAACTTAATAAAATCATCAATTACATAATCATTCATTATCTTTATAATTAACCATCTAAAGCTACCACAGTTCTTCAATCAAAGTATATATCTACATATATAGAGAGTACACTTCATAATTTCGTCCCTTGTCTTTCGTAAACGTAGCACAGAAATTTAATACCCAGTATTGTAAGGCAAGTCGTAAAAGCAATCTTCCTGCACATAAAAATAATAGCAATTCAGGAAAAATGAAGCAAATAAGTCACCAGAGAAACTTTGTGCCAAAATCAATACACAAAGACAATAGAGTTGCTGCGTGGTACTAATGTACACCGTATTGCTCATAAATAGAAAAAGACAAATGGACAATCACAATATCATTTGCTACAAATCCAAATAGAAAAAAGTGCAACTATATGATAAATATGTTTACAAGAAAAAATTAGAATCTTAATCGGTCATTTCATGAATTAATTTCAATAAGCATAGTGGTAAACATATTTTCTGTTACAAGACTTGTAGATTATTATTATATGTTGACCTCAAGTCAGAATTCAGTCACATTCAACAACCATAAGCATCACACAATCTTAAATACCATCACACAATCTTTAATAACAATGTTTAGATTTCTATATAGAAAGGACAACAATTATGGAAAAGTTAAGGCTATTAGTCAATGTGAAAAAACTTTTCTTGAGACGACAAATTTCCATACAGTATATGCCCCAAAGATGCTAGCTATAATCACAGACATACATGTTGCAGCAGACATTGGAAAGATACATTTTGTGATAACTTGGGAACTTTTAAGTGGTAAAGACATAACATACCTAGGTCAGCGAGATAAATTCCTCCCCTTCATAATTGGGTCCTACAAGAATAGTCCCTGATGAAGAATAGTCCCTGAGAGTTGGTATGATTACATCTTAAATGTCGAACATCTCTTATTTTGATCATGAAACCATCAGAACTGCTCTTCACCTCAACTATATTGAAAAACAGATGAAACACATAAATAGATTATATGCTATTTTGCATATACTTCATATGTTAAATCACAGAAAAATTAAAAACCACCAAAATTAGTACTCCCACTATTCCACAAAAATAAATCCATTTGTCAAAAAAAACAAAAAAGTGTTCTACAAGATTAGTCCTCATTTTATTGATAGTAATATAAAATGACAAACGCCCTCAAGTTTGTCGTCATAATTTCATTGTAATACCACTACTATTAAACTAACTTCTTATATTTTTAGTGGTAAACATGGAACAAAATATATCCTTACTATTTGATTTTTTTTTTTGCAAATGGGATTCTTTTTGTAGAACGGAGAAAATATTATTTATGCTATTAAAAGATTTAGGTAAAAGAAAAGTAAACTATTAGTTTGTCTAATCATGACATTAGTAAAGTACGCAAGCAGAAACACCAGAAATTGCTAGCACAAAGCAGACGAGCAATACCAGCAACTCAACAAGCAAACAACTCACCCATTCACCCGGGCAGAGGGAACGATAGTATTTGGCAAATTTCTCACATTTAACAGACTCATCACCCTTTGCTGCGACACACCTGAAATTTGTTAATTGAAATATGAGGGAAAAGAGGCACATGACTGTTCATAATCAGCTTAGACTCACTTGCTAGCCAGCTCTTCTATGCAACAAATTATACTGAGATCGAGAGCAAGCCCGGGCTTACCTCATATACAAAAACAAGTCTGAACAAGATAAACTCCAGTTGATTATGCCCATGAAACATGATTTTTTTATGTAAGTTAGCGTTGTATCAGTTTCTCATTCTACACAAAAATACTCCCACGACAGAATTTGTCGCGCTTTTCTGGGATTATACTTGTGTTCCAAAATAAGGACCAGTAAAATCGAATGATATATTGTCGATCTAATATATCTAAATTTATTATAGCAATTAAACTTTCATTTATTAGGTTGTCTTGAATTAAATTCTCACATATAGATAAATATACGTCTTAAAATCAAAATAACAATTAAAACAGAACCAAGTAAGCAAGGATTAGTTTGATGAAGTCTACAGGAGATCTAAAACAAATGTTGGAGTTTCGTAAAAGCACAAGATTAAGTGGACTGTACTTAAAAGCCTGTCCAGGGCAAGCCCAAACAGTCTAGACCCAACTTATTTGATTCATATTTGCAGCCCTAATTACCTTAAGTTAACTAAGAAGAAAATATAGGCGGCAAAAATATATGAAATTGTCAGAAAATAAAAAAGAAAGTAACACAAAATAAAATTGTGATGAGCAATTATACCTGTGAAACTCGATGTACCGCGTGAAGCAATGTCTGCTTTGATTTATTGTTGGGAAGCGATAATCAGCTGGTGCAATTTTTAGTTTAATTTAAAGGAAAACAACACAATGAAAAGGAAAAGGAAAAGGAAAAGGAAAAGGAAACCAACACAACGAATGTCAGTAAAAGGCTAGATAACCAGTTTATCTGAAAATATATCTGAATGTATATTTTTGAAAATAGTAACAGGGGTTCAACTTCTCTGCACCTAAAATAAATAGTTATCCTAGATTTATAATGAAATGAAAGAAAGAAACATCAACATCACGAAGCAAATGAGAGTCATGAGATCGTTACTTTCCTCTTCAGTGATATGAATTATCTCAAATTTTTGAAATTAGACACGTAATGGATGTCAAAAGAAAGTCTAAAATATAATAAGACAATACACAAGAAGAATAAAAGAAGCAGGTGGATCAAAAAAAATATAAATGGCTAGAAGTTAAGCTTATGCATCTCCTGTACAAATACCACCAACCATACTCTACAAGGGCCTCAAACAAAATTGAACTCTCTAGAACACTCAACAAAGAATAAGAAGCAGGGTAGACTATCCAATCTCTCAAACATTTGTTTTCTATGAAACTCAGAAAGATTGCCTGAAATAAAGCCGTAGCCAACTCTTGGTAGCCAGTCTGCCACTCGAATCGGCATAAACTTAAAAATATATCAACCAGACCAAGTTCTTTTTGAATGATAGCTGGATTAAGCAAATGTGCACTAGCAATTTGGTTAACCTGCATTAAGAAATAGCAATTGGAGTCAGATTCCTAATGTGAAGGCTTCATATCATTAAAAAGTAATGATATAATTACGTAACATAAAGAAAGGGGGAAATACATGCAAAATCTTGAAAAGAAAAACCTAGTTTTTTACTTTTCAAATTTCAGTAAAATGCTATGGGATATTCTCTGTAAATCGTTATCAGAACCTTAGGCATAAAGAACAGTATTGGACATCAAACATAATATTGCAAGACAATGATAATATTTTCTAACTAGCGTACTACAACATATACAGTTAAAAACAAAATTAAGGTCAGAATTTGGAATCCACAAATGCCTTCCTTAGCATCTTGAAATTCTGTTCATTTTTCACAAAGTCATTTGTTTTTACCAGTTTGCTTAC
This sequence comes from Panax notoginseng, assembly GCA_016801055.1. Lineage (NCBI taxonomy): Eukaryota > Viridiplantae > Streptophyta > Magnoliopsida > Apiales > Araliaceae > Panax > Panax notoginseng. Next base: position 242,611,811 of record CM029012.1, read on the forward strand.
TGTACAAAGGTGGTGTACTGGGGGGGATAGGGTTTGGTGGTGTATAGAGCTAGTCAGGAGGCATGACACACTTCAGGAAAAGGCCTCCTTAGAGTTAGTGAGAGCTAGCTAGTCTTAAACGTTGTTCCCTAAAAAAATCAAGAACATATTAGTGGGATCTCAAACTTCCCAAATTCATGGAAAATGTTAGAGTTAACTTTGAGTTAAAACGGAGTTTCAATCAACAGTCTAATAATTCATAACGAGATGGCTAGCTGAAATGATTAAACAAATACGATCACTTTGGGATTAGAAGAAAACAATCTTTTTTTATCTTATTGAATCATTTTGAGAAGAAAAATAAAAACTTAAAAGTGGAAACTTTTAGTCAAACGGAGGTAATAATATATTGAAATCATTGATAATTCAGATACTAATCAATTTATGTAATGTTTATGAGTATACTGGAAAAGAGCCAAAAATGTAAACTTAAACATCAAAGTCAACCGCCTCAGAGTTTATCCCCACCACATCATACCATTTCTAATTATCACCCAGAATAAAGAAATAACAATTCTCAAAACACCAAACACAAAAGGGGAAATATTTACAACAATTTGACCAGAATTTTACATCAAGGGTAGACATAAATACATCAAAACAGTCAACTACATTCATAAAGAGGCAAATACAAGTTTTAAAATTACAAGCAGTTATTTTCTTAAATGGGTACGAAATTAATCAAAAACTTAGACATTGCCAAGTCATTCAAAATTGTTTAGAAATTGTCAAAAATAACAACACCACCATTCGTGTATTCATGTATATATCAATGTATTTAGAGAGAGAAAATTGAAAACAAATATTTGGCCCTATATTAAATTACACAAATTAAAGACTTTAGAACTCACAATTTAAGGAACAAGAAGTAGTGATAAGATTCCATCCTGGCTCGGAGTCGGAGATGAGGTTCCGTCCAGATTTTGGTCTGACGTGCGATTAGGGCAGAAACAGAGATGAAAAATCGAGATCTAGGGTTCTGACTTTTGGGTTAGGGGCTTAGGTTAGGGCAGAAACAGAGATGAGAAATCGAGATCTGAGAATCTGAGGAATGATCGGATGAGAGATTGAGATGAGAGATGTTAGAACTCAGACGAGAGATGAGAGATCGAGAGTTCGACTGTTAGAGATCGAGAGAAATTGGGGCTGAGAAATGAAATGAGAGTTGAGAGTTGAGATTAATTAGGACTAATGGACTATTATTATTTTACGTTAGCTTTGTTATTATTATTATTATTATTTAGCAAGGATCAAGTGTATAGTCTTACTCACTCGTGCTCACCCCCCTTTAGGCGACGGTTTCGATCATACAACCGTCGTCTATACTTTTAACGACGCTATATGTTGTCCGTCGCTAAAAGTATAGAAGACGCTATATGTTGTCCGTCGTATTATTATTATTATTTTATAATTATTATTATTACTATTACTATTATTTTGAAATTATTATTATTATTATTATTATTATTATTATTATTTAAACATAATAAATTTTAGTACTCCACTTTGTTTAAAGATAACAAAGAAGAGAAGTCTGGTCCATGTAAGTAAAAAAGTCTTGTCAACTTGCTCTACGTAAGTAAAAAAGGCTGGTCAACTTGCACAGTCAGCATTCCGTCCGTTTTTTCGGACGAAAATTTTAAATAATGACCATTTTATAATTTTTGAGAGTACAGTTATTTGATTGTAACAAAAAAAGTTTCGATAACCACAATGAAAATCGGATCGTAGTACAATAACCAAAAAGTGTATTATCCCCTATTTTCTCTAATAATTCTTTCTGCCAAACGATTAAGTAATGCCCTAACCACGCTAGTTATCGTATGTCAACCATTAATCCACCCGTCAATTACGTTTATTTTTTATTATGGACCCACATGATTTGTTTCTCCCTTCAATATCGACGGCTTGGATCAGTTAGTGAAGTGTCATGCTGGTGCAATTGGATTATGTTTAATAATAATGAAGTCAATGATTTATGAGTCTATCCTCATAAGTCAACCCAAAAATAATATTCTATCCGTTTTTTAATATAAATAGTTTTAAAATTATACACAATTATTAAAAAAATAATAATCGTATAACATTAAGAATAATATCAATTGTCTATATTATCCTTATATTTAAAAAAATATTATTTATTAGGCAAAAAATAATGAGTGAACCAACGTTATATATATATATATATATATATATGGGTTCTGATTTTCACTGTCGTTACCGAAATATTTTTTGTTACAATCGAATAAATGTACTCTCAAAAATTACATAATGGTCATTATTTTTAATTTTCGTCCAAAAAAATTGACGGAATGCTGACTGTGCATATTTTTGTTGACTGTGCATATTTTTGATGCCAAAAATTAATCTTGAAGTCCAATGCAGTGCTCATTTGCTCTGTTTTGGCCTTATGCTCTTGTATTGTCTTAGAATCTGAGTTTCACTGTTTGTCATGTTGAGTTCCCATTATTGATATTTTGTATCGATTTAGGGAATGCCCCCAAGTATATGTATCTCTTTTCTTATATATACATTTAAATTTAACAAAAAATAAATTAAATAATATGGAACAACTTATAATTACAATTTATAAATAATTTATTAGATAAATTTTAAATATGACATATTTTAATGACAATATTTATAATAATAATTTGATTAATTTTAAGTGGTATCATTATAATATATCACTTTAATTGGAATAAGAATTTGAAAAAAGGGACACCATATATGTATTTGGTTTGCGAATTTGAGAAATTATTGTATGTTTATGAATTTGATAAACTATTACAAATGAATCTATGATGCACAACCAAAAATACCAATGAAAATGAAAAACTTTAAATATATTCGAATTCGTATTCCTATTTGAAATTTGTATTCGAGTAACTTTATATATATATATATATATATATATATATATATATATATATATATATATATATATAACCTTATTAACTACATGCAATTTAGTTCTAATCTCATGTAACATTTCATATATTCATGTTTAAAATATCGTTAAATTAATTAAAATTTTCATTCCGTAGACTTTTTGAAGAGTTGCACAATATATTATAAGAGTAAAATGCAAAGTCGACCACTTTTTTAATTAATTAAAATTTTCATTCCGTAGATCTACGTGGGCATTTTTTTTTATTTTACACGTAGGCGGGCTGACGTGACGAATATTGAACTTTATCCTAAAAAATATGTTGATGCATAGATTCGAACCCAAGACCTCCAGTTTAGAATATTGATTCAATGACCACCTGAGCACATGGGCTTAGTTACTATTATTTTGCAAGGATTAGTATTTATAACTGAACAAATCATTTTCTCCAAATTAAAACAGATCCCTTTTCCTTAGATCTGTTACGTACGTACATAAATGTACATAACTAATTGCGTGATAATAATAATAATAATAATAATAATAATAATAATAATAATAATAATAATAATAATAATAATAATAATAATAATAATAATAATAATAATAAGCCCGCATAATTACTTTCGTTATTATGAAACACCGTTGGCTTTTCTATAATGTCTGATGTAAGATGAATAGTTCCACCGTTATAGAATTCCTTGGTTTCTATGGCTTCATTTTTTCGATGTTAAGTCATGGCTGAGTTGCAATTTATTTGGAATTTTAATTGTGTTTAACTTAACAGGTTTATCCAAACGTATGTTATAATAATAATAATAATAATAATAATAATAATAATAATAATAATAATAATAATAATAATAATAATATTATTATTATTATTATTATTATTATTATTGTTATTATTATTATTATTAGTACTATTATTATTATTATGACTGTTATTATTACTATTAATGTTACTGTTATTGTTATTATTATTATTATTATTAGTACTATTATTATTATTATTATGACTGTTATTATTATTATTATTATTATTATTATTATTATTATTATTATTATTATTATTATTATTATTATTATTATTATTATTATTATTATTATTATTGTTACTGTTATTGTTATTATTATTATTATTAGTACTATTATTATTATTATGACTGTTATTATTATTATTAATGTTACTGTTATTGTTATTATTATTATTATTAGTACTATTATTATTATTATGACTGTTATTATTATTATTAATGTTACTGTTATTGTTATTATTATTATTATTATTATTAGTACTATTATTATTATTATGACTGTTATTATTATTATTAATGTTACTGTTATTGTTATTATTATTATTATTAGTACTATTATTATTATTATGACTGTTATTATTATTATGACTGTTATTATTATTATTATTATTATTATTATTATTATTATTATTGTAATTATTATTATTATTATTATTAGTACTATTATTATTATCTTAATTTAAGACAAATTTTAATTGTCGTTGCAAAAAGTTGTATAAAGCACGCAACGAAAATAAAAATCGTTGGCAATGAATGTGGTCCATATTAGGCAACGAAATATAGCAACAAAAATTTTTTTGCTGCCCACGATGAGTAGAAATCAAGTGGTTAGAAATTTTGCAACTACTTATGAATTTCACTGCAAAAAGTAAAAGCCTGACACAATCTGCAACGAATGGCAAGTTTCGTTGCTAAATATACACTTTTAGAAACGACTTATAAAGTCGTTGCTTGAAAAATCGTTGCTAAAGCCCAATTTTTAGCAACAAAAAAACTTTCGTTGTCCACGATGACGGAAAATCTAGTAGCCGAAAATTTTGCAATGAATTCCTAACGAATTTTTTTCTCGCCAATGAATTAGCAACCAAATTTTGCAACGACTTATGAATTTCGTTGCAAAAAATGAAAGCCTGACACAATCTGCAACGAAGGACAAATTTCGTTACTAAACATATACTTTTAGCAACGACTTATAAAGTCGTTGCCCGAAAAATTATTGTTAAATGCCCATTTTTTTGTAGTGTGGGGAATATGGATAAGTCAAAGCGCATGTATTTATGTGATAAATAAAAATATATTTATTACATGAATTATAACAAATAATTTTATTTTAAAATTATTAATCATTATAAATTATATTCTTATAATAATTAATTTTATAGTATAAATATTTTTATTATTTAATTTCCATAAAAATATGATTATATATTATTTAAATAATATATGGAATGATTTTAGAATTATTATAATAATTATTTTATTTTTATTATGTGAAATTATTTTAGATTAATTAAGTTAATTATTTTAACTTAATTAATAATGGTATATATGAAAGATAAATCAGATATGGAATTCAAACCCTAATTTAAAAAGTCAAATACGACTTTAAGAATTTATTAAGTCGTTGTGAAGTCGTGTTAATGTGGTTAATATCAAGTGTTAGAATTACAATTGTTAATTAGGGAAAACCTTAATTAATTAAAAAACCCTAATTTCTAAATTTGGAAACCTAATTTCTAAATTTGGAAACCCTAATCCTAATTTATAAGCCCTAATGATGATTAGTAAATATTAATCTTAGCTAGTAAAGCTTTATATAATTAGAAAACCTAAACCAATTAGAAACTCCTAAAAATTTTATATTTTAAACCCTAAATTAGAAATCCTATAAAATTTTAGTACCAACCCTTAGGGTTAAACCCTAAGGGTCAAACTTTAAAGGTTTGGCATGTTACATGTTTGCCATTAAAATCATAAGGCTAATGACCAAATTGTAATAACCCGAGAATTTATATATTTATTAAAATCTTAAAAGATTGAATAAAGGTTAAATAATAGACCTAGACAGAAAATAAGTGTATGTATTTAACAATTTTAGGAATAAATTTTGTGAAATTAAAAACTTTTGGTTAAGGTTTACAGTGTTAAGGGTATAAATGTATATGTTCTGTGTGTATGGTCATATATGTGTACAGTCTGTGGTTAAGGGTCAAGGGTTGACCAGATAAATTATATCAGTCATAAACCCTAATAATATTTCAAGAACCTCGACGTTCAGTTAGAAAACCCTAATGATTGTTAAGAAACCCTAGCACCGGTTCTGGAAACTCTAGTTTCAGTTTTGGGAATTCGAAACCCTAATTCGGAGTATTAAAACCCTAATTGGAAGGTTGAAGATAGTACACGATTTTTATGTTATTGATTTTATATTTAATTAGGGATCGCCCTAATTGATTATTAGAAAACCCTAATTGTTCAATTGGAGACCCTAATGTACTATTAGAGAAAATCTAATTATTAATTTATAGAGTTTAATGTTAATTAGGAAACCTTAACCCTAATTAGCAAACTTGAATATGATTAGTAAACTTTACTATAATTAGGGAACCCTAATTATAATTTCCCATTTTTAGAACCTAATTAGAAAATCCTAGAATATAAATTTGTGTAATCTTAGGGTCAAACCCTAAGGGTTAAAACCCAAGGGTTGTGACAAGTTACCTTTATGCCATTCAGTTTATAAGTCTAATGACCAAACTACCCTTTTTATTATTTTAATGAGGTGGAGTGTAGGTTTAGCCCTAGTAAGTGGTTGGTGACTAACCCTAAGCTATGCCATGTGCCTATATACTAAAAATCTCAGCCAACTTACTATAATAGATTCATTAAATCAAAAATCAAAGGATAAAAGTAAGTAAAGTAACTTACTTTACTTCTCATACTTGCCAAGACCTTCTCTCTCTACAATTTTCGAAATCTTGAGTGAGAGAGTGTGGGAAACAAAGCTCAGAACACTTCATAGCTTGCCACGGATCAGAATCAAAAGTCAGATTTACGATCAAAGCTATAAAAGGTATAAAAATCCTAAATTTGAAAATTTATGTATTTGATGTTAGATGTTGTTAATGATTGGTTAGATATAGAGAGTGTCATTTAGTGATCTGGGTTGTTAAATCCCAGATCCATAACATCTAGATGCTCGAAATAGAAGTTTTAGGAAATCTGGAAAAATATTGGAAAGTGGCCTGACAGTCGAATGTCAGGCCCTCTAGATCGGTGTGTGTTATGATTTATGTGTGTTTTATATTTTGTATCTGTTCTTTGTAGTAAGGTCTTTGATCTGGAACTGGAAATAGAGCCAGATCATGTATATGTTGCATGATATGATCGGTCAAAGTGCGTTGACCGAGCACGGAACTTAGAATCTGGGCAACCCAGATTTTTCCAGAAGCCTGACAAGCCACTTTAGAGCCTCCGATCTCACTGTTGTTTGTTAGTTTGGACAAGTTGTTGTTGTTATCTTGTAGACTAGTATAAGAACTACACATCCAAACCATTAGATAACTCAGATCTTGCTCAGAATCAAAATTTTTGGTGGTCAAACCACCGTTGACCAAACTGCTCAAGAACATTTTTGGGTTTTCCATAAATGTTAAAGAACAGTTATTGTGGCCTAGTTTGACCGACCTAGATCTTACTGTTTTAATGTTGTTAAGTTGATCTGGTGATTTGTTGTTGTACCTTGACATACCCACTATAGATTTGAACCTTAACATCACATGAAACATGACCGGAACATGTATAAAATTGAGCCACAAGGTGGTCACTCGAAACTGACTGGGAATCTGGGAAACCCAGAAAACCTAGCAAGTCTCTGACAGCAGTTTCGCAAGCTTAGATCTTGCAACTATGATGCTTAATGAATTAGATGATGATACATAGTTGTAGTATTACATAAATACTACATGATTAATGTCTTAGTATACCCAGAAATCAAAAAGAACACTGACTTCAACCCGGTCAAATTACCTACCCTGTTAACTGACATGATGTTCTGGGTTTCCTCAAGAACAGCCCAAGAACACCTATAGCGACGGCTTCGTCGCTATAGGGCCCTTTAGCGGCACTTAATTACGAAAATTAATTATTTTTATTAAATAATTAGAGAAAAATAGTTTTAAATTATTAAAAATACATAATAAATTATGAAAAATTATTTTAAAGCATGAAAATTAGTTTTTAATTATTTAGAGTATATTTCATAAATATTTAATATTTTTGGAATATAAATGGTATTTAATTTATTTAATTATAATATTAAATAAATTATTTAAAAATGATTTTAATACATGAAAATCATGAAAAATTATATTATGGTATAAGAAAATATTTTAAGTTATTTTTGATGACTTTTAATATTTTGTGATGAATTTCATTAATTAAATAATATTAATGAAAGGAGGCAGGATCAATATAGATACTTATAACAAGCACGTCTGTCAACGATTTACTGAGGATAAAAGCCACAACGCCATAACACGGCTAAAGGCAAAGTCCTAAACGCGACTTGGGTAACGTTCCACTTATTCAAGTATCAAGCTTAAACTTTTCTCATTTAATAAATTGGCATGGATAATTTAAAGGCATATTAACTATATATTAACAGATAAATTACTGCATATATGGTCTCATAAAGTTACTGTTGATTTGGGGGTTTACCCAAAACTATAAGCCTACAGGTTTCTTCCGGGATGGCTTCTTTAGTAGAAATAATAAACTGTTCAGATTTATTAAACTGTTCTAAAAAATAAGAACGATTATAATTGTTTGTAGCAGTTTGATATGCTGTTTTATAACGGTTACTGTTATCTATATGATAATCTAAAAGTTCAAGTAATGAAACATAATAATTGACAGAAGCAATAATTAAAACTTACAGTAGAGCTCTGCAATTCTTTAAACTTCAAACTTATATATATTAAGTATTTTACAGAGAGAGAGAGGAAGTAAAGGAAAATTCTAAAAAGAAAATCTGCCTCAACAAAGGGTGAGGTATCCCTATATATACAAGTGAAAGGATAAGAAGGGATCATGCGTGTCCTTGTCAGTGGAGTCGATCATTGATCCTTATCTATCCTTCATTAAATCTCAGCCGTAGATAGTGGGACGCATGGGATGATGTCGGTTGGGTGGAGTATTATTGAAGACAGGTGGCGTCGTTTTCTGATAATGGAGAGAGCAGCTGGCTTTCTTTTTAGAAAGTGGAGTTACTGTTCTTGTCGTTTTCTGATTATTGGATTTATCTTTTGTAGTGGAGGGTCACTGTCATACTGCTTTTCCTTTTCCTTTCTTGTCCTGTTCCAATTTTTTAGAAATCATTGAGGTGAGAGAATCCCAAAAGTCTCCCATTGTGGGCTCGGGTTCTTGACTTTCTCCGGCTAGGACATTGAATTGATTATCGTCTTGTTCAGATTCTTCATCACTGGCTGTTTTCATGGAAACATTATCTGGGACTAAGGATTGTAAGAACTGAGTCTTCATGTAATCCATAGTTTTGACAATTAATTCTGTTTCAATAAGATTAGGAAACTTTTGTTTTAAATCAGCCTGGATTTTAACAAAAGGATTAATAGGTACTGGTGAGGGAAGGCTTTGCGGGATAACATCAAGGCAAGCCTGAGTGTGATTCTTAATTGTTTTAAGAAGTTCTGGTAGTGTTGGATTAAGACCTTTATCCCACCATTTGGTAAAGAATATTCTTTTGATGCGGGGAATCTTATTCTGGTAATCACAACGGAAATCCCATTTCCAAATCCAAGGTATACTGAAACGAATTATGAAATGGGCAAATAGTTTAGACATTGATAAATCTCTATTTACTGGTATGTGGGAATAGGCAACTTGCCATTCCTTGAATGCTGTTTGAACATATTCTGGTAAGGTTTCAATGGTAACACCAATCTTATCCCACGAAATGAAAAACCAGTTGGGAATTTCGTTTTTAAGTACTTCTGGACAGACTCGGATAAACCAAGTATGGTTGTGAATTGGATTCTGGTAATAGAAAACTTGGGTAAAGGAATCAATATAATCCCAATAACTGTAACGGGTTTCTGTTGTGTGACTGGATTCAATAGTACGGGTGGTATGAGGATTAATACCCTAATTGGCAAGAGGCATGATGCTTTTGACTGTTGTTTTACTGTATTGAATCGGGCTGGTGGTTTTGTTAGGATCATGAAGCGTATGCTTAATGTCCATAGATGCTGTTTCAATGATTATTTGTTCATAAACATATCGGTACTGATTAAAACGGGGAGGAGACTGTTGAGTCGTTAAATAACGTCTCTTTATCTCCCATGGATCTTTCATCCATTTTTCATCATTCTGTTCAATGAATAATACTGTTTCATCCACATTTATGTTTGGGATATACTGTTCTGGTAAAAGGAGAACATCCTTTACGGTAGGTTGGCTAGAAGAAGACGATGAGTTGCTGGTCTGAGGATTCAGAGTAGGAAATTCTGTTTTCCTTTGATATATTCAATATCAAAGTCGAATACTGATAAAATACTTTGCCAAGTGGCAAATATCTGTTTAGAAGCTAGATTTTGTACATCCTTTTTAAATATCTGTTTTGCAGCTGAGCAATCAACTCGAATTAAAAAGTGCTGATTTAAAAGATCATCTTGAAATTTTAAAACACATTTAACAATGGAAAGACATTCTTTCTTTATGGTAGGATAATTCAAAGAAGGTCCTTTCCAAACTCCTGAAGTAAATCGGATAAGATCCTCTTTGTTACTGTTAGGATTAAATTGTTTTAAAATTCCACCATATCCTGTATTAGAAGCATCAGTTTGAACAATCTTCTTCCATTCAGGATTGGGTAAAGAGAGGCAAGGTAACTGTTTAACTATAGTTTTGATCTTTTGGACTGCCTCAGTATGTTCAATAGTCCAGGGCAAAGGGTTTTTTCTTAACCGGGTGTACAGAATAGCAGCATCCTGGGAAAGATTAGGATAATAGTCTCTAATATAATTTAGACTTCCCAAAAATCTTTGCAGTTGATTAATATCTTTAATTTCATCTGGAAATTTAGATGCAAATTCAATACATCTATTAATAGGAATAATAGTTCCATTGAAAATATTATGTCCGAGAAATCTGATTTTTGTTTGGAAAAGTTTCATCTTAGGAGCAGAAACTACCAAACCATTTTTTATGACAACATTTTTAAAAATGTTTAAATGCTTAATATGCTGTTCAATTGATGAAGAGAATATTAAGACATCATCAATATAGCAGATAATAAATTCAGTAAAAGGATTAAAAATATCATTCATGATATGCTGAAATTCAGAAGGTCCATTTTTGACACCAAATGGAAGAACATTCCATTCATAATGTCCAAAAGGTACTGTAAAAGCAATTTTATAAGTATCCTGATCTCTGATTTGTATTTGCCAAAATCCTGATTTCATATCAAATTTAGAAAAAATAGTGGCATCATGAAGTCTGTCGAGAAGGTCCTTCTTATTCGGAATTGGATATCTAATCCATTGAAGGGCTTCATTCAGTGGTTTATAATTAATAACAAGGCGGGGAGTTCCTCGTTCAATTTCAGAGTTTTTATTGACATAAAAAGCTGTACAACTCCAAGGGGAAGTACTGGGTTTTATTAGTTTTTTCTGCTGAAGAGACTCAATTTCAGTTTTGCAAAGAAGTGAATATTCTTTCTTCATTTGACTGGGTCTAGACTTAGTAGGAATATTCTTTTCATTGAAATTAGGAATATAAGGAAGAGAAATAATATGTTTCTTCCTATTCCAAAAAGCATTTGGGACATCACTACAGATTTCTGTTTGAAGAGTTTTGTAAATTAATTTTATTTTTTCCTGTAAAGAGGGCTGTAAAATTCTTTGTTCTGTAGAAAGAAACTTTATTTCTTTTTGGATGAAATTTATCTGTTTTTCTTTTGAATAAATCATGTGCTTGACTTGATTTAGTTCTTTAGTATAAGGTTCTGTTATGAATTCAAAAACAATATGCCTGTTATTAAGAGTAGTATGAATACCTAAAGTATCTATCTTCGAGATAGGCATCAAAAGACAAAGGAAAGGTGTGCCTAAGATGATACTTTGATTCATATTTCGGATAAGAACAAAAGAGGTAGGTAAACAAAGACCTTGATTACAGATTAAGGCTTCTGGAATTTTATATTTAATGTTCATAGTGTTACCACTAGCACTAGTTAAAGATTGAGTGGTTTTCTGGAAATATTTGGTAGGAATTAATCCTTCCTGAATACAGTTTATATCAGCGCCACTATCAACTAAGGCAATGGCATCTTTAATGATAAAATCCGGTTTGATAACAAGAGTAATTCTAATATACCATTTTTGAAAAACCACTTGATTCATAAGCATTAAATACTGTTCAGAAGATTCTAGTTTGTCAGAAGATCCAGTTTTTGAGGATTCTACATGATTATCATGTTTATTGTTTAACTGTTGTTTGATACTATTTAAATCATGGAAGATGATAGTATTAGTATTTTGTAACTGTTTTATTTCAGATTTTAAAATATTAATTTCGGTTTTAAGATCCTGAATAGTAGTAGGTTTTTCAGCAGTAGAAACATCTTTTATGCGTCTCATAACCTCACGCATACTATACTGATCTATTGGAAGGTTTTCTTCGGTTTTTTGATTTTTATAACAGATCTCTAAAAATTTTAGTTTAATTTCGGGATCTTTTATATTTTCAGCTAAGTCAAGGAGAGATTTCTGGGTATCAGTTAAGAAATTGATGCTGGGACCTCCAACATCTAAACCATTCATCTCTACGATGGTTTTCCAATAATCAGCTTCAGTGCTTATTTTACAGTTATTAATTGTGCAGGCTTGACAATGTTCGACATCAGAATTATTATCAGATTCAGAATAGACCTCAGCTAAACCATCATCGGAGCCAGACTCAGAACTGCTGGTAGCTAAACAATTAATAATTTGCTGTTGGATATCCTCATCAAGGGACATCTCATTGAGTTTTTGTTTCAATTTAGATTTGCATTTATTAGCAAAATATCCTGTTTTATCGCATTTATAACATTCAATTTTAGACTTATCTTTTTTCTTACTACTCTTCCTCTTCTTTGTAGATTTTTCAGGGGTTTTGTTATTAGAAGAAGATTTTTTAGAAGAGCGTTTCCGATAAGGTCTAGAAGTTTTAGATCTGTACTGTTTTCTAGTCTTATGAGGATACTGTAATTTTGTATCATAAGAGAATTGATCGCAAAATTCTCCTATCTCATGCTTTTTAGTGAGATTCTGTTTTTTCATTAATTGTTGAAGTTTCATGTCATTACATAAGGATAAACCTTCTTCAATAATTACTGAAATGAGATGACCATAGGAATACTGATCATAAGGGATACTCATACGGTCGTACTTATCTCTAAGCTTTTTTCGAACTTTTTCAGCAAAGAAAGTAGGAAGGCCATCAACAAACTTGGCTTTCCAGTGTTCACTGTTAGCGTCTGATCTCTGCATGACTTTCATTAAAAAGACATCTTTATACCATCTAAAATGGGTTAAAGATGGGCAACGAAGGTTCTGAAGGAGCTCACGACTTCTGTCAGTGTTCATCTGACCAGGTCCAACAAAATGATGAAGGATAGCTTGGACAAGAGTGTAACAAGCATCCTCTCTTCTTGTGAGAAGACTGGTAATAGGGTCAAGTTCTTCTTTGTAGGATTGAAGAACTTCGGTTCTTTGGATTGCAGTTAATACATTATCCCACCATCCCTTAAGGATGCCAGTAAATCCATTAACTAAGAAACGACAGATTTGGTGGTTTGTGTTATCGTTCTGTTTACAGACAATTGCATACATCAAGATATGATGGATGGTTTCGAAGATTTGATATTCTGTCTTACCATCAATATTCCATTCATAAATGGTTTTCCCATGGTAAGATTTTTGAGTATGAAGAAAGTCTTCTTCATAAAGAATATCCTGGGGGGTAGGTCTAGGATAGTAATACCTACTAGGTCCGGTTAGTGCCATACGATTAACCGGCTTTTGACTGTAAGTAGTTTTATTAATATTCTGCATATCCTGAAAGTTATTCTGGATTTCTAACAAATGACTAGGAGAGATATCATTAGAGTTATCTGTATCACTGTCAGTATTGTTACTGGTGGAAGAGGAGTGTCCAGAAATAACATTAATTTGAGATGAAGGAGTAGGTGCAGATGTGAGTTTTAAATCTTTCATTTTATTTAAAAGATTGTCAATAAACTCATTGTCAGGTTTAGAAGATTTCATTCTAAAATTACTAACTTCTAATGGCGGTTTTATAGTTACAGGTTGAAGTTCAGGCTTGTGGGGAACAACTTGACAGTTTTCATTAATATTATTAATATGTTCCTCAATTCTAGTTAACTGTTTTCCTACAGTTTGAAGGAATAGATTAGTATAATTATTCTGTTTAGACAAGGGTAAAATATCTTTTATTTTAACCTCTTCTTGTTGATGGGGTATTTCAGATATATTAACATACAGATTAATGATTAAAGGTTTTAAATTATCATTTCCCGGACTAAGTTCAAGGGACTTAGGAGGGGGGTGAATGGATTGAATAATATTACCATTAGTGGTGATCCAGTCCTTTTGAATTCCAGTTAAAACATTCAGTTGACTTTCAGGGTAAAATTCTGATTTTAACAAGAAATCATAATACCATTTAACAAATGATAAGATACACTGATTCTTTTTCAGATAAGCATAATAACTATCCTTAATTTCTGCTAATTTTTTACTTTCATGATTTTTAAAATACCAATTTCTAAAATTCTGGTATTTATCCTGCATAAACTCCTGGTTTAAACATTGACAAATTTTACTATTGGGAGAAAAATCCATTAACATTCAAAATTCATATCACTAGCAGTTGGACTATAAGGTCTTCTGTTTTGAGGAGCATTTGTTTCATAAATAGCATGGGGTATTTGATTTTCAGAAACATGAATCCCTCTAATCAAGTCTTCATTTTTAACAGACTCATTCTTGGATTCTTGATAGACAGATTCTATCGGATCGGACACAGATTGTCTGGAGGATTCAGGAAAATCAATATTATAGGAAACAAATGCTATTTATGAAACAAATGCTCCTCAAAACAGAAGACCTTATAGTCCAACTGCTAGTGATATATTTAAAAGATTGTCAATAAACTCATTGTCTTGCATTTATTAGCAAAATGTCCTGTTTTACCGCATTTATATTATCAATGTCTAAACTATTTGCCCATTTCATAATTCGTTTCAGTATACCTTGGATTTGGAAATGGGATTTCCGTTGTGATTACCAGAATAAGATTCCCCGCC
This sequence comes from Panax notoginseng, assembly GCA_016801055.1. NCBI lineage: Eukaryota > Viridiplantae > Streptophyta > Magnoliopsida > Apiales > Araliaceae > Panax > Panax notoginseng. Next base: position 242,626,950 of record CM029012.1, read on the forward strand.
TCAAAAGAATATTCTTTACCAAATGGTGGGATAAAGGTCTTAATCCAACACTACCAGAACTTCTTAAAACAATTAAGAATCACACTCAGGCTTGCCTTGATGTTATCCCGCAAAGCCTTCCCTCACCAGTACCTATTAATCCTTTTGTTAAAATCCAGGCTGATTTAAAACAAAAGTTTCCTAATCTTACTGAAACAGAATTAATTGTCAACACTATGGATTACATGAAGACTCAGTTCTTACAATCCTTAGTCCCAGATGATGTTTCCATGAAAACAGCCAGTGATGAAGAATCTGAACAGGACGATAATCAATTCAATGTCCTAGCCGGAGAAAGTCAAGAACCCGAGCCCACAATGGGAGACTTTTGGGATTCTCTCACCTCAATGATTTCTGAAAAATTGGAACAGGACAAGAAAGGAAAAGGAAAAGCAGTATGACAGTGACCCTCCACTACAAAAGATAAATCCAATAATCAGAAAACGACAAGAACAGTAACTCCACTTTCTAAAAAGAAAGCCAGCTGCTCTCTCCATTATCAGAAAACGACGCCACCTGTCTTCAATAATACTCCACCCAACCGACATCATCCCATGCGTCCCACTATCTACGGCTGAGATTTAATAAAGGATAGATAAGGATCAATGATCGACTCCACTGACAAGGACACGCATGATCCCTTCTTATCCTTTCACTTGTATATATAGGGATACCTCACCCTTTGTTGAGGCAGATTTTCTTTTCAGAATTTTCCTTTACTTCCTCTCTCTCTCTGTAAAATACTTAATATATATAAGTTTGAAGTTTAAAGAATTGCAGAGCTCTACTGTAAGTTTTAATTATTGCTTCTGTCAATTATTATGTTTCATTACTTGAACTTTTAGATTATCATATAGATAACAGTAACCGTTATAAAACAGCATATCAAACTGCTACAAACAATTATAATCGTTCTTATTTTTTAGAACAGTTTAATAAATCTGAACAGTTTATTATTTCTACTAAAGAAGCCATCCCGGAAGAAACCTGTAGGCTTATAGTTTTGGGTAAACCCCCAAATCAACAGTAACTTTATGGGACCATATATGTAGTAATTTATCTGTTAATATATAGTTAATATGCCTTTAAATTATCCATGCCATTTTATTAAATGAGAAAAGTTTAAGCTTGATACTTGAATAAGTGGAACATCACCCAAGTCGCGTTTAGGACTTTGCCTTTAGCCGTGTTATGGCGTTGTGGCTTTTATCCTCAGTAAATCGTTGACAGACGTGCTTGTTATAAGTATCTATCTTGATCCTGCCTCCTTTGGTATCAGAGCCATGTTAATTTATTGTCATATTAATGAATATATTACTTATAAATTATGCGTATATGGTCACTTTGAAAAATGACTGATTTTTCTCCTTCGTCTGTGACAACAGTAGCTAATGCCTCAGCTTCTACTTTAGAAGCAACTGAACTAATTGCCTATCAGGATGTAAAGGAAGCCTTAGATAAATGGACTATTCCTAAAATCAAACCAGAAACTATTTACAAAATTGGAACCTTTGATTTTATCAGCAAAAGAATTATCAAAACTTTTGAGCATGCTGTTCCTTTACAAAATAATGATGAAATTTTATATTTGTTGCATGTTGAAGACTTATACCCTTTTCTGCAAAAATATAAATATGTTCACATAGGACTTGTCCAAGTAGCTTTTAAACCCTTGACTTTGCTTGGCCAAAACACCAGTATTCAATGCACCCTCCGTGATGGTAGGTGTCTCAACTGGAAAGCCTCTCTTATGGGAGCTATTGAAACTAGTCTTGCTCATGGACCAGTATATTTCAATATTTATCCGAATCTAAGTGTAGCCTTAACTGATAATAATTTGTCAAAAGTGTTAGAGATGAGAATTATATCTCATGGTTATGAGTATCTGCCAGGATCTCCTCCTTTTGCCATATTATTCCGTATTTATCTTAAAGTTTTAACTACTTTAAACCCTTATATCCGTAAGCAAAGCCATCAAGGACATACTGTCCTAATTGACACTAATCTTTTTAGTAGTCAAGTGGCTATCCCCAGAATGATTCCTTGGGAAGAGATTACTTTCCCAAAACAATGGCAAATTACTAATGCTGTTCCTACCAGGCCTATAATCAGACAGTCCATAGAGGATGTCATCCAAAACAGTAATGGAAATATTTATTTAAAATTCCAGAGACCTTTTACTCGTAGTCGGTCTATTAATAATATTTCCTATAATATTGATTTTCCTGAATCCTCCAGACAATCTGTGTCCGATCCGATAGAATCTGTCTATCAAGAATCCAAGAATGAGTCTGTTAAAAATGAAGACTTGATTAGAGGGATTCATGTTTCTGAAAATCAAATACCCCATGCTATTTATGAAACAAATGCTCCTCAAAACAGAAGACCTTATAGTCCAACTGCTAGTGATATGAATTTTGAATGTTAATGGATTTTTCTCCCAATAGTAAAATTCGTCAATGTTTAAACCAGGAGTTTATGCAGGATAAATACCAGAATTTTAGAAATTGGTATTTTAAAAATCATGAAAGTAAAAAATTAGCAGAAATTAAGGATAGTTATTATGCTTATCTGAAAAAGAATCAGTGTATCTTATCATTTGTTAAATGGTATTATGATTTCTTGTTAAAATCAGAATTTTACCCTGAAAGTCAACTGAATGTTTTAACTGGAATTCAAAAGGACTGGATCACCACTAATGGTAATATCATTCAATCCATTCACCCCCCTCCTAAGTCCCTTGAACTTAGTCCGGGAAATGATAATTTAAAACCTTTAATCATTAATCCGTATGTTGATATATCTGAAATACCCCATCAACAAGAAGAGGTTAAAATAAAAGATATTTTACCCTTGTCTAAACAGAATAATTATACTAATCTATTCCTTCAAACTGTAGGAAAACAGTTAACTAGAATTGAGGAACATATTAATAATATTAATAAAAACTGTCAAGTTGTTCCCCACAAACCTGAACTTCAACCTGTAACTATAAAACCGCCATTAGAAGTTAGTAATTTTAGAATGAAATCTTCTAAACCTGACAATGAGTTTATTGACAATCTTTTAAATAAAATGAAAGATTTAAAACTCACATCTGCACCTACTCCTTCATCTCAAATTAATGTTATTTCTGGACACTCCTCTTCCACCAGTAACAATACTGACAGTGATACAGATAACTCTAATGATATCTCTCCTAGTCATTTGTTAGAAATCCAGAATAACTTTCAGGATATGCAGAATATTAATAAAACTACTTACAGTCAAAAGCCGGTTAATCGTATGGCACTAACCGGACCTAGTAGGTATTACTATCCTAGACCTACCCCCCAGAATATTCTTTATGAAGAAGACTTTCTTCATACTCAAAAATCTTACCATGGGAAAACCATTTATGAATGGAATATTGATGGTAAGACAGAATATCAAATCTTCGAAACCATCCATCATATCTTGATGTATGCAACTGTCTGTAAACAGAACGATAACACAAACCACCAAATCTGTCGTTTCTTAGTTAATGGATTTACTGGCATCCTTAAGGGATGGTGGGATAATGTATTAACTGCAATCCAAAGAACCGAAGTTCTTCAATCCTACAAAGAAGAACTTGACCCTATTACCAGTATTCTCACAAGAAGAGAGGATGCTTGTTACACTCTCATCCAAAAAGAAATAAAGTTTCTTTCTACAGAACAAAGAATTTTACAGCCCTCTTTACAGGAAAAAATAAAATTAATTTACAAAACTCTTCAAACAGAAATCTGTAGTGATGTCCCAAATGCTTTTTGGAATAGGAAGAAACATATTATTTCTCTTCCTTATATTCCTAATTTCAATGAAAAGAATATTCCTACTAAGTCTAGACCCAGTCAAATGAAGAAAGAATATTTATTTCTTTGCAAAACTGAAATTGAGTCTCTTCAACAGAAAAAACTAATAAAACCCAGTACTTCCCCTTGGAGTTGTACAGCTTTTTATGTCAATAAAAACTCCGAAATTGAACGAGGAACTCCCCGCCTTGTTATTAATTATAAACCACTGAATGAAGCCCTTTAATGGATTAGATATCCAATTCCGAATAAGAAGGACCTTCTCGACAGACTTCATGATGCCACTATTTTTTCTAAATTTGATATGAAATCAGGATTTTGACAAATACAAATCAGAGATCAGGATACTTATAAAACTGCTTTTACAGTACCTTTTGGACATTATGAATGGAATGTTCTTCCATTTGGTGTCAAAAATAGACCTTCTGAATTTCAGCATATCATGAATGATATTTTTAATCCTTTTACTGAATTTATTATCTGCTATATTGATGATGTCTTAATATTCTCTTCATCAATTGAACAGCATATTAAGCAGTCCCTTGATGAGGATATCCAACAGCAAATTATTAATTGTTTAGCTACCAGCAGTTCTGAGTCTGGCTCCGATGATGGTTTAGCTGAGGTCTATTCTGAATCTGATAATAATTCTGATGTCGAACATTGTCAAACCTGCACAATTAATAACTGTAAAACAAGCACTGAAGCTGATTATTGGAAAGCCATCGTAGAGATGAATGGTTTAGATGTTGGAGGTCCCAGCATCAATGTCTTAACTGATACCCAGAAATCTCTCCTTGACTTAGCTGAAAATATAAAAGATCCCGAAATTAAACTAAAATTTTTAGAGATCTGTTATAAAAATCAAAAAACCGAAGAAAACCTTCCAATAGATCAGTATAGTATGCGTGAGGTTATGAGACGCATAAAAGATGTTTCTACTGCTGAAAAACCTACTACTATTCAGGATCTTAAAACCGAAATTAATATTTTAAAATCTGAAATAAAACAGTTACAAAATACTAATACTATCATCTTCCATGATTTAAATAGTATCAAACAACAGTTAAACAATAAACATGATAATCATGTAGAATCCTCAAAAACTAGATCTTCTGACAAACTAGAATCTTCTGAACAGTATTTAATGCTTATGAATCAAGTGGTTTTTCAAAAATGGTATATTAGAATTACTCTTGTTATCAAACCGGATTTTATCATTAAAGATGCCATTGCCTTAGTTGATAGTGGCGCTGATATGAACTGTATTCAGGAAGGATTAATTCCTACCAAATATTTCCAGAAAACCACTCAATCATTAACTAGTGCTAGTGGTAACACTATGAACATTAAATATAAAATTCCAGAAGCCTTAAATAATATTAATGGTAATTAATTTATTTACTAAGTGTATTAAATAAATTATGGAAAAATAGAATTAATGCTTTAAAAATTATATGAAAATGATTTAAGTGTTATAAAAATATTTTAAGTTATAAAATATAACTTTTGATATTTTTTCATGAAATATATTAATATTTTAATATTAATGGCCGATAATTAATAATGATTTTAATTACTTTAAAATCATTTAATGGTGATAATATAGTATTAAAAATACTTTGAGATATTATAAATATATTATAATATTATGTTAAGGATTTCATTGATATTTAATATTAAATTAATATTAATGATAAATGAATTATGTGGTATTTAAATCATATAAATATGTTATTAATGATTTAAAATTCATGATAAATGTTAATAATTACTCAAAAATTATTATGAGCCTATTAAAATTATTCTAACTGAATAATTAATTGTCTAAGTTAATTGTGTTGTGTTTAGACAGAGTTTAATTAAACTTTAACTCGACAATTGTCCGATTAGGCCATCGGGATGTTAGAATTATGCCGAACTTGACTCGGACAGTAAAAGTTTGACTTGAGGATGGGTCGTATATGTGTTATAGACTGATAGGATTATGTGATAATGTGTTTAGGTTATTTTAAATACTGTGATGATATTATTCTAATATTTGGAGATCAGTATTATCTATATTAGGTCTTCGGATAAAGCTAAGTTATATTTCGTACTGGTAATCAACGGTACATGCAAGTTTTTCTTAACTCTACTAAGAGTTGTTTCATTCAGATATGCTTATGGTTAATCATTGCTGATTGCCATGTAGAATTGTACTCTGTACATATTGTATGTATAAGTCAGGTATGAAAGGCTGATCACCTTCATTACCATTCGGTTCAGATATATTTGTTCATGTTTAATACTTGTTCAGTCAAAAGTTTGTTCGTGCTAATTCACAACTACAATGTTGAATTATAACCTTCTTATTATTCAGACTCTTTCAATCATGATATATCCTTAAATAAAATTTAAACTTGCTGGGCAACTTTCATGCTCACCCTTGCTATATCATGATAAAACATTGCAGATTAAGGCGAATGCATTGGATACAAGGAAATGTTAAAGACAGTTCCAGTTTAAATTTATTGTGTGCGATTAGATTTGTAATAGTAATGCATGTTAATATCTTTGTATGTCAGATAGGATAATGAATTGTGTATAAGTTATGGTTACTCGACCTTGGGATTAGTATATAATGTTTAATGTATAAACAATTTATGTTTATATCTTTCGCAAATGTTTATTATGTGAATTTATTTTAGATTAATTAAGTTAATTATTTTAACTTAATTAATAATGGTATATATAAAAGATAAATCAGATATGGAATCCAAACCCTGATTTATAAAGTCAAATACGACTTTAAGAATTTATTAAGTCGTTGTGAAGTCGTGTTAATGTGGTTAATATCAAGTGTTAGAATTACAATTGTTAATTAGGGAAAACCTTAATTAATTAAAAAACCCTAATTAATTGAGAACCCTAATTACTAAATTCGAAAACCTAATTTCTAAATTTGGAAACCCTAATCCTAATTTATAAGCCCTAATGATGATTAGTAAATATTAATCTTAGCTAGTAAAGTTTTATATAATTAGAAAACCTAAACCAATTAGAAAATCCAAAATTGAAATTTAGGAAACTAAAAATTTTATATTTTAAACCCTAAATCAGAAATCCTACAAATTTTTTGTGCCAAACCTTAGGGTTAAACCTTAAGGGTCAAACCCTAAGGGTCAAACCCTAAGGGTTTGACATGTTATATGTTTGCCATTAAAATCATAAGGCTAATGACCAAATTACCCTTCTTGCATAATTTAAGCTAACTTGTAGATCTATCCATATATTGAGTTGGTGACCTAATCTATCTACCCCATGTGACTAAATTTCCAGCAAATCAACTCTATATCTCAGCCATTTACATTACAAGTTATATATATATATATATATATATATATATATATATATATAGGATTAGAGAGAGAAAAGTCATATTTTTACCTTATTTCTCTCCAAACATCCAACCAATTCTCTCTCTCTCTCTCTCAAAACCAACGAAATTTCTAATTGTATCAGTCCCCAAACCAAGCCCCACTATCACCCATAACAAATCAAAAGTCTAGAATCAAGGATTTGATCAAGAAAGGTATAACCCTAAACCTAAAATTTGACCTTTGATTCCATGTTAGATTTTATGTTTTAATGTTTAAACATGTTGAATATAGTGTTACTAGATGATCTGGGTTGATAGATGTTAGATCCATAACATCTATAGGCTCAGATCTAGTGTTTTGCAAAATCTGAATTTTTTTAAAAGTGGTCTGACAACCGAATGTCATACCTTCTAGATCTCAGCATGTTTATTCTTTTGGTGTTTTAAATGTTTGATATTGTAGTGTGCTATGAGATCTTTACTCTTGAACTTGAATCAATGTCATAGCATGAACAGATTGTAAGACATTGATGGTCAAAAGTCATTGACCGGCCATGACTGGATGTTTCTGGGTAACCCAGAAACTGCCTAGAAAGGCCTGACAACTTATTGAAGCGTCTGGATCTTTCAGTTGTTTGTTGTGTTGTTCTCTTTGTTGTAATAGAATTTTAGTATGTTATATGTACTACAAAGTCAAGCCTTTATATTACCTAAACATCCAACAGGTTGATCACGGTGACTAGTCACAGTAGGTAGGACGAACATGATTTCCATTTTCTGGGTAACCCAGAAAACGTATGCATGTTATCTCTGACATGGTTTGACCGGGGAATAACTAGTGATTTTGTTGTTGTTAGGCTGATTTTATGTAATAGATTTGTAGCCTTACATGTTGTCTACACATTGAAACCTTAGGATCACAAAAAAAAAAACACATGTATTGCAAGTTGTGGAAGCCCAAAAGTGGCCACCCGAACTATTCTTCATTTCTGGGTAACCCAGAAATGAAGAACAGCTCTGACAGCCACTTTACAAGCCCAGATCTCATTCGTTTTATGTTGTATAGTCATGATTGTTGTTGTATCATATAGTGTTACACTAGCACTATAAGATCGGACCAAAAGTATGCCCAGAAACATTTTAGATTAACAATTAGTGGTGGTCAAACATGTTAACTCGATAACTGCACATGAGTTTCTGGGTTTCCTCAAGAACACCTATAGCAACAGTTTCGTCGCTATAGGGCCCATTAACGACAGATTAATTACTAAATTATTATTTTTATTAAATAATTAGTATTAAATGCTTTTTAATTATTAAAAATTCATAATAAATTTCTAAAAATTATTTTAAAGCCTAAAAATTAGTTTTTAACAATTTTAAATATATTTCATAAATATTTAATATTGTTGGAATATTAAAGATATTTAATTTATTTAATTATTATATTAAATAAATTATTTAAAATGATTTTAATACTTAAAAAATTATATTATAGTATAAAAAAATATTTTAAGTTATTTTAATGACTTTTAATATTTTGTGATGAATTTTATTAATAAATTAATATTAGTGATAATTAAGTTACTTAAGAAATATATTAAATAAATTAATTTAAAAAATGATTTTAATATTAGAAAAATTATTTTAAATGAAAATATAGAGTTTAAAAATATTTTAAGTTATAAAATATTATTTTTAATATTTAAAGGGTAGATTTCATTAATAATTTACTATTAATGACATTAACATTATTTAATAATTATATTAAATAAATTAGTTTAAAAATAATTTTAATATTAGAAAAAAGTATTTTAAATAAAAATAAAATGTTTAAAAATATTTTAAGTTATAAAATATAACTTTTAATATTTAAAGGATAATTTTATTAATAATTTAATATTAATTTAATATTAATGATATTTGATTTATTTAATAATTATATTAAATAAATAATTTAAAAATAGTTTTATTAATTTAAAAATCATTTAAAAAGGATATAAATGAATTAAAAATATTTTAAGTTATAATTGATGACTTTTAATATTTTGATAAATAGTACATTAATATTTAAATATTAATAGTAAATATTTAAAAATAATTTTAAATGTTTTAAAAATCATTTAAGGGTAATGTTATTACTTTAAAAATATTTTGAGTTATTATAAATAACTTTAATATTTTGGCAATGGTTTCATTAATAGTTTAATATTAATTAAATATTAACGATAATAAAGATATTTAATATTTAGATCATTTAATAATGATTTCGGTGTTTGAAAAATTATGATAAATTATAATAATTATTTAAAAATTATTATAAGTCATTTAAAAATAATATGACTGATATTTTCAGTTATTAAATTACAGGATAGAGTCTTAGTCTCTATAATTACCTGATAAAGCCATCGGTTCACCGACATGTTTCAAAAATTGATCTAGACTTAGATAACTTGACTTAATAAGTGTTTATTTGTGATTCAATGACTGCTAAACATATGTGACAATGTGATTAGGGTATATGCTAACTGCAATAAGCAACATTATGTGTTACGATATGTTATTCTAATCGATAAAATGATCTTACTAATGATAGGTTGCTATATAAAAGATAAATCTAAGTTGCGTATTGTAAGCAACAGATCAGGCAAGTATCCTAACTTTGCATTTCCTTTTATGCAATGGACATGAGTAAGAAAGTTTCAGAATTATACTGTTATTGTGCCAGATTATTAACTCTATTATTATCGATTATGTATCCAATCTTTTGTATTCATACAAGTTCTTAGATTATCCAATTATTGTTTATCAATACAATACTATTGTACAATCTAGATATTTATTCTATTCGTATATTTCTTAGTATGGTTAGACAAATGTTCTCACTTGGATAATTATTGTATTTAATCACATGTTTGATACATACTACTTAGTTTCCAGTATGTATACGTTGACTTAAAAGCCGTCTAGGCTATTTGATTCGGTTAGACACAAACTTAAAAATATTATTGAACAAGACAGAACTTTATTGTATCCAACCATATTATTTTGGTTCGGATTCCCGACTAAGTATGAATATCCCGATTATGGGTAAACTTTTGTGCGCTAAAGGCGGATAAGATGAACGATAATCTCGTTCTTGCATGTAGTATTGATCAATACAGGTCATAATGGGCTGATCACCACCCGTGCCTGTAAGTTATGATGATTTACATATGAAGTTCTATTTAACCTTTTCAAAAATAAAAAACAATGTTCATAGTCTGTTGATTGATCTCCAGTTATAGTCAGTACGTAGTTTCAAAAATTTGATATAGAATTAATATGTTATTATTATTGGTTCAGCTTACTTCACAATTGTTGATTCGTTGTAGAAGTGTCATTAAAAGAAAATATTTAATCCTTTTCGCTAACACTTATTGTTTACTATTACTTGCTGGGCAACCAAATGCTCATTCTTTCTTAATTTAAATGTTTTCAGTTAAGAGTGATCAACCAGAAAGCTCTGTCAGGAACAAAGGAAAAGGAAAGGTTGCAGAATAAGTTCTATGCTATCATATGTAATAATTAGACTATTTTAAGACGATGATACTTATTCATTATCATGTAATGTAATGTTTAAAGGTTGCGTACCTGGGATTCAAACTCTGATATGTAAATTAAGTTTGGTATCTATATTATTGTTATTATTATTAGTATTATTTCACTCATAAAAATGGTATCGTGAAGCACCAAGTTCGGATTTCAAGTATCTGAATTTGGAGGCGTCACATTAAGAGTTGATAAGTAGTGGAAGTTTTCTTCAGCTTTATATCCGATATTCCAGCCAGAAGTACTATTCTTTTGAGGTAAGGGATATTATTTTTTTGGTAAATGATGTTATTTATTTTAATATTATTATACCGAAATATTGGTATGAATTTTATTATAAAATTTTTACTTTTTTATATCGAGGTTACTATTTACGTATACAGCATTATTCACGTATACGATACTATTCACGAAGTATGATTTTTCTTGTAAAATTTCTACCTTTTTGTGGTAAGGTTACTATTTATGTAAACGACACTATTCACGTACACGACACTATTCATAGAAAAATTAAATCTTCTTTTCTTTGTCTAAGTTGTCTATTATGGTTACTATCTTTGATTGTATCTATGTTTTGATCTTCATTCTTGAATTTTACTCCACAATTGATTATAATGGAGTATTTTTGAACTTAGATAAACTGAAATACGAATCCCTAATATTTGTCATTTTATCTCACTGAATTCATTTCTTTAAAATATTTTTCATCATCCTCAGTCCTAAATGGTGATATAACTAAATATCTTTGGCATGTAGTGCAAAGATGAATGATTATTTAATGAATATCTTTGGCCCGAGTGCAAAGATGGACATATATTGAGATGAACATGACCAACTGGTGATACGAATAAATATCTTTAGCCCATAGTGCAAATATGAATATTTTATTCAAGATGTATATTGATTGATGTCACAAAGATAAATCCATGTTTTGATCATATTATTTTTATTATCATATATAACATTTTTATAATCCTGGTGATGAAATTTCTTTTTGACTTGAGTGTAAAGATGGATGGATTATTAGTATGATCGTGACTATGGGTTCTCTTTGGCCAGTAGTACAAAGATAAATTGTTGACTGGTATAATCATGACCATTGAATTTATAATTAAATATTTTTAGCTTAAGTGCAAAGGTGAATTGATCAACATGGTTATAATTACTATTTATATAAATTCTGAAATGATTATATATTTCTTTGAGATATTAATATTTTTGGCCAAATTACAAAGATGACCTGTTGTTGAATATCTTTGACCTGTAGTGCAAAGATGAACTGTTGATGAATATCTTTGGCGTGTAGTGCAAAGATGAACTGTTGATGAATATCTTTGGCCCGTAGTATAAAGATGAATTTATTAGTATGATTATGAACAAGAACTGTGATTTGGTATAACCATGATCTTTGATGTTTCAGGTAAAGACAAGTGATAAAAATTATCTTCGTCTTGGATGCGAAGAGGAATTTAGAACCTCAATTATGAATAAGAGTTATTCACATGATTGTGGACAGGAACTGTTGATTGATGTTACAGGGATAAAACATTGTTGGTGGACTTTTAACATGGAGAAGATAATAGACTTTATGATTTATTTGACTCTTCTAATTGATTGCTCGTTCCGCAACAACTATGGTTGAAAAGTTTTATCATCTACCCTATGTTCTAAATCTCTGATTTATTATTGACGAAGGTTATTGATAATTTAATTATCTTTAGTCATGATATTCTTTACTAGACTAGTTGTGCTCACCCTTTTGCTTCACAATTCCTTTCAGGTAATAAGAGTTTAGCTGGGTCGAGCGGGGGTAACAGGAGAATAAAACGGTGGTCTATAGCTGTTGAGATTTTCCCTAAAATAGTATGGAAATAATTTTATTGAGAATTTTAGAAAAGTGTGTCGTATTTTATATGTTATTTAACCGTTGATTTTTGTGAACCGAATAGGGTGAGGTGAACCCAACTTTAGAAGGGTGTTTTGCCACTTTCGTACAAGATGTGTAATGACATACGACTTTGTGTTATCATAAGACAGAGTTATGCACATCCACTTGCTGATTATATCTATGAGCACTACCTATATAATCTTGGAGTTTGGTTGAAATATAATTCTCAATTGTAGACAATGAAGATAATTATATGGCAAGAGAAGACTCGCCATTGGAAAGAACATGATAGCAATCTTCTCATTTTTCTTTGGCGCCTGTTGAGTCAACCAAGGATACTTCTCAAGTCATATGATATCTATTATTACTTAGATGCATGGCCTATCACGTACGAAGGTTTCCTTGAGAATTTTCCAAAGATTTTAATTTCTAAAACAGTTATTGACTATACCTTTATGTAAGGTACTATTGTAAGGTGCTGTGTTCGAGGCACCGTGAGAGTTACATATATTTGTATTAAAACTCACAACTTATGTGTTGTCGTATTTTGCACGATAATTGTATTAATGAAGTTTGTATTTGGTTTCTGTACCATGCATTTGGTGACTCAGAATGGGTTGGTTGGATTGGACCTATTTTGGGGGCGTCACAGTTGGTATCAGAGAAATAAGTAAAGAGCCCCGAGTCTCTATCTGGTGACTTCATGTTGATGATGGAAGTACCAAAGCCAGACTCTCCGTAGGGGACGCCGTTCTGCGGTGGCAAGCTGATAGGTATCACTATGAGGTGCTATCTAAGGTTGGGATGAGAGTCACTGTTGGTATCAAAGCTTAGTGATGTGGTCGCTGGCAGAGATCTAAGTCTAGAACTAGGAGGGGAGAGACGAGTAATATACTTCGCTAATGTGTGACTTACCTAAGCTAAAATTTCTTACTTGATAAGTTGACAAATTGTTATATGTCAATTAACCATTGTTTTAAAGCTGCATTCTAGAATGAGCAATGGAGAAACCATGATGACAGGGAAGATGAAATCTGAAATGAAAGCGAGGTACCCTCACCTTTTCGAAACACCAGGTACGTACGTCAATTTTGAGGATGAAATTTTATAAGGAGGGGAGGTTGTAAGACCCCAACTTTTTATAAATAATATTGAATTTCCTCTAATTATTTTTTTGAATAATAAGGTGTTAATTTGATATAATTCTTTGGTTATGGGTGAAATGTGCAAATTTTGTAAAATAAGCAAGTAGTTATAAAATATTCATTGCTTTCGGGAATATTCGTTTGGTCGGGAAATATTCTTGCTGTCGGGGAATATTCGTCTGATGGTGCAACCATTTGTGGGCCCTATAACGGAAAACTGTCGGATGAAGAAAACGACAAGTATGAGTTTTTTTATAAATAACGGCGTAGTTATTACCATTAATACTGTTGGAATACCCGGTAGTTAAAATACAGTAATACGCGTGGTTGCACAGTAGTACATGGTATTGCACAGTATTTTTGGATTATTGATTCTTACGTAAAAAGGCACTACTCAATAATTGTTACAATAATTACTATTCAATATTTTATTTTATTGATTCAATAATTGTTACGTTGATATTTTATATTATTGTTGTTTCAATAATTGTCACTGCATAGTATTTCCATTATCAGATCAATAATTCATATTATTTGAATAATATTATTATATAGCATTATTGGAAATGTCTAAGGAAGCTCTGTCTAGAAAAAGGGTTTGGTCACCTAATTGCGCGTCAGTAAGGAAAAATTCTTATCGGAAAGCCCCCTCTTTCCTAGGAACGACCTGGTTGTCATTATTATAATTGTATAATATTATTTATGAATAATTAATTATTAATTTATATGATAAGGAAATATTAATTTTATGTGGATATAAATGAAGGAATTAATGCTGACGAATTTTATCAATATTTTGTCGGAATGGAGGTATTAAAAATTATCCGTATGTGAATTTCGGTCATTTTCTGTTTAGAATTTGAAAAAACTTTCTTCTACAAAGTTGTAGAGAATTAAATTTCCTAAGGAATGGACATCAAATTCATATTTTTCTGATAAAAGGGCTATTTATTATGAATTATTGAAGATTCAAAAATAAATATTTTTATTAAAAATATGGGTGGGCCCCACTTTTAGTTGTTTAGAAATTTTCTAAAATTGGTGGGCCCCACTTGTGGTATGTTGAGTTTGGTCAATCGGTGTGCGTGAATTTTTTTTATTAAAATATTATTTTTTTAAATTTTAGTCTGCTTTGGCGTTCTGACATTTTCCTATAAATATGGTGCTTAGGTTAGAATTGAAAATCACACCAGAATCTGAAATTTTCTCTCTATATAATATCGAGCGTATTTTTATGAGAATTTAGATACTTTGAGAGTTGATAAGCAGTGCAGGTTTTCTTCAGCTTTATATCCGATATTCCAGTCAGAAGTACTATCCTTTTGAGGTAAGGGATGTTATTTTCTTCGTAAATGATGTTATTTCTTTTAATATCATTATACCGAAATATTGGTATGAATTTTATTATGAAATTTTTACCTTTTCATATCGAGATTACTATTCACATATACGACACTATTTACGAATACGGTACTATTCACGAAGTATGATTTTTCTTGTAAAATTTTTACCTTTTTGTGTCGAGGTTACTATTCACGAATACGACACTATTCAAAGAAAAATTAAATTTTCTTTTCTTTGTCCAAGTTGTCTATTATGGTTACTATCTTTGATTGTATCCATGTTTTGATCTTCATTCTTGAATTTTTCTCCACAATTGATTATAATGGAGTATTTTTAAACTTGGATAAATTGAAGTACGAATGTCTAATCTTTGTCCTTTTATCTTACTTGATTCGTTTCTTTAAAATATTTTTCATCATCCTCAGCCCTAAATGGTGATATAACTAAATATCTTTGGCATGTAGTGCAAAGATGAATGATTACCTGATGAATATCTTTGGCCCGTAGTTCAAAGATGGACATGTGTTGAGATGAACATGACCAACTGGTGATACGAATAAGTATCTTTGGCCCATAGTGCAAAGATGGATATTTGATTCAAGATGTATATTGATTGATGTCACAGAGATAAATCCATGTTTTGATCATATTATTTTTATTATCATATATAACATTTTTATAATCCTGGTGATGAAATTTCTCTTTGACTTGAGTGTAAAGATGGATGGATTATTGGTATGATCGTGACTATGTGTTCTCTTTGGCCAATAGTGCAAAGATGAAGTGTTGACTGGTATAGTCATGAGCATTGAATTTATAATTGAATATCTTTAGCTTAAGTGCAAAGGTGAATTGATCAACATGGTTATAATTATTATTTATATAAATTCTAAAATAATTATATATTTCTTTGAGATATTAATATCTTTGGTCGTAGTGCAAAGATGACCTGTTGTTGAATATCTTTGGCATGTAGTGCAAACATGAACTGTTGATGAATATTTTTGGCCTGTAGTGCAAAGATGAACTATTGATGAATATCTTTGGCCTGTAGTGCAAAGATGTATTTATTAGTATGATTATGAACATGAACTGTGATTTGGTATAACCATGATCTTTGATGTTTCAGGTAAAGACAGGTGATGAAAATTATCTTCGTCCTTGATGCGAAGAGGAATTTAGAACCTCGATTATAATTAAGAGTTATTCACATGTTTGTGGACAGGAACTGTTGATTGATATTACAAGGATGAAATATTGTTGGTGAACTTTTAACATGGAGATGATAATAGACTTTATGGTCTATTTGAATCTTCTAATGGATTGCTCGTTCCGCAACAGCTATGGTTGAAAAGTTTTATCATCTACAATATGTTCTAAATATCTGATTTATTACTAATGAAGGCTATTGATAATTTAATTATCTTTAGTCATGATATTCTTTACTAGGCTAGTTGTGCTCACCCTTTTGCTTCACAATTCCTTTAAGGTAATAAGAGTGTAGCTGGGTCGAACGGGGGTAATAGGGGAATAAAACGGTGGTCTATAGTTGTTGAGGTTTCCCCTAAAATAGTATGGAAATAGTTTTATTGAGAATTTTAGATAAGTGTGTCGTATTTTATACAACATTTAATTGTTAATTTTGGTGAACCGAATAGGGTGAGGTGAACTCAACTTTGGAAGAGTATTTTGCCACTATCATACAAGATGTGTAATGACATACGACTTCGCGTTATCATAAGACAGGGTTGTGCACATCCTCTTGATGATTATATCTATGAGCACTACCTATATAATCTTGGAGTTTGGTTGAAATATAATTCTCAATTGGACACAATGGAGATAATTATATGGCAAGAGAAGACTCACCATTGGAAAGAACATGATAGCAATCTTCTCGTTTTTCTTTGGGATCTATTGGGTCAACCAAGGATACTTCTCAAGTCATATGATATCTATTATAACTTAGATGCATGGCCTCCCATGTACGAAGGTTTCCTTGAGCATTTTCCAAAGATTTTAATTTCTAAAATAGTTATTGACTGTACCTTTATGTAAGTTACCATTGTAAGGTGTTCTGGTCGAGGCACCATGAGAGTTACATATATTTGTATTAAAACTCACAGCTCATGTGTTGTCGTATTTTACACGACAATTGTATTAATAAAGTTTGTATTTGGCGACTCAGAATGGGTTGGTTGGATTGGACCTATTTTGGGGGCATCACAGATGTACTATATCAAAGAATTACAAATAATTTCAATAAGTGAGTCTAATTGGAATAATAAAGTTTTAAGTAGATATTAAATTATTAGTGACCAATTTAATGGGATCCATACACGCTATAAATATTAATTAGACTGAACTAATGTACATGGATTATATGATGTGGATACATTAATAATCCCTAACTTTCCATTATGTAGTAGCATTAACACATTAAAATTATATTTTTGGAAACCCAAGAGAACAAATTAAGCATTATAAACATAATTGCTGAGATTTAATACCTGTGTCCATTTTTAAGTGACCCAAATAATGATGCACAGTAACCTAAATCTAATTGTGTATAACCAAGTCAGTAGTTAAAGGCTACTTTAGCTGTGATCATGAAGAAGGGAGTGGAAGAGATGAAGTTGGTGATCTCTTTTCACCAACCTCTCTCAATCCAATGGTTCCTTCCCTTTCCCGTTGGATTGTATATGGTAGACAAACTCATAAACCATGTAAATCATTCTCAATAAATGGTAATCAAACTCTTCTCATTCTCTATTGCTTGAAATTATCTTATAAGTTGCATATAGAAGTGTGAGTTACTGAGAATTGAGGGAGCATACTTAGTGCATTTGAGGAATCCATTAAGACTTCAAGAGGTATAAAATTCTATTTTTGTTCTTAGTTTAAGTTTTGTCAAATTCTTGCAATTCTCATGAAATCTTCGTTAAGTAGTATGAATTAGAATGTCACTGTGTTATCTGAGCTTGTATACATGTTTAGGAGCATTGCAGATGGTCTGGGTACAATTTTAACATTGGTTATGTTGAGGCTCTACAAATGCAGAGCCATTATTTTTCATTCTGCTCGAAGTAGCGCGACCGTGTCACTTCTATAGTACATGACTGCGCGGCCGTGCCAGCTGAAAGTCATGTGTAGTAATCTTGTGATCTTGTCTCATTCTGAGTGGTCATGTATATGTAATATGAGTTGATATGTATGCTGTGAAGTATTGCTATTGGTCTGGCTTTAGAATGGGCTATGCATATGCTAAGGCTCTGCTAAAACAGAGCCATGTATTTTGTTTCTAAACGAAGTGGTGCGACCGCGCCACTTCTATTGCCTAATCCCGCACGGCCGCGCGGGATGTTTTTCTCAGATACTGCTTTATTAATAGTCCAGTATGATGATGAGCATACTACTCTGATTAGAATATGCATATAAATAACCCTAACATGTAAAATGAGGTTGCTATGGGTATAGTAAGCCATGATAGTTGGTTTTAGTTTGAATGTTTAATGAAGACTTAAAGAGATGGAAACTAGTTTTGATAAACGTTGGGCAAACAATGTTTTGACTTTGGATGCGAGTGTATTACGTTATTATATGTCATGACATGTGAAAATATGTTAGTTATATGGTTGAAGGTAATATAAGATATTCAAGCATGATTAAAAAGGGAAATTTCAAGGAAAAGAGTATATTGGCTATGTGTAAACGAACTATGTATACACTAAGTTTTGAACTTAAAGATATGCTTATGTGATCTATTTTGTGATTATGAAAGCATGATTTAAACTATGCGAACTCATCTTGTATGCTTGGATAAGTTGGATAAATGGAAACTTAAAGTTGTAATTATAATCTTGATAAACTATATAGGAATTTGTGAGCATGCTTATATGGTCCAAAATGTATATATGAAAGCATGTAGTAGAGTAAGTAAATTAGCTTTACATGCTTGGTGACTTGACCTGTGTAGCAGTCTTGGTTTGCACCAGGAGTAGCGCGGCCGCGCCACTCCTTAGTACAAACCAAGTGCGGTGGCGCCACCCTGCAGTGAGATCAATTTTCTATTATTAATTTGGGGGATGGTGCATGCTTATATTGTTACCCCAATTTGTAATACATGTCCAGTATAGTATTCATGTGTTAATAAACATGTTATTGAAAGGATCCTATAATGAATTAGTGTTTACAACTTTAAAGTCAAAATGTGATTCCAAACTATGCCCTTTAAATGTCATAGTGTATTAGAACTGATTTTCATGCTATGTGGTAACATGCATATGAGATCATAAGACTAAGAGAAGGCTAGAATATATGTTAGTATCGATGAATTTCATTTGTGTATCATAACCAATTTAAGATAATAGGTATGTGTTGCCTCTTTTTTTAGTTCTAACAAAAGAGCTCCAACTCATGCAAGCATACATGTGTCAACAAGTAATACAGAGTAAGTAAAGTATCGATCCCACAGAGAAAGTTGTCTAATTTAAATCATTATGCATCAATTAAATCACTATATTTATATGCTTAAACTAATGACTATATTGGTGAATAACTCTAATTGCAAATAATAACTAAAACACAAATAATAATGGAATAAACCAAATCTGGAAATAATGGGATCCTAACTTCATTTAATACTTCATCTAATTACCACTATCATGCAAGAAAGGTTCACATATCACAGGAAAGTAGCCAAGAGCACTAATAGAGTCATAGCTATTTTTCAATGCACTATGACCTACTTACACAACATCCACAAGCGATAGACTCCATGTAATAATCAATACAACCAAAATCACTATATGTCTATGTGAAATTACAATCATACTGAATTTAAGCACAAGCCCTTATTTTAACTCATACGGTGAAACAGTAAATGTCTATCTGGTTCACGAAATACACAAGTCATATAAAACTGCCCCATATACGTATGCTATCATGATTACAATCCATACTTGCATGTTCATTGTCAATTCCATACAAGTACTGAAAACGAATGGTGATCAAGCATTCATACATGCAAAACAACCATGATAGAAATCCCATGTAATATGTAAAACAGTTCAGCATTCAAGCATGCAATTAAACTACATACTAAAATTCGTTAGAATCCCATAATGGAGTTTAGTTCATGACTGAACCAAAAGCCATTATGGGATCAAAGCTAAACATGGCTAATAAGCAAACAATTGAAAGATAAAGGATAGAAACTATCAAACCCAATTGCTGATTATCATCCACTCGTAACGTTCAAATCCTCATATAAATCCAGCAAAATAATAATATTAATCCACACTGATAGAAAATCCTAAGAAGAATTAGAAAAGATGGAGTTTAGGCTTTATTCTACGTTGGAATCTCTCTCAGCGTGTAAACCCTAGTTCTAATATGAAAATACGTCAAAAGTACTGAATGACTCTTCTGACACCAGTCAGAAATCGTTTTTAATTAATTACAACCCTTAAAATTAGAAATTAAAATAAACAGCTCAGCAGCATCAGGCATCGCGCGTGACCGCGCACCCCTCCTTTGCATTCTTCGCGCGGGCGCTCAACTTGCTGTGTGTTCTGCCTGTCCAGCCGGTGGCTCGCACGAGCGCGCGTCCTCAAGCATGTTCTGCCGCGCGGCTGCGTGGTTTGCAATCTATACTCTATTTTGCTGCTTCTGAGTCTAGTTCTACATTGTTGCTGCTGCTATTGTATTGTTGAGCTGTTCATCCTCGTCATGCTTAGTTTCCTTGCTCCACTAGATCCTCACGCCCTGCATCCTATAGCCTCATGCCATTTTCATCACCAAATCATGCCATATCCTGCACTTTCACACCAAAGGAGTTTTAAGTAAATACAATGCAAAATAACATGAAATGCACTAAAAACACACTAAAATATACTTGAGATGGGCATAGTTCGCGTGAATTAATATCCAATAAGTAGGTGTAAAACCCACCTATCAAATACCCCTAAACTTGAACTATTACTTGCCCTCAAGCAATGCATGCTAACTAACAATGAAAATACAAAAGCACTACTATGCAACTAAACTAACATGCAAAATTATCTCACATCATTCCAACTCTAACAGAATTTCAGTCAGACTGCCTCATCGAATTATCTAGATTTAAGAATACAAATTCAAAGCGAACCATGGGCATAATATCATACATTCAGATAATTCATACATGCTATAGATATGCTGTTTGTGTGTGTGTGTTGTGTTCACCAAAACTTGATTTAAGCAAAGAATACACATGCTAAATTGCTCAAAACAGAAAATTATAGTTTAAATCAAGACTCATGTATACATCTGCAACGAAGACTGTTCCAACATATCAAAATAAACTAAGGTTCAAAAATGGGCTTAACTACTTTATTGCTACTCACGAGGGTGATTTTCGCTCTTTTCCGCAGTGTTTATTGCTATTTTTTTTTTCACATGACTGTGTAATGTCTTATTCCATTAGGCAACACTGCTACCCATTAGCGAGCTTTCAACCAACGGCTCCCAGACCATGAAAGACCTTAGGGCGCTAGGTGTAGAGACAATCCCCTCGGGCGTACTTACTCAAGTAGCCAGGGCCCCGAAATGAGACTAGCCACATTATTGCTATTTAATTTTTTTTTATAAAAAAAAAGACATACCCATATTTTCCCAAAGTTTGGATGTCAATGCTTTGCCAATCTACATCCATGTTCCACATATTTCTCTTTTTGACACTACATTTTCCATCGAGCAATGCAACACATACTTCTTATACCTACAAGTGATTGTGAACACATTCGTGCAAACCGAAAGCATTTAAACAACATGTATTTCATCGTGTAAAATATTATAGCTAGGTTCATGTTATCCAACATACTCAAAAATCTTTCAAAATTCACTATCAACATTGGCTAGACAAAATTTCCATAAAGCTAAACTCTGTGAGACATGCAAACTAAAACATACTAGCACAAGCAATAATAACAAAAACTTAAAAATTTTCTGCAAAATTTTATCTAACACATAAACATGCAAAATTTAAACTAAATGAACTATACTAATCATGCAAAAACTATATGAAACTACACTATGACCCCAATACCCCTAAATTTATAATATTTAATGCCCCATTGAATGAAGGTAAAGGGTAAAGAAAACTCCCCTAATGATCAGTGGTACCACTGTAAGACCCCAACTTATTATAAATGAAATTGAATTTCTCTATTTATTATTTTGAAATAGTAAGGGTTGAATTGATTAATGTGGTTAGTTATAGGTAAAATGCGCAAATAATTCAAATAAGTAAGTGGTTATAAAATATTCATTATTGTTGGGGAATATTCGTTTGGTCGTTGAATATTCTTACTGTCGGGGAATAATCGTACGACGGCGCAGCCTTGTGTAGGTCCCATAACGGAAAGCGATTGGATAAAGAAAACGATAAGTATAAGTTGTTTATAAATAACGGCGTAGTTGTTACCGTTAATACTGTTGGAATACCCCATGGTTAAAATACAGTAATACGCGTTGTTGCACAGTAGCACACGGTATTGCACCAATTATTGATTTTTATGTAGGAAGGCACTACTCAATAATTATTATAGTAATTACTGTTCAATATTTTATTCTATTGATTCAATAATTGCTACGTTGATATTTTATATTATTGTTGTTTCAACAATTGTCACTACACAGTATTTCCCATTATCAGATTAATAATTCATATTATTTGAATAATATTATTAGATAACATTATTGGCAATGTCTAGAAAGTTCTGTCTAAGGAGAGGTTTGGTCATCTAATTGCGCGCCAGTAAGGATAAATCCTTATTGAAAAGCCCCCTCTTTCCTGAGAACGGTCTGGTTGTCAGTATTGTGATTCTGTAATATTATTTATGATTAATCATTTATTGATTTATATGACAAGAAAAATATTTATTTTATGTGGATATAGGTGAAGAAAAATTTTAATGTGACAATTGTTGGAAATTGATATTTTATCTTTTTTGATAAAATAATTTATTTAAATATATTATTATATAATAATAATATAATAATGGTGATGATTTTACAATGAATGTGGGATATAGAATAAATGAGGAGGAAGAGTATTTTTGTTACAAAAAATATTTAACACATATTTTGTGTGTCGGTGGACCCCATTTCTTGACTGAAATTTGATTATAGCCTGTAAAATCGTCTGTATGTGAATTTCGGTCAGTTTTTGTTTGGAATTTAGAAAAACTTAAACTTATAAAGTTGTAGAGAATTGAATTTCCTTTGGAATGACATAAGATTCTAATTTTTCTGATAAAATGGCTATTTATTATGAATTATTGAAGTTCCGAAATAATTAATTTTTGAAGTTTTAAATGAAAAACGTTTTTGTTATGTTTGGGGGGGGCCCACTGGTTGTTGAAATGGCTGAATTCAGTATTCAAAGTGGGCGTAGGAAATTTATAAAATTATATTAATATTTTATTAACTTTTCTACTTTGGTGTTCTAAGTATTTTCTTATAAATAGGGTGCTTAGGTTAGAATTGAAAAACACACCAGAAACTGAAATCTTTTCTCTCTATACTATCGAGCGTATTCTTCTGAGTATTTTAATACTTTGGGTGCTGCTATACGGTGCAAGTTCCTTCAGCACTATATCCAGTATTCCAGTTAGAAGTACTGTCTTTTCGAGGTAAGGGATGTTATTTTATATAAATGATATTATTTTTTTCAATATCATTATGCTTATGTCGAAATATTGGTCTGAACTTTTTATCAAATTTAGAACTTTTTGTGTCGGGATTACTATTCACGTATATGGCACTATTCACCGAAAAATTAAATTTTTGTTTTTTGTCCAAGATATCTATTATGGATACTAGCTTTGATTGTATCCATGTTTTGATCATTCTTGAATTTTACTTCACTATGATTATTTATGAAGTATTTTTAAACTCGGATTGTTTAAAGTACGAATCCTTAATATTTATTCTTTTGTTTTACTGGATTCATTTTCTTTAAAATATTTTTTATCATCCTCAGTCCTAAATGATGATATAACTAAATATCTTTGACATGTAGTGCAAAGATGAATGATGTTTCGATGAATATCTTTAGCCCATAATGCAAAGATGAACATGTATTTAGATGAACATGATCAACTGATGAATATCTTTGGCCTGTAGTGCAAAGATGAACATTTGATTTTAGATATATATATATATATATATATATATATATATATATATATATATATATATATATATATATATATTGTTTGATGTTACATGGATAAAATATTGACGATGAATTTTTAAATTCATAAATAGAAGATATTAGATTTTATTCTCTACTTAAGTCTTCTAATGAATTATTATTTCCCTTGCGAATATTGATTTAAAACTTTTTGTCTATTGTATTCTATTAAATTTTTCTATGTTGAGGACTAACGATAATTTATTCTATATTATCTTGGTTATAATGTTCTTTACTGGGCTAGTTGAGCTCACCCTTTTCCTTTTTGTTCTATTTTTCTTCTCAGGAGGCGAGAATGTAGCAAGTACTAGTCGGGCATTGGAATGATGGTTCTAGAAAGTTGTTTAGTAGTCCTCACCATTTTTGTAAAATAATGTATCAATATTTGTAATGAAGACATATTTGAGTGTGGATATTGTCTAGAAGATAATATTTGTATTTAAACTGACATTTTAAGTGTTGTCGTATTTTGCACGATAATTGTATTAATAAAGTTGTAGTTATTTCTATACCATATTTTGGCGACTCAGAATGGGTGATGTATACCTATTTTGGGGGCGTCACAGTTGGTATCAGAGCTTAGGGATATAATCTCTGGCGGAGATCGGGGAATAGAACTAGGATGGGAGAGACGAGTAAATCCTTCGCTAGTGTGTCCTACCTAATCTTATTTGTTAGTTGGTCAGAATATAGGGATATTATGTGATATGTTAATTTCTTTAACTAACCCTTGTTTTATGGCAGTATTTGAGAATGACAACTAAGAATGTTAACAGTGGAGTAAATGAAATCGTGGAGACACCTTTACTCACCAATGAGGAGAACGTGCAACAGACCGGCAATGTTCCTCCTGTAAGTAACACCACTGAGCAGACGATGAACGATGAGATGTTTAGAAGCTTTTTGCGGTTCATGCAAAATCAGACGAAGGAGACTCCTGTTCAAAATACAGGTAGAAACAATGGCAACGTATAGCTGGTCACAACCAAGCAGTTCAAAGAGTTGGGACCACCAGAATTCTGGGGAAAGCTGAACCCGATTAAGGCAGATTCGTGGGTCAAGCAAATTACCAAGATATTCGATGTCTTGGGATGCACGGAGGAACATAAGGTTCCATTTGCCACCTTTATGTTTCGTAATGAAGCAGATTACTGGTGGGAATCTGTGAAGCGTACCCATCCAGCCGCACTCAGCATGTCTTGGGAGACATTTTAGAAACTGTTCAATGACAAGTACTTTCCTGAAAGTATTTGTCATATAAAGGAGGTAGAGTTTATTAGACTGGAGCAGAACAACATGACGGTGTCCCAATAAGAGGCGAAGTTCACGGAGTTATTCAGGTTTGCACCTCATTTGGTGGAGAATGAGGAACGTATGTCACGGATGTTTCTGAGAGGTTTAAAACCCGACATACGTCAGTATCTCATTTCTCATAAATTTTCTCTATATTCAGATGTTGTCAACAGGGCTCAATTATTAGAGCGAGATAACGAATACGTTCAACCGAGGGACCACATCCAGGGTCATACCGGTGACAACAGTCATCGGAGCAACGATAACCAGTGGGGAAAGAAGAGCACGGACAAAAGCGGTAACCACTCTGGTGGTAATCGTGGCCATGAAAATAGAAGAAGCGAGTCAGGGGGAGATTTTAAAAAGAGGAGATTTAACAATGACAATGTGAAGACGTCAGCACCAGCATCAACTATTTCTAAGGGAAGAGAACGACCACCGGTCGTATGCTATAAATGCGGGAAAGAGGGACATATCAGCCCAAATTGTCCACAATAGTTCAAGGTATGCTATAATTGTGGAAAGGAAGGACATATCGCTCGAGATTGTACTATAGAGAAACCAAGTCCAGTGAGGATGGTGACTCAAAAGGCTGTCCCAGAAAAGTCAAAGTCAACGGTTCCTAGAAGAGCGTTTGTTGTGACTGGTCAAAATGCGAGGAACCCAAATGAGGTGATCACAGGTAAGCTAATCATAAATTCTTGCGAAATTTATACCTTACTAGATACCGGTGCTACCCATTCATTTATCTCTCCTGTTTGTGCTCAACGTTTAAACTTGACTCTGGAGAAATTAGACTTTGACTTATCTGTGGAGACTCCATTAGGAGAAACTTTCATTACATCCACTATTTATAAATCTTATTTGATCCAAGTTGGCACCATTACATTACCTGTTGACCTTATCTCTTTAAAGATACTTGCATTTGACGTGATTTTAGGGATTGATTGGTTAACTACTCATCATGCCAAAATTGATTGTTTTCGTAAGGTTGTTAGTTTTCATATTCCTAACCAACATGTTATGCGAATTCAAACAGCTAAACCACTAAAATCAATCACTGTCATATCAAGCCATAAAGCCATTCGTTTATTAAAAAATGGATGTCAAGCTTTCTTAGCCCATGTTATGGACTTGAACAAAAAAATGTCATATTTGAATAAAATTTCTGTTATTAGTGAATTTCCTGACGTATTTCCTGAAGAACTTCTCGGTCTACCCCCAGAACGTGAAGTTGAATTCTTTATTGATCTTGAACCTGATACAATGCTTATTTCTAAGACCCCATATCGAATGGCTCCTATTGAACTTCAGGAGTTAAAGGTCCAACTACAGTAGTTGTTGGACATCGGTTTCATTCATCCTAGTACATCTCCTTAGGGTACTCCTATTTTATTTGTAAAGAAGAAAGAAAGGAGTATGCGACTTTGTATTGACTATCGAGAATTGAACCATGTCACCATCAAGAATAGGTGTCCACTACCTCGCATTGATGACCTGTTTGACCAGTTGCAAGGAGCACAATTCTTTTTAAAGATCGATTTTCGTTCTGGATATCATCAACTGAAGATTAGAACTGAGGATATTCCAAAGACTGCCTTCAGAACTCGGTACGGGCGTTATGAATTCTTAGTCATGTCTTTCGGATTGACTAATGCTCCTGCGACTTTCATGGATATGATGAAACGAATTCAAGGAATATTTGGATTAGTTCGTTGTTGTCTTTATTGATGACATCCTCATATATTCCAAAAGCTATGAAGATCATGAGCACCATTTGAAGCTGGTACTCCAAAGGCTTTGTGAAAACAAGCTATATGCCAAGCTGAAGAAATACGAGTTCTGGCTTGAGGAAGTAGCATTCCTTGGGCAAGTGGTGTCAAAACATGGAGTATCTGTTGACCCGGTGAAGATTAAAGCAATACAAAGTTGGGAGCAACCGAAGTACGTAGCTTTCTGGGCTTAGCTAGTTATTATCGGAGATTTGTGGAAGGATTTTCTCGAATCGCTACTCCATTAACTTAGCTGACTCGTAAAGATACAAAATTCGTATGGAGCTAGGAATGTAAGAAGAGTTTTCAAGAGCTTAAGAGGAGACTCATTTCGGCACCTGTTCTAACAATACCATCTAGTTCGGATGGATTTGTTATCTACAGCGATGCTTCAGGCAAAGGGTTAGGATGTGTTCTCATGCAACATGAGAAAGTCATAGCTTATGCCTCGCGACAACTCAAAGAATATGAGAGGAATTACCCTACTCATGATCTAGAGTTGGCAGCAGTCGTTTTCGCGTTAAAAATTTTGAGGCACTATCTATATGGGGAGAAATTGGAGATATATTCAGACCATAAAAGCCTCAAATATTTCTTCACCCAAAAAGAACTCAACATGCGACAACGACGTTGGCTCGAGCTATTGAAAGATTATGACCACACCATTCAATACCATCCTGGAAAATCGAATGTGGTAGCTGACGCATTAAGTAGAAGATCATATGCGGGAACGAGTGCGATGTTGTCAACACAAAGGCCCATTTTGTGTGATTTACAAAAGATGAAGATAGAATTCAAGACTCCGGGGACCCATGCGATGATGTCAAGTATACGCATAGAACCGACTTTAATCAAAAAAGTTAAAATTGTTCAAGCCACAGACCCGGAGCTGATGCATATGAAGAAGAAAGCACAAGAAGGTGCTATTCCAGAAGCAAGAATCGATGAAGAAGGAATACTTCGAGTCCACTCCAGACTTTGTGTTCCTAATGACTCTGATTTGAAATACAAGATCATGATGGAAGCACACAATACACTATTTGTAATCCATCCTGGAAGTACTAAAATGTATCGTGATCTTCGACATACATTTTGGTGGAGCAATATGAAGAGAGAGATCGCAAAGTTTATCTCGAGGTGTTTAACTTGTCAACGTGTAAAGGCGACGCATAAAGTGCCAAAGGGTCCATTGCAACCACTTGAGATTCCGAAATGGAAGTGGGAATACTTTACCATGGATTTCGTTACAGGTCTTCCAAAGGTTTCTCAAGGCATAGATGCTATTTGGGTTATTGTTGATAGATTAACTAAGTCTGCTCATTTCTTGCCGATACGGGAGACTTATTCCCTTGAACGTCTTGATCGTATGTACGTAAATAAGATTGTGAGATTGCATGGCATGCCAGTATCCATAGTTTCAGATCGTGACCCAAGATTCACTTCATGATTTTGGGTTAGCTTGCAAAAAGCTATGGACACGGATTTACGATTCAGTTCGGCATACCATCCTCAAACGGATGGACAATCAGAGAGGACTATTCAAACTCTTGAAGATCTATTAGGACTCTGTGTCCTAGACTTCAAAGGGAGTTGAGATAAGTATTTACCATTGGTGGAATTCTCTTACAACAACAGTTATCAGGCAAGTATAGGTGTGGCTCCATTCGAAGCATTATATGGACGAAAGTGTCGCTCTCCAATATGTTGGGATGAGGTGGGTGAAGCAACATTATTGGGACCAGAGTTAGTACGTATGACTACAGAAAAGATCCAAATGATTCGACAACGTATACAAACGGCACAAGATCGACAAAAAAGTTATGCTGATCTTCATCGAAAGGACGTGAAATTTAGTATTGGGGATCATGTATTATTACGAGTTGCTCCATGGAAGGAAGTTACAAGATTTGGGAAGAGAGGAAAGCTCAATCCACAATTTATTGGTCCATTTCAGATTCTTGACCGAGTAGGAAAAGTAGCTTATAAACTCGCGTTACCTCCAAGCATGTCTCATGTTCATAATATTTTTCACATATCTGTGCTTCGTAAATGTGTGAAAGACCCGAACCATGTTATTGAGTTAGAACCAGACGAGATAGCCGAAGATTTAACTTATGAGGAGGTACCTGTCAAGATCTTGGATAGAAAGGAGCATGTCCTATGCACAAAGGTCATACCACAAGTCAAAGTTTTGTGGAGGAACCATGCTATTGAGGAAATGACATGGGAGTTAGAAACGGAAATGAAAGCGAGGTATCCTCACCTTTTCGAAACACCAGGTACGTACGTCAATTTCGAGGACGAAATTTCATAAGGAGGGGAGGTTGTAAGACCCCAACTTATTATAAATGAAATTGAATTTCTTTATTTATTATTTTGAAATTGTAAGGGTTGAATTGATTAATGTGGTTAGTTATGGGTAAAATGCGCAAATAGTTCAAATAAGCAAATGGTTATAAAATATTCATTATTGTCGGGAAATAATCGTTTGGTCGTGGAATATTCTTACTGTCGGGAAATATTCGTACGATGGCGCAACCTTGTGTGGGCCCCATAACGAAAAGCGATTGGATGAAAAAAATGACAAGTATAAGTTGTTTATAAATAACGGCGTAGTTGATACAATTAATACTGTTAGAATACCCGGTGGTTAAAACACAGTAATACGCGTTGTTACACAGTAGCACACGGTATTGCACCAATTATTGATTCTTATGTAGGAAGACACTACTCAATAATTGTTACAGTAATTACTGTTCAATATTTTATTCTATTGATTCAATAATTGCTACATTGATATTTTATATTATTATTGTTTCAATAATTGTCACTACACAATATCTCCTATTATCAGATTAATAATTCATATTATTTGAATAATATTATTAGATAACATTATTGGCAATGTCTAGAAAGTTCTGTCTAAGGAGAGGTTTGGTCACCTAATTGCGCGCCAGTAAGGAAAAATCCTTATTGGAAAGCCCCCTCTTTCCTGGGAACGACCTAGTTGTCAGTATTGTGATTCTGTAATATTATCTGTGAATAATCATTTATTGATTTATATGACAAGAAAAATATTTATTTTATGTGGATATAGGTGAAGAAAATTTTTAATGTGACAATTGTTAGAAATTGATATTTTATCTTTTTTGATAAAATAATTTATTTAAATATATTATTATATTATAATAATATAATAATGGTGATATTTTTATGATGAATGTGGGATATAGGAATAAATGAGGAGGAAGAATATTTTTGTTACAAAAATGTTTAACACATATTTTGTGTGTCGGTGGACCCCATTTCTTGACTGAAATTTGATTATAACCTGTAAAATCGTCTGTATGTAGATTTCGGTCAGTTTCTGTTTGGAATTTGGAAAAACTTAAACTTATAAAGTTGTAGAGAATTGAATTTCTTATGGAATGACATAAGATTCAAATTTTTCTGATTAAAGGGCTATTTATTATGAATTATTGAAGTTCCGGAATAATTAATTTTTGAAGTTTTAAATATTTTTTAAATGAAAAACGTTTTTGTTATGTTTGGGGGGCCCCACTGGTTGTTGAAATGGCTGAATTCAGTATTCAAATTGGGCGTAGGAAATTTATATAATTATATTAATATTTTATTAAATTTTCTGCTTTGGTGTTCTAAGTATTTTCCTATAAATAGGATGCTTAGGTTAGAATTGAAAAATACACCAGAAACTGAAATTTTTTCTCTCTATATTATCGAGCGTATTCTTGTGAGTATTTTGATACTTTGAGTGTTACTATACGGTGTAAGTTTCTTCAGCACTATATCCAGTATTTAAGTCAAAAGTACTGTCTTTTCGAGGTAAGGGATGTTAATTTTTTATAAATGATATTATTTCTTTCAATATCATTATGCTGAAATATTGGTCTGAACTTTTTATCAAATTTGGAACTTTTTGTGTCGGGATTACTATTCACGTATACGACACTATTCACGTTAACGACACTATTCACCGAAAAATTAAATTTTTATTTTTTTGTACAAGATATCTATTATGGATACTAGCTTTGATTGTATCCATGTTTTGATCATTCTTGAATTTTACTTTACTATGATTATTTAGAAAGTATTTTTAAACTCGGATTGTTTAAAGTACGAATTCTGAATATTTGTTCTTTTGTTTCACTGGATTCGTTTTCTTTAAAATATTTTTCATCATCCTCAGTCCTAAATAATGATATAATTGAATATCTTTGGCATGTAGTGCAAAGATGAATGATGTTCTGATGAATATCTTTGGCCCGTACTGCAAAGATAAACATGTGTTTAGATGAACATGACCAATTGATGAATATCTTTGGCCTGTAGTGCAAAGATGAACATTTGATTCCAGATATATATATATATTGATTGATGTTACAGGGATAAAATATTGAGGATGAACTTTTAAATTCATAAATAGAAGATAGTAGATTTTATTCTCTACTTAACTCTTCTAATGATTTATTATTTTCGCTGCGAATATTAATTTAAAACTTGTTGTCTATTGTATTCTATTAAATTTTTCCCTGTTGAGGACTAACGATAATTTGTTCTATATTATCTTCGTCATAATATTCTTTACTGGGCTAGTTGAGCTCACCTTTTTCCTTTTTGTGCCATTTTTCTTCTCAAGAAGCGAGAATGTAGCAAGTACTAGGCGGGGGGTTTGTAATCGATTTCAAAACCGCAAACCAGAGAAACACCGCTCCTAGTAACTTTGGCATTGGCGTAGAACTCTCGGACTATACCCATCAGAATGGGTGTAGGGGTGGTAGTGAATCCAAGCCATCCGCGTTCGCGAATTATAGCGCATAGCTGTCCATCTTGTTGCTCAGGCTTGAACCCTATTTGTTTCACAAAGGTTTTGGTCACGATTCTGTAGTACTCCTGCTGGGCTTCCAAATCCAGAAATTTGGTATGATCTACCACATCCTCCCCTTGACTGCCAGAGGAAGATGATGACGAGGGAGAAGAAGATCGTGCCCTCTTTGGACCCATTTGTAGTTGATAGAGATGATATAGATGATCTGACTGAGAATGAATGCTGGCAAAAACTGTGATTTACCCCACACTGATGTCGCACGACTCTCTCTTGAAACCCTAGTTTTATAATGCACTGATGAGACGTGGGTAGATGTAAAACGTGGAAGAAATTGTGGATAATCACGTGGTGGAGAGATTTATGGATTCAAGTTTGTAACTGATAGAAGGGAAATAAAGATACGTGCGGTTTGGAGACTGAGATGATTGCGCTTCTGTTATTATTTCAAATGAGAGTCCAAATGGTCCTCAACTTGGTTTTAAAATTTTCAAATCTGTCTCAGTCCGGTGTCGTGCGCGGCCGCGCGGGTATTCAGTATGTTTTGTGTGCGAGCGCGCGAGTATGAATTGGGCTGTGATCTACATGCCGAGCGGGCGCGTGCATTTGGACTGCAGTCCTTGCGCGGCCGCGCGATCCTGATATCTGCACTGTTTATGATCAACTCCAATCTGCATACCAGTGATGCCTTCAATTGCTGATACCCATATAGACATTAATGCACTCTGTTAAAACATGAATCACTGACCAAATAAACTCTAACCTATTTCAACCAATCTCAATACAAACAGTGCTACACACTCAATTATGCAAATCCAACAAACTATCAATAATGAAATAAAGTTGAGCTCACTAAAACAATCTAAACAAAATAAATAAAAAGAAAATGGAGATAGAAATAATGGGTTGCCTCCCATCAAGCGCTAAGTTATAGTCAATTAGCTTGACTGTCTCTGAATCTCACGTTATCGAAGGAATTGAGGCGACTTTCTGTCTGTCCACCTCACCCCTCAAATTACTGTCTCTTACTTTCGTAAATGGCTTGATCCCCAAATCTGAATTTTTACCAGTTACACACCTCCACGGTTCATAGTTCACCAAATTTTGTTCCTCATCAATTAAGACCCGATCCACCGAATCAACCCGAAAACATTCTTCTTCATCTGTTGGGAACTTCATTGCCTTAAAGGCATTAAAGGTCACCTCATGATCGTGTACACACATCGTGAGTTCCCCTTTTTGCACATCTATCAAAGTCTTTCCTGTGGCTAAGAATGGTCTCCCCAGTATGATTGGTATATTTTTATCTTCCTTGTAGTCCAAAATGATGAAGTCAACTGGAAAGATAAATTTGTCCACTTTCACTAATACGTCTTCAACAATTCCCCGTGGATATGTGATGGATCTGTCAGCTAACTGCAACAAAATATTTATCGGCCTTGGAGCCGGTAATCCCAACTGATTGAACAATGATAAGGGCATCAGATTGATGCTTACCCCAAGATCACACAAACATTTTTCAAAATTCATCTTCCCGATTGTGCACGAAATTGTGAAACTACCCGGATCCTTCAGCTTCGGGGGTAACTTTTGCTGAAGCACTGCACTGCACTCCTCTGTCAAGGCTACTGTCTCAAACTCGTCTAATCTCCCCTTCCTTGATAATATACCCTTCATGAACTTTGCATAACTTGGCATTTATTCCAATGCCTCGATGAAAGGTATGTTGATCTGCAGCTTTTTAAATACTTCCAAGAATTTGCTGAACTGTTTATCTTCCCTCTGTTTATTCAATCTTTGAGGATACGGTACCTGAGGGTGAATTTGTGGTACTGAATTCTTAGGCTTCTCAACTGACCTTAATTTATCTTTCTCTTCATGCTGAACCTCAGAATTCTCTAGATTTTCTACTTTAGCAGTCAACTGTTCTGCCTCGCGCGGCCGGGCGGCCTCCCCTTGTAAATCAGGCGCTGGCGCGCGACTTGCAGTGTTTGCGATATTCTTCCCAGACCTCAATGTGATCGCTTGGCATTGTTCCTTCCCATATCTTCGTGGATTTGTCTCTGTATTACTCGACAATGAACCTTGGGGCCTGTTGTTAAGCATGCTGGCCATTTGCCCCATTTGAGTCTCCAAATTCTTAATAGCCACTGCTTGGCTTTTGATCATAACCTCAGTATTTGCCATGTACTTTAACATCATCTCCTCCATTTCTGATTTCTGACTGTTGTTCTTGTAAACTGTGGCTGAGTTGGCTGTGGTTGAAACTATTGATTTGTCTGAAACTGATTCTGCTGATTCCCTTGGTTATTTGACCAACTAAAGTTTGGGTGATTACGGTTGTTGGGGTGGTATGTGTTCTGAAATTGTCCTTGATCTTTCCTGTAATTGTTCACATACTGTACTGACTCCGAGCTGATAGCACACTGATCTATCGAGTGTGACCCCGCACAAATCTCGCATACGAAGGCAACTGTTTTCACTTTACTCTCGGCTATTGAATCTATTTTCTTCGCCATAGCTGCCATCTGTGCCGACAACTGCGTAATAGCATCCACTTCTAACAAACCTGCAACTTTGGGCTGTGGCATCTGAGATGTAGGATTTTGAAAATCATTTGATGACATTGTCTCGATGAGGTTATAGGCTTCCTCATAGCTCTTTGCCCATACCGCCCCTCCTGCAGCTGTATCTACAATCGGTCTAGACAGCCATCCCAATCCATTGTAGAATGTGTTGATCACCATCCAATCTGGCATTCCATGGTGCAGACACTTCCGTAGCATCTCTTTATATCTCTCCCATGCTTCGTATAAGGATTCACCCTGTTGTTGTTCAAACTGAGAGATTGCTGTCCTCATTTTCGCCGTCTTAGCCATTGGGAAAAATTTAGCTAAGAACTTTTGTGCTAAGTCCTTCCATATAGTAATTGATCCTGTTAGCAAAGAATGAAGCCAACTTCTCGCTTTATCCCTCAATGAGAACGGAAACAGCCTAAGTCGGATAGCATCTTCCGTCACCCCGTTATATCTGAACGTGTCACATATCTCAATAAAGCTCAACAGGTGTTCATTCGGATCATCAGTGGCACCCCCAAACTGTACTGAATTTTGCACCATATAAATAGTGCCTGTTTTTATCTCGAATGTATTAGTTGCTATCGGTAGTCTGACTATGCTAGACTGAAGTCCATTAATATTCGGCATGGAATATTCCATAAGAGCCCTATGCTCCTCTCTTTTCTCTTCTCCTTGTCCCTCGGCTGCCATATTAGATGTAGTACTTTCTAACTGAGCTTGCAAATTTCTCCGCACACCTGCCTTCCAACCTCTTCCGTTAATGTTATCCTGCGCTGGTGTTAATTCTGAGTTGGATGATCGCGTGTGCATAAAAATCTACAAGTACCTGAAACCAAAATCAAAACAAAAATAGAAATGAGAAACGATCAGAATTGTTTAAGTCATACAATATAACTTAAAACTGATGATAATTATTTAAATTAAACGCCTTTCCCCGGCAAAGGCGCCAAAAACTTGTTGCCTCTTTTTTTAGTTCTAACAAAAGAGCTCTAACTCATGCAAGCATACATGTGTTAACAAGTAATATAGAGTAAGTAAAGTATCTATCCCACAGAGAAAGTTGTCTAATTTAAATCACTATGTATCAATTAAATCACTATATTTATATGGTTAAACTAATGACTATATTGGTGAATTACTCTAATTCCAAATAATAACTAAAACACAAATAATAATGGAATAAACCAAATCTAGAAATAATGGATCCTAACTTCATTTAATACTTCATCTAATTACCACTATCATGCAAGAAAGGTTCACATATCACATGAAAGTAGCCAAGAGAACTAATAGAGTCATAGCCATTTTTCAATGCACTATGACCTACTTACACAACATCCACAAGCGATAGACTCCATATAATCATCAATACAACCAAAATAACTATATGTCTATGTGAAATTGCAGTCATACTGAATTTAAGCACAAGCCCTTATTTTAACTCATACAGTGAAATAATATATGTCTATCTGGTTCACGAAATACACAAGCCATATAAAACAGCCCCATATACGTATGCTATCATGATTATAATCCATACTCGCATGTTCATTGTCAATTCCATACAAGTACTGAAAACGAATGGTGATCAAGCATTCAAACATGCAAAACAACCATGATAGAAATCCCATGTAATATGCAAAACAGTTCAACATTCAAGCATGCAATTAAACTACATACTAAAATCCGTTAGAATCCCATAATGGAGTTTAGTTCATGACTGAACCAAAAGCCATTATGGGATCAACGCTAAACATGGCAAATAAGCAAACAATTGAAAGATGAAGGATAGAAACGATCAAACCCAATTGCTGATTATCATCCACTAGTAACGTTCAAATCCTCATATAAATCCAGCAAAATAATAATAATAATCCACACTGATTGAAAATCCCAAGAAGAATTAAAAAAGATGGAGTTTAGGCTCGTTCTACGTTGGAATCTCTCTCAGCGTGTAAACCCTATTTCTAATATGAAAATACGTCAAAAGTACTGAATGACTCTTCTGACACCAGTCAGAAATCATTTTTAATTAATTACAACCCTTAAAATTAAAAATTAAAATAAGCAGCTCAGCAGCATCAGGCATCGGGCGCGGCCGCGCACCCCTACTTTGCATTCCTCGCGCGGGCGCGCAACTTGTAGTGTGTTCTACCTGTCTAGCCGGTGGCTCGCGCGGGCGCGCGTCCTCAAGCGTGTTCTGCCGCGCGGCTTGCAATCTGTACTCTGTTTTGCTGCTTCTGAGTCTAGTTCTACATTGTTGCTGCTGCTACTGTATTGTTGAGCTGTTCATCCTCGTCATGCTTAGTTTCCTTGCTCCACTAGATCCTCACGCCATGCATCCTATAGCCTCATGCCATTTTCATCCAAATCATGCCATATCCTGCACTTTCACACCAAAGGAGTTTTAAGTAAATGCAATGCAAAATAACATGAAATGCACTAAAACACACTAAAATATACTTGAGATGGGCATAGTTCGCGTGAATTAATATCCAATAAGTAGGTGTAAAACCCACTTATCAGTATGATTGTTGAACTTGTATAACTATTTCCTCCTTTTTAGTCTTACCAAAAGGACTCTAACTCATGCAAGTATACATGGGTCAACAAGTAGTACATAGTAAGAAAAGTATCGATCCACACAGAAATGTTTTAAAATCTTAATTATCATACACCAATTGTATCA
Organism: Panax notoginseng; assembly: GCA_016801055.1. Taxonomy (NCBI): domain Eukaryota; kingdom Viridiplantae; phylum Streptophyta; class Magnoliopsida; order Apiales; family Araliaceae; genus Panax; species Panax notoginseng. Next base: position 242,664,568 of record CM029012.1, read on the forward strand.
CTATTTTTTTATATACTTAAACGAATAACTCACAATTGCAATTAATTCTAAAATCAACTAGTAATTAAAAACACAATTCTATTTTAATGAAATTAAATTTGGATTTAATGGGATTCTAACTTCATTTCATATTTCATCTAAATATTACCATCATGCAAGATTATACAAATATCATGGAAAATTAGCCAAGAGCACAAACTTAGACATAACCATTTTTCAATGTATTATGACTTGCTTACATAACCTCCATATGCAATAGAAATCATGTAATCATCAATAAAACCAAAATCACTATATTTCTATGTGAAATTGCAGCAATATTGAATTGAAGCACAAGCTCTTATATTACTAGACGGTGAAACAATATATTTCTATCTGGTTCACGAAATAGGAAGCTACACATTTCAGCCTCATAAACGCATGCTATCATGATTATATCCATTCTCACATGTCATTTTTCAATTCCATATAAGCATATAAAATGAATGGTGATCAAACATTCATGCAATCCAATCAATCATAATAGAAATTCTAAGGATAAACGATCAATCAAGCATTCAAACAATTAATTATAGACTACATATCAAAATCCGTTAGAATCCCATAATGGAATTTAGTTCATTTCTGAACCGAAAGCCATTATAGGATTATAGTAACACATGGAAAATAAATAAAGAAATTCAAAGAGAAGATAGAATTGATTAAACCCAATTGTCTATTATGTTCCAAAGTGCTGTTTAAATCTCCAATAAATTTTAGCAAAATGAAATGACAAATTATTTCAATTACTAAATTCAAAAGAAGATGTAGAAAATCTTAAGTTTATGCTCTAGAATTAGTTCAAAGCTTCTAACCCTAATTACTCCAATGAAAAACTAATAAAAGCCAATATATCCCGTTTGGTACCAACCAGAATAGTTTCAGATAAGACCACGTCAAATTTCAAATTCAAAAACATAAGTTAACAAACAACATCAGATAACGCGCGCGACCGCGCGTGAATGCAATACATGTGCCTTCTTAATTTAAGCGCGGGCGCGCGATGTGTACTTTTAGCCTCTGCATTATTTACAAATTTTGCAAAGTAAGCAAGTGGTTATATAATATTCGATTGGTCGGAGAATATTCGTTTTAACAGGAAATATTCGTACGACGACACAATCATTGGTGGACCCCACAACGGAAGTATTGTCGTAGTTAGAAAATGACATAATTATCTTTTTATAAAAATAACGACGAAAGTTTTGCCGTTAAACTACCCAGTAGTAAAAGTACAGTAATATACGTGGTTGCATAGTAGCACACGGTATTGATTATTGATGCTTACGTGAGAAGTCACTCAGTTATATTCAATTATTGCTACAGTAATTGTTGCATCATATCTCTCATATTATTGATTCAATTATTGTCACAGTATCATCTGTATAATATGTTATATTATTAAATCAATAATTGAGACGATAAAGTTATTCATATTATTATTTGCAATATTGACAATGTCTAGAAGTTCTGTCAAGGAGAGGTTAGATAATCTAATTGCGCGCCAATAGGGAGAAATCCTTATCAGAAAGCCCCATCTTTCCTGGGAACGACCTGGTTGTTAAATATTATGCGTTATAATATTAATGATGAATAAGTTCGTGTTGATTAAAGATGAAATTGATAGTTCCATTGTGTTGGAATTATTAGTGTTAGTGGAAATCGACATTTATTTCGATATTAATTGATGTCTGGAAGTTATACTGACCAATCGGGTAATTAATCGGATAAATGAGCAATTAATTGCTATTAATTCACATGATTATAACTATTTATTCACATGTATGTACTATTGATTTACATTCTTGTACTATTAGGGGTGGTGGTGCAAGATTGATAATACTTGCATGACTAAGTTAAAAATGGAGGTATAGATGGAGGTACTATACTGTAATTCGTATTTTCGCATGTCTAGAACTATTGATTCACATGATTTACTATTAATTCACATTATTTACTATTAGGGGAGGTGGTGTAAGTTTGATAATACTTGCAGGACTAAATTAAAAATGAAGAAAAAGAGGAAGGTATTATACTGTAATATTTCGAGCCCCAAAATGTACAATTACTGAAACTATATTTTCCTATAAATAGAAGCTCATTCCTTCATTATTTTTCACCAATTCACTAAAGTTATAGAGCAATTATTATAGAGAGAAATTATAGAGAGAAAGGAGAAGAGAAATCTGCTAGCTCACTATTCCAATTTTCTTCTAAGGTAAGGGGTATTATTTCTTTCGTATTCATGAAGAGAGTTATTTTCTTTCAATACTCATATGGGTTGTTATTCCATTCATTATCATTCTGTTGGAATAACCTGTCTGTGCGGTCTATTGCATGCCTGGTGAATTCTGTTGTTATTCCATTCTTTATTATTCTGTTGGAATAACCTGTCTGTGCGCTCTATCGCATGCATGGTGAATTCTGTTGTTATTCCATTCTTTATTATTCAGTTGGAATATCATATCTGTGCTGATTACGTTTGACCTAGTTCCATTCTTTATTATTCTGTTGGAATATCCTGTCTGTGCGGATTACGCATGACCTGGTTCCATTCTTTATTATTTTGTTGGAATATCCTGTCTGTGCGGGTTACGCATGACCTGGTTCTATTCTTTATCATTCTGTGGAAATAACCTGTCTGTGCGGATTACGCACGCCTAGTGAATTCTTCTGTTATTCCATTCTTTATTATTCTGTTGGAATAACATGTCTATGTGGATTACCGCATGCATGGTGAATGATCCTTCGTATTCATTCCTTATTAAATTGTGGAAATGATCTGTCTACGTGGATTACCGCATGGTGGGCAAAAATCTATTTGCGGTTGTGACGCCCCCAAAATAGGTCCATTCCATCCAACCCATTCTGAGTCGCCAAATACATGGTACAGAAACAACTACACCTTTATTAATACATTTGTCATGCAAAATACGACAACATATATAATATGAGTTTAAATACAAATATTGTCTTCTAGACAATATCCACACTCAAATAAGTTCTCATTATTGATACACTATTTTACAAAATAGTGAGGACTACTAAAACAACTGTCTTGAACCATCACTCCACACCCCAACTAGTTCCCGCTATATTCTCGCCTCCTGAGAAGAAAAATGGAACAAAAAGGAAAAGGTGAGCTCAACTAGCCCAGTAAAGAATGTTATGACTAAGAAAATAAACAACAAATTATCGTTAGTCTTCAACAAGGAAAAATCTGATAGAATACAATAGACAACAAGTTTTAGATCAACAACTGTAGCGGAAACAACAATTCATTAGAAGAGTTAAGTAGAGAATGAAATCTACTATCATCTATGAATTTAAAAGTCCATCATCGATACTTTATCCCTGTAACATCAATCAATATACATCTTGAATCAAATAGTCATCTTTGCACTACAGGCCAAAGATATTCATCAGTCGGTCATGTTCATCTAAACACCTGTACATCTTTGTACTACGGGCCAAAGATATTAATCAATCGGTCATGTTCATCTCAATACCTGTTCATCCTTGCACTACGGCCAAAGATATTCATCAAGAAATCATTCATTTTTACACTACAGGCCAAAGATATTCAGTTATATCATCATTTAAGACTGAGAATGATGAAAAATATTTTAAAGAAAACGAATCTAGTGAAACAAAAGAACAACTATTAAGGATTCGTACTTTAAACAATCCAAGTTCAAAAATACTTCATAAATAACCAGAGTGGTGTAAAATTCAAGAATGAAGACCAAAACATAGATCCAATCAAAGATAGGAATCATAACAGACAATCTTGGACACAAAAAAGAAAATTTAATTTTTCTGTGAATAGTGTCGTATTCGTGAACAGTGTCGTATACGTGAATAGTGTCGTATACGTGAATAGTAACTCTGACACCAAAAGATAGAAATTTCACAAAAAATATCATCGCGCTTCGTGAATAGTACTCGTGAATAGTAACTCGTGAATAGTAACTCGTGAATAGTAACTCATGAATAGTAACCCCGACATGAAAAAGTTCCAAATTTGATAAAAAATTCCAACCAATATTTCGGCATAATGATATTGAAGAAATAATATCATTTTCGAAAAAAATAACATCCCTTACCTCGGAAAGACAGTATTTCTAACTGGAATACTGGATATAATGCTGAAAGAACTTGCACCGTATAGCAATACTCAAAGTACTAAAACACTCACAAAATACGCTCGATATTATAGAGAGAGAAATATGTAGTTTCTGGTGTGATTTTTAATTCTAACCTAAGCACCATATTTATAGGAAAATGCTTAGAACACCAAAGCAGAAAATTTAATATAATATTAATATTTAAAAAAAATTCCTACGCCTACTTTAAAAATCTGATTTCAGCCATTTGCAACACATGGGGGGCCAACCAAAACAATAAAAACGTTTTTCTAACTATAAATATTTTAAACTTCCAAAAATCAATGATTCTCGAACCTCAGAACTTCAATAATTCATAATAAATAGCCCTTTTATCAGAAACTTCGAATCTCGCAATTTTTTATAGGAAATTCAATTCTCTACAACTTTGTAGAAGAAAGTTTTTCCAAATTCCAAACAGAAATTGACCGAAATCCATAAACGGACGATTTTACAGGCTATAATCAAATTTCAGTCAAGAAATGGGTCCACCAAGATGAAAAACATGTTTTTAACATTTATTGCAACAAAAATACTCTTTCTCCTCATATACTCATATATTCCACATTCATTGTAAAAATATCATCATTATTATATTATAATAATATAATAAAATATTATTTTATCAGAAAAGATAAAATATCAATTTTTAACAATTGTCACTTTAAAAATTTTCTCCATCTATATCCACATAAAATCAATATTTTTCTCATCATATAAATCAATAATTAATTATTCATAAATAATATTACAGAATCACAATACTGGCAACCAGGCTGTTCCCAGGAAAGAGGGGGCTTTCCAATAAGGATTTCTCCTTACTGGCGCGCAATTAGGTGACCAAACCTCTCCTTAGACAGAATTTCTAGACATTGCCAATAATGTTATCTAATAATATTATTCAGATAATATGAATTATTACTCCGATAATGGAAAATACTGTGTAGTGACAATTATTGAAACAACAGTAATATAAAATATCAACGTAGCAATTATTGAATCAATAAAATAAAATACTGAATAGTAATTACTGTAACCATTATTGAGTAGTGCCTTCTTACGTAAGAATCAGTAATTGGTGCAATACCGTGTGTTACTGTGCAACAATGCGTATTACTGTGTTTTAACTACCGGGTATTCCAACAGTATTAACGGTAACAACTACGCCATTATTTATAAATAACTTATACTTGTCGTTTTCTTCATCCAATCGCTTTGCGTTATGGGCCCACAAAAGACTGCGCCGTCATACGAATATTCCCCGACAGCAAAAATATTCTACGACCAAATGAATATTCCCCGACAACAATGAATATTTTATAACTACCTACTTATTTTAAAATATTCGCGCATTTTACCCATAACTAACCACATTAATTAATTCAACCCTTACTATTTCCAAATAATAAATAAAGAAAATTCCATTTTATTTAAATAAAAAAAATTTGGGGTCTTACAACCTCCCCTCCTTATGAAATTTCGTCCTCGAAATTGACGTACGTACCTGGTGTTTCGAAAAGATGAGGATACCTCGCTTTCATTTCTGTTTCCAACTCCCAGGTCATTTCTTCAATAGCATGGATTCTCCACAAAACTTTAACTTGTGGTATAACCTTTGTGTGTAGGACATGCTCCTTCCTATCCAAGATCTTGACAGGTACCTCCTCGTATGTTAAGTCTTCAGCTATCTCGTTCGGTTCAAAGTCAATGACGTGGTTCGAGTCGTCCACATAATTTCGTAACTTCGATACGTGAAAAACGTTATGAACACGCGTCATACTTGGCAGTAATACGAGTCGATAGGCCACAGTTCCTACTCGATCGAGGATTTCAAATGAATTAATAAATCGAAGGATTGACCTTTCCTCACATCGCCGATTCTCGCTTTTGGAATAACAACTTCTTGCACCTCCTTCTTCATATTCATCAGCTCTGGTGTGTAGCTTGAGCAGTTTTAACTTGATCGATTAAAGTCGATTTTACTCGTAAATCATCACGTGATCCATAGAGTCTTCAACTCTATCTCTATCATTTGTAAGTCATACAAAATGGGTCTTTTTGTTAAAAACATCGCACACGTAACCACATACGATTTTCTGCTCAACACGTCAACTAACACGTTCGATTTTCTAGGATGGTATGGTCAAAACATGTACCAAAATGAGTCTCCCCTTGAGTTCTTCGAAGCTCTTCCCACATTCCTTGCTCCATTCAAATTTTGTATCTCTCTGAGTCAACTGAGTTAATGGAGTAGCAATTCGAGAAAATCTTTCCACAAAATCTTCGATAATAACCAGCTAAGCATATAAAGCTACGTATTTCGACTACTGACTTAGGTTGCTCTCAACTGTGACTCATATCCCAATCCTGGATAGCACGTCACAATGACACCTATCAGTTTATTATCGCACGAATATGGCGTCCCCTACGGAGAGTCTGGCTTCGGTGTATTCCACAAAGGAAGTCACCAGATAAAGGCTCGAGTACAAACTTCTACAGTTAGGTTTTTAACTCCTGAAGTTCAATTAGAAGCCATTCGATATGAGATTTTAAAAATGGGTTTTGTACCTGGTTCAAAGTTGATACAAAATTCAATATCACGCTCTGGAAGTAGGCCAGGAAATTCTTTAGAAAATACGTCAGGGATTTTACTAACAACAAAAATATCATTTAAATTTGACGTATTTTTGTTCAAGTCCATGACATGGGCTAAGAAAGCTACATCCGTTTTTCAATAAACGAATGGCTTTATGGCTTGATATTAAAGAGTTTGACTTCAATGGTTTGGTTGCTTGAATTCAAATAACAGATTGCTTAGGAATATTAAAACTAACAACCTTACAAAAGCAATCAATTTGGCATGATGAGTAGTTAACCAATAAATTTCTAAAATCATATCAAAAGCAAGTATCTTTAAAGAGATAAGGTCAACAAGTAATGTGATGGTACCAACTTGAATCAAACAAGATTTATAAACAGTTGATGAAACGAAAGTTTCTCCTAACGAAGTTTCCACAGATAGGTCAAAGTCAAATTTCTCAGGTGTCAAGTTTAAAGGTTGAGCACAAGTAGGAGAGATAAAAGAATGGGTAGAACCGGTATCTAATAAGGTATAAACTTTGCAAAAATTTATAATTAACTAACCCGTGCTAACTTCGTTCGGGTTCCTCGCATTCTGACCAGTCACGAAAAACGCTCTTCCAGGAACCGTTGACTTTGACTTTTCTAGGACAGCCTTTTGAGTCACCATCCCCACTGGACTTGGTTTCGCTACAGTGCAATCTCAAGCGATATGTCCTTCCTTTCCACAGTTATAATATACCTTAAACTGTTGTGGGCAATTTGGGCTGATGTGTCCCTCTTTTTAACATTTATAGCATACGACCGGTAGTCGTTCTCCTCCCTTAAAACCAGTTGATGCTGGTGCTGATGTCTTCACAGTGTCATTGTTGAATCTCCTCTTTTTTAAATCTCCCCCCGACTGGCTTCTTCTATATTCATGGCCACGATTACCACCAGAGTGGTTGTCGCTCTTGTCCGTATTTTTTTTTCTCCGCTGGTTATAGTTGTTCTGATGACTGCTGTCACCGGTATGATCCTGGTTGCTGTCTCTTGGTTGAACGTACTCGCTATCTCGCTCTAATAATTGAGCCCTGTTGACAACATCTGAATAGAGAGAAAATTTATGAGAAATGAGATATTGACGTATGCCGGGTTTCAAACCTCTCAGAAACATCCGTGTCATACGTTCCTCATTCTCCACCAAATGAGGTGCAAACCTGGACAACTCTGCAAACTTCGCCTCGTACTGGGACACCGTCATGTTATTCTACTCCATTCTAATAAACTCTACCTCCTTCATATGACGAATACTTTCAAGAAAGTACTTGTCATTGAACAATTTTTGAAATGTCTTCCAAGACATGCTGAGTGCGGCAGGCTGGGTCCGTTTCACAGACTCCCACCAGTAGTCTGCCTCGCCACGGAACATAAAGGTGGCGAATGGAATCTTTTGTTCCTCCGTGCATCCCAAGACATCGAATATCTTGGTAATTTGTTTGACCCACGTTTCCGCCATGATTGGATCCGGCTTTCCCTTAAATTCTGGTGGTCCCAACTCTTTGAATTGCTTGGCTGTGACAAGCCGCGCATTACTAGCATTACGACCCGTATTTTGTGCACGAGTCTCCTTCGTCTGGTTTTGCATGAACTGCAAAAAGCTTCTAAACGTCCCATCGTTCATCGTCTGCTCAGTGGTGTTGTTTACAGGCGGAATATTGTCTTCCTGTTGCACATTCTCCTCGTTGGTGAGTACAGGCGTCTCCACGGTTTCATTTACTCCACTGTTAACATTCTCAGTCGACATTCTCAAATACTGCCATAAAACAAGGGTTAATTTAACAAATTAACATATCACATAATATCCCTATATTATAACCAACCAATAAATAAGCTTAGGTAGGATACACTAGCGAAGGATTTACTCGTCTCTCCCCTCCTAGTACTATTCCCCGATCTCCGCCAGAGATTATATCCCTAAGCTCTGATACCAACTGTGACGCCCCCAAAATAGGTCCATTCCATCCAACCCATTCTGAGTCGCCAAATACATGGTACAGAAACAACTACACCTTTATTAATACACTTGTCGTACAAAATACGACAACATATATATTGTGAGTTTAAATACAAATATTGTCTTCTAGACAATATCCACACTCAAATAAGTCCTCATTATTGATATACTATTTTACAAAATAGTGAGGACTACTAAAACAACTGTCTTGAACCATCACTCCACACCCCAACTAGTTCTCGCTATATTTTCGCCTCCTGAGAAGAAAAATGGAACAAAAAAGAAAGGGTGAGCTCAACTAGCCCAGTAAAGAATGTTATGACTAAGATAATGTACAACAAATTATCGTTAGTCTTCAACAGGGAAAAATCTGATAGAATACAATAGACATCAAGTTTTAGATCAACAATTGCAGCGAAAACAACAATTCATTAGAAGAGTTAAGTAGAGAATGAAATCTACTATCATCTATGAATTTAAAAGTCCATCATCGATACTTTATTCCTGTAACATCAATCAATATACATCTTGAATCAAATAGTCATCTTTGCACTACAGGCCAAAGATATTCATCAGTCGGTCATGTTCATCTAAACACACGTATATCTTTGTACTACGGGCCAAAGATTTTAATCAATCGGTCATGTTCATCTCAATACCTGTTCATCCTTGCACTACGGCCAAAGATATTCATCAAGAAATCATTCATTTTTGCACTACAGGCCAAAGATATTCAGTTATATCTTCATTTAAGACTTAGAATGATGAAAAATATTTTAAAGAAAACGAATCTAGTGAAAAAAAAGAACAACTATTAAGGATTCGTACTTTAAAAAATCCAAGTTCAAAAATACTTCATAAATAACCAGAGTGGTGTAAAATTCAAGAATGAAGACCAAAACATAGATCCAATCAAAGATAGGAATCATAACAGACAATCTTGGACACAAAAAAGAAAATTTAATTTTTCTGTGAATAATGTCGTATTCGTGAACAGTGTCGTATACGTGAATAGTGTCGTATACGTGAATAGTAACTCTGACACCAAAAGATAGAAATTTCACAAAAAATATCATCACGCTTCGTGAATAGTACTCGTGAATAGTAACTCATGAATAGTAACCCCGACATGAAAAAGTTCCAAATTTGATAAAAATTTCCAACCAATATTTCAGCATAATGATATTGAAGAAATAATATCATTTTCGAATAAAATAACATCCCTTACCTCGTAAAGACAGTATTTCTAACTGGAATACTGGATATAGTGCTGAAAGAACTTGCACCGTATAGCAATACTCAAAGTACTAAAACACTCACAAAATACGCTCGATATTATAGAGAGAGAAAGGGAGAGAAATATATAGTTTCTGGTGTGATTTTTAATTCTAACCTAAGCACCCTATTTATAGGAAAATGCTTAGAACACCAAAGTAGAAAATTTAATATAATATTAATATTTAAAAAAAAATTCCTACGCCTACTTTGAAAATCTGATTTCAGCCATTTGCAACACATGGGGGGCCAACCAAAACAATAAAAACGTTTTTCTAACTATAAATATTTTAAACTTCCAAAAATCAATTATTCTCGAACCTCAGAACTTCAATAATTCATAATAAATAGTCATTTTATCAGAAAATTTGAATCTCGCAACTTTTTATAGGAAATTCAATTCTCTACAACTTTGCAGAAGAAAGTTTTTCCAAATTTCAAACAGAAATTGACCGAAATCCATAAACGGACGATTTTACAGGCTATAATTAAATTTCAGTCAAGAAATGGGTCCACCAAGATGAAAAACATGTTTTTAACATTTATTGCAACAAAAATACTCTTTCTCCTCATATACTCATATATCCCACATTCATTGTAAAAATATCATCATTATTATATTATAATAATATTATAATAAAATATTATTTTATCAGAAAAGATAAAATATCAATTTTCAACAATTGTCACTTTAAAAATTTTCTCCATCTATATCCACATAAAATCAATATTTTCCTCATCATATAAATCAATAAATAATTATTCATAAATAATATTACAGAATCACAATACTGGCAACCAGGCTGTTCCCAAGAAAGAGGGAGTTTTCCAATAAGGATTTCTCCTTACTGGCGCGTAATTAGGTGACCAAACCTCTCCTTAGACAGAACTTTCTAGACATTGCCAATAATGTTATCTAATAATATTATTCAGATAATATGAATTATTACTCCGATAATGGAAAATACTGTGTAGTGACAATTATTGAAACAACAGTAATATAAAATATCAACGTAGCAATTATTGAATCAATAAAATAAAATACTGAACAGTAATTACTGTAACCATTATTGAGTAGTGCCTTTTTACGTAAGAATCAGTAATTGGTGCAATACCGTGTGTTACTGTGCAATAATGCGTATTACTGTGTTTTAACCACCGGGTATTCCAACAGTATTAACGGTAACAACTACACCGTTATTTATAAACAACTTATACTTGTCGTTTTCTTCATCCAATCACTTTGCGTTATGGGCCCACAAAAGACTGCGCCGTCGTATGAATATTCCCTGACAGCAAGAATATTCCACGACCAAACGAATATTCCCTGACAACAATGAATATTTTATAACCACCTGCTTATTTTAAAATATTCGCGTATTTTACCCATAACTAACCACATTAATTAATTCAACCCTTACTATTTTAAAATAATAAATAAAGGAAATTCCATTTTATTTAAATAAAAAAAATTCGGGGTCTTGCAACCTCCCCTCCTTATGAAATTTCGTCCTCAAACTTGACGTACGTACCTGGTATTTCGAAAAGATGAGGATACCTAGCTTTCATTTCCGTTTCCAACTCCCAGGTCATTTCTTCAATAGCATGGTTTCTCCACAAAACTTTAACTTGTGGTATGACCTTCATGCGTAGGACATGCTTCTTCCTATCCAAGATCTTGACAGGTACCTCCTCATACGTTAAGTCTTCAGCTATCTCGTTCGGTTCTAACTCAATGACGTGGTTCGAGTCGTCCACATAATTTCGTAACTTCGATACGTGAAAAACGTTATGAACACGCGTCATACTTGGCGGTAAAACGAGTCGATAGGCCACAGTTCCTACTCGATCGAGGATTTCAAATGAATTAATAAATCAAAGGATTGGGCTTTCCTCACATCGCCGATTCTCGCTTTTGGAATAACAACTTCTTGCACCTCCTTCTTCATATTCATCAGCTCTGGTGTGTAGCTTGAGCGGTTTTAACTTTATCGATTAAAGTCGATTTTACTCGTATATCATCACGTGATCCATAGAGTCTTCAACTCTATCTCTATCATTTGTAAGTCATACAAAATGGGTCTTTTTGTTAAAAACATCGCACACGTAACCACATACGATTTTCTACTCAACACGTCAGCTAACACGTTCAATTTTCTAGGATGGTATGGTCAAAACATGTACCAAAATGAGTCTCCCCTTGAGTTCTTCGAAGCTATTCCCACATTCCTTGCTCCATTCAAATTTTGTATCTCTATGAGTCAACTGAGTTAATGGAGTATTGATTCGAGAAAATCTTTCCACAAAATCTTCGATAATAACCAGCTAAGCATAGAAAGCTACGTATTTCGATTATTGACTTAGGTTTCTCTCAACTGTGACTCATATCCTAATCCTGGATAGCACGTCACAATGACACCTATTAGTTTATGGCGTCCCCTACGGAGAGTCTGGCTTCGGTGTATTCCACAAAGGAAGTCACCAGATAAACGCTCAAGTACAAACTTCTATAGTTAGGTTTTTAACTCCTGAAGTTCAAATAGAAGCCATTCGATATGAGATTTTAAAAATGGGTTTTGTACCTAGTTCAAAGTTGATACAAAATTAAATATCACGCTCTGGAAGTAGGCCAGGAAATTCTTTAGAAAATACGTCAGGGATTTTACTAACAACAGAAATACTATTCAAATCTGACGTATTTTTGTTCAAGTCCATGACATGGGCTAAGAAAGCTTGACATCCGTTTTTCAATAAACGAATGGCTTTATGGCTTGATATTAAAGAGTTTGACTTCAATGGTTTGGTTGCTTGAATTCGAATAATAGATTGATTAGGAATATAAAAACTAACAACCTTACAAAAACAATCAATTTGGCATGATGAGTAGTTAACCAATCAATTTCTAAAATCACATCAAAAGCAAGTATCTTTAAAGAGATAAGGTCAACAAGTAATGTGATGGTGCCAACTTAAATCAAACAAGATTTATAAACAGTGGATGAAACGAAAGTTTCTCCTAACGTAGTTTCCACAGATAGGTCAAAGTCAAATTTCTCAGGTGTCAAGTTTAAAGGTTGAGCACAAGCAGGAGAGATAAAAGAATGGGTAGAACCGGTATCTAATCAGGTATAAATTTCGTAAAAATTTATAATTAACTAACCCGTGCTAACTTCGTTCGGGTTCCTCGCATTCTGACCAGTCACGAAAAATGCTCTTCCAGGAACCGTTGACTTTGATTTTTCTAGGACAGCCTTTTGAGTCACCATCCCCACTGGACTTGGTTTCGCTACAGTGCAATCTCGAGCGATATGTCCTTCCTTTCCACAGTTATAACATACCTTAAACTGTTGTGGGCAGTTTGGGCTGATGTATCCCTCTTTTCCACATTTATAGCATACGACCGGTGGTCGTTCTCCTCCCTTAAAACCAGTTGATGCTGGTGCCGACGTCTTCACAGTGTCATTGTTGAATCTCCTCTTTTTTAAATCTCCCCCCGACTCGCTTCTTCTATTTTCATGGCCACGATTACCACCAGAGTGGTTGTCGCTCTTGTCCGTATTTTTTTTTCTCCGCTGGTTATCGTTGTTCTGATGACTGCTGTCACCGGTATGATCCTGGTTGCTGTCTCTTGGTTGAACGTACTCGCTATCTCGCTCTAATAATTGAGCCATGTTGACAACATTTGAATAGAGAGAAAATTTATGAGAAATGAGATATTGACGTATGCCGGGTTTCAAACCTCTCAGAAACATCCGCGTCATACGTTCCTCATTCTTCACCAAATGAGGTGCAAACCTGGACAACTCTGCAAACTTCGCCTCGTACTGGGACACCGTCATGTTATTCTGCTCCAGTCTAATAAACTCTACCTCCTTCATATGACGAATACTTTCAGAAAAGTACTTGTCATTGAACAGTTTTTGAAATGTCTCCCAAGACATCCTGAGTGCGGCAGGCTTGGTCCGTTTCACAGACTCCCACCAGTAGTCTGCCTCGCCACGGAACATAAAGGTGGCGAATGAAATCTTTTGTTCCTCCGTGCATCCCAAGACATCGAATATCTTGGTAATTTGTTTGACCCACGTTTCCGCCATGATTGGATCTGGCTTTCCCTTAAATTCTGGTGGTCCCAACTCTTTGAATTGCTTGGCTGTGACAAGCCGCGCATTGCTAGCATTTCCACCCATATTTTGTGCACGAGTCTCCTTCGTCTGGTTTTGCATGAACTGCAAAAAGCTTCTAAACGTCCCATCGTTCATCGTCTGCTCAGTGGTGTTGTTTACAGGCGAAATATTGTCTTCCTGTTGCACATTCTCCTCGTTAGTGAGTACAGGCGTCTCCACGGTTTCATTTACTCCACTGTTAACATTCTCAATCGACATTCTCAAATACTGCCATAAAACAAGGGTTAATTTAACAAATTAACATATCACATAATATCCCTATATTATAACCAACCAATAAATAAGCTTAGGTAGGACACACTAGCGAAGGATTTACTCGTCTCTCCCCTCCTAGTACTATTCCCCGATCTCTGCTAAAGATCATATCCCTAAGCTCTGATACCAACTGTGACGCCCCCAAAATAGGTCCATTCCATCCAACCCATTCTGAGTCGCCAAATACATGGTACAGAAACAACTACACCTTTGTTAATACATTTGTCGTGCAAAATACGACAACATATATATTGTGAGTTTAAATATAAATATTGTCTTCTAGACAATATCCACACTCAAATAAGTCCTCATTATTGATACACTATTTTACAAAATAGTGAGGACTACTAAAACAACTGTCTTGAACCATCACTCCACACCCCAACTAGTTCCTGCTATATTCTCGCCTCTTGAGAAGAAAAATGGAACAAAAAGGAAAGGGTGAGCTCAACTAGCCCAGTAAAGAATGTTATGACTAAGATAATATACAACAAATTATCGTTAGTCTTCAACAGGAAAAAATCTGATAGAATACAATAGACAACAAGCTTTAGATCAACAACTGCAGCGGAAACAATAATTCATTAGAAGAGTTAAGTAGAGAATGAAATCTACTATCATCTATGAATTTAAAAGTCCATCATCGATACTTTATCCCTGTAACATCAATCAATATACATCTTGAATCAAATAGCCATCTTTGCACTACAGGCCAAAGATATTCATCAGTCGGTCATGTTCATCTAAACACACGTATATCTTTGTACTACGGGCCAAAGATTTTAATCAATCGGTCATGTTCATCTCAATACTTGTTCATCCTTGCACTACGGCCAAAGATATTCATCAAGAAATCATTCATTTTTGCACTACAGGCCAAAGATATTCAGTTATATCTTCATTTAAGACTTAGAATGATGAAAAATATTTTAAAGAAAACGAATCTAGTGAAACAAAAGAACAACTATTAAGGATTCGTACTTTAAACAATCCAAGTTCAAAAATACTTCATAAATAACCAGAGTGGTGTAAAATTCAAGAATGAAGACCAAAACATAGATCCAATCAAAGATAGGAATCATAACAGACAATCTTGGACACAGAAAAGAAAATTTAATTTTTCTGTGAATAGTGTCGTATTCGTAAATAGTGTCATATACGTGAATAGTGCCGTATACGTGAATAGTAACTCTGACACCAAAAGATAGAAATTTCATAAAAAATATCATCACGCTTCGTGAATAGTACTCGTGAATAGTAACTCGTGAATAGTAACTCATAAATAGTAACTCATGAATAGTAACCCCGACATGAAAAAGTTCCAAATTTGATAAAAATTTCCAACCAATATTTCGGCATAATGATATTGAAGAAATAATATCATTTTCGAATAAAATAACATCTCTCACCTCGAAAAGACAGTATTTCTAACTGGAATACTAGATATAGTGCTGAAAGAACTTGCACTGTATAGCAATACTCAAAGTACTACAATACTCACAAAATACGCTCGATATTATAGAGAGAGAAAGAGAGAGAAATATGTAGTTTCTGGTGTGATTTTTAATTCTAACCTAAGCACCCTATTTATAGGAAAATGCTTAGAACACCAAAGCAGAAAATTTAATATAATATTAATATTTAAAAAAAATTCCTACGCCTACTTTGAAAATCTGATTTCAGCCATTTGTAACACATGGGGGGCCAACCAAAACAATAAAAACGTTTTTCTAACTATAAATATTTTAAACTTCCAAAAATCAATTATTCTCGAACCTCAGAACTTCAATAATTCATAATAAATAGCCATTTTATCCAAAAATTCGAATCTCGCAACTTCTTATAGGAAATTCAATTCTCTACAACTTTACAGAAGAAAGTTTTTCCAAATTCCAAACAGAAATTGACCGAAATCCATAAACGGACGATTTTACAGGCTATAATCAAATTTCAGTCAAGAAATGGGTCCACCAAGATGAAAAACATGTTTTTAACATTTATTGCAACAAAAATACTCTTTCTCCTCATATACTCATATATCTCACATTCATTGTAAAAATATCATCATTATTATATTATAATAATATAATAAAATATTATTTTATCAGAAAAGATAAAATATCGATTTTCAACAATTGTCACTTTAAAAATTTTCTCTATCTATATCCACATAAAATCAATATTTTCCTCGTCATATAAATCAATAATTAATTATTCATAAATAATTTTACAGAATCACAATACTGGCAACTAGGCTGTTCCCAGGAAAGAGGGGGCTTTTCAATAAGAATTTCTCCTTACTGGCACGCAATTAGGTGACCAAACCTCTCCTTAGACAGAACTTTCTAGACATTGCCAATAATGTTATCTAATAATATTATTCAGATAATATGAATTATTACTCCGATAATGGAAAATACTGTGTAGTGATAATTATTGAAACAATAGTAATATAAAATATCAACGTAGCAATTATTGAATCAATAAAATAAAATACTGAACAGCAATTACTGTTACCATTATTGAGTAGTGCCTTCTTACGTAAGAATCAATAATTGGTGCAGTACCGTGTGTTACTGTGCAACAATGCGTATTACTGTGTTTTAACCACCGGGTATTCCAACAGTATTAACGGTAACAACTACGCCGTTATTTATAAACAACTTATACTTGTCGTTTTTTTCATCCAATCGCTTTGCGTTATGGGCCCACAAAAGACTGCGCCGTCGTACGAATATTCCCCGACAACAATAATATTCCACGACCAAACGAATATTCCCTGACAACAATGAATATTTTATAACCACCTGCTTATTTTAAAATATTCGTGCATTTTACCCTTAACTAACCAGATTAATTAATTCAACCCTTACTATTTTAAAATAATAAATAAAGGAAATTCTATTTTATTTAAATAAAAAAAATCCGGGGTCTTATAGCGGTTTCATATATTCTATTATACTCATTTGGTTAAAGTTTTGGCTTCTATACTCTATGAAATTAGTGGAATATCCTTGATATTTGCGCTTCATCTAGTATCTTTTTATGGAAATATTCTTCTGAGCATTCTTGAATTTTACTCCACAAAGCAGTATCATGTTGACAATTTGAACGTTATTGATTTCAGGATAAATTAACTTATAAATCTTTAAAATTTATTATTGAACTTGTTTTATTGAATTATTATGTCATTGTCATCATCCTCATGTTTATATTGTGATGAAAGTCATCTTTGACTTACATGCATAGATGGACATGGTATGATTATGACCAGAGATCATTTGGTATAATCATGACCTGTAATGTTATAAATGATGTGGTAAAAGTCCTCAGTGGCCTGTAGTGCATTGATGGACAGTTTTGATATGATTATGACTAGAGATTATTCGGTATAGTCATGACCATTGATGATTTAATGAATATCCTTGGTCCGTAGTGTAGAGATGATTCGATGATGTGGTTTATTTATTAAGCTTAGTCTCAGCGATAAAAATTGATGAAAACATTTTAAATCATATAAGATAGTAGATATCATGCTCTACTTGACTCTTCTAATGGATTGCTTTTTCCGCTGCAATTAAACTTGTTGTCTATTATATTCTATCAGTTTAACTTTGTTGAAGGCTAATGATAATTTATTCTGCATTATCTTAGTCATAATATTTCTTACTGAGCTAGTTGAACTCACCCTTTCTTTCACTGTTCTCTTCAGGAAATGAGAACGTAGTCGGGACTAGTCGGGGAACGGAGTAACGGTCCAGATGATAGCATTAGTAGTACTCACTATTCTGTTAAATAGTGTGACGATAAATATATTGAGGACTTATTTTGAGTTTGAATATTGTCTAGATGACAATATTTGTATTAAAACTTATAGCTCATATTTTGTCGTATTTTACACGACTGTTGTATACTTAAGTTGTATTTAAATTTTGTACCATGTATTTGGCGACTCAAGATGAGTCATGTATACTTATTTTGGGGGCGTCACAATATCTGACCATTAGCTAGCCCAAAAACACATTACACACTGATTTATTGATGGTCAAACATGATCACTCGAAACTGACATATGAATGTTCTTGGTGCTCAAGAACACCAAAGGCAATACTTTTTGTCACTAAAGGCTATAGCGACAGACTTTTTAATATTAATTAATTTATTTTCCAAAACTAATTTAAAAATAAAAATTAATTTTTAAAAATTACAAAAATAATTTTAAAATTTATTTTAAGTTATAAAAATTAACTTTTACTAATTTGACATATTTTTCATAAATATTAGTATTTATTTGAATATTATTGGTATTTAGTTTATTTAATAAATGTATTAAATAAATTAATTAAAAATGATTTTATTATATTAAAAATCATTTTAAATGATAAAAAGGTATTTAATAATATTTTAAGTTATAAAACATAACTTTTAATATTTTAAGATAAATTTCATTAATTATTTAATATTAATGATATTAGATTTATTTAATAATTATATATAATAAATTAGTTTAAAAATAATTTTAATATTATAAATATCATTTTAAACAAAACTAAGGTGTTTAAAAATGTTTTAAGTTATAAAATATAACTTTTAATATTTTAAGGTAAATATCATTAATAATTTAATATTAATGATATTATATTTATTTAATAATTATATTAAATAAATAATTTAAAATGGTTTTATTAATTTAAAAATCATTTAAAAAGGATATAAATGGTTTAAAAATATTTTAAGTTATAATAAATAATTTTTAATATTTTTATGAATAGTGCATTAATATTTAAATATTAATGGTAAATATTTAAAAATAATTTTAAATGTTTTAAAAATCATTTAAGGGTAATAAAAATATTTTAAAAATATTTTGAGTTATTATAAATAATTTTAATGTTTTGGCAATGGTTTCATTAATATTTTAATATTATTTAAATATTAATGTTAATTGAATTATTTGATATTTAAATTATTTAATAATGATTCCGGTGTTTGAAAAATTATGATAAATTATAATAATTATTTGAAAATTATTATAAGTCTTTTAAAAATAATATGACGGATATTTAAATTATCTAAACGAATATTGAATTACAGAATAGAGTTTTAGACTCGATAATTACCCGATACAGCCATCGGTACACCTGAATATTTTAGAAATTGATCTGGACTTAGATAGTTTGACTAGATAAGTGTTTGTTTATGATTCAATGATTGATATAAGTATGTGACAATATGATTAGGTTATGTGTTGACTGCAAATAGCAGTACTATGTGTTAAGATATATTATTCTAATCGAATAAATGATCTTATTAATGATAGGTCGCTATATATAAGATAAAACTAAGTTGTGTAAGCAGCAGACCAGGTAAGTATCTAACCTTTGTAATTTCTTTATGCAATAGACATGTGTAAGCCTATTTAAGAACTATATTGTTATTGTTCATGTATCTATACTTTTGTAGACATGCCAGTTCTTGAATTCTATCCGATCATTGGTTATCAATACAGTATTATTGTATAATTCAGATATTTATTCTGTTTGTTAATTTCTAGATATTGTTATACAAGTGTCCTCACTTGGATAATTGTTGTACCTATTGATACGAACTTATTAACTTTTGGTATGTATACATTGATAAAAAATTGTCTAAGCTATTTGACTCGACTAGACATAGATTTAAAGATAGCATTGAGATATGTCTTAGCTAATTATTCTGGCTAGACGAATATTTGTTAGAACTTGATAGGTTCGAGAATAGAACTCAATTATTATTGACATGTCGATACCAATTGTTTCGGCTAGATCGAAAAAGCGATTAGATATTGAAATCATAGTATTTCATTGTTATAATTCAAATTCTGATTATAAGACTGAGAAGAACAACCTTTTATATAAAGGGAACCTTTTGGTCGTATATTCGGTCATTGCGCGCGTTTAAGTATTATGCATGATATAGGGTATAATGAAGCTGATCACTTATTATACTTGCAGAGGGGTATGACTTAATCTTTATGGTTATCTGATACACCTGGGTATATCAAAGTAAATCTTTGATAGTTACTCGAGAATAGAAGTTCAAGATCCTTAGGGATCACTCAGTATAAACTCTGGAAAATATTTCATTAAGTTATTGTGTAGAATAAATTTTTGTTATTCAATTGAATATCGAAAATAGAAAACAAAGTTCATAGTCTGTCGACCGCTCACCTATTATAGTCAATACGTAGTTTCAAAATTTGAGATAGAATTGTTACGTTGTTTAGTGTTGCTTCAGTTTACTTCACAACTGTTAATTCGTTCTTCACAGAAAACATTTACTTCTTTCAGCTAACGTTTATTATTTGCTATTACTTACTGGGCACCCAAATGCTCATTCTTGCTTTAAATGTAAATGTTCTCAATGAAGCGTAATCTACTTAAAGGTTCAGACAAGGACAAAGGAAAGGGAAAGCTAGCAGAATAAACTTTATAGTATCTTATGTAATAGTTAGACTATATTAAGACAATGATATTTATTATCTATCATGTAATGTAATGTATTAAAGGTCGCGTACCTGGGATTAGATAACTCTGATATATGTAAATTAAGTTTGAAATCTATATTATTATTATTATTCTGCTTAAAGAAATGGTATCGTGAAGCACCAAGTTAGGGTTTCAAGTACCTGAATTTGGGGGCGTCACATGATGAGCTAGTTATGCTCACTCTTGCTTGAACCCTATGAATGCAACTAAGACCGAACGGACTGAAAGTTCCAAAAAAGATAAAGGGAAGGCTAAGGCAAACCAATAAGTTACCTTTGTAATAGTATAGGTTGAATGTTGTTATTATTTGATATTATGACAAGAACACATGTAATGGTTATAAAGAACCTAGGAATGGTAATATTATTTTGGAATATATATTAGACATATTCATTCTTTTGAGGCATTTCAATTGAATGTATGTGTGAACTGTAGCACCGTGTAGCACCATATGTCGGGTTGGAAGATACTCGGATTTGGGGGCGTCACATATGTAATATTACCTTAACGTTCTTCGCATTCTTGAATAAAGCTTCTATTTTTTTCTTGGATTGCTCTTGATTACTTGTTAATGAACTTTTCTCTCTATTAATATATTATCTAGAGTTGGTGAAAACAACCAAATGAACAACTCTAGCCTCTCTTATATAGAAAAATCTAATTGAAGGTAAAATAGTCAACATGCCCCACCTCCTTACTATTCATGGTCGGCCCATATGCTTTAATGGGTCCCCCTATTCGTTGCCCCATGGGTATTACCCATCCGGTGACCCATCAGTTCGATCAGCGATTTGGTTTCTTGGTTTGGGCCTTATAATTAAATCGTATTGGGCCTATCTTGGGCTTGATTTACATAACTTTGGGCTTGGCATAATCCAAGTCCAAATGGATTCTACAAAATCCATAAACTCAAAGTCCACTAAGACTAATCGTATTCTACTCGTACAATTCTCGTATTCTCTTCGTATATAGTTCGTACGATATTCGTATTATACGTCGTAATAATCTTCATACTATACTCGTATAATAACTAGTATCATACTCGTATTTCTCATGTATAATAACACTAATCATTATACGTAGACATTTAATTCTCGGAACTAACTTTTCCTAACCCTTAAGTTTTAAGTCAGCAGGAGAAAACTTCGTTTGCCATAACTGAAATATTATTGAATATTCCATCACGTCTTAGTATTTTATCATTACGCGTTTCTCAAAAATTCAAACTTAATTTCCGAGCAGAAGAGGATGAATAGTGTTTTTACCAAAATTTCTCAAAAAACTATTATTTTTGGCTTGTAAATTCAAAATAATTAATCCTAGTACATAGCCAGAATCCTAAGCACATCCACAAATTTTAGGTCATAGAACGACCTTCAAATAGCTTACTCACATAAATAATCAATTAAATTCATTTAATTCAAATAATTAAATAAAAATTTAATTCACATAAAATTCGATTTTCTCGGGCGTTACAAGGACAAAGTGTTAGGTGCTAGTCAAATACTAAAATTGGTTCAATAAAGTCTTATCTAAACAAGTAATTGAAGATAGTGTGTTAAACTATATGCTTAAAAATAGTAAAAATAAGAGAATGAGTTGTATAAGAAAGTCAAGCTAGGATCACAACTCCCCTAATGCTTCGTCTAATCTCCTAACTCTCCACAATACAGACAAATCAAAGGAATGGCCAATTGAGAACAATAATTACACATACGCCTCTTCCGAAAGTCAAATGCACATCCCTAGCTAGATGAATCACAATATTTCTTTGGTGAAAATAACTAGACTAGGGTCATTAAGCTTAATCTCACTGGCTACACAAGGCAAATAGAGATATGCCTATTCTATTATGCAAATTATGCACACATTCCCATAGGCATGGTCATAACAAGTGTTTTTGTATTTTAGGGTTAGACATTAATATCCATTTTTCAATATCCATTAATATCTATATCAATTTCTTTGTCAAGCAATCAATAAATAAGCATGGAATATAATAACCCATTCCAAAATGATTCATTAATATAAATAGGAGATAAAGTTAATTAAGTTAAACAATAGGTTACATTGCAATCCTAGAAATAGAATTAGTTCATAACTATGATACTAATACACATTTTTAAAGTGTTCAACATGCTCAATAATACACTAATGAATGAAAGATTTGGATAAAGAAAACTCCTTTTATGAAGTTTTCTGGCTCCAAGTCTTCTCTTCTTCGTGTAGATGTCGAGCTATGAAGGATGCAATGGACTTTTCCTTCTTGAAGATCAACTTCTATCTCTTTTAGCTATGAAACTCTCAAATAACCCTAATCTACGCTCCCAAGAAGTTGGAGGCTACTCTTTAATGATAAGATATCATTTCCTTTATTTTTTAGGTCATTAAAACCTAATCTCTGCCTGGGCCCCGGAGTCGGCACTACGGCGCCAAGTTTACACCTTGGAACGACGTTGCAACGCTATGCTTATGTCACTGTCTGCCATGCAATGGCGCTGCAGCACCAGTTTTAGGCCTAGAAGCTACGTTGTAGCGCCGGAATGGCAAAAATGACCTTTTTGCCCCTGCCAAGCTGGAAATGAATTGATAAGCCTTGCAACACAAAGATTAAGCAAAATAATAACAAAGTAATATAAAAGCTATATAAATAACAAAGAACAAATAACTTCTAAAGTAATAAAGGATCCGGTTCGTTGGTATAAATCCCATTCATCAGCGTAGCAGAATCTGACAGTTCGTTCTTTTGCCCAGAAAATTAGTTCTAAACCCATATCAACATACATATTGAATCAATACAATTAATGATTTACATAATGAGGCTTTGATACTACTGTAGGATTGCGAAACGAGATCAAAGCATACAATCTAATTGTAAAAGCAACGGAAACATACAAAATAGCAATTTAAATTTTTTTAGCAAACCCAATGTACAACCTTATGAAACATCATTAATTGAGGAAGGATAAAGATATACCTTTTGAAGATAATCAACGCTTTGATATAGACTTCAAAATTCCAATCCTTGCTCCTTCACAATCTCTCCAATTCACGGATAACTCGTTCGTCACAAAGAGTATGCAACGCCCAAGAGGTATCCACCAAAAGTAATATATTGAAGATGTGATTTTTGACTCAACATGGTCTTGGATGGCTAGTCGTTAGTTCTCTTTATCCTAACAACATATGGTTTTGAGAATACTTGCAAGAGAGAAGCAAGTTACATGAGTATTAGTCTTTCTCACAATAAGACTCCTCTTATTTTAAAGACTATCCCTAATCCTTTTAGAAGCTAGGGTTTTAATTTAATTTTATTCCCAATCTAATTAGGAACTAAATAAAATGATAAGACTCCTCTTATTTATTTATAATCTACTATTTCTCCAAATACGTAAGTATAAATATTAGTATTTCTTCGGATACAATATTATTATTATTTAGTCAATTTAATAATAATAATAATAATAATAAGAATAATAATAACAACAACAACAACAACAACAACAACAACAACAACAACAACAACAATAATAATAATAATTATAATAATAATAATAATAATAATAATAATAATAATAATAATAATAATAATAATAATAATAATCAGAATAATAAGATGATTAATCTTATTAATTTATAATATTAGTATTTCTCCAAATACTTAATTATAAATCTTAAGTTATTTAATTTATTCCACTAATAAATTAAATACACTTAATTTATTATTATTAACTAAATCACTTCTAAAATCATATTTATCCCTTTTGTGGTGTGACCCTCAAGGTTCAATATTAAGTCGATAGTATAATAAATAAATTATAATAATTGTAATATTATTTATAACGAATTAAACTCCTTTAATTTAATTTGAATATAAATAAATAATATATATTCTACATCATTAGTGACACCTTATAAATAATGTATCATGACTATCTGGATAATATGAATTCAACGTTAATCACAAAGATTATCACAAAGAATACAAACAACTTATTCCGTAAATAGTTACCATACAATTTATTCCTTCTACAATAAAGTGTCCCAATCGAATATAAAATATGGAATTACTGTCAATTTTTATTTATTGTCGATTCTAAATGCACAACTATAATTAATGTAAATTAGAAACTCATTTCCAATATCTATTCAACCCTGGTCAGGGATTTCTGAGTTGTCACTTTATCGAATCACATAGGACATTCTCTCCTTTTATTGGAAGCGATAGATCCTTTGTTGATCATTCACCTATCTCCATATATACTTTATTATATTCGAGCATATCCTACGACATACTTAAGAGTATTAAGGAATATGACAAAACATAATTCAGTATATACAAGATACTATAATGATCTCAAATCTAAGGATTACTTGTACTACTATCACATTAGGTACTCCTATTGATAAATAAGTAAAACTCCATTAGGGTTCCTTTATTAGTCATGTTTAGTGAACTTATTTTCTAATAAGCACCTACATACTTGCTTTAGTGTCTCTACACAAATGATAATGAGATCAATCATCCTCTTCAATAGAGTAACCATAATATATATTAATCTATCTAGAATCAGTAATTCCACATTAGTGATCCATACGAATAGGAACATTTTAGTTTTGAGCTATCAAGAATTTAGATCTCATTAGCATGATCAACATCATGATTCTAAAAGCATTGATCAATTACTATGGGTTTATCACATTTATCAATTCAACTAATTAACATGTATAATGAATGTCTTCTTATACAATAAACTATCTTATTAATAAATGAATAAGATCACAAAGTAAATGCTTATTACAAATTGGCTTCAGGGCATACTACTTTCATGGAGTGGCATTAAAATATGTGAAAAGTGAACCATATAGAATAAAGGTCCAGTGTGTGGTTGGGTGTCCTTTTATCTTGTATGTGTCAAAGGACAGTTGTAACCTTGGGTTGGCAGTCATGACATTACATGAAAACCACAATTGTTATAGGATTTTCAGCAACCCTAGGGTTTCAGCAAAGTTCTTAGCCAAGCTTTCCAAACAAAAAATTATTGAGTAGCATGACTACAAAATCAAAGACCTCAAAAAAGATGTTGAGACAGAATGGAGAATGAATGTTGGATTTTCCAAGTCCAAGAGAGCCGGGAGGATGGTTATGGATGAATTCTCAAGGAGCTTTACTATTGAGTATTATGAGTTAGAGGCTTTTGTAGCAAAACTTTAAGGAGTAAGTCAGGGTCTAAAGTACAAGTGGAGTTGTCCACAGATGAATTAAGGGAACGAAGAAAAGTATTTAAAAGAATGTTTGTTTATTTAAATGCATGCAAGAAAAGTTGGAAAGAAGGATGTAGGCCTATTATTGGCCTTAATGGGTGTTTTTTGAAGACACAATATAAGGGGGAATTGCTTGTAGCTGTAGGAAGAGATGAGGATGAGTAGAATTTTCCCATAGCTTGGGCAAGTGTAAAGAGTGAAACTAAGGTCAAATGGACTTGGTTTCTGACTTTATTACAAGAACAACTTGATTTGGGATATAGCAGTTAGTACACCTTTATATCTGATATGCAAAAGGTATGAAATGCTTTAATGTTTTTGAATTTAATGCTTTTTATATCAAATTGTTTTGTGTAACTTTGAATGTTACTTTGTGTAGTCAATACACCTTCATAGCTTTGTGTAACTTTTAATGTTTTACTTGTATGGTTTAATACAAGTTGTTATTGATGTACTTCCTGAGGCTGAGCACAGATAGTGTGCTCGCCATATATATGCAAATTAGTTTAAGAAACACAAGGGTGGAGAGTTAAAGAAGAAATTTTGGAATGCAACCTGGACAACCTTTGAGGAAGAATTTAAGGACAAGATGAAGTTACTTGGGGATATGAATTCAAAAGGAGCAATGGATCTCATGAACTATCCACCTCATACATGGTGCAGAGCCTACTTTAGTAGTAGAAGCAAATCATGGGCAATAGATAACAACATGATGGAAAGTTTTAATTCCTGGATTCTTGAAGCTAAGCACAAGCCAATTAGAACTATGATCGAATATAGTAAGCAAAAAACCATGGACGGGTTGGGAATTCTTAGGCCAACATGTGAGAAGTGGATCAATTATTTTAGTCCTTACTGCAATGAGATTTTTTAGACAAATAAAAGCATAATAGTTGGTTGTACTATGCTCTAATGGAGACACAAGTTATGAAATTAGTGAGGGTGAGGGCACCCACACTGTGTTCTTGGACAAGAACTCTTACAAATGTAGGGCATGAGATCTCACTAGAATCCCTTGCCAACATGTTATATGTGCTCTAGTTTGTAACAAGCAGGACCTAATGAACCATATTTCAAAGTGGTATCACAAAGATGTATACAAAGTTGCTTATAAGTACAGGATTATGTCAATAATGTGACACCCCCAAATTTGGGTATCTTTTAACCCGATAGATGGTGCTACACGGTGCTATAGTTCACACATACATTCAATTGAAATGTCTCAAAAGAGTGAATATGTCTTCTATATATTCTAAAACAATATTACCATTCCCAGGTTCTTTATAACCATTATATGTGTTCTTGTTTTAATATCAAATAATTACAACATTCATACTATACTATTACAAAGACAATCTATTTGTCTGCCTTAGCCTTTCCTTTATCTTTACCGGATCCTTCAGTCCGTTCGGTCTTAGCTGCATTCATATGGTTCAAGCAAGAGTGGACATAACTAGCTCAACAAGTATGATAATTTTATTTAAATAAGAGGTTTGAATCATATGAATCATATATCTTCAATAACTGAATCAATAGTTATGAAGTACTATAGATAATTCAAAATAGCACTTCTCTTTTCCTTAAAACGTTTCACAATGAATAACATTCATTAAACATAAATTTTGGTCCAAGACCTTGAGGATTTCATTCTTTCTTTAAGAAGGACAACCCGACACCAAGTCCGTGAGTCCGATATATCTTACGAGCACGTCTAGGTGATCAGCCTATAGTACTCTATGTTGTACAACACTACTTTCTTTAAACGTATTTACGTTTAAGTTTTGGCAACCTCATGTGCCTGTCGTTTGACGACAAAACATTTGTTTATCATACTTAGTCTTTCTTTGAAATCAATACCAAAACAGTTTAGCAAAAGATAGCAACATTGACAATAGTTTGATAGATTACAAGAAAATCCATAAAACACATTGAGTCTAGTCGAAGAAATTGGCTTCGACTTCATTATACATTAATTCATGTGTAAGATACATGAATCACAAAGCTCGTCTAGAAGAACATAGACAAGGGTTAGAACACTTGCCTTCAGCATCTTCTACAATTAATATAGTTTTCCTTTGAGTCTTTAAGGATTCTACAATACATGATCACATAACATACCACATTAGCTCATAAACAATCATGTATGGTCACTAATTTATCTTACCTTTCCTCTCAATCTAATCGTTCATTAGATTGGTTAATATTTGTTACGATTTATCGTATTACTTTGTATTTACATTCAAGTAATTCTTCGTCAACCTTTAGTTATAATTCTTAAGGTTTTAATCATCCTTAAGGATGTTATTTCAAGTTTATTAAGGTTACACTTTACCTTTAATCACCTTCATGTTCATTCTTTATTGGCTCTTTTCTAGTGTTGGCGCTGCGGCGCCAGTTTACCTTACAAGGCTCGCGCTGCAGTGCAAGTTCCCAGTATGTGATGCCCGGTCTCGGCACTGCGGCGCCGTTCTCCTTGCTATGTGCCGCGTTGCGGTGCCACTTCATAGTGGCTGGGGTTCTAGTCTGGCTCTGCGGTGCCAAGGTTAGCATCTTGGGCGGCGCTGCGGCACCGACCTTAAGCCTCAAACAATTTTGACAGTTTTGATTTCTCTGCAATATTTTTGAGCTTATAACTTCTTCATTATAAGTCTAAATTTTCTCGTTCGAAAGTCGTTAGTTCCCATATCATATAAACTACGACGTCATTAGAAAATTTTGCATTTTCGAATTCTTTAACACGAAATTCACCTATTAAGTCCTTCATTGAGCGTTCGTTAAACGTTCGTGAACGTTCAAAGCTCGTTTCTTTGTTCTAAGTCGGAATTTGACCAATTTTGAGTCCGCAACTCTAAAATGGAAACTTAGACTATTCTCCATCGAAACCCAATATTTTCGAGTTAAACGGTGATTTTCGACTTTTATTCCGAGAATTTAACGATTTTGACGATTATCGTCTAATCTCGTAAATTTCGGCATAACTTCGTTACTTGAGATTTTTACACCGTTTAAAATGGATTCATTCCATCATTCTAACATCCTAACCAAGCATATTTCATTCAATCTTATACATGATGGTTTTCAACTTGTCCATCAAATAACAATATGATAATTCTTCAATGTTCTTTATTAGTTCATAATTCCTATGATTATGATTCACTTGTCACATGGCTTATTAAGGTTTAAGTCCACTAATTAGCCATCCTTATCACTTCTTATGATACATACTCCACCAATCATCACTTCTCTATTAAACTACAATTGAAGAGAGAGAGATTAATGGTCAAAAGATTTCTTACCCTTGATGTAACATTCTAGAATTTTAGATTGTAATATTAAATATTTATTGAATTATATAAGTATTTAATGGATATGTTTATTGTTGAATAAATAATTGTTCAATTTGATTTGATTTGGTCTAGTTAATTATTTGTTAAGTAAATATTTAAGGAGTTAAGAAAATTAATTGTTATGAGATTATATACTAATTTAATTTAATAATTAAGTTAGAAAGCATATAATGATTAAATGAATTATAATATTTTAATTAGAATTTGTAATTAAAATAAGGTGTTAGTTGGTTAAATAAAATTATAATTATAAAAGAAATTATAATTATGTGGTAGTGATTTATGTGTTAAAGTAATTTAATAGATTAATATTTGAATTGATTAAATTGATTATTTAATTAAATAGAAGTATGACAAATAACCTTGCTATAAAGGGGTTATTAAAATAAATTAAAGGAGTTTAATTTAGTTTTGGCCAAACAAGCCTTAATGCATATTAAGTCTTTAATATAATATAATTTTTATCAAACAAGGTATAAGGATTAATCCATTTATTTTAATTAGGTTTACCAAACAAGGTATATGAGTTAATGTGTTATTTTTATTATGTTAGCCAAACAAGCCTTATGGCTTTTGAATTTCAAAACGTACATAACTGATATAAGTTATATCTATATTTATATTATATAATTAATATTTATTATTACTACTATACGTTATATTTTTACTACGTAAACTAGAGTTGGGAGAAGAAAAGAAAAACTCAGAAGAAGAAAAAGGAAGAGAAGAAGAAGAATTAGAGAGAATTCTTGAGAGGTTTTGAGAAAAGTTTGGGGAAAAGAAAGTTCTTAATCAAAAGGGAAGGGTATCATCTTCTTAAACAAAGGTAGGATCTTAATCCTTTTATTTTTAAAGTTTAGTTTTTTCTCTTCTAAAATTCTTTGTAAAAATCTTCATGAAGAATAAATTGTATGTGATATATGGTTTTATATGATAAATTATTGGTTATAAGATGGTTTCATGAGTTTATATATGATTATAGAGAAACTACTTTATGTATGTATGTGTTTTATGAAGAAACTATATTACAGAGTGTTTATATGAAAATATATGAATATGACTTAGTTTAAAATAAAATTATGGTTTTATTGGTTGTTTAAATTATAATTTGACTATTGAATTTGTAAGAGGATGAATACACATAATTTTGTTATGATGAATTAACTATTTTGATTGAAAAACAAAGTTATAGTGAAGACTTTCATTAAAAATGTATAAAATGGAGTTTTTGCCAAAAATATTGAAATTGGGTGTTATAAAGTTGATGTTTATATTTTTGTATGTGTAAAAACATGTTAAGAGTATTAAAATTATGTTTATATGAAGTCTATATGTGTATTACATGTTAATTAGTTTGTTAGATTGGAGCTTGTAGGCCAATTTGGCTTTTTGTTCATGCTGTTGCTGAGGCTGGGTGCCGAAGTCTAGACTTTGGCGCCGCAGCGCGGCCCAGCAGTGTAAGTTTCGCGCTGCAGCGCCGGCGCCACGCCGCATCGCCAATCGTTGGCCTGTGTCTCGCGCCGCAACCCCAGCTCAACGCTGCAGCGCCAACCCACAGTGTAAACTGTGGCGCCGCAGCGCGAGTTAACAGAATGGTCTGACAGTTTTATTTATTTACACAAATTTTGAAAATAAATGTTATGTATTAATAATAGGACTGTTAAATGATGATTTCAGTAGTACTAAACTAGGAATGAACATGTTATCAAGGGATAACTAGTATTAACGTAATTTGATTATGTGAATTGATAATTAAACCTACATGATGTATATACTTGTTTATATATATAAAGTGTTGGTAGTGACTAATTATGTCATGATGACATATATATAGGGTATTGAGATTCAAGTTGTAAGGTTTAGCTTGTGCTCAAGACAAGTTTTCTAACTCCAACACTTCGTTGTGCAAGTTTAATTTCGTTGAGTACGTTATTGCTTTTAATTTAATTACAATTACGCAAGTTGCTAACTCTACACTTTCGTAGAGCTAGATTGTTTATTATTAAGAAAGTCCTTGTATCTAGTTGTTCATGAGGATACAAGTATTCTAAATCTTATACTTTAATATTAAGCAAGTTTCTTTAATATGTAACTTGTTATTTAGCATGTGAATCACTATATTTTAATATTCTAGTGTTGAACAACTTTATCGTTCAAATTACTATTCACTTTTTACGCTTAGTATCCAATTCTCAATAACCTTGACTTTATATGTTTCAAGCAAATTATGTTATGATTATTCAGTGTTTATGCTATTAGATTATTCCTAAAGCATGATATTAAGTTATAAATATCGATTCAGTTATGATTATTCCATAGCGTACAGTTAGTTCTTTTGTATTCAACTAACCCTTAGTTGATGACCGTTGAATTCTAAATTACCTTGTAATGTATCCAAACCAAACCTACTTTGGTGCGGACTTGTATTCTAATACTGAGATGAACAACTCTTTTATAAGAGGTTTACGCTTAGCGTTGAAATGGTTGTTCACAATATATTGTACGAAGGGCTGATCCCCCTAAGTACGTAGAGTCCTTATAGTCTTATGACTGTTAAAGTTAAAGTTGAAAGATTACTTATAACTGTGGACATGGTTCGTGGTCATTAGACCCTCAGTTGTATATTTCAGAATGTTAATAGAACATATTGTTCAGTTCTATTGAGCCTATTAGTTGGCAAATGTTGTAAGATTTTCCTTATTGTTATTTCAAGTGAGCTTTGTTTGCTCACTCTTGCTTATATAACTATTACAACTAAAGATGAGAAGGTAGATGTACCTAGTACCAGTAAAGGAAAGGAAAAGATGAACAAGTACTGAAGACTTATAATATGTTGACAGTTATTTACCAGACTTTAATTTGATTGATGTAATGAAGTATTTATTTAATTTCTGCATTTGAATGATTGTAATCAAAGGTTAGATAACCTGGGAGATTTTGTTTATGTAATCCCTTAAGGGAAGGTTTATTATTCAATTTTTATTATGATTGGGTAGTTAGATACGAATGATTTGATGAAGTGAACACCGAATCTTGAGGAAATGAAGTACCGAGATTTGGGGGTGTCACACTTGATGTTCTAGCTTCCTTTCTTCTTCTTTTCTTCTTGGATTAGCAAGTCTACCTCTTACTTTTCTCTCTCAATATATCTAAGATGTTAGTGGAAAATTAACAAGCAACAAATGAAAATCCAAGCTTCTATTTATAGATTTTACAAGGTGAGGGCAATTTAGTCTTTAGGCCATCCCGCCTCCTTACTTCCACCTCCTTATTATTCATTACTTGCTCCCCACAAAACATATCTCTTGCTTGCTCACCAACTGACCAGTCATAACTCACCTATGGGGCCCACATGGGTTGCCCCATGGGTTTGTCTAACCCGGTTACCCATCGGTTCGATCCACGGGTCCGGTTCTTGGTTTGGAGTTTAGGTTTAATTACATTGAGCCTAAAGTTAGGTTTGCATTATTAGTCTTTGGGTCTTAACAAGTTTACACTTGGGCTTGCCCAATTCCTACACAAATCCTACAAGTCCTATAAGTCCATTGTAATAGGATTTAAGCGTTTAACGTAAAATCCTCGTATTCCTTACGTATACTAGTTTGTATAATCATTCATCATATACATTATACTACATTTCGTATATACTTGCATAATACTTCGTATCATACTCGTATTCATTACCTCGCATAATACTTGCTATTATACGATCATCATTTATTCAAATCCTTACGTTCCTTAACATTCTTAAACTTAGTACGCAGGCAAAAAACTGTGTTTCTCATAACTGAATTATTATTATATAATCCATCCTTCCTTATTATTCTATCATTACGTATTTGTCGGAAGTTCAAAAATAATTCCCGAGCAGAATTTCATGAAAAGTGTTTTTCGAAAAATTT
Organism: Panax notoginseng; assembly: GCA_016801055.1. Lineage (NCBI taxonomy): Eukaryota > Viridiplantae > Streptophyta > Magnoliopsida > Apiales > Araliaceae > Panax > Panax notoginseng. Next base: position 242,698,104 of record CM029012.1, read on the forward strand.
CTCGGAAAACTTTTATTTTTGTCTTGAAAATTCAAACACTTTAATTCTACCACGTAGCCAGAATACTACGATATTATGACACTTTAAGGTTATAGAACAACCTTCATCTTGCTTACTCAATATAATAACATATATAATCATTTTATTCATTATTTAATCAAATAAAATAATTTTACAAATAATCTGATTTTCTCGGTCGTTACATTTTCCCCCCTTATAAGGATTATGTCCCCAGAATCTTGCTATACATTAAACAAATAACTGAGGGTAATTCTTTCTCATCTTTTTTTCAAGTTCTCACGTTGCTTATTCGGCATCGTGGTTCTTCCAAAACACCTTTACTGAAGGTATAACTTTATTTCTCAGAACTTGTTCTTTTCTATCAATGATTTGGATAGGCATTTCTTCATACGTTAAGTCCTTCTCAATATGAATAGGCTCATATTCTATTACGTTCTTATAATCTGGCTAATAAGGATGTAACATAGAGACATGAAATACATTATGTATTCTTTCTAAGTCTGGAGGTAATGCTGCCACGTATGCTACCTCTCCTACCCTTTTTAATATTTCGAAAGGTCCTATAAACCTTGGACATAACTTTCTCTTCTTCTCCAAGCGTATCTTTCTTTCCCAGGGAGATACCTTTAAAAATACGTACGAGCCTACTTCAAACTCTCTGTTTACTCGATGCGAATCCGCATACTTCTTTTGTCTATCTTGAGCTGCTACAAGACGCATTCGTATCAGCATGAATATATCCTCTATCTGTTGCACCAATTCAGGTCCTAGAATTTGGCGTTCTCCTACTTCATCCCAACACAATGGTGTTTGGCACTTCCTTCCGTATAAAGCTTCGTAAGGCAGCATACCTATGCTTGCATGATAACTATTGTTATACGTAAACTCTACCAGCGGTAGATGACCATCCCAACTACCCTTGAAATCCATTATGCAAGACCTTAGCATATCTTCCAACATCTGAATTGTCCTTTCGCTCTGCCCATCAGTTTGTGGATGATAAGCCGTACTCAACTTCAGTTGCGTTCCCATCTGTTCTTGCAGACTCCTCCAAAAGTTTGATGTGAATCATGGATCATGATCTGACACTATCAAAACTAGTACTCCATGTCTGGAAATGATTTCCTTAACATAAAGTTTAGCTAACTAATCTAAGTTATACTTAACCCTTGATGACAAAAAGTGAGCCGACTTCGTCAACCGGTCCACTATTACCCAAATAGTGTCATACCCCTTCTGAGTAATTAGAAGTCCCACCACAAAGTTCATCGTGATATGCTCCCACTTCCACTCCGGAATCTCCAAGGACTATAACAAGCCGCTTGGTCATTGATGTTCGGCCTTAACCTTTTGACAAGTTAAGCGCCTACTCACATATTCTGCTATCTCTCTCTTCATATTCGGCCACCAAAAACTCTGTCGAAGGTCTTGATACATCTTAGTACTACCAGGATGAATCGAGTACCTCAAACTATGAGCCTCTTGTAACACTTCCTCCTTTAATTTCATCTCATTCGGAACCTAAATTCATCCTTTAAATCTTAATAATCCCTCATCATCAAGACTGTACTTTAATTCTTTTTCATCGGTTATCCGCTCCTTCATCTGGTCACACTCCTCATTTCAGAGCTATACCTCCTTGACTCTCTCTACAATGGTTGATCGAATCTCCGTTGTAAACAGTTTCTGACCCGACTCACTCGGTAACCTCACTTCCAACTCTATTCTAGTCATCTCTATTATTAACTCAGTTTGAGCCGTTACCATCGACAACTTTTCCCGACCCTTCCTACTTAAGGCGTCGGCCACTACATTGGCTTTTCTTGGGTGATACAGGATATTGCAATCGTAATCCTTTATCAACTCCAGCCATCTCCTTTGTCTCATATTTAAATCCTTTTGTTTGAAGATATATTTTAGACTCTTATGGTCCGTGTATATCTCACATTTCTCTCCGTATAAGTAATGCCTCCATATCTTCAAGGAAAACACTACCGTGGCCAGTTCCAGATCATTAGTAGGGTAAACTTTCTAATAATCCTTCAACTGTTGTGATGCATACGCAATGACCTTGCCATGCTACATGAGCACACAACCAAGTCCTCTATGCGAAGCATCGCTATAAACTACAAAATTCCCTGTATCATCGGGTAAGGACGATACAGGTTCTTTACTCAATCTTTTCTTTAGCTCTTGAAAATTGTCTTCACACTTCTCCATCCATACGTACTTCACTGTCTTCCTTGTCAAGTTAGTCAACGGAGTAGCTATCTTCGAAAAATCTTGGATAAATCATCGATAGTATCCCACTAACCCTAGGAAACTCCGAACCTCAGTCGGCGTTTTCGACTGTTTCCAATTCATCACTGCTACCACCTTCGCTGGATCCATAAAAATTCCATCTCGGTCGATAACATGTCCTAAAAACTGTACCCTTTCTACCCAAAATTCACACTTAGTGAATTTCCCATATAACTTCTCCTTCCTTAGTGTCTCTAACACTAATCTTAGGTGTTTAGTGCGATTTTCTAGCGTCTTAAAATAGACTAGAATATTATCGATAAACACAACAAAGAACTTGTCCAAATACTGTTTAAACACTCTATTCATCATATCCAAAAATGCAGCTGGTGCATTCATTGACCCAAATGACATCACCAGAAACTCATAATGGCTGTAACGAGTCCTGAATGTCATCTTAGGTACATCCTCCTTCCTAACCTTTAAGTGATGATACCCCGTTCGTAAATCTATCTTAGAAAAATACTTTGCCCCTTTTAACTGATCAAAGAGATCATCGATCCTGGGCAATGGGTATTTATTCTTTTATCGTTAACTTGTTCAACTCTCGGTAGTCGATACAAAGTCTCAACGATCCATCTTTCTTCTTCATAAACAGTACCAGTGCTCCCGACAGCAAAACACTAGGTTGAATTTACTTTCTATCTAATAGTTCTTGTAATTGAACCATCAACTCCTTCATCTCTACTGGCGCCATACGATGCGGTGCCCTTGAAACTGATGCCGCTCCTGGCACAATATCTTTTACGAATTCGGTCTCCCTATTTGGTGGAAGACTCGGTAATTCACTTGAAAATACATCCATGAATTCTTTAACTATAGGCATTTGTTCCATCGTTGCTCCCACTCTCTGGGTATCAACAACATGACACAAATAACCTACACATCCCTTCCTCAACAATTTCCTAGTTTGTGTTAAAGTCAGACAACACGAACGTCCCGGAGATTTATTACCGTAAAACACTACATGAGGCTGTCTCATCGTTTTAATATTTAAACATTTCCTCCGATAATCTATAATTGCACCATGGTTAAATAACCAATCCATCCCGAGAATTACATCGAATTCTCCTAACTTTATCGGTAACAAATCTACCGATAATTTAAAGGTGCGGGCCATCAGCCTACCCGTCTGTGTGGAACCACCAATAGCTAACTTACCGCTATTTGCGCCCTTATTTTCGTCCGTCCCCTTCTTCGGGAAGTTCTTCGCTATGTGGTCAGTTGACCCATATACGAAACATCCATGGTTCTTCTTCAGACTTGGACAGTTAGGCGAAATGTGCCCCTCCTGTCCACAGTTATAACACACCGCCTTTCCCTTGAGACAGACTCCTAAGTGAGTCTTCCCACAGTTCTTGCATGCCTCCATCCTCTTCTTAGGATCTCCTTGCCTCACCCCAGTATTCCCAGAGTTAAAATCCTTCCTCTTCTGGTCGTTGCCACTCCCACTGGCTCCTTTCGTTTTCACTCCCCCATCTACCTTTCCCTTGTTCTTCTTCTCTCTGTGTTATTGGCTTAGAGCCTCATTACCACCTTCTGCGATTATCGCTTTTTCCAGAATGGTTCCAAAAGAATTACTTTGGAACACTGATATCCGGCTATAGAGCTAGGGTTTTAAGCCCTGCTTGAATCTTTTCGCCTTCCTCACCTCCATGTCCACCTGATGTGGAGCAAACCTCGCCAATTCATTGAACTTGGCAGCATATTGGGGAACTGTCATTTCCCTTTATTTCAATTCTAAGAATCGCATTTCCATCCTCCCATGTATACTCGTGGGAATGTAGTTCTCGAAAAAAATCTCTTTGAACCATGTCCACGTTAAGTTTTCTATACCGGCCCTAGCCTGGTTCGCCTGCCACTAAGAGTTGGCCTATCCTTTCATCATATAGGTAGCAAAAGCAACCTTTTGCCCCTCTTTGACATTTGCAATAACAAATGCCTTCTCTATTTCTTTCACCCAAGTCTGGGCTTTTATGGGGTCTGTGGTTCCTTTAAACTCCGGCGGACCGACACTTTTTAAATCCTTAAACATAGTAGCTTGTACTACCCCAAGATTTACGGGTATATTATCCCCATTCCTATTAAAAGCAGCCGTTAATAAATTAACGAACTCTTGCATCGGGTTAATCGGTCCTCCCTTCGGTTGATTCACGTACGCTTCTTGATTTCGTTGTTTTCTTCTTGGCGGCATTTTCTGTTAAGATAAATAACACGTCATTATTACTTTCTTCTTGTTAATAAGTTATTATTCATTATTAAACAATAACTTCAAACTCATTGCACAATATGTTCCTTAAAAAAGCTTATATTGATTTACTTTCTTATAGAATAATACTACATCATTCCTCATTACACAGCCTTAGCTGATTACATTACTGTCCCACAATTGCTTTCCAAAAATTGGGATTTACAAAAGACTACCCTTTGATATACAAAAGAGGGTTTTATGTCACTACTAGATACATTATATTTATATATCTAACTCTACTCTATTCTAGTTAATAGCTAGATTACATTTGCCTTATGGCATTCTCATAGTCCACATTAGCAAGACTGGCTATAACATCTCAACTGATAGTATGTCGAGTCTGCCCTGCCTCTATCGGATACTCAGCCACTTGCCACTGAAAATTTGCATGAGAACTCCTATGTATATAGGACATTCTACTAATCTATTGCTTCTTGGCCTTTAGCTCCTACCTGAGCTCAAAGGCCTCATGTTTTAGCTCGTGGACCTTGTCCTTCGCCAAAACTCTCTCGTTATGCTCCTCCTCCCACATCGATTCCATGCTCTTCTTGTCCCCCAATATTTCCTGGACCTCCTCCTTCAGCTCCCTAACTGGATATTTCTATCCAATATTGTCATAAACAATGCCTTCATTGACTCCACCGGAGTCATCTCTTCTGCAGGTGCTATGGTGTTAAATGACACCACCTCCACCTCCTCGTCCGATATGCCATCAAATAATGACATGAGGTCTAAGTTTTCTGAGTCTCTTGACTCGACCACCACCACTTCTGGCACCTCTGCTACTGGGTTCGGTAAGATCTCTACTTGATTCACCGACTCCTCACTTACGACATGTATATCCCTATACATTACATTTTCTCCTGACATCTATAACAAAACAAATTAGTTTGATTAGTACACATCATTAGAATATTAAAAACACATATCACATTTAATGCATTTTTAGGGTTAACATCATCTTATACTTCTTTAACTTTTCTTAAGGTTATGGCTTAAGGTTCTTTCCCCTCTTAAATTTTATAACCTACGACTATGATACCAACCTATGATGTCCCCAAATTCGGGTATCTTCCAACCCGACAGATGGTGCTACACGGTGCTACAGTTCACATATACATTCAATTGAAACACCTCAAAAGAGTGAATATGTCTTATATATATATATTCCAAAAAAATATATAATATCAAATAATTACAACATTCATGCTATACTATTACAAAGACAATCTATTTGTCTGCCTTAGCCTTTCCTTTATCTTTACCGGATCCTTTAGTCCGTTCGATTTTTAGCTGCATTCATATGGTTCAAGCAAGAGTGAGCATAACTAGCTCAGCAAGTATGACAATTTCATTTAAATAAGAGGTTTGAATCATATGAATCGTATATCTTCAATAATTGAATCAATAGTTATAAAGTACTATAGATAATTCAAAATAGTACTTCTGTTTTCCTTAAAACGTTTCATATTAATCAACATTCATTAAACATAAATTTTGGTCCAAGAACTTGAGCATTTCATTCTTTCTTTGAAAAGGACAACCCGACACCAAGTCCGTAAGTCCGATATATCTTACGAGCACGTCTAGGTAATCAACCTATATTACTCTATGTTGTACAACACTACTTTCTTTAAACGTATTTATGTTTAAGTTTTGGCAACTTCACGTGTCTGTCGTTTGACGATAAAACATTTGTTTATCATACTCAGTCTTTCTTTGAAATCAATACCAAAACAGTTTAGCAAAAGATAGCAATATTGACAATAGTTTGATAGATTATAAGGAAATCCACAAAACACATTGAGTCTAGCCGAAGGAATTGGCTTCGACTTTATTATACATCAATTCATGCGTAAGATATATGAATCACAAAGCTCGTCTAGAAGAACATAGACAAGGGTTAGAACACTTGCCTTCAGCATCTTCTATAGTTAATATACTTTTTCTTTGAGTCTTTAAGGATTCTACAATACATGATCACATAACATACTACATTAGGTCATAAACAATCATGTATGGTCACTAATTTATCTTACCCTTCTTCTCAATCTAATCGTTCATTAGATTGGTTAATATTTGTTACGATTTATCGTATTACTTTGTATTTACGTTTAAGTAATTCTTCGTCAACCTTTAGTTATAATTCTTAAGGTTTTAATCATCATTAAGGATGTTATTTCAAGTTTATTAAGGTTACAAGTTACCTTTAATCACCTTCTTCATTCACTTCCTTCATGTTCATTCTTTACTGGCTCTTTTCTAGTACTGGCACTGCGGCGCCAGCTTACCTTACAAGGCTTGCGTTATGACGCGAGTTCCCAGTATGTGATGCCCGGTCTTGGCTCTGCGGCACCGTTCTACTTGCTATGTGCCGTACTGCGGTGCCACTTCACTGTGGCTGGGGTTCCGGTCTGGCGCTGCGGCGCCGGCACTGAGCCTCAGACAATTTTGACAGTTTTGATTTCTTTGCAATATTTTCGGGCTTATAACTTCTTTATTATAAGTCCGAATTGGCTCGTTCAAAAGTCATTAGCTCCCATATCATATGAACTACGATGTCATTAGAAAATTTTACATTTTCGAATCCGTTAACACAGAATTCTCCTACTAAGTCCTTTATTGATCGTTCGTTAAACGTTTATGAACATTCAAAGTTCGTTTATTCGTTCTAAGTCAGAATTCGACCAATTTCGAGTCCGTAACTCTAAAATGCAAACTTAGACTATTCTCCATCAAAAACCAATATTTTCGAGTTAAACGGTGACTTTCGACTTTTATTTTGAGAATTTAACGATTCGACGATTATCGTCTTATCTCGTAAATTTCTCTATAACTTTGATACTTGAGATTTTTACACCGTTTAAAATGGATTCATTCCATCATTCTAACATCCTAACCAAACATATTTCATTCAATCTTATACATAATGGTTTTTAACTTGTCCATCAAACAACAATATGACAATTCTTCAATATTCTTTATTAGTTCATAATTCTTATGATTATAATTCACTTGTCACATGGCCTATTAAGGTTTAAGTACACTAATTAGCCATCCTTATCACTTCTTATGATACATACTCCACCAACAATCACTTCTCTATCAAACTATAATTAAAGAGAGGAAGATTAATGGTCAAAGATTTCTTACCCTTGAGGTTCTAGCTTCCTTTCTTCTTCTTTTCTTCTTGGATTAGCAAGTCTAGCTCTTACTTTTCTCTCTCAATATATCTAAGATGTTGGTAGAAAATTAACAAGCAACAATTGAAAATCCAAACTTCTATTTATAGATTTTCAAGGTGAGGGTAATTTAGTCTTTAGGCCATCCCACCTCCTTACTTCCACCTCCTTAATATTCATTACTTGCTCCCCACAAAACATATCTCTTGCTTGTTCACCAAGTGGCCAGCCATGACTCACCTATGGGGACCCACATGGGTTGCCCCATGGGTTTGTCTAACCTGGTTACCCATCGGTTCGATCCACGGGTCTGGTTCTTGGTTTTGGCTTTAGGTTTATATATATTAGGCCTAAAGTTGGGCTTACATTATTAGTCTTTGGGCCTTAACAAGTTTACACTTGGGCTTGCCAAATTCCTACACAAATCCTACAAGTCCATTGCAGTAGGATTTAAGCGTTTAACGTAAAATCCTCGTATTCCTTACGTATACTAGTTTGTGTAATCATTCATCATATACGTTATACTACCTTTCATATATACTTGCATAATACTTCATATCATACTCGTATTCATTGCCTCATATAATACTTGCTATTATACGATCATCATTTATTCAAATCCTTACGTTCCTTAACATTCTTAAATTTAGTATGCAGGCAAAAAATTGCGTTTCTCATAAATGAATTATTATTACATAATCCATCCTTCCTTATTATTCTATCATTACGTATTTGTCGGAAGTTCAAAAATAATTCCCGAGCAGAATTTGATGAATAGTATTTTTCGAAACATTTCTCGGAAAGCTTTTATTTTCGTCTAAGAAATTCAAACATTTTAATTCTACCACGTAGCCAGAATACTACGATATTATGGCACTTTCAGGTTATAGAACAACCTTCATCTTGCTTACTCAATATAATAACATATATAATCATTTTATTCATTATTTAATCAAATAAAATTATTTTACAAATAATCCGATTTTCTCGGTCGTTATAAATAAAAGGGAAGAGATTCTATGAACTGGACAAGTATCTCCCTGTAGAGCCAGCAAAAAATTAAAAGAACAGGGGAAGGCCAAAGATTAAGAGAAGAAGAGAGAAAACTGAGGTCAAACCTATAAATAAAGTCACAAAGCTATCCATAAAAGGAAAACCAGTTACATGCAGTCTGTGTAAGCAGCAAATACACAATAAAGCTAATTGTTCTAATGTAATGCAATGAGTTAAGTATGTGTGCAAGTTGATTATAGTTATGTACTGCATTTGATGTAATTAGATGAGTTAATTATGTTGTGTAAGTTTTGTACTTTTATATTATAAGTGAAAGAAGAAAACTTTTAACATGTTAGTCTCATACATATCAGCTACTCTAAATTATTTAATCCTAAACATCTTGCAAATGGGTAACTACATTAAGTCCAAGATTCTAATACTCAATTATCTACCTTAAGGTCCTCAATTCTTTAACTTAGTACCAAGGTGTAGTGTGTATACATGTTCTCTGGAGCCACTTTATGGTTAAGGTGTAGTAGTGTATACATGTTCTATGTAGTAGTGTAGTACTAAATAGACCCATGTTCTATATAGTAGTGTATACATGTACTATACAGTAGTGTAGTACTAAATAGACTCGTGTTCTATGTAGTAATTATGGTAAATATTAATCATGTGAGTTAATTATGTTGTGTAATTATGATACGTACCTAAGAGTGTCTGTGGAGGTAAATGTTAGGTTTATATATAGCGCGATAATGCAATCAAATTACATAAAAGGTACGGAAGTGCGATAAAACAGATTTGAAAATTTTTCATACAAATCATCACCTTGATAATACTTTGTGCATAATTATCAATCAATAGAAAGGAGAAGGAGATTAGATTCATACCCTTGTAGAAACTAGTTTCCTCAGGTACGAGTTCATCTCCAATTCCTTTTCACGTTCAACTTAAATTCACCAGGTTTGATTCCTTCATTTGATCAACGTTAGCCACCTAAGTGTTTGGCCTCTAGAGGTGATCCACCAAGGAAGAACAAATATTCAAGAAGATGGGTGTTTGAAAAAAATCATAATTCTATCTCTATATAATATTGTATACTCTTCCAACTCTTGGAATTGTCAGCAAAAACAAATCAGAATAAGACTCCTCTTATTTATAGATGTGGACAACCCTCCTAAATAATTTAAGAATTGGGCTTTATTTTAATTAATTAGGCTCCTAATCTTATTAGGAATAATTAATTAAACTCTTATAATTAATTAGCCTCCTAATATTATTAAGAATATATGAGAGTACCTTTTATTAATTAATTCTCAAACTCCTTTAGGAATTAAATAATAGTAATAGTAATAATAATAATAATAATAATAAGAATAAGAATCTTCTTATTAATTTATATTTAATATTTACAAAATATTAAATAGTAAATATTAAGTTATTTAATTTATTCTATCATCATAGATTAAATTAAATACACTTAACTTATTATAACGATTATGTCATTTACTTCTTAAATAAATATTTTTCCTTTTATGGTGTAACCCTTTAGGTTCTCCATATTAAACTGGTTGTGAATAAATCAATTAGAACAATTCTAATCTTAGTTAAATAAATAAATTAAACTATTAATTTATTTAAATAAATAATATTTATTCTACAATAGGGATAAGCCTCCCTAGCGATCAACGACTTTCCAGATAATATAGATTTTAACATTAATCATAAAATAACCTTTGAGTAAATAGTTACCATACAATTCAATTCTTCCACCATAAAATGTTTCAAATAAATATAAGACGTGAAATTACTGTCAAGTTTTATTTTATTTAATTATATGTATTTTGATTCTCAAATGCACAACTCCAAATAATACAAAATTAGAAACCCCTTTATAATTTTATTTTGACTTGGCCAAGGACTACTGGGTTGTCATTTATCGAATCATATAGGACATTCTCTTCTTTTGCTATAAATGGTAGATTCTTTATTGATCATTCATTATCTCCATGTACAACTTATTATTCTCAAGCATACCTTTTGATATACCCTAAGGGTCTTAAGGAATATGTGACGCCCCCAAAATAGGTCCACACGGCCCATTCTGAGTCACCAGATATCACACTACAGAAATTAAATACAAACTTCATTTATACAATTGTTGAACTGTCGTGCAGAGTACGACAACACATAAGGTGTGTATACCGACTGTAACTCTCATCCCTTTACTTGGATAGCATCTCACAGTGATACCTTACATAAAGGTACAATTAATAACTATTTTAGAAATTAAAATCTTTGGAAAATGCTCAAGGAAACATTCGTACATGGGAGGCCATGCATCTAAGTTATGATCCTTGGTTGACCCAATAGATCCCAAAGAAAAACGAGAAGATTACTATCATGTTCTTTCCAATTGTGAGTCTTCTCTTGGCATATAATTATCTCCATTGTCTTCAATTGAGAATTATATTTCAACCAAACTCCGAGATTATATAGGTAGTGCTCGTAGATATAATCAGCAAGTGCATGTGCACAACCCTGTCTTATGATAACACGAAGTCGTAGGTCATTAGACATCTTGTATGATAGTGGCAAAATACCCTTCCAAAGTTTGGTTCACCTCACCCTATTCGGTTCACCTCACCCTATTCGGTTCACCAAAATCAACGGTAAAATGATGTATAAAAATACGATACACTTATCTAAAATTCTCAATAAAATTATTTTCATACTATTTTAGGGAAACCTCAGCAGCTATCGACCACCGTTCTATTCCCCTGTTACCGCCGCTCGACCCAGCTAAACTCTTATTACCTGAAAGAAATTGTAAAGCAAAATGGTGAGCACAACTAGCCCAATAAAGAATATCATGACTAAAGATAATTAAATTATAAATAGCCTTCGTCAGTAATAAATTCGAGATTTAGAACATATGGTAGATGATAAAACTTTTCAACCATAGTGGCAGCGGAACGAGCAATCCATTAGAAGAGTCAAATAGACCATAACGTCTATTATCTTCTCCATGTTAAAAGTCCACCAACAATATTTTATCCATGTAACATCAATCAACAGTTCCTATCAACAATCATGTGAATAACTCATAATCATAGTTGTGATTCTAAATTCCTCTTTGCACCCGGGACGAAGATAATTTTCATCACCTGTCTTTACCTGAAACATCAAAGATCATGGTTATACTAAATCACAGTTCCTGTTCATAATCATACTAATAAATTCATCTTTCCACTACGGGCCAAAGATATTCATTAACAGTTCATCTTTGCACTACATGCCAAAGACATACAACTATATTTTAGAAGAGTCAAGTAGAGTATGATATCTACTATCTTCTACGAATTAAAAGTTTATTATCAATATTTTATCATTGAGACTCAGCTCAATACATCACCAAATTATCCATGCACTACGGCCAAGGATATTCGTTAGTATCACATCCATGAATTATCCATGCACTACGGGCCAAGAATATTCATTAGTATCACAACCACGAATTATCTATACACTACGGGACAAAAATATTCGTGTTTTCATCAATGGTCATGATCACACCATAAAATAATTCATCTTTGCACCCTTGGCCGAAGAAAACACATGGTCATGATCATACCAACAATTGTCCATTAATGCACTACGGGCCAATGAAGACTTTTATCACATCATTTGTAACATTACGGTCATGATTATACCGAATAATCCCTGGTTATAATCATACCAATCAACAGTCCATCTATGTACGTAAGCCAAAGATGACTTTCATTACAATATAAACACAAGAATGATGACAATGATATAAGCATTATTCAAACGAAATTAAGGATAAATATTAAAGACTTTAAATTTATCTAGAGTATAAAAATATCTAAATTGTCAACATGATACTGCTTTGTGGAGTAAAATTCAAGAATAATATTCATGTATCAAAAATAATTTTTTCAGAAAAGAAATATATATTATTCGGGTAAATAGTATCCCGTGAATAGTAACTCGTGAATAGTAACTTGTGAATAGTAACCCGTAAATAGTACTCCATATTCGTAAATAGTACCGTATACGTGAATAGTGTCGTATACGTGAATAGTAACACGTGAATAGTACTCATAAAAGGAAAATAAAAAAGAAAATGATATTCCATGACGAGTACAAAAAAAATAATATCTCATACGAGTATAAAAGAATATACGAAACTGCAAATGAATTTTCACCCACCATACGGTAATCCACGTAGACAGATCATTTTTACAATTTAATAAAGAATGAATACGAAGGGTACTTCACCATGCATGTGGTAGTCCGCGTAGATAGGTTATTTCAACAGAATAATAAAAAATAGAATAATAAAAGGATTTCACCATGTATGCGGTAGTCCGTATAGATAGTTTATTCCAACAAAATAATAAAGAATGAAATAACAAAAGGATTTCACCATGCATGCGGTAGTCCGTGTAGACAGGTTATTCTAACAGAATAATAAAGAATGGAATAACAACCCTTACGAGTATTGAAAGAAAATAACTCTCTTCATGAATACGAAAGAAATAATACTCCTTACGAATACAACAAATAATATCCCTTATGAATACAAAATAAATAACACCCCTTACTTTAATAAAAATTTGGAGGCTGCATTAGTGTAATATCAGAATACTCTTCGTCTTCCTCTCTATAGTTTCTCTCTCCAAAGTTTCAGTTAATTCATAAGAAATAATGAAGGAATGAGCTTCTATTTATAGAAACAAGGAATTAATAGTAACTAATTCATGAACGGCCCAGATTAATTCACTTTTAAATGGACTGTCCATATTGATTTACTATTAAAACTTAAAGCAACGGTCCATACTGATTTACTATTAAAACTTTAAACTAGCGATCCATATTGATTTACTATTATATCTTCAACCAACGATCCATATTGATTTACTATTATAACTTCAACTAACGGTCTAAAAAATTAGCATATCTCCTCATGGAATAATAAGTCAAACTTATAACAAACACCTCATAACAAACCCCTCTAATTATATCAAAATTTGAATAAATAATTACCACAAATCATTTATCTTTAATGAACACATTTTTAATCTATTAACAATTATTTATCATTAATATTATAACTCATAATATTTAACAACCAGATCATTCCCATGAAATAGGGGGCTTTTCGATAAGGATTTCTCCCTATTGGTGCGCAATTAGGTGACCAAACCTCTCCTCAACAAAACTTTCTAGACATCGTCAATATTACAAATTATAATATGAATAACTTTGTCATCTCAATTATTGATTAAATAATATAAAATATTATACAGATGATACTGTGACAATAATTAAATCAAATAACGTTATATACTCTACAGTAATTACTGTAGCAATAATTGAGTATAACTGAGTGATTTCTCATGTAAGCATCAATAATCAATACCGTGTGCTACTATGTAACCACGCGTATTACTGTACTTTTACCACCGGATATTTTAACAGTTTAAAGTAAAAACTTTCGTCGTTATTTTTATAAAAAGTTATTTCTGTCGTTTTTTAACTCCAATAGTTATTCCGTTGTGGGGTCCACCAATGATGGTGTCGTCGTACAAATATTCTCCGACAAAAAGAATATTTCCCGACCAAACGAATATTTTATGACAATTTGTTTACTTTGTAAAAAATGTGACATATCACCCTTAACTTTAACCCTTTATCAATTTAACCATTTATTAAATAAAATAATAATTATAAGACAATTAAATACTTTCATTTAATAAAATTCGGGGTCCTACAAAATATGTCAATGTATAACTCATCATACACAAGATACTATGATGATCTCAAGTCTAAGGATTACTTGTACTACTATCACTACATGAATTTCTATTGACAAGCAAGTAAAACTCCATTAGGTATTTCTTAGTGAGCTACATTCAGTGAACTTATTACCTAATAATCACCTACATACTTGCTTTAGTATCTCCACACAAATGATTATGAGATCAATCATCCTCATCCAACGAGCAATCAACGTATGTACCAATCTATCCGGATTCACTAATCCTCTTTTTAATAAACCAACAATTGGGAACAATTTTAGTTTGTGAACTATCTAAGAATTTAGATCTCATTAGCATGATCATCATCATGATTCTAAAAGTATTGTTCAAAATTATGGGTTTATCATATATTATTAAACAACATTATGTAGATAAATTAAAAGCCTTTAATTAAACAATTCTTTTATTAATAAATGAATAAGATTGTTATAAAGTATATACTTTATCATCAAACATGATTGGCTCGTGTGAATACTAATTTCAATCTACTACTTGCAATAAAGTCAATCAACATGATATCTCATACCCTTCTTCTCTAAGTGACGATCATCCTGCTGTTGGATAAGCTTCAGTAAATGGATATGTAATGTTGTTCTTGAGAATCCACTATCTCTATAGTGACTTTTTCTCTATCAATGATTCTCTAATCAAATGAAAGTTTTCCAACACATGTTTAGATCTAAGATGAGACTTAGAAACTATTCCTAGTTATGTAATGAACTTTTCATCTAAACAATCAACTTGCAGCTTCATTTACAACTATATACTTTGTTTTTATCACTAAACTGGCAACTCTTTAATGTTTGGAACCTTTTCAATTCACTGCACCACCATTCAAGGTAACGACTTACCCTAAAGTGGATTTGTTATTTCCGTGGTCAGTCTAAAAAATTTAAGTATGTTAAGCCCTCTAGTTTTAATTCAGACCTACCATGAATATGATCACATCCTTAGTGTCGATTAAGTACTTTAAGATGTTTTCACTGTCTTAAAGTGATCTTCTCTAGAATATGATCGAATAACATCAGATCGCGTATATTTCATTGCATACATGATAGTTACTCACGCGATCTCTCTTTTTAGAAGTCTATGGGGACAATTAATAGATGTACACTCCATGGTTCTTCATTAACATGAGACATCTCTTGGAGTTTGCCATGCTAAACGCCTTTAGCATCAAATGATTATACGTTCCTTGGGTTAAGCTGAGCATTCTTTTAATTCTATCTATATAGATTTATATTCCTATTTAAGATACTCTTACCAAATCATTCATGGAGGAATGTTTAGATAACTTAATCTTTACTGATTGTAGCATTGGTATGTCATTCTTTATCCATAATATATCAACATATAATACTAGGAATGTCACGACGCTCCCACTGACCCTTTTGTACACACTGGGTTCATTCTTACTTTTGATAAAATCAAACTCTTTTGATTGTCTCATCAAAACGAATGTTCTATTTTTTAAAATCTTGCTTCAATCCATTTCTCTGAGTGTCTACAACTCTTACCTCATCGTATGTAACTGGATCATCATCTTCTATGATGCGTACCTCATCATCATCATCTATAATGAATCCATACCTCCCAAGTATCCTTGGCACTATTCCAGATTTATGATTCGATTGTGGTACAATAGGTCTATCTACAGGTTTCTCTTATTTGACTTATATTGCTTTGT
Source organism: Panax notoginseng (assembly GCA_016801055.1). Taxonomy (NCBI): domain Eukaryota; kingdom Viridiplantae; phylum Streptophyta; class Magnoliopsida; order Apiales; family Araliaceae; genus Panax; species Panax notoginseng. The sequence goes on from CM029012.1 coordinate 242,714,391, forward strand.
GGATCTTGAACTCTTTAAGATTCTATTATCCTCCCACTATCCCCTTCAATGATAAACACCTTTATCTTAGAAGGCAACATGTTTTACAACAAACACCTTTTGCTAAGTAGGATTATAGAACATATACCCTAAACTTACTTTAGGATGTCCCACAAATCTACACTTGTCAAATCTTGTCCCAAGCTTATCCTATTGAAACCATTTCATATAAGTTGGACAAACCCTTATCTTAACATACTTAAGATTAGGAATCCTCCATGTCCATAACTCTTATGGAGTTTTGGAGCCGAATTTTGGGGTTACCTTTTCGTAGATATGTAGTCATTTCTAGGGCATTACCCTAGAAGAATACTGGAATGTCGGTAAAAATCATTATAAACCGTACCATGTCTAACAATGTACGATTTTTTCTTTTAGATACACCAATAAATTATTGCTTATCAAGAGACGTCCATTATGAGAAAACCATTTGAGATGATCTAAAACTTGTTGCACAAGTATTCCTTCCTCAATCCGATCAAAGAATCCTAATACTTTGCCAATTAGTTTCACCTCTAAATTCTTTGAACTTTTCAAATAATTCAAACTTGTATTTCATCAAATACAAATATTCTGTTGGGTTTGTATATAGCGCGATCATGCAATCAAATTACACAAAAGGTGCGGAAGCGCAATAAAATAGGAATTTAAAATTTTCATACAAACCCATCACCATGATCATTCTTTGTGCATAATTATTAATCACTAGAAAAGAGAGGGAGATTAGGTTCATACCCTTATAGAACTAGCTTCCTCAGGTACAAGTTCACCTCCAATTCTTTTCACGTTCAACTTGAATCCACCGGGTTAGATTCCTTCCTTTGATCAACGTTAACCACCCAAGTGTTTGACCTCTAGAGGTGATCCACTAAGGAAGAACAAATATTTATGAAGATGGGTATTTGGCAAGATACTAGTTTTTATATCTCTGTAAAAAAAGGGTGTACTCTCTAACAACTGGAATCACGTCACTTAATATCTGATATAAGACTCTTCTTATAAAAATATCAGTTAACCCTTCTAATCTAATTAGAAATTAGGGTATTATTTAATTAATTAAATTTATTTAATTAATTAAGCTCCCTAATATTATTAGGGATAATTAATTAAACTCTTTTAATTAATTTGCCAACTAATCTTATTAGAAATATATGAGAGTACTTTTATTAATTAATTCTCAAACTCCTTTAGGAATTAAATAATAATAATAGTAATAATAATAAGACTCCACTTATTAATTTATATTTAATATTTCTAAAATATTAAATAATAAATATTAAGCTATTTAATTTATTATATCACCATATATTAAATTAAATATACTTAACATATTATTACGATTGTGCGATTAACTTCTTAAATAATTATTCTTCCTTTTATGGTGTGACCCTTTAGGTTCTCCATATTAAACCGGTTGTGAATAAATCAATTAGAACAATTCTAATCTTATTTAAATAAATAAATTAAACTATTAATTTATTTAAATAAATAATATTTATTCTACAATAGGGATAAGCCTCCCTAACGATTAATGACTTTTCAGATAATATAGATTTTAACATTAATCATAAAAGAACCTTTGAGTAAATACTTATCGTACAATTCAATCCTTCTACCATACAATGTCCCAATTAAATATAAGACATGAAATTACTGTAAAGTCTTATTTTATTTAATTTTATATATTTCGATTCTTAAATGCACAACACTAAATAATACAAATTAGAAACTCCTTTCTAATTTTATTCTGCCTTGGTCAAAGACTACTGGGTTTATCGAATCACATAGGCATTTCTCTTCTTTTACAAGAAGCGGTAGATTCTTTATTATTCATATATTATCTCTATGCACAACTTATTATACCCAAGCATACCCTTTTGTATGACCCCAACTTTTATGAATAAAAATTTAATTTTCTGTAAATGTTATTTTGAATAATAAGGTGTGGATTTGATATAATGTTATAGTTGTGGGTAATATTTATAAATTGTGCAAAGTAAGCAAGTTGTCATAAAATATTTATATGGTCGGGGAATATTCGTTTTATTAGGAAATATTCGTACGACGGTACAATCATTGGTGAACCCACAACGGAATTACTGTCGGATTTAGAAAGCGACAGAAATAACTTTTTTATAAAAATAATGGCAAGACTTTTACCGTTAAAACTATTAAAATACCCGGTGATAAAAGTACAGTAATATACGTGGTTGCACAGTAGCACACGGTATTGTACAATATCTTTGATTATTGATGCTTACGTGAGAAGTCACTCAGTTTTATTCAATTATTGCAACAGTAGTTGATGTATAGTATCTCATATTATTGATTCAATTATTGTCACAGTATCATCTGCACAATATTTTATATTATTAAATCAATAATTGAGACGACACAATTATTCATATTATTATTTACATTATTGATAATGTCTAGAAAGTTTTGTCAAGAAAAGGGGTTAGGTCATCTAATTGCGCTCCAATAAGGAGAAGTCCTTATCGGAAAGCCCCCTCTTTCCTGAGAATGATGTGGTTGTTAATATTGCGAGTTATAATATTAATGATGAATAAATGTTGAAAGATTAAAAATGTGTTTAGTCAAGCGATTTGTGATAAATAAAGGGGTTTGTCATGAAGTATTTATTATAAATTTGACTTATTACATGGACCCTTACTTACTCATTTTTCAAAATTATCGGTAGAAAGTTATCTAAGTTTTTATTTTATATTGCATAGTACTGTATAGTATTGCATAGTGCTATATAGTGTTGTATAGTAAAATCAAAATTTTTGTCGAAAATTCGTGAACTCGCCTGTGATTTTTTTGAAAGTAGTATGCACACAAGCCAATCATGTTTGATGATAAAGCATATACTTTGTAACAATATTAATAATGTATTAATAAAAAATATTAATTTATTAAAGGCTTTTATATTATCTACATGATGTTGTTTTATAATATGTGATAAACCCATAGTTTTAAGCAATGCTTTTAGAATAATGATGATGATCATTCTAATGAGATCTAAATTCTTAGAAAGCTTAAAACTAAAGTAGTTCCCAATCGTTGGATTACTAAATTAGGGATTAGTGTATCCGGATAGATTGGTACATACGTTGCTTGCTCATTGGATGAGGATGATTGATCTCATGATCATTTGTGTGGAGACACTAAAGCAAGTATATTAGTGCTTATTAGAGAATAAGTTCATTGAACGTGACTCGCTAAGGAATACCTAATGGAGTTTTACTTGCTTGTCAATAGGAATTTCTGTAGTGATAGTAGTACAAATGATCCTTGGACTTGAGATCATCATAGTATCTTATGTATGATGAATTATACTTTGACTTATTTCTTAAGACCCTTATGATATATCAAAGGGTATGCTTGGATATAATAAGTTGTACATGGAGATAATATATGATCAATAAAGAATCTACCACTTCTAGTAAAAGAAGAGAAATGTCCTATGTGATTCGATAGATGACAACCCAGTAGTCCTTGGCAAATACATAATAAAATTAGAAAGGAGTTTCTAATTTGTATTATTTGGAGTTGTACATTTAAGAGTCGAAATACATATAATTAAATAAAATAAGATTTGATAGTAATTTCATGTCTTATATTTAATTGAGACATTGTATGGTGGAAGGATTGAATTGTATGGTAACTATTTACTCAAAGGTTCTTTTATCATTAATGTTAAAATTTATATTATCTGGAAAGTCGTTGATCGCTAGGGAGGCTTATCCCTATTGTAGAATAAATATTATTTATTTAAATAAATTAATAGTTTAATTTATTTATTTAAATAAGATTAGAATTGTTCTAATTGATTTATTCACAACCGGTTTAATATGGAGAACCTAAAGGGTCACAACAATATTTATTATTTAATATTTTGAAAATATTAAATATAAATTAATAAGAAGAGTTTTATTATTATTATTACTACTATTATTATTATTATTTAATTTCTAAAAGAATTTAGAAATTAATTAATAAAAGTACTCTCATATATCCTAATAGGATTAGGAGGCTAATTAATTAAAAGAGTTTAATTAATTATTCATAATTAGATTAGGAGCCTAATTAATTAAAGGAGTTTAATTAATTAAAATAAAACTCAATTCCTTAATTGTTAAGGAGGGTTGCCCACATCTATAAATAAGAGGAATTTTATTATAGGTGATAGAGTTGTTGTTGACTTTTTTCACAACATACGTAATTCTAATAGTTGGAGAGTACGCTCCTTTTCTATGAGAGATAGAAAAATTAGGATTTTTGTCAAAAATCCATCTTCTTGAATCTTTTTTCTTCCTTGGTGGATCACCTCTAGAGGCCAAACACTTGGGTTGCTAACGTTGATTAAACGAAGGAATCAAACCTGGTGGATTCAGGTTGAACGCGAAAGGATTTGGAGGTGAACTTGTACCTGAGGAAGCTCGAATCTTCAAGGGTATGATTCTCGTTCTTTATCTTTTCGTTTAATTAATAATTGTGCATAAACGATGATTCGGGTATATGGTTTGTAAAATTTTAAAACTCTGATTTTACACGTTTCCGCTTGTTTTGTACAATTTGATTGCGTTCATGAATATTACAAACCTAACAGTGGTATCAGAGCCAAACCTTTATGCAAATTATTAATTATTTTAATTTGATATGCATATTGATATGTGTTTAGAAAAATTTAATTGAGCATAATTTTGTTGTATAAAATTTTAAAAAAAAAATAATTTTCGGATACTTGTTATACTGCGAACTAAATGTTTTTTTTTCTTCTGGCTGCGATTCGCATGAATGGTAACTAATTCGTGTGGTGGTGTATTTTTATATATTAGATCACCTGGATTATATCCGTACATGCAGGAAACTTCACATGATATAGTTTTGGTTAACGTGCAAGGGATCATATAATGTTGCTATATATTTATTCTAATCACGTGACCAAGCCTGTATCATTCATGTGTGAATATATATTTAAAGTGATTTCAAGATTCTTATTCACGTGGATGATGGATTCATGATTTTAATAAAATCTATATTATATATATAATATTATTTTTAATTATTTTATGTGAAACCCCAGTTTTTATGAATAAATATTTAATTTTTCTCGAAATAATTTTTTTTATATTATTGTGTGGATTTGATATAATAGTTATGGGTAGTATTTATAAATTTTACAAAGTATGCAAGTTGTCATATTATATTCGATTGGTCGGAGAATATTCTTTTTGTCGGGGAATATCCGTACGACTGTACAATTATTGGTGGACCCCACAATAGAATTATTGTCGAATTGAGAAAACGACAAAAATACTTTATGAAAATAACGGCAGAAGTTTTACCGTTGATACTGTTGAACTACTCGGTAGTAAAAGTACAGTAATACGTGTGGTTGCATAGTAGCACACGGTATTAATTATTAATGCTTATGTGAGAAGTCACTCAGTTTGATTCCATTATTGTCAGTTAATAATATGAATTATTTAGCGATAATGACGTTTTGTTTTATTCGTATTATTAACGTAATAAAACAGAAACATCTTTTTATATAAAACAGAATACTTTATTAAAGTTATTCTATAAATAGAATATATTATATTTTATTTAAAAGATTTTTCTTTAAATATGGACCGTCAGATTAAAGTAATCAATCTGGACCGTTCATGGATTAGTTACTATGCATTCTATTTTCCTATAAATAGAAGCTCATTCCTTCATTATTTTCTTACGAATTCACTGAACTCTAGAGAGAGAAGCTATAAAGAGAGACTATATAGAAATAGAAGAAAAGTTTTCTGCTACTTCACTACTCTTATATCCAGTTCTTTTACGGTAAGGGGTGTTATTCTTTCTTATTCATGAAGAGAACTGTTGTTATTCCATTTCTTATTATTCTGTTGGAATAACCTGTATACGCGGTCTACCCTATACTTGGTGACATTCTTCTATTATTCTGTTGGAACATCCTGTCTGTGTGTTTTACACCAGACCTGGTTCCGTTTTTATTATTATTCTGTTGGAACATCCTGTCTGTGTGTTTTACACCGGACCTGGTTCCGTCTTATTATTATTCTGTTGGAACATCCTGTCTGTGTATTTTACACCGGACCTGGTTCCGTCTTGTTATTATTCTGTCGGAATATCCTGTCTGTGCGTTTACGCCGAACCTGGTTCCATTATTTATTATTCTGTCGGAATATCCTGTCTGTGCGTTTACGCCGGACCTGGTTCCATTATTTATTATTCTGTCGGAATATCCTGTCTGTGCGTTTACGCCGGACCTGGTTCCATTATTTATTATTCTGTTGGAATAACCTGTTTGTGCGGTTTATCGCATGCATGGTGATTTTTTTTGTTATTCCATTCTTTATTGTACCCAGTTGGTTAAGTTTTGACTTCTATACTCCATGAAATTTGTGGAATATCCTTGATAATTGCGTTTCATCCAGTATCTTTTCATGAAAATATTCTTCTAAGCATTCTTGAATTTTACTCCACAACGCAGTATCATGTTGACAATTTGGACGTTATTAATTCTTGGATAAATTAATTCTTGAACTTGTTTTATTGAATTCTTATATCATTGTCATCATCCTCATGTTTATAAAATGTTGAAAGTCATCTGTGGCATGTAGTGCATAGATGGACTTGGTATGATTATGACCAGGGATTATTCGGTATAATCATGACCGTAATGTTATAAATGATGTGGTAAAAGTCCTCATTGGCCCGTAGTGCATTGATGGACAGTTGTTGGCATGATCATGACCACTAATGAATACACGAATATCCTTGGCCGTAGTGCAGGGGTGATTCGATGATGTGGATTATTTTATTAAGCTGAGTCCCAGCGATAACAGTGTTGAAAAACCTTTTAAATCATAAAAGATAGTAGAGTTTATTTTCTACTTGACTCTTTTAATGGATTGCTTGTTCCGCTGCAGTTAAACTTGATGTCTATTATATTTTATCAGTTTAACATTGTTGAAGGCTAATGATAATTTATTCTGCATTATCTTAGTCATAATATTTCTTACTGGGCTAGTTGAGCTCACCCTTTCTTTCACTGTTCTCTTCAGGAAATGAGAACGTAGCTGGGGCAAGTCGGGGAACGGAGTAATGGTTCGAATGATAGTATTAGTTAGTAGTCCTCACTATTCTATGTAATGGTGTGTTAATAAATGTAATGAGGACTCCTTTTGAGTATGAATACTCTCTAGAAGATAATATTTGTATTCAAACTCACAGTTTATGTTTTGTCGTATTGTACACGACAGTTGTATTAGTAAGTTGTATTTGTATTTTGTACTTTGTATCTGACGACCCAAGATGGGTGATGTATACCTAATTTTGGGGGCGTCACAGTTGGTATCAGAGCTTAGGGATATGATCCTTGGCTAGGATGTGAGAATAGAACTAGGAGGGGAGAGACGGGGAATTCCTTCGCTAGTATGACCTACCTAAGTTTATTTGGTATTTAATTGATCGGTCAAAGTATATGGATAATGTGTTATATGTTAATTAACCCTTGTTTTGTTGCAGTATTTGCAAATGGCATCCGAAAATGTTGAGATGAACAATGAAACACATGAGACCATTGAATCACCAACGATCAATGCTCAGGGTAATGTGGAACCAGAGGACAATAATCCTCATGAAAATAATAACACCGATGAAATGGTGAATGATGGGATGGTCAGAGACTTTATGCAATTCATGCAACAACAAAATAACTCTCGGACAGTCACCGCTAAGCAGTTCAAGGAGCAATTCATGCAACAACGGGCGAGAGCGGCTCCTATCCAAAATGAAGGAGGAAACAATGACAACCCACGGTTGGTCACCGCTAAGCAATTCAAGGAGCTAGGACCACCGGAGTTTTTAGGAAAGTCAGAACCACTTAAGGCGGAGACGTGGTTAAAGCAGATCACCAAGATATTTGATGTCTTGGGATGCTCCGAGGAGCAAAAGGTTCTCTTTGCCACTTTTATGTTGCGTGAAGAGGCAGATTACTGGTGGGAATCTGTAAAACGTACCCAGCCTGACGCACTCAAGATGTCTTGGGAGAAGTTCCAAGCACTGTTCAATGACAAGTACTTTTCCGAAAGTATTCGTCACATGAAGGAGGTGGAATTTATCAAGTTGGAGCAAAACAACATGACTGTGTCGCAGTACGAAGCCAAGTTTGCCGAGTTGTCTCGGTTTGCGTCCCACTTGGTGGATAATGAAGAGAGAATGACGCGAATGTTTTTGCGAGGTTTGAAACCTGAGATACGTCAACATCTTATTTCTCATAAACTGTGTTTGTATTCAGATGTTGTGAATAGGGCTCAGTTAGTGGAGCGCAATAACGAGTCAACGCAATCAAAAGAGAGCAGTCGGCAAAATGATAATACTGGTGATAACAGTCATCAAAGCGGTGACAATAAGCATGGAGGGAATCAACATGTCAGAAATGGTAACCACTTCAATGGTAATCATGGCCAAAATAATAAGAATGGACATTTCAAGAAGAGGAAATTCAACAATGATGGAAAGACGTCAGCACCAGCACCCGTTGTTAAGGAAGGAGAACGACCACCTATCATATGCTTCAAATGCGGAGGGGAGGGACACATCAGTCCAAACTGCGCGATGCCATCCAAAGCATGCTATAATTGTGGAAGAGAAGGTCACTTAGCCTGATTTTGTCGTTCACCGAAGACAAGTTCAGATAGGATGGAGGCACCAAAGACCGTCCCAGAAAAGCCAAAGCCAGTAGTTTAAGAGAGAGCGTTTTTTTCGTGATGAGGAACCTGAATAAAATTATCACGGGTATGTTAGTCATAAACTCTTGTGAAGTCTATACCGTGTTAGATACCCGTTCTAATCACTCTTTTATTTCACCTAGTTGTGTTCAATGTTTGAACTTAACTCCGGAGAAGTTAGACTTTGATTTCTCTGTTGAAATTCCGTTGGGAGAAACCTTTGTTACCTCCACTATTTATAAATCTTGTTCAAATCAACACTTTCACGTTACCTGTTGATCTTATCTCTTTGAAAATACTTGCATTGATGTGATTTTTGGAAACGATTGGTTAACTGCTCATCATGCTTTTCGTAAGGTTGTTAGCTTTCATATTCCTAACCAACCTATTATGCGAATTCAAGTAACCAAATCACTAAAGTCAATCATTGTCGTATCAAGCCATAAGTAAAAATCCCCGTTCCTTTCGTTGTTGACTTCCTGGTGTGGAATGCACCGAAGCTAGACTTTCCGTATGAGACGTTGTAAATGACGATGGCAAGTTGATAGGTATCAATGTGACGTGTTATCCAAGTCTTGGATGAGGGTCATAGTTTTGAACGATATTTCTATTGTTAATAAATTTCTTGACGTATTCTTGAAGACTTCTTAGCCTACCCCAGAGCGTAAAATTGAATTTTGTATTGACCCCAGTACAAAACCCATTTCTTAAACCCTCAAATATTTCTTCAACTAAAACGAACGTATTATGCACCAAAGACGTTGGCTCGAGCTGTTGAAGATTACGATCGTACCATTCAATAACATCGTGGAAAAGTGAACGTGGTAGCTGACGCGTTGTGTAGAAGATCGTATACGGTTACAAGTACGAATATTCGAACCCACGTGAAGATAACGAATATACGATTAAAATTGACTTTAATCGATAAAGTTAAAGCCGCTCAAGCTACATACTAAGAGCTGATAAATGTGAAGAAGAAGGTTCAAGAGGGCGTTATTCTAGAAGCAAGAATCGACGAAGAGAGGAAATCTCAACTCTCGATATAATTGGCCCATTTGAAATCCTAGATGAAGTAGGAACTGTGGCCTATAGACTCGTTTTACCGCCAAGTATGTTGCGTGTTCAGAACATTTTTTTTTTCGTATCGATGTTACGTAAATATGTGGACGACCCGAAACGCATTATTAATTTAGAACCGGACGAAATAGCGAAAGATTTAACGTATGAGGAGATACGTGTTAACATCTTGGATAAGAAGGATCATATTCGATGCTTAAAGGTTATACCTCAAGAGTTAGAATTTGAAGTGAAGTCAAGGTATCCTCACATGTTCGGCATACCAAGTACGTACGTAAATTTCTATGTTCGGCATACCAAGTACGTACGTAAATTTCGAGGGCGAAATTCCATAAGGAGGGGAGATTGTGAAACCCCAGTTTTTATGAATAAATATTTAATTTTTCTCGAAATAATTTTTTTTATATTATTGTGTGGATTTGATATAATAGTTATGGGTAGTATTTATAAATTTTGCAAAGTATGCAAGTTGTCATATTATATTCGATTGGTCGGAGAATATTCTTTTTGTCGGGGAATATCCGTACGACGGTACAATTATTGGTGGACCCCACAATGGAATTATTGTCGAATTGAGAAAACGACAAAAATACTTTATGAAAATAACGGCGGAAGTTTTACCGTTGATACTGTTGAACTACTCGGTAGTAAAAGTACAGTAATACGTGTGGTTGCATAGTAGCACACGGTATTAATTATTAATGCTTATGTGAGAAGTCACTCAGTTTGATTCCATTATTGTCAGTTAATAATATGAATTATTTTAGCGATAATGACGTTTTGTTTTATTCGTATTATTAACGTAATAAAACAGAAACATCTTTTTATATAAAACAGAATACTTTATTAAAGTTATTCTATAAATAGAATATATTATATTTTATTTAAAAGATTTTTCTTTAAATATGGACCGTCAGATTAAAGTAATCAATCTGGACCGCTCATGGATTAGTTACTATGCATTCTATTTTCCTATAAATAGAAGCTCATTCCTTCATTATTTTCTTACGAATTCACTGAACTCTAGAGAGAGAAGCTATAAAGAGAGACTATATAGAGATAGAAGAAAAGTTTTCTACTATTTCACTACTCTTATATCCAGTTCTTTTACGGTAAGGGGTGTTATTCTTTCTTATTCATGAAGAGAACTGTTGTTATTCCATTTCTTATTATTCTGTTGGAATAACCTGTATACGCGGTCTACCCTATACTTGGTGACATTCTTCTATTATTCTGTTGGAACATCCTGTCTGTGTGTTTTACACCGGACCTGGTTCCGTTTTTATTATTATTCTGTTGGAACATCCTGTCTGTGTGTTTTATACCGGACCTGGTTCCGTCTTATTATTATTCTGTTGGAACATCCTGTCTGTGTGTTTTACACCGGACCTGGTTCCGTCTTGTTATTATTCTGTCGGAATATCCTGTCTGTGCGTTTACGCCGGACCTGGTTCCATTATTTATTATTCTGTCGGAATATCCTGTCTGTGCGTTTACGCCGGACCTGGTTCCATTATTTATTATTCTGTCGGAATATCCTGTCTGTGCGTTTACGCCGGACCTGGTTCCATTATTTATTATTCTGTTGGAATAACCTGTTTATGCGGTCTATCGCATGCATGGTGATTTCTTTTGTTATTCCATTCTTTATTGTACTCAGTTGGTTAAGTTTTGACTTCTATACTCCATGAAATTTGTGGAATATCCTTGATAATTGCGTTTCATCCAGTATCTTTTCATGAAAATATTCTTCTAAGCATTCTTGAATTTTACTCCACAACGCAGTATCATGTTGACAATTTGGACGTTATTAATTCTTGGATAAATTAATTCTTGAACTTGTTTTATTGAATTCTTATATCATTGACATCATCCTCATGTTTATAAAATGTTGAAAGTCATCTGTGGCATGTAGTGCATAGATGGACTTGGTATGATTATGACCAGGGATTATTCGGTATAATCATGACCGTAATGTTATAAATGATGTGGTAAAAGTCCTCATTGGCCCGTAGTGCATTGATGGACAGTTGTTGGCATGATCATGACCATTAATGAATACACGAATATCCTTGGCCGTAGTGCAGGGGTGATTCGATGATGTGGATTATTTTATTAAGCTGAGTCCCAGCGATAACAGTGTTGAAAAACCTTTTAAATCATAAAAGATAGTAGAGTTTATTTTCTACTTGACTCTTTTAATGGATTGCTTGTTCCACTGCAGTTAAACTTGATGTCTATTATATTTTATCAGTTTAACATTGTTGAAGGCTAATGATAATTTATTCTGCATTATCTTAGTCATAATATTTCTTACTGGGCTAGTTGAGCTCGCCCTTTCTTTCACTGTTCTCTTTAGGAAATGAGAACGTAGTTGGGGCAAGTCGGGGAACGGAGTGATGGTTCGAATGATAGTATTAGTTAGTAGTCCTCACTATTCTATGTAATGGTGTGTTAATAAATGTAATGAGGACTCCTTTTGAGTATGAATACTCTCTAGAAGATAATATTTGTATTCAAACTCACAGTTTATGTTTTGTCGTATTGTACACGACAGTTGTATTAGTAAGTTGTATTTGTATTCTGTACTTTGTATCTGACGACCCAAGATGGGTGATGTATACCTAATTTTGGGGGCGTCACATTTTATAATTGAAATAAAAAATTTATTTTAATATTAAAATAAAAGGTTTATTTTAATATTAAAATAAAAGAGTTTATTTTAATTTTAAAATTAAATTTTATGCTAACTAATTAGAGTTGGAATTGGATTCCATGATAACTAATTAGAGTTAAAATTGGATTTCATATTTTCTTAAATAAAGGAGTTTATTTAGATATGAAATAAGATTTCATATTATTCAAAATAAAAGAGTTTATTTGTGAATAGGGAAGAGAATCTGTATTTCCTTAAATAAAGGAGTTTATTTAGATATGAAATAAGATTTCATATTATTCAAAATAAAAGAGTTTATTTGTGAATAGGAAAGAGAATCCGTGTCTCCTTTAATAAAGTTTTTTTTTGGAATTAGATTCTATAATTAATTAAAATAAAGGAGTTTATTTTGATTAAAGATTTTGATTAAAATAAAATAGTTTATCTTATTCAAAATTGGATAAATTAAAATAAAAGAGATTTATTTTGATTTAAATTTGAATTAAAATAAAGGAGTTTGTTTTGATTCAAAATTAGATTTTATACTAACTAAATTTGCCCATTAAATGATATCAATATATATATTGAATGTTTATTATTCATTAGATGAATTTTATTTATTGATGCATATGGTAATGTGTATGATAATAAATGAGATTGATTATGGACTATTAACTAATGTAATTAGATTTTATTTTAGTTGGATACATGAATGTATGTGTTTTATTAAATGGGGTCTGCGTACCTCGTCTTCTCTAATTTTTCTTAATGTAAATTCTAACTCCCTCCTATGTACTTTCCTTTGACTGCTGATCAAGGTTTCTATTTATTTTAAATAATTTTGTAATAGGAATAGTTAGAATTAATTTTGAAGAATTAGAGATCAAGGAGCAAGGAGCGCTTGAAGAACCGTTTGTAATGGAGCCCGGGTTTAAATGTAATAGTTATATTTAAATTTAATTCTTGCACCATAGGTTTGACCTTTTGGTTCACTTGGTGGCTCTAGTGAACCAAACTAGAATAAAGTCCATAATCAATCCAGGTAGAATATAATATTCTATATGTGCATGCTTATACTATATATTATATATATTATGCAAACATGCTTCGCATGTTAATTAATATGACGCGTATTATATATATATATATATATATATATATATATATATATATATATGTGTGTGTGTGTGTGTGTGTGTGTGTGTGTGTGTGTGTGTGTGTGTGTGTGTGTGATTGCGCGCTAAACAAGATGAGACAAATTAATAACAAACCCCTCAAATATTTTATATTAAGTTGTAACGTTCAAATATATTTAGAATATCAAACTTCGCATTCTAGCATGATAGAAATAATAGAGTATTGAGTATTTAATATGAGTTTATTGTGCACACACAAGCCAAGTATTAAATATTTAAGATGTTGTTTTTATTACATATGATGTTTATAAGGAGTTGAACATTACTACTTTATTGTGCACACACAAGGGCTGTAGTTTTCTCTTCACTTATATGGAAATGTTGGGTCTGACTTAACTTAGATCATTTTAGTTCGTATGTGCACACACTTGACCATTATGATCTAAGAGGCAAAATATAAGGTGTTACATAGTTAATGTAATTGATAAGAGTTGTCTACCTATTTATTTAAATATAGTTTGTTGTGCACACACAAAGCTATATATATTTGAAATGTGATACTTATTCTCACTAGCATATCTTTAATTAGATATCGCCGAACTATATAGATTGAGGGTAATATAGTTTGAAGAAAATAGTGGGAGATACCAATTTAAAACAAGACCTAATTTATTTTGGTGATTAATAAAAGAATGTATGCTAAAATGTTGTTAATTATAAATTCATTTATAAAATTTTATAATATCTAAATTACTATCACTGCGAAGCATATTAGATGCTATTTAACCGGACCGAATTAAACGGATTAGTTAAGGAAATTGAGAATAGTTATCACGGCTGAAAAGCTATCTTATGTCCTTAATACGCCTATTCCTGCAATGGTTGCAGACAATGCCTCTGAGGAAGATATTGCTACTTTTAGAAAGTGGCAAGATGATGCACAGTTGGCTCAATGCATCATGCTCGTATCCATGAGTAACGAGCTTCAGCGTCAGCATGAAACTATGGATGCTCTTATTATATTCTTGCACATCAAGAAGTTGATGGTGAGGAAAGTAGAACTGATAGATATCAGATATCTAAGGAGCTCTTCCGATCTAGAATGACCGATGACAGTACAGCACAGATAAAAGTCCTTAACATTATCAATTTGATTGATCAATTAGGACAACAGGTTTTGTCATGGATAGAGAGTTGAGCCAAGATTTGATCTTGCACTCACTCCCAGACTCCTTTCACAATTATTGTGAATTTTTCATATGAACAAGCTAGATATCAGCCTCGCTGATTTGCTTAACATGTTGAAAAATGTTGATAGTCACTTTCCAACTAAGAAAGACCATTTCTTATTGGTAAGGGCCAAAGGATCTTCTGAAAAGAAGAAAGATTCTAAGAAGGTAAATAGAAAAGGCAAAAACAAAGGATAATAAGAACAAAACTGATACGGATAGAAAAGGAGTTTGTTTTCACTGCAATAAGCCTGGACACTGGAAAGAAAATGCGAAAAGCATCTTGCAGAGCTAACTAGAAGAAGCTTAATGAAGCTTCGGTTACAAATATAATTTTGTTCATGATTTAAAATAAATTTTTTTTTAAGTCAAGGTTCTACTTAGGTATTGAATACCGACTTTGGTTATCATAAATATAGATTTATGAAGGGACCAAACAGAAGTAGAAAGCTAAACAAAGATAAGTAATCTTATGTATGGGAAATGAAGCAAAGGTTACTCCATTAGCCATAGAAACTTATAGTTTAGCATTGCCTACGGGCAAATCTATTAAGTCAATAAGTTGTTATTGTATTCCAGTTCTTGTTAGAAATATTATTTCTATTTTATTGTTGGACAATGAAATCTTTGGTATTATATTTAAGAATAGTTATTTTTCTATTTATAATAATAATATTTTGCATAGAACTGAAATATTACTTAATGGATTTTGTATACTTGACTTATGTGAAAATAATTTTGCAAATTAACAAACTAGTATAAGAAAAGGAGATGATCATTCAAAGAGTTGAATGTGTGTATATGCTGAAATACAAGTGTGAATTATTTGAAAGGTTCAAAGAATTTAAAAGTGAAACAAATTGACAAAGTATTAAGATTCTTTGATTAGATCAAGGAATAAATACTTGTGCAATAAGTTTCTAGATCATTTCAAATAGTTTTCTCGTAATGGACGCCTCCTGATACACAATAATTAATTGATGTATTTAAAAGAAAAAATCGTACCTCGTTGGACATGGTACGGTCCATAATGATTTTACCGACATTCTAGTATCCTTCTGGGGTAATGTCCTAGAAATGGCTGCATATCTACAAAAAGGTAACCTCAAAATCCAGCCACAAGACTCTATAAAAGTTATGGACAGTGAGGATTCCTAATCTTAAGTACATTAAGATAATGGGTTGTCCAACTTATGTGAAAAAGGTTTCAAAGGATAAGTTTGGGACAAGATTTGACAAGTGTAGATTTGTGGGACATCCTAAAGTAAGTTTAGGGTATATGTTCTATAATCCTACTTAGCGAAAGGTGTTTGTTGTGAAACACGCTACCTTCTAAGATAAATGTATTTATCATTGTAGAGGCTAGTGGGAGGATAATAGAATATTGAAGAGTTCAAGAATAACAAAATACTATAAGTCAAATAAGAGGAACTTGTAGATAGACCTATTGTACCACAACCGAATCGTAAATCTAGAATAGTACCGAAGATACCTAGGAGGTATGGATTCATCATAGATGATGATGATGAGGTACACATCATAGAAGATGATGATCCAGTTACATACGATGAGGTAAGAGTTGTAGACACTCAGAGAAATGGATTGAAGCAAGCTTCTCAAAAATGAAACATTCATTTTGATGAAATAATCAAAAGAGTTTGATTTTATCAAAAACAAGAATGAACCTAGTGTGTACAAAAGGGTCAGTGGGAGCATCGTTACATTTCTAGTATTATATGTTGATATATTACGGATAAGGAATGACATGTCAATGCTACAATCAGTAAAGATAAAGTTGTCTAAACATTCATCCACGAATGATTTGTAAAGAGTATTTTAATTGGGAATACAAATCTATATATATAGATTTAAGAGAATGCTCGACTTAACCCAAGGAACGTATATTCATTTGATGCTAAAGTCGTTTAGCATGACAAACTCTAAAAAATATCTCATGTTGATGAGACATGGAGTGTATCTCTCTTAATAGTCCCCATAGACTCCTGAAAAGAGAGATCACATGAATGACAATCATGTATGCAATGAAATATACGAGACCTGATGATGATCGGTCATATTCTGGAGAAGATAACTGTGCAGTGGCTTGGAAAGGTTTCAAATAGCAAAGAGTTGCTGGCTTAGTGATAAAGACAAAGTATATAGCTATAAATGAAGCTACAAGTTGATTGTTTGGATGAAAAGTTCATTACAGAACTAGAAATAGTTCCTAAGTCTCATCTTGGATCTAAACATGTGTTGTGACACTTTCATTTGATAAAAAGAATCATTGAAAGATGAGAAATCACTATAGAGATAGTGGACTCTCAAGAACAACATTACATATCCATTAACTAAAGCTTATCCAACAGCAGGATAATCGTCACTTAGAGAAGAACGGTATGAGATACCATGGTGATTGGTTTTAGTGCAAGTGAGAGATTGAAAGTAGTATGCACACAAGCCAATCATGTTTGGTGATAAAGCATATACTTTGTAAAAATCTTATTCATTTATTAATAAAAACTATTAATTTATTAAAGGCTTTTATATTATCTACATTGTGTTGTTTTATAATATGTGATAAATTCATAGTTTTAAGCAATGCTTTTAGAATAATGATGATGATCATTCTAATGAGATCTAAATTCTTAGAAAGCTTAAAACTAAAATAGTTCCCAATCGTTGGATTACTAAATTGGGGATTAGTGAATCCAGATAGATTGGTACATACGTTGCTTACTCATTGGATGAGGATGATTGATCTCATGATCATTTGTGTGGAGACACTAAAGCAAGTATGTTGGTGCTTATTAGAGAATAAGTTCACTGAACGTGGCTCGCTAAGGAATACCTAATGGAGTTTTACTTGCCTGTCAATAGGAATTCCTGCAGTGATAGTAGTACAAATGATCCTTGGACTTGAGATCATCATAGTATCTTGTGTATGATGAGTTATACTTTGACTTATTCCTTAAGACCCATAGGGTATATCAAAAGGTATGCTTGGGTATAATAAGTTGTACATAGAGATAATGTATGATCAATAAAGAATCTACCGCTTCTAGTAAAAGAAGAGAAATGTCCTATGTGATTCGATAAATGACAACCAAGTAGTCCTTGGCCAAGGCAAAATAAAATTAGAAAGGAGTTTCTAATTTGCATTATTTGGAGTTGTGCATTTAAGAGTCGAAATACATATAATTAAATAAAATAAGACTTGATAGTAATTCCATGTCTTATATTTAATTGGGACATTGTATGGTGGAAGGATTGAATTGTACGATAACTATTTACTCAAAGGTTCTTTTATGATTAATACTGAAATCTATATTATCTGAAAAGTTGTTAATCGCTAGGGAGGCTTATCCCTATTGTAGAATAAATATTATTTATTTAAATAAATTAATAGTTTAATTTATTTATTTAAATAAGATTAGAATTGTTCTAATTGATTTATTCACAACCGGTTTAATATGGAGAACCTAAATGGTCACACCATAAAAGGAAGAATAATTATTTAAGAAATGAATGGCATAATCGTAATAATAAGTTAAGTATATTTAATTTAATCAATGGTGATAGAATAAATTAAATGGCATAATATTTATTATTTAATATTTTGAAAATATTAAATTTAAATTAATAAGAAGAGTCTTATTATTATTATTTAATTCTTGAAGGAGTTTGAGAATTAATTAATAAAAGTACTCTCATATATCCTAATAAGATTAGGAGGCTAATTAATTAAAAGAGTTTAATTAACTATTCCTAATTAGATTGGGAGCCTAATTACTTAAAGGAGTTTAATTAATTAAAATAAAATCCAATTCCTTAATATTTAGGGAGGGTTGCCCACATCTATAAATAAGAAGAGTCTTATTATAGGTGATAGAGTTGTTGTTGACTTTTTCACAACATACGTAATTCCAATAGTTGAAGAGTACGCTCATTTTCTATGAGAGATAGAAAAATTAGGATTTTTGCCAAACACCTATCTCTTTGAATCTTTCTTCTTTTTTGGTGGATCACCTCTAGAGGCCAAACACTTGGGTGGATAATGTTGATCAATGGAAGGAATCAAATCCAGTGGATTCAGGTTGAACGCGAAAGGATTTGGAGGTGAAGTTGTACCTGAGGAAGCTCGAATCTTCAAGGGTATGATTCTCGTTCTTTATCTTTTCGTTTAATTAATAACTGTGCATAAAGGATGATCTGGGTATATGGTTTGTAAAATTTCAAAACTCTGATTTTACACGTTTCTGCTTGTTTTGTGCAATTTGATTATGTTCATGTATATTACAAACCTAACATTTTTTTATGTGCAGTTCGTGATTATTTCCTAAATAGTATCATGTCATTCTCCTATAAATAGGATGTTTAGTTTAGAAATAAAAATCACACCAGAATCAGAGAATTCTTCTTCTATAATATTGAGCGTATTTCTTTTGAGTTTAAGGAAACTTTGAGTGTAGCAAATAGTGCAAGTTTTCTTTAAGAATATCACCGCTATACTAGTCAGAAGTACTCTCCTTTTAATGTAAGGGATATTATTTTGTTCAATATTCGTAAGAAATAATATTTTCTTCCATACTTTGTAGTATGTAAGTAATATTATCTCGTTTCATATTCCTAAATCTACACTTATTTTAATAAGTATTGCTTCTATACTCCTTGAAATTAGTATAATATCCTCGAAATTTGCACTTTATCTAGTATCGTTCTGCTGAAATATTTTTTTGAACATTCTTGTTAAATTTTAACCTTTTCATGACGGAGTACTATTCATGGGCACTATTCATACATACGACACTATTCAAACATACAATACTATTTATACGATACTATTTATACATACGGTACTATTCACGGGATACTATTCACGAAGTACTATTAATCGGGTACTATTCACTCGGGTACTATTCACCAAGGGTATTATTTACGACAAAAATTGATTTTTTTTCTGTCCAAATTATTTTTGATACATGAATATTATTCTTGAATTGTACTCCACAAAGTAGTTATCATGTTGATAATTTGGACATTCTTGAACTCTGGATAAATTGAATTATAAATATTTTAAAATTTATCATTGCTTTCACTTAATTGAATTCTTATATCATTATCATCATCCTCATGCTTAAATTGTGATGAAAGTCATCTTTGGCCTGTAGTGCATAGATGGACTATTGTTTGGAATGATTATAACCCGAAATTATGTATCAGTATAATCATGACCTGCAATGTTACAAATGATATTGTAAAAGTCCTCATTAGCCCGTAGTGCATTGATGGACAGTTGTTTGGCATGATCGTGACCACTGGTGATAATAACGAATATCCTTGGCTCGTAGTGCATGTATAATTCGTGGATGTGGTACTAACGAATTTCCTTGGCCCGTAGTGCATGGATAATTCGGTGATGTGAATTAATTATTGAGATGTGTTACAGAGATAAAATATTGATGATGAACTTTTAAATCATAGAAGATAGTAGACATCATGCTCTACTTGACACTTCTAATGGATTACTTGTTCTGCTGCAGTTAAACTAGTTGTCTATTGTATTCTATCAGTTTTAACACTCTTGAAGGCTAAGAATAATTTATTATACATTAACTTAGTCATAATATTCTTTACTGGGCTAGTTGAGCTCACTCTTTTCTTTCATTGTTCTTGTAAGAGCCCCAAATCCGGGTCCTAATCACCACGGATCTGGTATACTATTTCTACAACTATTGCTGAAGATATAAACATAAATTGTTTACACATTAAACTTTACACATTAATTCTCAAGGTCGAGTAACCTTAACTTATACACATTTCATAATCTATATGACTTACATTGTCATTAATATACAATACTGTTACAAGTTTTTATCTATATAATGAACAAATGCTGGAACTGTCTTTGACTTTTCTTGTATCCGACGTATTCATCTTAATCTGCAATGTTTATCATGATATAGCAAGGGTGAGCAACAAGTTTGTCCAGCAAGTAAAAGTTTATTTGAGGATATATCATGATTGAAAGAATTTGAATAATAGCTGGCTAAAGTTCTACAATATGATTGTGAACTAGCATGAACAAATTTTCGTAACTGAAAGAACATTTAACACAAACAAATATATATGGACCGAATGGTAATGAAGGTGATCAACCTTTCATACCTGATGGATACTTGCAATATGCACAGAGTGCGGATCAATAATTCCTAGGCATGATAATCAACAATGATTAACCATAAGCATATTCGAATGAAAAAACTCGAGGTCGAGTTTAAGAAAACTTGCACAATAATTAGAAGTTCAAGGTTAGGAACTTGCCTGTATCATCGACTACTGCTATGCAGTTTATATCACTTTATTCGAAGACCTAATATTAGTAATATAGACCCCCACATTAGAATAATATCATCACAGTATAATATTGTTATAAATATATTTATAAAATAATCTTAAACACATAACACATAACCCTATCAGTCCACAAACTACTTAAAACTCGGTATCAAGTCAAACTATTTCAGTCTGAGTTGAACCAGACACAATTCTAACATCTCGACGGTCTAGTCGGATAATTCTCGAGCCTAATATCACTAAGACTCGGTCTAAACACTTAACAATTAACTTAGATAATTTATTATCAGTCAAAATAATTTTTCATAGGCTCGTAATAATTTTTAATTAATTATTACCATTTATCATAATTTTTCAATCACTTATATCGTATTTATATAATATAAATACCACCTTATTCTCTTATCATTAATATTTATTTATTATTAAATATTAATAAAAATCATACCATAATATTTATAATATTACAAAATATTTTTAATACCATAAAATCACATTTATATGATTTTTAAATATTTAAATCATTATCCAGTAATTGATATTAATATTAAAATTTTAATATTTTCATGATAAAATATCAAAAGTTATATTTTATAACTTAAAATATTTTTCTAACCCTTAAAACATTTTTATATGATTTTAAAATCATTAATTCTAATTTTTCATAATTTATTTAATATATTCATTAAATAAATCCATTTTCATTAATATTAATTTATTAATAAAATTCATCACAAAATATCAAAAGTTATTAAAAATAACTTAAAATATTTTCTAACACCATAATATAATTTTTCATGATTTTTCAAGTATTAAAATTATTTTTAGGTAATTTATTTAATATTATAATTAAATAAATTAAATACCATTAATATTTCAAAAATATTAAATATTTATGAAATATACTCAAAATTATTAAAAACCCATTTTTAGGAATTTATTTGTATTTTTAATAATTAAAAACTAATTTTTTCTATTTATTTGATAAAATAATAATTTTCAAAAAAATAAAGTGTCACTAAAGGGCCCTATAGTGACAGAACCGTCGCTATAGGTGTTCTTCACAAATCCAGAATGTTCATACACAGTTCGCAGGGCCTAGTTTGACAGGTTTAAATTTCATATTCTTGATGCTATTTGGGCAGTCTAGTGCATCAATGTTATAGTACTTATGTAATACTACAACTACATACTAAGTACATGACCATACTACATCAGATTAGTGAGATATAGGGCATCAAAGTCTTGTCAGAGATAATTCTTCATTTTCTGGGTTACGCAGAAATGAAGAACAACACAAGGTGTTACTTTTGGAGCTTTGTAACTTGTATTCTGGGTCTAATCTGTGTGATGTAAAGGTTCAATATTGTAATATTGATGTCAAGGAACAACAATAAAATATTAGTGCAGTCTAAAAACATTACATGTGAGAGATCAAGGCCCGTCAAACGCTTGTTAGAAGCTGTTCTTGACGAATTCTAGGTTTTCCAGATTTCGTCCTAGGCAGTTGGTCAACGCTGATTTGACCACTCACAACTTTGATCCTGTTATGGTTCTGGGTAAACTAGAGGCATGTATATGTAGTCCTTATACCAGTCTACCAGATTAAAACAACAACTTGGCCAAACTATCCAAACACATCAAGATTCATGGCCTTAAAAATCACTGTCAAACCATTCTGGAAATCTGGGTTGCCCAGAAATCCAGTTGGTCATGGTCGGTCAACCATGTTTGACTTCTTATAACTTGAGATCTAGACATGGTATAGAGGTGATTCCACTTCCAGTCTACTCTCCTCATGGCAAAGAACAAGTCTATAACATCTAACACACATAACACTTAACATAGACAGATCTAGAGGCCCTGACATATGACTGTCTGGCCTTAAAATTAGGGCTCTTGGTCAGTTTGAAAAACATAGTTTCTGCCTTCTAGATGTTATGGATCCTTGATGTTATATCTTGGATCACTAAATAACATCCTTATACAAAACTTTTAACAACATCTAACAATAAATCACATGATCTTCAAGTTTAGGATTTTATACCTTTAAAAGCTTTGATTCTTGAACTGATCCTTGATGATCTGTTATTGGAAGACTAAGAGCTGATCATGGCTCAACTTTGCACTCTCTCTCACTCAAAGTCCCGAAATTATAGAGAGAGAATGGCTTGGATAAGTTTGGAAAGTAAAATGAGTAACTTTACTTAAGTTTTAAGTATTAAAACTTTGATTCAATGTATTTGTATTGCAAGGTGGCACAAATTTGATCTTAGACTGATAATAACACATGGGATAAATGTGACACCCCCAAATCCGAGTTCTCAAACCCCAAATTTGGTGCTCACAAACCATCATCATCATAAGCATTCTATAAACTATTTTGGAATAATAAACGTACATTGTTCATTATAATAAAGTCTTCCAACATTACCCCAAGTTCTATTAACCTTAACTTATACATACCTTAATTAAGTTACCCTTAGTAACATAAAAGGTTTACATTACCAATGTAAATAATATAATATAATACATCAACATTCTTATTATCTATTCCTGCACTTTTCCTTTGCCTTTGTCCTTCTTGGACGTCTCTGGCATAGCTGAAATAAATGTCATGATATAGCAAGGGTAAGCAACAAATTTGCTTAGCAAGCTTAAGTACAAGGAAGATATATCATGTTTATCAAGAAATTTATCGTTCAATGTTCAACAATAGAAATCAATTGTGAAAGAACATGAATTAAGTCTGGATAACTGAATATTCGAATAATTGAATAACAGATGCTAAAGACCTATCATTGTTAAGATTGATCTTACAATCAGCATATAATACTTTATATCCTAATACAGTTACTCTATCAGCAATTTAGTTAACACTTAACCACAAAACCAACTCACTGAAAACATCTTTATTATTATCATTCTTTGATAATATTTTAATTACTTTTTCATCTACCTTATGATTTAACACTTAATCTTTCCTTTTATTAGTTTTTCCTTATAATTTAGTAAGCTGAATACTAACATCGTAGTCTAGATTATACAACCATGCAATCCAGCCACCTGGATTGACTAATCCAGCAAACTGGATTCAACAAACTTCCAATCCAGCAAGCCTGGATTCTAAATCCTTCAATCCAACAAAACCTGGATTTCAAATCCTTCAATCCAGCAAGCCTGGATTTTAAAATCCTTCAATCCAGCCAGCTGGATTCCATATCTCCTTTACGAAAGTACCAAATCAACTCATTATTTTTCTATCTTTTGGCCATACATATATACATGTATTTCATACACAAAAAATATTTTTCCTTAATTTTTCAATTTCTTTTAGTATTTTTCAAAAATCATTTTTAGTGTGTGGCTTAAGAAATTAGCCCCATCATGCTCAACTCCAGAAATTCCCATCTCTTGGCATAATCTTCTACATGTTAACGTGACCCTCCAGTTTAAATTCCGTGGCCATCGGAGTTATAGAACTCCGGTTATAGCGATTTTCGTCCAAAAAATCCAAATATTGAAATGGTCATAACTTGGTCATTTTAAGTCGGAATGAGTTCATTTTTGGACAGGAGCTACATTATGTCATATACTTTCATTTCCCAAAAGGTCAGAATTTTTTCCATAATTTAAGTGGTCGAAACAGCCCCTACAATTTCTTGGGCAGTTTATTTTCAAGATTTTTGGCTTTTACCTACTTTGCTAAAATCAGTCCATACAGAAATCTACAATCCCTTTTTCGGTGATTCCACTCGAGTTTGAAATATAACTCATCATATTATCATCCCAAATTTTTTCAGAATTTTTAGATATAAGAAAAATGATAAAAATTCCCCTAGCATTGACTGTAGAAAAACTGTTTGTTTTTCTTTCTAAAGACAAAATTGTTTTTGCTAAAATAGATGCTACAACTAGTGTATTCAACATTTTTGAGTACTACCACTTGAGTTTAGTAGTTAACTTATATATCTAGCACCCCTTTTTGACGGATCACAAAAAGAAGGTGTAGATCAAAAATGGTAGTCGATCAAAGGAAGTTAAAAAAAACTAGAGTTTTCTAACAAAACAAAACTAGTTTCTCTTATATCCTTTTGATTCACTTTCTAGCAATCAAATATGTTATAACCATACATGAAAACATATAAAACATGTAGACAGAGGGTTTTAAACCTCAAGATCATAAACTTTAAATCTCCAAAATCAAACAAATTAAAAAGAATAAACTAGTATAGTTTTCACCTTGATTTTTGGGCACACTTTCTTTCTCTTCCAAGGTAGAAGATAAACTTTGGGTGCATCAATAGTGTATCTCCTTCCTCTCTCTCTCTCCTCCTCTCCACTGAATTTCTCTCCCTCTCTCTCTCTCTCTCTTATGTTTTTGCTTTGCTAGCTTAAGAGAAAGTAAGATAAAATAAAATAAAAGATGAAAGAGAATGAGATTAAGTGTTGGAGAAAAAAAAATCTATAGATACATTAGTATATCTATACATTATTTACTAGCATATCTCTTCCATTCTCTCTCCATATAACTTGCAATCTTGGTAAAATAGGGTGGCTCCATACTAAAGCTGACACCTAGCCCATCTTGTACTTATCTTTGGAAAATTAGGAGCATGGAATGATGACATTCATCCCCCCTTTTCCCCTCCTTGCTTGGCCTGCCATGTGGCCTCCTAATCTCCAAGTTTTTCTTTTATTTTTATTGAAATATCTAGTATACACAATGCCTAAAGTACCCTCTTGAATTGGGCTACAAGTTGGGCCAATCCTTTAATTCTTTTGGGCTTGAAATTAAATGTTTAATGGCTTGCACTTTTATTATCATGGTTACCTACAAAATTGAACTTGGGCTTCCCCATTAATTCAAGTGGGCCATTAATATATTTATCTTATACATGACCTCTTGGACTAATTTAATAAACTAATTGCCCTTGAATTAATTTTATCTACAAGTCCCACACTAAAAATATAATTGGGCTTGTTTAATTACTTATTTTTCTTTCATTATTATCTCTTGAGCTTAGGCTCATTATTATTAATATTTCCATATTATTATTCATTAATAATATTAATTCACTCACATAACCAAATTAGGCTTGTCTTATTCATGTTTATTGAGTATTTAATTAGGGTTTAACACCTTAAATCTATTTTCTAGATTATTAGTGAGACTTCCTTTAAATATTGTAGCATATTATTCACATAATCACTTAATCATCCATAATCTATTACAGAGTACATAATATAATTATTTACAATGTACCACATAAATTCTTTGTTATTACATTCTCCCCTCTTTATAAGAATTCCGTCCCCGGAATTTCATTAAGGTTATTCAAAAAGATTTGGATAATTCTTCCTCATCTTTTCTTCAAGCTCCCACGTAGCTTCTTCAGCATTGTGGTTTCTCCATAGGACTTTGACAGAATGTATAATCTTATTTCTTAATCTCTGCTCTTTTCTATCCAAAGTTTCTATAGGAACCTCCTCGTACGATAAGTCCTTCTCGACTTGAATCGGTTCGTAGGATATCACATGCTTGTAATCCGGCTTGTACGGTTGCAACAATGACACATGAAATACATTGTGAATATGTTCCAATTCAGGAGGTAAAGCTATCTCATACACCACTTCCATTATCTTCTTTAGTATTTCGAATGGTCCAATAAACCTTGGACTCAGTTTACATTTCTTCCCAAATCTTATCTTCCCCTTCCAAGGAGATACCTTCAGAAATGCGTAGCTTCTTACTTCAAAATCTATTTTCTTGCTATGAATATTTACGTACTTCTTTTATCAATCCTGAGCTGCTACCAGTCGAGCTCTTATCACTTTGATGATCTCCACAGTCTGCTGCACCAATTCTGGTCCTAACAATCTTCTTTCACCTACCTCGTCCCAACATAAGGGTGTTCTACACTTTCTCCCATATAGGGATTCATACGGTGGCATACCAATGCTTGCATGATAACTATTATTATATGCAAACTCTACCATTAGAAGATGATCTTCCCAGCTTCCCTTGAAATCCATCACACAGGCTCTGAGCATGTCTTCTAATGTTTGAATCGTTCTCTCGCTTTGCCCATCTGTCTGTGGATGATACACAGTACTCAACCTTAATTGTGTCCCCATTCTTTCTTGAAGAATCCTCTAAAAGCCTGAGGTGAAGCGCGGATCTCTATCAGACACGTTGATACTGGCACTCCATGTCTCAAAATTATCTCTTTGATATATAACTTGGCTAATTGATCCAAAGTATATCTGATCTTGATCGGCAAAAAGTGTGCTGACTTTGTAAGACGGTCGACAATTACCCATATAGCGTCATAACCCTTCTGTGTCGCTGGAAGTCATACCATAAAATCCATCATGACGTGCTCCCATTTCCATTCTAAATTTTCCAACGGCTGTAATAGTCCACTTGGTCGTTGATGCTCTGCCTTGACTCTTTGACAAGTTAAACAGCGGCTGACGGATTTCACAACCTCTCTCTTCATGTTTGCCCACCAATAATGTTGACGCAAGTCTTGATACATCTTCGTGCTTCTTGGGTGTATCAAATATCTCGTGTTTTGCTCTTCTTATAGAATCTATTCTCTTAACTCTGGTACTACAAGTACCCAAATTCTTCCTTCAAATCTCAGCAACCCATTGCTGTCGATCTTATACTTCAGCTCTTCGCCTTTGGCCAATCGCTTCTTTATGTTACCGCATTCTCCATTATTCCCTTGTGATTCCTTTACCTTGTTTAATAAAGTCGGGCTTGCCTCCATTTCTATTACTTTATCTGAATCCTTCGAATTTTTCACCTCCAACTCCATTTCTCTTAGTAATTCTTCCTGTTCTGTTAATACAAATAACTTTTCTTTGCTTTTCCTGCTTAAAGCATCTGCTACTACATTGGCCTTCCCGGGATGATATAGAATATCACAATCATAGTCCTTGATCAATTCTAACCATCTCCTCTGCCTCATGTTTAACTCCTTTTGTGTAAAGATGTACTTCAAACTCTAATGATCTGTGTATATCTCACACTTTTCTCCGTAGAGATAATGTCTCCAAATCTTAAGGGCAAATACTACCACAGCCAATTCAAGGTCATGGGTAGGGTATCCCTTCTCATAGTCTTTTAACTGTCATGATGCGTACCCAATGACTTTATCATTCTGCATTAACACGCAACCCAATCCCTTGTGTAACGCATCACTATACACTGTAAAATCCCCTGTACTATCTGGTAAAGATAACACAGGTGCTTCACTTAATCTTTTCTTCAATTCCTGAAAACTCTGTTCACACAACTCTGTCCACACATACTTAACAGTCTTCCTCGTCAGATTAGTTAATGGTGTCACTATCTTCGAGAAATCCTGAATAAACCTTCGGTAATATCCTGCCAATCCCAAGAAACTTCTAACCTCTGTTGGCATCTTCAGTTGTCCCTAATTTTTCACTGCTTCTACTTTATCTGGATTAACAGAATTTCCCTCGTTATTGATAACATGTCCCAAAAATTGAACTCTCTTCAACCAAAACTCACACTTTGAATATTTTGCATATAACTTCTCCCTTCTTAATGTTTCCAACACCATCCGTAGTTGTTCAGCATGCTCCTCTTCAGTCTTTAAATACACCAAAATGTCATCAATGAACACCACCACAAATTTATCTAAATATGGTTTAAATACTCTATTCATCAAGTCCATAAAAGCAGCTGGCGCATTCGTCAGTCCAAACGACATCACTAAGAACTCATAATGACCGTAACGAGTTCTAAATGCTGTCTTTGGTACATCTTTTGTTCTCACCTTCAACTGATGATAACCAGTTCTTAGGTCAATCTTCGAAAAACATCTCGCTCCCTTAAGTTGATCAAACAGATCGTCTATTCTTGGTAATGGATACTTATTCTTGATAGTCGCCTTATGCAGTTCTCTATAATCCATACATATTCTCATCGAACCATCTTTCTTCTTTACAAACAACACTGGTGCTCCCCACGGAGATACACTAGGTTGAATGTACTTCTTATCCAACAACTCCTGTAGCTGGATCATTAACTCTTTCATTTCTATCGGAGCCATCCTATATGGTGCTTTCGATATCGGCGCTATCCCCAGTACTAAATCAATCACAAACTCTATTTCTCTGTCTGGAGGAAGTCCTGGAAGTTCTTCTGGAAAGACATCCCCAAACTTATTAACTACATGTATCTGTCCCATGTCTGAATTCACCATCCGTGTATCCACTACATGAGCCAAATAACCTTTACACCCTTTTCGTAGCATTCTCTTGGCTTGCATCATCGTCAGACAACTCATTTGTCTTGGCGATTTGCTACCATAAAATACAACCTTAGACTTATTTGGTGTCTTAAGGCGTATACTCATCTTTTGACAGTCTATAACTGCCTCTTGGTTAACCAACCAATTCATCCCTAATATAACATCAAATTGTCCTAAGCGTATCGGAATCAAATTCATGCTTAACTTATGTTCCCTTATTTCCACACCACAGTTGTTATAGATAAACTCTACAGGAATATCTTCTTTGTTTGCAACTTCTATATTCATTGGGTTCTTTAACTTTTCACATAGTAAGTTTAATCTTTTAGCAAATTCATCAGACACAAATGAACAGGTAGCTCCCGAATCAAATAATACGTAGGCATTTATATTATTGATCAGAATAATACCTGACACCACCTCCTTTGATACAACTGCGTCTTGCACAGTCATGTTAAACGTTCGGGCTGTAGGCTTGCTCAGCTGCATTGGCCCTCCAATAGCTAACTTTGTAGAACTGCTCTTGTTTCCACTTCCTCTATCTGTATTCTTCTTCAATGGACAATCCTTGAATCGATGCCCCATTCCTCCACAAGAAAACAACCACCTTTCTTCGGCTTAGGACAATTTGGTGAAATATATCCTTCCTGACCACAATTATAACATATGTTTTTCCCTTTCATACACTCTCTTGAGTGATTTTTTCCATACTTTGAACAAGCTGGCTTCTTCTGCTGAGTATTCCCTTGTTGCATTCCTGATTCATTGCCACTATTGTTCCACCTGCGTTTCTTGCTGTTACTGCCACCACTGCTGGCACCCTGATTTCCACCTTTCATCTTCTTCTTATTCTTTTCCCTATTGTACTTAGACACCGTTTCACTACCACCTTCTGCAATAATAGCCTTTTCCAACAACGTTGAAAACGTATTAATCTGCAAAACTGCCACCTTGTTGTATATCCAAGGCTTCAATCCGTTCTAAAATCTGCATGCCTTTCTTGCCTCTGTATCCACCTGATATGGTGCAAATCTTGCTAGCCTGTTGAATTTGGTTGCGTATTCTGAAATTGTCATGCCCTCTTGCTTCAATTCATGAAATTTCACTTCCATTCTAGCTTGTATGCTCGACGAGAAATAATTCTCGAAGAACAACTCCTTAAACCTTGTCTAAGTTACCACTGCTGTTCTGGCTCTCACCTGGTTTGATTCCCACCAATAATTAGCTTCACCTTTCATTAAGTAGATAGCAAAAGCTGTCTTTTGCTCCTCTGTGACTCTAGCAATCACAAATACTTTTTCCATCTCCTTCACCCAGGTCTAAGCTTCAATAGGGTATTTGGTTCCCTTAAATTCTGGTGGTCCGACTGATTTAAAGTCTTTAAAATTTGCCAACCCAACATCTGGCCTACCTTTAGCAGCTGGTACCCGATTTTGCATAGCCTGAGCAAACATATCAACAAAGTTCTGCATTGGGTCTACCTGACCTTCTTCGTTATTTACAGATCTTTCATCCTCCTGGTTACGATTTTGACGTCTTGGCGGCATTATTTGATTAAACAAAACCTTAATTACATCGAGTTTAATTATATGATATATCTTCTAAGTGTTTAAAATATAACATGTAATTTAAACTCTAACAATCATATTATTATAATGTTGTATTAACGAATTCAACCTGCTGAATTGACTAATTCAGCTTGCTGAATTAACACATTCATCTTACTGAATGCACATATTCAGCTTGCTGAATAACACATTCAGCTTGTTGAATTAACATATTCGATTTACTGACTTTTCAAACAGATAACTTCTCATTTTAATTCATAATACTTTTCTATTTGATCAAACATGTAATTATAATACTGCATTTATATTCATATACCAAATTTTAGCGTCATATACTTACATACTTGGCATATTTTTATAAACGCTAACTATCCCATTTTTTAAACATCAAAAGATGTGATCTACCAAAAGACATACTCCCATACACACCTAAGATGGGGATACATCATATTTATATACTACCTCTCACAGTCTGAGGTTTACATCAAGCATAAAATCCTAATAAACAAAAGGGGTTCTACTGCATCTATATACAATAGAAAGCTATTTAAACTATCACTGCGCGTCTGGAGAGGGCATGCCTGCATGCTCTTGCTCTGGTGGAATGAGTCCGTCCATAAGTCGACGTCTAACAGATCGACTCGACTC
Source organism: Panax notoginseng (assembly GCA_016801055.1). Lineage (NCBI taxonomy): Eukaryota > Viridiplantae > Streptophyta > Magnoliopsida > Apiales > Araliaceae > Panax > Panax notoginseng. The sequence continues at coordinate 242,746,151 of CM029012.1, forward strand.
GCCTATCTCGAGGTATGACCTCCTTTCTCCTACTTGGGGAGCAGTATATGCTGCATCTAAAGCCCGTCCCAAGGACTCCATCCTAACATGTCCAGTCTCTGCCTCAACCTCTAACTGATCCACTCTTCTCGCTGATCGCACCCAAGCATCCTCAACTTGGATCCTGTCAGCGATCTCTAAGTCAAACATCATGTGCAACGCCTGATGCTCAATAGCCAATATCGCAAACTTATTCTGCTCTTGTTCTAGTATCTCCCTCAGCTCAGTATTCTTGGCAACCATATGCGTAGCCAAGGTCATCTGCTCCTGGAACTGTATCTTCATCTCAATAAGCTCGTTTTGAGCTTGATATGCCAGCTCCTTGTATTGAGTTTCAGTAAACTGATGAATGGCATTCTCCTACTCTAACTCTGTCACTCTATTCTCCAGTGCCATGTTATTTTCGAACAAAACCTCCATCACATCCTCGTCACGCTCATCACTAACAGCATAATCCTCTACCGAATCTATCGGCTCTTGCTCAACTATATGTCTACCTTGTCCTTCCTCAGGCATCCTATAACCAAACAAGCATAACATCAATATCATAATAAAATATATTCATTGATAAAATGAAACCATATTTTATTATGTACAATCTATACTACATGAATCTCCACAATCCATCTCTTAGCATACTCTATACGAGTTTTCTTCTAAGGTTATAACCTAGGTTTCACATCCTCAAGTTTATAACCTACGGCTTTGATACCAATCTATGACACCCCCAAATCTGAGTTCTCAAACCCCGATTTTGGTGCTCACAATCCATCATCATCATAAGCATTCTATATACTATTTCGGAATAATAAACATACATTGTTCATTATAATAAAGTCTTCCAACATTACCCCAAGGTCTATTGACTTTAACTTATACATACCTTAATTAAGTTACCCTTAGTAACACAAAAGGTTTACATTACCAATGTAAATAATATAATATGATACATAAACATTCTTATTATCTATTCCTGCACTTTTCCTTTGCCTTTGTCCTTCTTGGACGTCTCTGGCATAGCCAAAATAAATGTCATGATATAGCAAGGGTAAGCAACAAATTTGCTTAGCAAGTTTAAGTACAAGGAAGATATATCATGATTATCAAGAAATTTATCGTTCAATGTTCAACAATAAAAATCAATTGTGAAAGAACATGAATTAAGTATGGATAACTGAATATTCGAATAATTGAATAACAGATGTTGAGTGGTCATAATGACCATGAACATATGCTAAGGTTGTTAGTATTTAAACTAGTCCTTTTAATAAGTTTTGGTAATCAAGGGGATCAACCTTTCATACCCGGTGTATTATGCATAAACACTTAATGTACGAGCAATAATTGTTTTTCAATAATGGTTTAATCAAATTGTTCTTTTACTCAGTCTTGAGTCCTTACCAAGTCAATTGGTGAAGAACAGCTTTTAACAACATATTTGATTTAACAAATTTAAACTTACTTGATCTAGCTGATACAATGAGCATAGATCCATATCTTAAACAGTTCATGAATAAAAGAACTTTGACTAATTCATAGTTCAATAATAATAGAACAAGAACTTAATTGCACCGAGCGCGAGTAACAATAATCAATATAGATGTGAATAATCAACAATAATTATTCACTAACATGTTTTGAAATTAATAACTCAAGTTTGAGTTAGAGAACTTGCCTCGACTGCTATCTACTGCTATATAATTTAATTTAATCTCTTTATTGTAAAGACCTATCATTGTTAAGATTAATCTTACAATCAGTATATACTACTTTATATCATAATACAGTTACTCTAGCATCAATTTAGTTTAACACTTAATCACATAACCAACTCCCTGAAAACAACTTTATTATTATCATTCTTTGATAATATTTTAATTACTTTTTCATCTACTATATGATTTAACACTTAATCTTTTTTTTTTATTAGTTCTTCCTTATAATTTAGTAAGTTGAATACTAACATCATAGTCTAGATTATACAACCATGCAATCCAGCCACCTGGATTGACTAATCCAGCAAACTGAATTCAACAAACTTCCAATCCAGGAAGCTTGGATTCTAAATCCTTCAATCCAGCAAGCCTGGATTTCAAATCCTTCATTCCAGCAAGCCTGGATTTTAAAATCCTTCAATCCAGCCAGCTGGATTCCATATCTCCTTTACGAAAATACCAAATCAACTTATTATTTTTCTATCTTTTGGCCATACATATATACATGTATTTTATACACAAAAAGTATTTTTCCTTAATTTTTCAATTTTTTTAGTATTTTTCAAAAATCATTTTTAGTTCGTGGCTTAAGAAATTAGCTCCATCATGCTCAACTCCAGAAATTCTCATCTCTTGTCATAATCTTCTGCATGTTAACGTGACCCTCCATTTTAAATTTCGTGGCCATCGGAGTTATAGAACTCCGGTTATAGCGATTTTCGTCCTGAAAACCCAAATATTGAAATGGTCATAACTTGGTCATTTTATGTCAGAATGAGTTCATTTTTGGACATGAGCTACATTATGTCATATATTTTTATGTCCCAAAAAGGTCAGAATTTTTTACATAATTTAAGTGGCCGAAACAGCCCCTACAATTTATTGGGCAGTTTGTTTTCAAGATTTTCGGCTTTTACCTACTTTCCGAAAATCAGTCCATACAGAAATCTACAACTCCTTTTTCGGTGATTCCACTTGGGTTTGAAAGATAACTCATCATATTATCATCCCAAATTTTTCCAAAAGTTTTAAATGTAAGAAAAATGATGAAAATACCCCTAGCATTGACTGTCCAAAAATAGTTTATATTTCTTTCTAAAGACGAAACTATTTTTGCTAAAATAGGTGCTACAACTGGTATTCAACATTTTTGAGTACTACCACTTGGGTTTAGTAGTTAACTTATATATCTACCACCCCTTTTTGACGGATCACAAAAAGAAGTTGTAGATCAAAAATGGTAGTTGATCAAAGAAAGTTAAAAAAAAAAAAACTAGAGTTTTCTAACAAAACAAAACTAGTTTCTCTTATATCCTTTTGATTCACTTTCTAGAACTCAAATGTGTTATAACTGTGACGCCCCCAAAATTAGGTATAGATCACCCATCTTGGGTCGTCAGATACAAAGTACAGAATATAAATACAACTTACTAATACAACTGTCGTGTACAATACGACAAAACATAAACTACGAGTTTGAATACAAATATTATCTTCTAGAGAGTATTCATACTCAAAAGGAGTCCTCATTACATTTATTAACACACTATTACATAGAATAGTGAGGACTACTAACTAATACTATCATTCGAACCATCACTCCGTTTCCCGACTTGCCCCAGCTACGTTCTCATTTCCTGAAGAGAACAGTGAAAGAAAGGGTGAGCTCAACTAGCCCAGTAAGAAATATTATGACTAAGATAATGCAGAATAAATTATCATTAGCCTTCAACAATGTTAAACTGATAAAATATAATAGACATCAAGTTTAACTGCAGCGGAACAAGCAATCCATTAAAAGAGTCAAGTAGAAAATAAACTCTACTATCTTTTATGATTTAAAAGGTTTTTCAACATTTTGATCGCTGGGACTCAGCTTAATAAAATAATCCACATCATCGAATCACCCCTGCACTACGGCCAAGGATATTCGTGTATTCATTAATGGTCATGATCATGCCAACAACTGTCCATCAACGCACTACGGGCCAATGAGGACTTTTACCACATCATTTGTAACATTACGGTCATGATTATACCGAATAATCCCTGGTCATAATCATACCAAATCCATCTATGCACTACAGGCCACAGATAACTTTTAACATTTTATAAACATGAGGATGATAACAATGATATAAGAATTCAATAAAACAAGTTCAACAATTAATTTATCCAAGAATTAACGTCCAAATTGTCAACATGATACTGCTTTGTGGAGTAAAATTCAAGAATGCTTAGAAGAATATTTTCATGAAAAGATACTGGATGAAACGCAATTATCAAGGATATTTCATAAATTTCATGGAATATAGAAGTCAAAACTTAACCAACTGAGTACAATAAAGAATGGAATAACAAAAGAAATCACCATGCATGCGATAGACCGCACAGACAGGTTATTCCAACAGAATAATAAATAATGGAACCAGGTCCGGCGTAAACGCACACACATGATATTCCGACAGAATAATAAATAATGGAACCAGGTCTGGCGTAAACGCACAGACAAGATATTCCGACAGAATAATAAAAATTGGAACCAGGTCCGGTGTAAAACACACAGACAGGATGTTCCAACAGAATAATAACAAGACGGAACCAGGTCCGGTGTAAAACACACAGACAGGATGTTCCAACAGAATAATAATAAAAACGGAACCAGGTCCGGTGTAAAACACACAGACAGGATGTTCCAACAGAATAATAGAAGAATGTCACCAAGTATAGAGTAGACCGCGTATACAGGTTATTCCAACAGAATAATAAGAAATGGAATAACAATAGTTCTCTTCATGAATAAGAAAGAATAACACCCCTTACCGTTTTAAAGAAGAGCTGAAGTAAGGAAGTAGTTAAGTAGCAGAATACTCTTCTTCTCTCTCTCTATAGTTTCTCTCTATAGTTTCTCTCTCTAAAGTTCAGTGAATTCATAAGAAATAATGAAGGAATGAGCTGCTATTTATAGAAAAATAGAATGCATAGTAACTAATCCATGAACGGTCCAGATTGATTACTTTAATCTGACGGTCCATATTTAAAGAAAAATCTTTTAAATAAAATATAATATATTCTATTTATAGAATAACTTTAATAAAGTATTCTGTTTTATATAAAAAGATGTTTCTGTTTTATTACGTTAATAATACGAATAAAACAAAACGTCATTATCGCTAAATAATTCATATTATTAACTGCCAATAATTGAATCAAACTTAGTGACTTCTCACATAAGTATTAATAATCAATACCGTGTGCTACTATGCAACCACACGTATTATTGTACTTTTACTACCGAGTAGTTCAACAGTAACAATGGTAAAACTTCCGCCGTTATTTTTAATAAAATATTTTTGTCGTTTTCTCAATCCGACAATAATTCCGTTGTGGGGTCCACCAATGATTGTGTCGTTGTACGAATATTCCCTGTTAAAACGAATATTCCCCGACCAATCGAATATTATATAACAACTTGCGTACTTTGCAAAATTTATAAATATTACCCACAACTATAACATTATATCAAATTAACTCCATAATATTCAAAAATGATATTATAGAAAATTCATCTTTATTTATAAAAGTTGGGGTCTTACAACCTCCCCTTCTTATGAAATTTTGCCCTCAAAATTAGGGTACGTACCTGGTATGTCGAAGAGGTAAGGATACCTTGATTTTATTTTAGATTCTAACTCCCAAGTCATTTCCTCAACATCGTGGTTTCTCCACAAAATTTTGACTTGAGGTATAACCTTGGAGCGTAGAATATGTTCCTTCTTATCCAAGATTTGAACAGGAACTTCTTCATACGTCAAATCCTCCGCTATTTCGTCAGGTTCTAACTCAATAATGTGGTTCGGGTCTTCCACATATTTGCGTAACATGGATATGTGAAAAACGTTATGAACACGAGACATACTTGGCGGTAAAGCGAGTTTATAAGCCACAATTCCTACTCGATCGAGGATTAAAAATGGACCGATGAATCGAGGATTGAGCTTTCCTCTCTTTCCAAATCTCGTAACTCCTTTCCATGGAGCAACACGTAAGAACAAATGATCTCCTACATCAAATTCCATGTCCTTTCAATGAAGGTCAGCATAACTCTTTTGTCGATCTTGTGAGGTTTTTATACGTTGTCGGATCGTTTGAATCTTTTCTGTAGTCATACGTACCAACTCCGGTCCCAACAACGTTGCTTCACCCACCTCATCCCAACATACTGGAGAACGACATTTTCTTCCATACAATGCTTCGAATGGAGCCATGCCAATACTTGCTTGATAACTGTTGTTGTAGGAAAACTCCACCAATGGTAAGAACTTGTCCCAACTTCCCTTGAAGTCAAAGACACAGAGTCTTAATAGATCTTCAAGAGTTTAAATAGTGCTCTCTGATTGTCCGTCCGTCTGAGGATGATATGCTGAACTAAATCGTAAATCCGTGCCCATAGCTTTTTGTAAACTAACCCAAAATCGTGAAGTGAATCTTGGGTCTCGGTCAGAAACTATGGATACTGTCATACCATGCAGTCTTACAATCTCGTTTATATACATACGAGCAAGACGTTCAAGTGTATAAGTTTCTCGTATCGGTAAGAAATGAGCAGACTTGGTCAATCTATCAACAATGACCCAAATCGCATCTATACCTTGAGAAACCTTAGGAAGACCAGTAACGAAATCCATGGTAATGTCCTCCCACTTCTGTTCTGGAATTTCAAGTGGTTGTAATGGACCTTTTGGTACTTGATGCTCCGCTTTGACTCGTTGACAAGTTTGACACCTTGAGATAAACAACGCTATCTCTCTCTTCATATTGCTCCACCAAAATGTATGACGAAGATCATGATACATTTTGGTACTTCCAGGATGGATTGCAAACGGTGTGTTGTGCGCCTCCATCATGATTTCATACTTTAAATCAGGGTTGTTGGGAACACAAAGTCTGGAGTTGACTCGAAGTATTCCTTCTTCATCGATTCTTACTTCCGACATAGCACCTTCTTGCACTTTCTTCCTCATACGCATCAGCTCCAGGTCTGTAGCTTGAGTAGCTTTAACTTTATCGATTAAAGTCAGTTCTACTCGTATATTCGCCATCATCACATTGGTCCCTGGAGTCTTTAACTCTATCTCTATCCTTTGCAAATCACACAAAATGGGCCTTTGTGTTGACAATATCGCACTCGTACTTGCATATGATCTTCTACTCAATGCGTCAGCTATCACGTTCGCTTTTCCAGGATGGTATTGAATGGTATGATCATAATCTTTCAACAGTTCAAGCCAACGTCGTTGTCGCATGTTGAGTTCCTTTTGAGTGAAGAAATATTTGAGGCTTTTATGATCCGTAAAGATCTTCACCTTCTCCCCATACAAGTAATGCCTCCAAATTTTAAGTGCAAAGACAACAGCTACCAACTCTAGATCATGAGTAGGATAATTCCTCTCATATTTCTTGAGTTGTCTTGATGCATAGGCTATGACTTTTTCATATTGCATGAGAACGTATGCCAACCCTTTGCTCGAAGCATCACTGTAGATGAAAAATCCCTCCGAGCCAGATGGTATTGTTAGAACATGTGCTGAAATGAGTCTCCTCTTGAGTTCTTAAAAACTCTTCTCACATTCTTTGCTCCAACCGAACTTTGTATCTTTCTGAGTCAGCTGAGTTAATGGAGTAGCGATTCGAGAAAATCCTTCCACGAATCTCCGATAATAACCAGCTAAACCAAGAAAGCTACGTACTTCGGTCATTAATTTAGGTTGCTCCTAGCTTTGAATAGCTTCAATCTTTGTCAGGTCAACCGATAATCCACGACTTGATATTACGTGCCCAAAGAATGCTACCTCCTCCAGCTAGAACTCGCATTTCTTCAACTTGGCATAAAGCTTGTATTCACGAAGCTTTTGGAGTACCAGCCTCAAGTGTTGCTCATGATCTTCACGGCTTTTGGAATAAATAAAGATGTTATCAATAAAGACGACCACAAAGTGATCCAAATATTCCTTGAATACCCGGTTCATCATATCCATGAAGGCAGCAGGAGCATTAGTCAATCCAAAGGACATGACTAGGAATTCATAATGCCCGTACCGAGTTCTAAAAGCCGTCTTTGGAATATCCTCAGTTCTAACCTTCAGCTGATGATATCCAGAACGAAGATCGATCTTTGAAAAGAATTGTGCTCCTTGTAATTGGTCAAACAGGTCATCAATACGTGGCAATGGGTACCTATTTTTGATGGTGACATGATTCAACTCCCGATAATCAATACAAAGTTGCATACTTCCATCTTTCTTCTTCACGAATAGCACAGGAGCACACCAAGGAGAAGTACTACGACGAATAAAGCTAATGTCTAACAATTCCTGCAGTTGGATCTTTAACTCCTGAAGTTCAATAGGAGCCATTCGATATGGGGCTTTGGAAATGGGTTTTGTACCGGGTTCAAGGTCGATACAAAATTCAATTTCACGCTCTGGGGGTAGGCCAGGAAGTTCTTCAGGGAATACGTAAGGGAATTTATTAACAATAGAAATATCATTCAAAACTGACGTATTTTTGTTTAGATCCGTGACATGAGCTAAGAAAGCTTGACATTCGTTTTTCAATAAACGAATAGCTTTATGGCTTGAGATGACAACGATTGATTTTAATGGTTTGGTTGCTTGAATTCGCATAATAGGTCGATTAGGAATATGAAAGCTAACAACCTTACGAAAACAATCAATTTTTGCATGATGAGTAGTTAACCAATCAATCCCTAGAATCACGTCAAATGCAAGTATTTTTAATGAAATAAGATCGACAGGTAATGTGTGGGTACCAAATTGAACCAAACAAGAATTATAAACCGTAGATGTAATGAAGGTTTCTCCCAATGGAGTTTCAATAGATAAGTCAAAGTCTAATTTCTCCGGAATCAAATTTAATCGATGAGCGCAAGTAGGAGAAATAAAAGAATGGGTAGAACCGGTATTAAAAAAAGTATAGACTTCGTTAGAGTTTATGATAAGCTTACCCGTGATGATCTCATTCGGGTTCCTTGCTTTCTGGGAGGTCACAACAAACGCTCTCCTTTGCACTACCGGTTTTAACTTTTTTGGGACGGCCTTTGGTGTCTCCATATTGGCTGAACTTGTTTTTGGTAAACGACAAAATCGAGCTAAATGACCTTTTCTTCCATAATTATAACATGCTTTAGACGGCATCGCGCAGTTTGGACTGATGTGCCTCTCCCCTCCGCATTTGAAACATATAATAGGTGGTCGTTCTCCTTCCTTAACAACGGGTGCTGGTGCTGACGTCTTTCCATCATTGTTGAATCTCCTCTTCTTGAAATGACCATTCTTATTATTTTGGCCCTGATTACCACCGAAGTGGTTACCATTTCTGGCCTGTTGATTCCCTCCACGCTTGTTGTCACCACTTCGATGGCTGCTCTCACTGGTATTATCATTTTACCGACTGCTCTCTTTTAGATGCGTTGACTCGTTATTGCGCTCCACTAACTGAGCCCTATTCACAACATCTGAATACAAATACAGTTTATGAGAAATAAGATGTTGACGTATCTCAGGTTTCAAACCTCGCAAAAACATTCGCGTCATTCGCTCTTCATTATCCACCAAGTGGGACGCAAACCGGGACAACTAAGCAAATTTAGCCTCATACTGCGACACGGTCATATTATTTTGCTCCAATTTGATGAACTCCACCTCCTTCATGTGACGAACACTTTCGGAAAAGTATTTGTCATTGAACAGCTCTTGGAACTTATCCCAAGACATCTTCAGTGCGGCAGGTTGAGTACACTTAATCGATTCCCACCAGTAATCTGCCTCCCCTCGCAATATAAAGGCGGCAAAGGGAACCTTTTGCTCCTTGGAGCATCCCAAGACATCAAATATTTTGGTAATCTGCTTTATCCATGTTTTCGCTATAAGTGGTTTTGGCTCTCCCTTAAACTCTGGTGGTCCCAGCTCCTTGAACTGTTTAGCAGTGACCGTCCGAGAGTTTTCAGTGTTTCCACCTATATTTTGGACAGGAGCCGCTCTCGCCTGCTGTTGCATGAACCGCATAAAGTTTCTGAACATTCCATCATTCATCATCTGGTCAGTGTGGTTGTTTGCATGAGGATTGTCACCTTCCTGATGCACATTATCCTGATTATTGATATGTGGTGAATCAACAGTCGCCTGTGCTCCATTGCTATTCTCAACATTCTCAGATGCCATTTTCAGATACTGCCACAAAATAAAAGTTAATTGATATGTCATATATTATCATTATATTATGACCGACCAATTAAATACCATGCAAATAAACTTAGGTAGGTCATACTAACGAAGAAATTCCCCGTCTCTCCCCTCCTAGTTCTATTCTCACATCTTAGCCAGGGATCATATCCCTAAGCTCTGATACCAACTGTGACGCCCCCAAAATTAGGTATACATCACCCATCTTGGGTCGTCAGATATAAAGTACAGAATACAAATACAACTTACTAATACAACTGTCGTGTACAATGCGACAAAACATAAACTGCGAGTTTGAATACAAATATTATCTTCTAGAGAGTATTCATACTCAAAAGGAGTCCTCATTACATTTATTAACACACTATTACATAGAATAGTGAGGACTACTAACTAATACTATCATTCGAACCATCACTCCATTTCCCGACTTGCCCCAGCTACGTTCTCATTTCCTGAAGAGAACAGTGAAAGAAAGGGTGAGCTCAACTAGCCCAGTAAGAAATATTATGACTAAGATAATGCAGAATAAATTATCATTAGCCTTCAACAATGTTAAACTGATAAAATATAATAGACATCAAGTTTAACTGCAGCGGAACAAACAATCCATTAAAAGAGTCAAGTAGAAAATAAACTCTACTATCTTTTATGATTTAATAGGTTTTTCAACATTTTGATCGCTGGGACTCAGCTTAATAAAATAATCCACATCATCAAATCACCCCTGCACTACGGCCAAGGATATTCGTGTATTCATTAATGGTCATGATCATGCCAACAACTGTCCATCAACGCACTACGGGCCAATGATGACTTTTACCACATCATTTGTAACATTACGGTCATGATTATACCGAATAATCCCTGGTCATAATCATACCAAGTCCATCTATGCACTACAGGCCACAGATGACTTTTAACATTTTATAAACATGAGGATGATAACAATGATATAAGAATTCAATAAAACAAGTTCAACAATTAATTTATCCAAGAATTAACAACGTCCAAATTGTCAACATGATACTGCTTTGTGGAGTAAAATTCAAGAATGCTTAGAAGAATATTTTCATGAAAAGATACTGGATGAAACACAATTATCAAGGATATTCCACAAATTTCATGGAGTATAGAAGTCAAAACTTAACCAACTGGGTACAATAAAGAATGGAATAACAAAAGAAATCACCATGCATGCGATAGACCGCACAGACAGGTTATTCCAACAGAATAATAAATAATGGAACTAGGTCCGGCGTAAACGCACAGACAGGATATTCTGACAGAATAATAAATAATGGAACCAGGTCCGGCGTAAATGCATAGACAGGATATTCCGACAGAATAATAAATAATGGAACCAGGTCCGGTGTAAAACACACAGACAGGATGTTCCAACAGAATAATAACAAGACGGAACCAGGTCCGGTGTAAAACACACAGACAGGATGTTCCAACAGAATAATAATAAAAACGGAACTAGGTCCAGTGTAAAACACACAGACAGGATGTTCCAACAGAATAATAGAAGAATGTCACCAAGTATAGGGTAGACCGCGTATACAGGTTATTCCAACAGAATAATAAGAAATGGAATAACAATAGTTCTCTTCATGAATAAGAAAGAATAACACCCCTTACCGTTTTAAAGAAGAGCTGAAGTAAGGAAGTTGTTAAGTAGCAGAATACTCTTCTTCTCTCTCTCTATAGTTTCTCTCTCTAGAGTTCAGTGAATTCGTAAGAAATAATGAAGGAATGAGCTGCTATTTATAGAAAAATAGAATGCATAGTAACTAATCCATGAACGGTCCAGATTGATTACTTTAATCTGACGGTCCATATTTAAAGAAAAATCTTTTAAATAAAATATAATATATTCTCTTTATAGAATAACTTTAATAAAGTATTCTGTTTTATATAAAAAGATGTTTCTGTTTTATTACGTTAATAATACGAATAAAACAAAACGTCATTATCGCTAAATAATTCATATTATTAACTAACAATAATTAAATCAAACTTAGTGACTTCTCACATAAGCATTAATAATCAAAACCGTGTGCTACTATGCAACCACACGTATTACTGTACTTTTACTACCGAGTAGTTCAACAGTAACAATGGTAAAACTGCCGCCGTTATTTTTAATAAAATATTTTTGTCGTTTTCTCAATCCGACAATAATTCCATTGTGGGGTCCACTAATGATTGTGCCGTTGTACGAATATTCCCCGACTAATCGAATATTATATAACAACTTGCGTACTTTATAAAATTTATAAATATTACCCACAACTATAACATTATATCAAATTAACTCCATAATATTTAAAAATGATATTTATAGAAAATTCATCTTTATTTATAAAAGTTGGGGTCTTACAATAACCATACATGAAAATATATAAAACATGTAGATAGAGGGTTTTAAACCTCAAGATCATAAACTTTAAATATTCAAAATCAAACAAAATAAAAAGAATAAACTAGTTTAGTTTTCACCTTGATTTTTGGGCACACTTTTTTTCTCTTCCAAGGTAAAAGATAAACTTTGGGTGCATTAATGGCGTATCTCCTTCCTCTATCTCTCCTCCTCTCCACCAAATTTATCTCTCTTTCTTATGTTTTCGCTTTGCTAGCTTAAGAGAAAGTAAGATAAAATAAAATAAAAGATGAAAGAGAATGTGATTAAGTGTTGGAGAAAAAAAATCTATAGATACATTAGTATATCTATACATTATTTACTAGCATATCTCTTCCCTTCTCTCTCCATATAACTTGCAATCTTGGCAAAATAGGGTGGCTCCATACTAAAGTTGACACCTAGCCCATCTTGTACTTATCTTTGGAAAATTAGGAGCATGCAATGATGACATTCATCCCCCCTTTTCACCTCCTTGCTTGGCCGGCCATATGGCCTCCCAATCTCCAAGTTTTTCTTTTGTTTTTATTGAAATATCTAGTATACACAATGTCTAAAGTACCCTCTTCAATTGGACTACAAGTTGGGCCAATCCTTTAATTCTTTTGGGCTTGAAATTAAATGTTTAATGTCTTGCACTTTTATTATCATGCTTACCTACAAAATTGAACTTGGGCTTCCCCATTAATTCAAGTGGATTATTAATATATTTATCTTATACATGACCTCTTGGACTAATTTAATAAACTAATTGCCCTTGAATTAATTTTATCAACAAGTCCCACACTAAAAATATAATTGGGCTTGTTTAATTACTTATTTTTCTTTCATTATTATATCTTGAGCTTAGGCTCATTATTATTAATATTTCCATATTATTATTCATTAATAATATTAATTCACTCACATAACCCAATTAGACTTGTCTTATTCAAGTTTATTGAGTATTTAATTAGGGTTTAACACCTTAAATCTATTTTCTAGATTATTAGTGAGACTTCCTTTAAATATTGTAGCATATTATTCACATAATCACTTAATCATCCATAATCTATTACAGAGTACATAATATATTTATTTACAATGTACCACAAAAATTCTTGGTTATTACAATAAACATAGAGTAGTGAGTCACCAAGATTACAAAATCTTTTACTTAACTTTTACGTAAAAGGGTATTTTGGTCATTTCGCACTCACTAAGGGTAATTTGGTCTTTTCTTATATAAATTGAAGGGCAATTTGGACATTTCAAATATATTCCTTTTAACACTTAAGCTTTTAATCTTAACTTTTGAGTTCCCAAATTAGGGTTTCGGATCCCCGGAACTGAAATTAGGGTTTTCGGACGTATCCTTTGGGTTTCTAAACAGTCGTTAGAGTTTTCTTACTGAATAACAATATTATTAACATAACTTTAGGGGTTACTAAAGTTATACTTACCCTGATCAATAATTGATCCTTCATCCATAAATTGTACACATGAACAATCACTGCTCACATATAAGATCTCATATACCGACTCGTATACACTTAGATACTTAACCCTGATAATTCTTCACAAGAATTTTAAATCCACCAAAATCTTATACCTCATAATCAGGCTATCATTTATAGTCTACCAAATCATTTAAGTCTTGTCCAAAATTTTTTGAAATCCTTAAAATTTCTTCAAAGAAACGTCAAATCCATACACTTATTTTCAGTCTAGGTCTATCGTATAACCTTTAATCCATCATTTAAGATTTAAATAAATTATCTAAATTCTCAGGTTGTCAAAGTTCTCTTCAGAAAATGAAAATATTGTTGGGACTAGTCGGGGAATGGAGTGATGGTCCATGATGGTGGCTATATTCGTCCTCACAATTCTATAAAATAGTGTGATAATAATTGTAATGAGGATTCCATTTGAGTTTGGATATTATCTTCGAGACAATATTCTTGTTAAAACTCTTACCTTATGTTTTGTCGTATTTTGCACGACAGCTGTATAAATTAAGTTTGTATTTAAATTATGTACCATATATTTGGCAACTCAGAATGGGTTGTGTATACCTATTTTGGGAGCGTCACAGTTGGTATCAAAGCTTAGGGATATGATCCCTGGCAGATATCTGAGGCTAGAACTAGGAGGGGAGAGATGAGTAAATCCTTCGTTAGTATGTCCTACCTAAGTTTATTTGTTATTTAATTGGTCGGTTGGAATATAGGGATAATATGTGGCATGTCATTTAACCCTTGTTTTGGTGGCAGTGTTTGAAAATGGCATCTAAAAATGTTGAGATAAGCAATGGAGTACATGAGACCGTTGAGTCACCGCCGATCAATAACCAGGATAATGTGCATCAGGAAGGTAATAATCCTCATGTAAGCAACAACACCGACCAAGTGATGAATGACGGGATGTTTAGGAGCTTTCTATAATTCATGCAACACCAAGTGAGAGAGACTCCTGTTCAAAATGCAGGTGGAAACAATGGCAACTCACGGCTGGTCACTGCTAAGCAATTCAAGGAGCTGGGACCATCGGAGTTTTTGGGAAAGCTAGAGCCACTTAAGGCAAAGACGTGGATTAAGAAGATCACCAAGATATTTGATGTCTTAGGATTCTCAGAGGAGCAAAAGGTTCCCTTTGCCACCTTCATATTGCGAGGAGAGACATATTACTGGTGGAAATCTATAAAGCAAACTCATCTTTCTGCACCAAAGATGTCTTGGGAGAAGTTCTAAGAATTGTTCAACGACAACTAATTTCTTAAAAGTATTCGTCACATGAAAGATGTAGAATTTATCAAGCTGGAACAAAATAATATGACCGTATCGCAATACGAGGCTAAATTTACGGAGTTATCCCGATTTGTATCCCATTTCGTAGATAATGAGGAGTGTATGGCATGAATGTTACTGCGAGGTTTGAAACCTGAAATTCGTCAATACCTCATTTCTCACAAACTTTGTTTATATTCAGATGTTGTGAATAGGGCTCAGTTATTGGAGCGTGATAATGAGTCAGGCCAACCAAAAGACAACAGTCGACAAAATGATAATACCAGTAGTAGCAGTCATCGAAGTAGTGACAACAAACGTGGAGGAAATTATCGTGCCAGAAATGGTAACCACTTCGGTGATAATCCTGACCAAGATAATAGAAGAAATGAGTCAAGTGGAAATTTCTAAAAAAAAGGTTCAATAATGATGGAAAGACAGCAGCACCAGCACCCGTTTTCAATGAAAGAGAACGACCACTGATCATATGCTATAAATATGGACAGGAGGGACACATCAGTCCAAATTGTACATAGTATGTGACAACCCCAAAATAGGTCCATTCCATCCAACCGATTCTGAGTCGTCAAATACATGGTATAGAAAACAACTACAACTTTATTACAACAATTGTCGTGCAAAATACAACAACACATATGCTGTGAGTTTGGATACAAATATATACCAAATGTGACTCATGTCCCAATCGTGGACAACACCTCACAATGATACCTTACATAAAGGTATAGTCAAAAACTGTTTTAGAAATTAGAATCTTTGGGAAGTGCTCAAGGAAACCTTCGTACATGGGGGGTCATGCGTCTAGGTTATGATAGATATCATATGGCCACAGAATTATCCTTGGTTGACCCAATAGACCCCAAAGAAAAACGGGAAGATTACTATCATATTCTTCCCAATGGTGAGTCTTCTCTTGACTTATCATTATCTCCACTGTCTTTAATCGTGAATTATACTTCAAACAAACACCAAGATTATATAGGTAGTCCTTGTAGATATACTCAGCAAGTGGATGAGCACAATCCTGTCTTATGATGACACGAAGTTGTATGTCATTAGACATCTTGTATGATAGTGACAAACCACCCTTCCAACGTTGGGTTCGCTTCACCCTAGATGATTCACCAAATATAACTACTAAATGATGACCATCGTTCTATTCCCTTGTTACCCCCGCTCGACCCAGCTACACTCTTATTACCTGAAAGGAATTGTGAAACAGAAGGGTGAGCACAACTAGCCCAGTAAATAATATCATGACTAAAGATAAATAAATTATTAATAGTCTTCATCAGTAATAAATCAGAGATTTAGAACATATGGTAGATGATAAAAAATTTCAACCATAGTTGCAGCGGAACGAGCAATCCATTAGAAAAGTCAAATAGACCATAAAGTCAATTATCTTCTCCATATTAAAAATCCACCAACAATAATTTATCCCTGTAACATCAATCAACAGTTCTGGTCCACAATCATATGAATAACTCATAATCATAATTGTGATTCTAAATTCCTCTTCGCACCCAGGACGAAGATAATTTCATCACCTATCTTTACCTGAAACATCAAAGATCATGGTTACACCAAATCACATTTCCTGTTCATAATCATACTAATAACTTCATCTTTGCACTACGACCAAAGATATTCATATGTATCACCAGTTGGTCATGTTCATCTCAACACCCGTTCATCTTTGCACTACTGGCCAAAGATATTCATCAATAATTCATCTTTGCACTACAGGCCAAAGATATTCATCAACAGTTCATCTTTGCACTACAGGCCAAAGATATTCAATAACAGGTCATATTTGCACTACTGGCCAAATATATTAATATCTCAAAGAAATATATAATCATTTCAGAATTTATATAAACAATAATTATAACCATGTTGATCATTTCACTTTTGCACTTAAGTTAAAGATATTCAATTATAAATTCAATGGTCATGATCATACCAGTCAACAATTCAACTTTACACTACTGGCCAAAGAGAACCCATAGTCATGATCATACCAAAAATCTACCCATCTTTACACTCAAGTCAAAGAGAAATATCATCATTGGGGTTATAAAAATGTTATATATATGATAATAAAATCAATATAATCAACATATAGATTTAATCTCAAGAGTAATATTCATAAATAAACTATAATTTGGTCAGAAAAAGAAACCAATTTTGTCATGAATAGTAACTCGTGAATAGTAACTCATGAATAGTAACTCGTGAATAGTAACTCATGAATAGTAAATCCGACACAAAAAGATAGAAATTCCACAATAAAATACATACCAATATCTCGGTGTAATGATATTGAAAGAATAATATTTCTTAAGCTTATAAACAATTTATTTTAATTGTTTACACTTTACTAAATAATGCATTTAATCATCCTAAAATGCCAAACTCATAAGATTTCATTACCAATAACCAATACCCTCAAAAAAAATTTGCATATACCTCATATAGGATTCTCAAGCCATAAAATCCTATTTTCTAATTTTCTTACTTCACATAACATATTTAATTCATTTACTCGTAACTAGTCTATTTTCATGAAAAATACTAAATCAGTTCGAAAAATATTTCTTTTCTGGGATTTAGCAGAATATAGTCCCATATTGAACATATATTTTTCTCAGAATTTTTAAAACTCATTTACTATTTTTCATATGGCCAAAACAGTCGAATATTTAGACATTTATCATAAATTGTACTTTTATCCAAAAATTCCGAAATTCACAGAGTACACTGATATTATATAGATATACTTCCAATAAAAATTTCATCAATTTTGGAGTTAACCACAATGAGTTATAAGCGGTTACTTTTAAAATAGTCTTTTCCCGTAAAATTCATAACTCTTAATCTATAGATCCAAAAATTACTATTTTTGGACACAATCAATAAAACTTATCAAAATATCATTTTAAATTTTTCCAGAATTTTTTGAAGGTCAGAAAAATTACGAAACTGAAAAATATAATAACCCTTAAAATCCCTTACTATCCCTTACCTCAAAAATGCAGTATTTCTGACTGAAATGCAAAGCCGAAGGAAACTTGCACTGAATAGCAACTCTCAAAGTATCTAAATACTCACAAAATATGTTTCATAATATAGAGAGAGAAAGAGAGAAAACTTGTTTCTGGTGTGATTTTCAATTCTAACTTAGCTCTCTATTTATAGGAAAATGTTAGCACGCCGAAGCAGACTTAACCTGCAACCTGATAGCTTTACCTGCTACTATTCCCACCCACCACATTTGAATAAAAATCTCAGCATATTTCTTCACCAACCAAGAGTGGGGCCCACCAATTCTAGAATTTTTCACCAAAATCATTAACTTCGAAAATTCAACAATTTCTGAACCAGTCATCTCGTAAAATTCATAACAAATCATACGTTCATTTTTAATGGTTCAAAATTTGTGGACATATACTCAACTTATATATGTATAACATATCCAAAAATTACCACGATCCAACGGTCGGATTAAAAATTATAACCCCCACAAAATATCTCAAAAATCTTAATTTGATTTTCAATACCTCCGTTCCGACAAAAATACAGATAAAATAACTCAACATTAACTCCATTTTTTTTAACCACAAAAATATATCTCTCATTTATATCCACATAAAATAAATATTTCCTTATCATATGGATTAATAATTAATTATTCACAAATAATATTACAGAATCACATTTATGACAACCAGGCCGTTCCCAGGAAAGAGGGGGTTTTTCAATAAGAATTTCTCCTTACTGGCGCGCAATTAGGTGACCAAACCTCTCCTTAGACAGAATTTTTTAGACATTGCCAATAATGTTATCTAATAATATTATTCAAATAATATGAATTATTGATCTGATAATGGGAAATACTGTGCAGTGATAATTATTGAAACAATAATAATATAAAATATCAACGCAGCAATTATTGAATCAATAAAATAAAATATTGAACAGTAATTACTGTAACAATTATTGAGTAGTGCCTTCTTACGTAAGAATCAATAATTTCAAAAATATTGTGCAATACCGTGTATTACTGTATTTTAACCACCGGGTATTCCAAAAGTGTTAACGGTAACAACTACGTCGTTAATTATAAAAACTCAATTTTTGTCGTTATCTTCATCCGACCGTTTTCCGTTATGGGGCCCACAAACAGTTATGCCATCTTACGAATATTCTCCGACAGAAAGAATATTTCACGACCAACGAATATTCCCCGACAACAATGATTATTTTATAACCACTTGTTTATTTTGAAAAAAATTCATATATAACCCTTAACTTTAACTTTTATCAATTTAACCATTTATTGAATAGGAAAATTGAATACTTTTATTTCATAAAATTCGGGGTCTTACACAGTAACCCATAGCGTGTTTCAATTACGAAAGAGAATGTCACCTAACTCGATTTTGTCGTGTAGTGAAGTCAAGTCCAGATGGGATTGTGACACCAAACGTTGTCCCAGACAAGTCAAAACTGGTAGTTCAAGGGAGTGCGTTTATCGTGACCTCCTAAAAAGCGAGGAACCTGAATGACGTTATCACGGGTAAGTCTATACCTTATTTGATACTAGTTCTACCCATTCTTTTATTTCACCTACTTGTGCTCAACGTTTAAATTTGACTCCAGAGAAATTAGACTTTGACTTATCTGTTGAAACTACGTTGGGAGAAACCTTCATTACATCGACTGTTTATAAATCTTGTTTGATTCAAATCGGCACCCTCACATTACATGTTGATCTTATCTCTTTAAAAATATTTATATTTGATGTGATTTTAGGGATTAATTGGTTAACTACTCATCATGCTAAAATTAATTATTTTTGTAAGGTTGTTAGCTTTCATATTCCTAACCAACCTATTATGCGAATTCAAGTAACCAAACCACTAAAGTCAATCACTGTCATATCAAGCCATAAAGCCATTCGTTTATTGAAAAATGGATGTCAAGCTTTCTTAGTCCATGTCACGGATTTAAACAAAAATACATCAGATTTGAATAATATTTCTATTATTAATAAATTTACTGACGTATTCCCTGAAGAACTTCCTGATCTACCCTCAGAGCATGAAATTGAGTTTTGTATTGACCTTAAACCCTATACAAAACTCATTTCCAAAACCCCATATCGAATGGCTCCTATTGAACTTCAGGAGTTAAAAACCCAACTGTAGGAATTGTTAGACATCGGTTTCATTCGTCCTAGTACGTCTCCTTGGGGTGCTCCTGTTCTATTCGTAAAGAAGAAAGATGGGAGTATGTGACATTACATTGACTATCGGGAGTTGAATCATGTCACCGTCAAAAATAGGTACCCGTTGCCTCGCATTGATGACTTGTTTGACCAGTTGCAAGGTGCCAAATTCTTTTTAAAGATCGATCTTCATTCTGAATATCATCAGTTAATAGTTAAAACTGATGACATTCCAAAGACTGTGTTTAGAACTCGGTACGGGCATTATGAAATTCCTAGTCATGTCTTTTGAATTGACTAATGCTCCTGCTGCCTTCATGTATATGATGAACCGAGTATTCAAAGAATATTTGGATTATTTTGTGGTTGTCTTTATTGATGACATCCTCATATACTCCAAAAGTCGTGACGATCATGAGCAACACTTGAGGCTGATACTTCAAAAGCTGCATGAAAACAAGCTATACGCCAAGTTGAAGAAATGCGAGTTCTGGCTTGAGGAAGTAACATTCCTTGGGCACGTGATATCAAATCACGAAATATTTATTGACCCAGCGAAGATTGAAGCAATACAAAGGTGGGAGCAACCTAAGTCAGTAACCGAAGTACGTAGCTTTCTAGGATTAGTCAGTTATTATCAGAGATTAGTGGAAGGATTTTCTCGAATCGCTACTCCATTAACTCAGCTGACTCGAAAAGATACAAAATTTGGTTGGAGCGAGGAATGTGAGAAGAGTTTTCAAGAACTCAAGAGGAGACTCATTTCAACACATGTTCTGACAATACCATCAGGTTCGGAGGATTTGTCATCTACATTGATGCTTCAGGCAGATGTTTATGATGTGTTCTCATGAAACATGGGAAAGTCATAGCCTATGCCTCCCTGCAACTCAAAGAATATGAGAGGAATTATCCAACTCATGATCTAGAGTTGGCAGTAGTCATTTTCACGCTAAAGATCTGGAGACATTACCTGTATGGGGAGAAGGTGGAGATCTATACATATCATAAAAGCCTCAAATATTTTTTCATCCAAAAGGAACTCAACATTCGGCAACAATGTTTGTAATACCCGAGAATTTCCACATCTTATTAAATATGTTAATGGAAATAAATATTATTTGAATATAAATGATTTTTGTATTACGAGATGAGTTGACTCAATTATATTAAATAATTGAATAATTGAGAATATGTGGAGATTGTGATGAACTCGTTGAAAGCCTTGTGTGGCACGGTGATGGGAAATATTAATAGTAATATTAATCAATGAGGAATGGATTAATATTGGTGTTAATTAATCAAGAAGGTGAATAAATTATTTATTTGACATAAAACAAATAAGTAAGTTATTAATATAATAAGATTATATTGACTGTTTTGTGCAAGTGTGCAATAATTAAAAATATAAATTATATGGAATACAACTATATTATATAGTGTAGTGTGACACTTATGTGACTATACTACATATAGCAACCCTATATTAAGTTTTATTAAACTATATTGTACGAAGCAATGTGAGTGAACATATTGGAACTATACGTTATAAATATATAATGAAATGTGTATGTCACAATATGTATGTGGGTATACATTAAAATAAAATGTACATGGATTATATGTATGTTACATTGTCATATCACATCTACTACCATGAAATATTAATTATGTAAATTATATTGTAACATTAAGATATAACCCATGTATGGATGCTATGTATATAAATATAACATAAGAGTGTATAACTTAAGTGTACAAGAATGTTGAGTATTTGAGTTGTCCCAAATTTAGAGACCTAATTCTCATTCACGTGTTCAGTAAAAAGGCTAAGGTCTATTTCCCTTTTCTTCTTCCAAGCTCCTTCTAGCTCATAATCATGGGGGGGGGGGAGTGGTTGTCATGATAATCTTCAGCAACTATATACCAACTCTCTCTTAACCCTCATGCAATCCTTCAATCCATGGGTTTGATTTAGTGGGGAATTACAATGTCTGTGTAATTCTCTTTCATATGGACTCTCCTTCTCCATTTTTCATTGCAGAGAATTACTCAAGTGTGAAGTTAAGAGCATATATAGAGCAAGTGATTACATACCCATCAATGGAAGAAGTGTGAATTAGCAAGCTAATTACAGAGGTATAAGATTTGTTCTTGTTCTTCATTTTGAGTTTCTGTCAAAATTTCCATTATTGAATTACCAATTTCTTGATTATGCCAAGTTGAATTGTGATTGGGTTGTAGAACACTTATGTAGTTGTTACATAGGCTCATTAACATGTTTAGTATGCAATGCGGCTAGGTTACAGTCAAATTAGTGAAGAAAATTTGGTAGTTGGCTTGTTATCTGCCGAGGCTGGGAAGTCTCTAGACTGGAACGGGAACCGCGCGGTCGCGCGTATCCCAAGTACAAATGGCGCGCGCCCCCGCCCCTCTGCATATTTTGTTGGTTATTTTTTTGTGATATTTAATTTATGGAGCATTCTAATATAATTTAGTTAAGCTTATTTCAATTCTTGATATACTAGTTATGTTGTCTTTCATATAATCACTCACCTAGCTTGATTTCAAAAGAAAACTTGAGTTTTCAATATGCAAACTCAATAGACCATGTGTAACTTAAAATTTTAACTTAAAGGCATATTAGTGTGGTCTGATTTCATTGTACATAAGCATGCAAGTAGGATGTATAGTGAATGGAGTAGTTTAGCATACTAAATGACATTGATAACATGTTAATGGAAACTTAGAGTTCAAAATGGACATTGACTTATTATATTCATTTTGATATTCAGATCTTGCAAGCATGGTAGTATGGTTTTGAAATGCATGTCGGATATACTAACTTACGTATATGGATTTCATAATGAAGCATGATCATGTTAGACTTATTAGTAAGTTTTACTAAATGAAAATACATACTTTGAACATGAATGTTAACATGTTACTTTGAGGGTTAAAATCTGATATTTGTGAACATGTTGGATGATACTCTTAGACTCACTCGTGTATTATGAATATGTATATATACCATGCTTAGGTAGCATAATTCAAGTGAAGCATAAATAAAGCATATTTTCAAACCAAAACGATGCTAATTACACATATGTAATATGAATACTCACAAACGTGTCTAATATGAGTTGTATGACTACCTTATATGTTTAAGAAGCAAGCATGTTAGACTTTGTGGATTCAGAACCTTGAATGGCCTTAACTTGTTGAGATGTTCAACTTAGAACCATATTATGAAAGAAGGGACCTAGATTAAACTTGAGAGGTACGAAGGGACCCTTGACATGTTAATATATGTTATGTGTGTAAGGATGGGCAAGCTAAGCCAAGTAAGTGATTGCTCAGTCCTGGTTTGAATTGGGAGCCACATGACCGCGCGTCTCCTTAGTACAAATCAGGCGCGGTCGCACCCCTCTGCAGAACTTGGAAAGTGACTTTTGTGTTTTTTTTGAAATATGTAAATGCTAGTATAACTTAATTATGATTATTTCTGTCTATGACACACTGACAGAGGTAGCCTTGCATGTTAACCCCTATCTTAGCTTGAATTGATAAGGTGTTTTTAAATGATAAATTCTAACGATAGTTCCAAGCTATATAATGACATACGTATAAGATTATGTGACTAGAAGAATAACAATATATGTTAGCATTGATAAAGTACACTTGTGTATGATAGTAAGTAAAGATAATAGGTGTACATGTTAAACTTATATAACTAATGTGATTATACATGAATAGGATATCATAGTGCATTGGATTGATATTAAGCTTTACTTTGGTAAACTACGCTTGAGGCAAGTATGTTAAAACCTTGCATTACTTTATTCGACAGATATCGTGAGCGAACCTTATCTCTTTGAATGCAAGTTATCTTACTTTCTCGTTCAATTGAGCTAGTATGTTAAACTCTTGAGAAAACTATTATTCATGTTGAACTTGGTATTGTTCTTGAATATTGTGAAAGTGTCTATGCCATTTGATTTGGCTAGACTAATTGCATGTTTATAAAACTGTCCAAACCAATTGACTGGTGCAAAAATCTTGAAAACTGAGTTGAACAACCCTTTTGGTAAGGGGAGTGTTTATTGTTGGAAGCCCCAACACACGCGTGAATATTACTATGATGTTATGCATAACATAGAGTATTGTAGACTGATCATATATCATACTTATTTCTTTTGGGTTATAAGTTTAATATTGGTAATTCTAGTAGATGTTCAATAGTCCTTACTGACTGATCAGTATAAATTATTTATCCAGTTGGATACATTGATAGTCTTTGAATTCATATATATCTGTTGATTTATATTAAATTATCGTTCTTATTCCAGTGAGTTGATTCAAGAATTGTTGATATTCATTATTCATGATATTTTTCTGAAACCCTGAACTAACTTAGAGATGATACTTCGATATTTCAAACTCATGTTATAAAACTCTTTACCCTTGTTGCATATTACTTGTTGGGCAATTTGTGCTCATTCTTGTTTATTTAAAACCTTTCAGTTAAGGCGGAACAGGGAAGTGTCTCTGGGAAAGACAAGGGCAAGGGCAAGGCTACCGACTAGCTTGTTCCTTTATGTTTAAAAGTGTTATGTTGTATTAAGACTATTTTCAGACTATGTTTAAGCTTAAGTAGGATTATGTAATAAGTCTGTATTTGATATTATTATGTAATCTATTAAGTACTGTAGGTTGCGAGACTTGGGGGAATAATTATAATAAATCATTGTATATTATTCTAAATTGGATTTTCCGCTGTGAATATGTAATTCTAGTTATTATGGTATTACCATGAGAACGTGATGAACCGAATTCAAGTGACCAAGTGGCGGTCCGAATTTGGGTGCGTCACAGGTTGGTATCAGAGCTATAGTTATAAATCATAGGAACGAGAGTCCTTGGATTATAATTTAGAAGCACTTAAAACCTAGAAAGGGTTGAAACTCATATAGAGTTTTCATAGAAAGTGACTTAGCGTGTTATAGAATATAACTTCATTCTATACAATGAACTTATGTTATTTAACATTCTAATGGAGTTGTTGTTTGTGTTATCTTGTGTTGGTGACTGTAGGATGACTGACATGGGAGGACCTAGCCGAATAGTAGAGGAGGAGCCGTGTGACATCCACGTGGTATATGAGGCACCATTGATAGTGGAGCCCATTTTAGTAGTGGCCCCTATTGATGAGGACGATGATGAAAAGGAGATGGAGCCATTACCCGAGGAGTCTGATTCGGAGGGGGAGCCTATGGAGGAGGAGCCTGAGCCTATGGAGGACTCCGACGAGGCTACGTAGAGTGGAGGAATTAGAGACTGAGGCTAGGGAAAGGGAGTTCGAGTTCCAGAAACTGAGGGACGAGGACCATCAGAGGCAATTAGTGATGCAGGAGATGGAGGTGAAAATTGCTCACCGTAAGGAGGCAGGGATCCAAATTGGAACTTTGTTTCACCGATCAGTGGTTAGGAATGTGGAGCTGGCAGGGAAGCTAGAAGGGTCTGAGCAGAGAGAGCTTAGTGGGAAGGCTGAGAAGGAAGCACTTCGCACTCAGCTAAAGATGGAGGTGATGGATAGGATCCACTTCGAGGAGAAGTGGGAAGGAGCTAATGATCGGGCTAATGATCTAGAGGATGAAGTAAGGTGTAAGAGAAGGAAGATGAACAAGATGGGTTATGCTCTACGCACGGCCATGGAGAGGTTGATTAATGGGGTAAATCACTACTCGACAGAGCAGGGACAGACCCGGCATACCATAAGCCAAGACATGGTGGTGCACATTACTCAGAAGGAATACCAGAGCACCGTGGAGCTTGGGATATTAGATTGAGTCTAGAGAAAGAAACTTAGTAGTTATATTCACTACTACAAAATAGTAAATAGATAACACGAAAAAAACATTGTGGTTTCAATCAGAAAAACGTCGTGGTTAAGGGTGTCATCTATTTGACACCCTTACACAACGTTTTTAAAACGTTGTAGTTAGACACATTATACAACGTTTTTTAAGAAAAAAACGTTGTAGATTTGTTTTCCATAAATTAGTAGATGTTTGAAAACGTTGTAGAAGGTATGATTCCACAACGTTTTCTGGATAAAAATGTTGTAGTTTATACAAATATACAACATTTTTAAAATGTTGTAGATAAAAAAGAAAAAGAAAAAAAAGGTTGAGGTTCACCTATATTATCAATGCACCTGCAATATGCTAATGCAAGATATATAGCTAAAAGGTCTAAATTCTCATTTAAATTTAAAGCTAAAATGTATGAACCATTCAAAATACATCCCAATAATACCATTCGTTTACAGTTTCAAATTACTACATCCACAAAATATTACATTATATTTCGGAATATAAAGATTTCGGAATCAGAATATATAAGTTTATAAAATCGTGGGAAAGCCAAACAACAAGGAGCAATATCATAAGCTCTCCATATCTTACTTTTTTCAATCCTAAGAAGCAAAAATATTTAAAGTTCTCAATTCTTCATTTTGCCCTTGTCATTAGCATATCTACTGAAGTACCAAAAAGGAAAATCAAAGTGAAACGTACACCTCTTCTTTTAAGATATTGTCCAGTTCAAGCATACGCAGTCCACTTAACAATACCTGAAAAGGGAAGAAAAGATATAGACAAAAAGAACATTTCATCAAGTATTCAAAAATGAATACGCCATTTACCTGGCTATGAAGGAACCTGGTCTGGTGAAATACGAGAATTCTCATACAGATGAGGAAGAGATTCATCACCATATATAATGTTTAGACCATCCATCTCATGACCAATATCTCTAGGATTATCCTCAACCATCTTGAAAATGATCTGTGACAATAGCAAGAGAAGATCAATCCATATCTGCAATCTCAACTAAAAATAAACATTTGAAAGAAAGAGGAACCACTTGGAATCTATCTTTCAAACAACTAAACAGCATACAAGAAAGTCCAGTCTGAAGGTCATATTGTCCAACCACTGTTTATGTCCGTTTAGAGGTAACCAGGTGATAGCACAGCTATCCAACAATATAATGAAACCATAATGTGAGTTATAAACATAGAACCTGACATGATTTCTTCCTACAACAAATAGATAAGTAGAAGAAAACCTCATAAATATCTTCTTTCAACCGTGTACAAGACAAATTTATAGCCCCAAGAACATGTGGTTGATGGTCTGTCATGAACTTTAAAATCCTTTGCTGATCATTCTTTTTGTGTTGCTGGTCATCGATATTTTGGCCACGGTTGCTGAGTGACCCAGCATACAACACATCCAGGACTTCTTCAGATGAATCCAACATCACAAAAGTGGTTGCAGGCTTTCTAGAGCCCCAACTCCGCTGCCTTCAGTGACTTGGTAATTGATTCAAACAGCTATTTATTCAAGTTGAGCCTAGTTTCATCATATATGCTCCGAGACTCCTCATCATATCGCTTATTGTAGTATAACTGCAGAGCACTCTTTCATTTTTGTCGAAGTAACCACTTTTTGTCCAAGTCCAGGATGACCCAAAGTAACTACAACAAAGCAAACATTCAAAATCTTTATTTAAAAGTTCATTTAAATGTACCATGCTGGTTGCAAGCTGATTACAAATCCAGGAACTCTCCTCATCTATACTCGATTCATCTATTGATGGAGGCCCAGTGCTTGCTTCAGATATCTAAAAGATAACACAACAGATGTGTAACCCAAGCACCTGGCTGACATGACAACTTATAAATACAATTCACACATTTACCTGCATTCTTTCTGGGATATCTGTTTCCCGAACCATGTCATCCTTCTCCGTCATATACTTCTCCAAAAGAATGCTTGGTTCAAATTCATCTTCAAGCCTCCTTTCCTTCCATTCACCAGATTCATCATTATATCGAACCTTTGCTAATCCTTGCTTGCGAAGCTTCAAAAATTCCTCAACATCACCAAATATGTCATGAGCTTCTTGTAGCGCTGATGATGAAACTCCTGGTGCCTTCCTAGATTTTTTCTTGTTTACCTTCCTCCTCCTTCATGATGGATTGATATATAAACTATTTATTAAATCCTATAAAAAAATTGGCCAATAATGAATGCCTATCAAACACAATTACCTCACAGGAGCTCCATGTTCATCAACTTCCTCTTCCTCAACTATGAAGTCGGCCATTTCATCTTCATCCCCAATGTCAGCATCCTCCTCTTCTTCTAGCTGCTCCTCTTCTGCAATGTTTTCAAGTTGTGGTCCTACAATTTTACAGGCATGCGTTAGTGGAAAATTAAGTTACTAATAATGACTATTCAACAATTTGTTATAAAAAAATTTACCCTCATCATCCCCAAATAAGCTGCGCTTGAGCTTTTCCTCAGTCGTTCGTCCACCTTTCCCACTTCTATCAAACTCATCATCATCAAAAAATCCAGAATGCTCATCCTCCACATCCCTTTGAGCTTCTGCGCCATTTATTTTAAGCTTCGTGTTTTTGAAAACAATTATTTGACAGTGATCATAACGAGAAACAACAATTATTTACAAGCATATAACCCGAAACTAAAACTAGATAGGCATAACCTGGTTTCTAGAGTCACTTGTATGCAGACTCTAGTGTCCCCTAATGGAGAACTTTCCTTTCCAGATGTTAGTGAACCTTTGGATGGAGTTGTATCATATCTACCTGAATTAGATGCTTTAACAAAGGAGGGGAATTTGCAGCTTACAACAAAGTTCAGTCTCACAATAGCAGCCGTGTAAGTCATCTCAGTCTCACAACTAAGACTCGGCACTGGTTATTGCTTGTAACAATGCATTTGTAAAAGAATTAGCAGTGCATTCATTATTCTCAGGATGAGCAAAAACAATATGAGCCTAAATGTTCATCACATGATAAAAAGTAAAGTAGAAAACTGGCCTACGGACTTCAGTAATGAATTAATAGTCGCAAAGGTACCAATTAAACAGTTGTTAGATCTATAGTACAAGGAATGCTGGCGATTGCCTAGACCATATGAAATTATTAGTTGCTAGTGGTTAATGAAAGGGTGGATTCAGGAATATCCTTGATAAAACTGATGGAGCTACACTAATTAATAGAGAAATTCACTGGACTAGAGCAGTGGTAATGGTGATACAAAGTTTGAACCTAAATTTATACTTCAACCACATGGCATGTCCAGTGAGGCATTCAAAGCTCTGGTTACCTCAAAGTCCATAAATTTGAAGCTACACAAAAGTGTTGCTCCAACTTCAACAAACATATATCATATACTTCCCCCTCTTGCTCTTTATTTTTTTAAGATAAAAGAAGAAGATTTCATTACAAGAAGTAGATACAAGGAAAATAAAGTCCTAACAGAGGACAACCCTGCAATTTTTTTTTGATTATCTAAAATAGAAATCTCCCAGAAGCCCAACATTGAATATCAGATCATGCATACCATTAAAAAAGATTGTGGATAGGGAAAGGTGGTAACACTTATAGGAATTCGAACTTATGGGAAGAAATCACCAATTTTGAGAGGCCATATTTCATTTGATGCATTTTTTGCGTATAAATCGATGCAGTTGAATAAAAAGTATTGACACACCCATCCTGAGAAAGGACCATATGATTTTGACAGACTAAAACAAGGGTTCATAATTGAGATGTACGAAACCACTTAATAAGAAAACAGAACATATCAATACCATGTTAACATAATGAATGAAGTTGTCCATTTGTCTGAACCATGAAACTACATATTGATATAGAAAATCTGTCCCCATAGCCCGTTTGTCCTGGTAACATTAGCCTAGGAAGAGCATGGAGAGCAAGGGAAACAGTTTAATGTATATATATAATTTATACACACACACACACACACACATAGAAAAAGGGAATATCTTAACTACAGTTGTATCTTAAGTTGACCTAACTTGTGACGATAAACCAAGGAACACTAGACAAATCCTCTTCATCTGACTAGAAATTATCTAACAAATCAAAATCACCATCCTTGAGACTAGACACGATAGATTTGAAACAAGATCTTGAAGAATTAAAGCAATCCTCAACACAAGCATTCCCAATAGAACCGAACACCATCTTTGACCGAGGCCTCTTTGTTACAGATTTGGATTTTGAGCGTTTCAACTGTTTACCCATGGAGGATAAGCACGAAAAAGCCCAAAACAAAGAAGGAACAGAGACAACCTCGAACTATTAGATCAAAAGGAACTCGAACTAAAACCCGGCATAGGGCAGAAAATAAATCCAATGAGAATTAATCTCGGAAAGGGAACGAGATTCATATCCGAATCAATGAATAGGAAAGCTAGAGAGAAGGGAGAGCTTCTATCTCTTCGATGGATTGCCGACTTTGCTTAACTAGGGTTTTGGTTTTGTGAGGGAAAGAGATCAGAGAAAGACATAGTCCGCTCCGTCTTTTAATTTTAAGTTTTCATTTAACCGCAGATTTTTGTTCCGTGTTTTTTACATAGATAACATTTTTTTTTAAAAACGTTATCCATTTAAAACAAAAAATAACCCTTATAAATAGATAACATTTTTTCATATGAATCTACAACATTTTGTTAAAAAACGTTGTGAAAAAAATACCACAACATTTTTTTAAGTGTTGTTTATTTACTGTTTTGTACTAGTGATTATATTTATTTATGTGTTGTTTAAATCTGTTGTTAAAATCTTAGTCTTTTGTGTAAGATGTGAGATAGTTGTAAATCCCAAACTTTTGAATAATGTTAGAGGGGTAGTAAGCTAGTGTTGTCCCCATCTTTTGAGATATTAGGGGATATGTTGTATCAATTATAGCAGTATGCTAGAGAGAATCATGTAATTGTAACGATTTAGCATATGAATATAAATGAGCTTAATTCAGAAATGTGTTATAAAGTTATTCTTCCTTATGTTAAGAGAAATACTTAAGTGATATAACTGAATAATAATAAAATGAAAATTTTGTGATGCAGATCATGGCACCAAGACGTATAATAATTGTACCGGAAGAGTCGGTTAACGATGAGAGAGGACCAGTAGATCAGATGCAGAGGCTTGTAGATTTGTTAGGAGAGGCTCTTAGGGGAAGGAATGAACCAGTACCACCCATTCCCCAAGCAGCTCCTATTACAAACTTTAAAGATTTTAAGAGTGTAGGACTGCCAGAATTTGTAGGAACGACTGACCCGATAGTTGCGCAAACATGGATCAAGGAGATCGAAAAAGCTTTCACTATAGCTCGCGTGGGCAAAGATCAGAAGATGATGTTTGCTACGTATATGATGAGGGGAGAAGCGAACTATTGGTGAGAGGCTAATCAGCATAGAGCTGGCGAAGGAACGATAACATGGGATAGGTTTAAGACGCTGTTCTTCGAGAACTATTTCCTGAAGAGCATGAAGAATCGAATGAAAGTGAAGTTCCTAGAGTTAAAAAAAGGGGATATGACGGTGGCGCAATACGTAGATAAGTTAAACGAACTAGTGTGATTTGCGAAGCACCAAGTTAGGGATGAGGAAAGGAAGGTGAGACGCTTCGAGCAAGGACTGAAGCTGTGGCTGTATAATAAGGTATCAATTCTCCAAATTGATTCCTTTGCGACATTGTTAGAAAAGGTAATCATTACGGATGGTGGTAGTCGGGCCTTAAGTCTATATCATAAGGAGAAAAAAAAATAAGAACACTGGGAGTGAGTATCATGGAGGAAGCAGCAACGGAGGGAGTAACTCCGGAAAGAGAAAATGGGAAAACAATAACAACAACAACAACAACAACAGAAACAATAATCAAGGTGGAAGTCACCAAGGAAACTTCAAGAAAAGGACTGAAGCTTGTAACAAGTGTGGGAGGAGTCATCAGGGGGAGTGCTAGAAAGGAAAGAGCATGTGCTATAATTGCGGCCAAGAAGGGCACATATCGCTAAATTGCCAGAAATCAAAGAAGATCAGTGGATCAACATAGCACCAAATAAAGGATTGCCCGAAGAAAGGAAATGGTGGAACTAGCGGAGACCAGGGAGGATGAAGCAAGTTAATGATTGGTGGACCCACGCAACCCAACCGATCGACAGTCTGAACCTTTAACATGACCGTCCAAGACGTAGTAGCTACAAAGGACATGGTATCAGGTATAATCCCAATCAATAATATAAATTCTTATGTATTATTTGATTCGAGTGCCACCTGTTCTTTTATATCTGAAGAGTTTGCTAGTAAACTTAGTACACCCCGAGAACGTTTAGATGATCCTTTGAACGTAGAAGTTGCGAATAAGGAAATAATCCTTGTAGAATATGTTTATCGAAATTATCACGCAAATATTAGAGAACATGAACTAAGCGTAGACTTGATTCCTATTAGACAGGGAAAATTTGACGTAATACTGGGAATGGATTGGTTATATAACCATGTGGCAGTAATTGACTGTCAGAACAAGTGTGTGAACCTTCAGACTCCGAGTAAGTCTAAGGTAGTGTTTTATGGTAGCTCGTCGCTTAAGCAATCATGTTGTGTTACGATGATACAGGCCAAGTAATTGTTAAGGAAAGGATGTGTAGGTTATTTAGCTTACATCGTAGATACTCGAAAAAAGGGAGTAGAAATTAAAGACATATCCGTAGTAAATGAATTTAAAGATGTGTTTCCGGACGATCTGTCTGGTCTTCCACCAGACAGAGAAATCGAATTTGTAATAGACATAGCACTGGGAATGGCACCGATTTCGAAAGCTC
Organism: Panax notoginseng; assembly: GCA_016801055.1. Classification (NCBI taxonomy): domain Eukaryota; kingdom Viridiplantae; phylum Streptophyta; class Magnoliopsida; order Apiales; family Araliaceae; genus Panax; species Panax notoginseng. The sequence continues at coordinate 242,779,341 of CM029012.1, forward strand.
CATATCGTATGGCGCCGGTAGAAATGAGGGAGTTGATGATACAACTTCAAGAGTTATTAGATAAGGGGTACATTCGACCAAGTATGTCTCCTTGGGTAGCACTAGTGTTATTCGTTAAGAAAAAGGACAGATCGATGAGGCTTTGTATCGATTATCGAGAATTGAACATAGTAACGATCAAGAATAGATATCCGCTAACTAGGATAGACGACTTGTGACACCCCCAAATCTGGGTACTTCATTCTCACAGGATTTGGTGTTCACTATATAAAAACATTCATGTCTAACTACCTAATCATAATAAAATTTAATAATAAACCTTCCCATTAAAGGATTACATTAATAAAAATCTCCCAGGTTATCTAACATTTAAATACAACCATTCATATGCGGAAAACTTTAAATAACTTCATAAAAATAATTAAAATAAAGTCTGACAACATTATGTCAACATGATTACAAGTCTTTAATACTTGTTCATCTTTCCTTTCCCTTTACTGCTGCTAGGTACATCGACCTTCTCAACTTTAGATGTAATATTTATATAAGCAAGAGTGAGAAAACAATGCCCACTTGAAATGATAATGAATAAAACTTTACAACATCTGCCAATTAATAGGCTCAATAGAACTGAACAATATGTTCTATCAATGATAATCAAAATCATGAAATATATATAACTGAGGGTCATAAGACCACGAACTATGTCCATAGTTATAAGTAATCTTTCAACTTAAACTTTAACAGTTATAAGACTATAGGGACTCGTCGTACTTTGGGAGATCAGCCCTTCGTACAATGTATTGTGCACAAACATTTCAACGCTATGCGTAAATTATACCCTAACAATAGGGTTGTTCATCTCAGTATTTAGAATACAAGTCCGCCCCAAAGTAAGTTTGGTTTGGATACATTTCAAGGTAATTTGGAATTCAACAAACATCAACTAAGGATTAGTTGAATATAAAGGTAATCACATTATGCTCTGGAATAAATCATAAGTGAATCAACATTGTATACTAAGGTCATGCTTTAGGAATAATCTAAGAGCATAAGCATTGAATAACATAACATACCTGGTATGTTTGAACAATATTAAGCTAAGGTTATTTAGAATTGAATACTGAGCATGCATAACAAATAGTAAATTGAACGATAAAACTTGTTCAATAGTAATATATCAGAATGTAGAACTTGCATGCTAAATAACAAGTTAAAGGTTATAGAAACTTGTTCAACATAAGAATAAGTTTTAGGAAACTTGCACAACGAAAGTGTAGAGTTAGAAAACTTGCTTAATTGTAATCGAACTAGAAACAGTAAACTTGCTCAATATAAACAAGGTAGAGTAAGAAAACTTGCCTTGCTTGTAGGCTAAACCGTAATTGTTTGATTCATAATATCCTAATCACATATCATTAGGATACAATTAGTCACTACAGATACTCTATATACCAATAAGTACCTAATTCATGTATGGCTTGATTCTTAATTACATAATCAAGTTATATCAATTAAAATAATAACAAACTCGTTAAATGTTATTTATATGCTCATGCTTAGCACTATAATACCACAATAACAAAATTATATTTTTAACAATCATAGTATTGCATTACATTAACCATTACAGACTCTGTGCAAAAGAAAACTCATTTCTGGCCATTTTGTTAACCGGCACTACGGCTCCACAGTTTGTACTGTGGGCGGCGCTGCGGCGCGGTGATGGCGCTGCGATGCGGTGATGGCACTGCAGCACGAAGCCCAGGCCATGGGCCGGCGCTGCAGCGCGAAAGTCGGGGCTTCGGCTCTGACTTTGGAGTTGAGGCGCAGAGTCTAGAGCTGGGGCGCAGATTTTGGCATTGAGGCTCCGAGCTTACAGAACCCAACACGAAGAACAGAACAAAGCCAAATTATGTCTATTTAGCAGCTAAATTACCACATATAACTTATGTAAATTACACGTAAATATTATCAAGCATACATATACTAATTTAAAACATCTAAACAACAATTTTTGAAAGATTAAATCCTTGAATGGCATATTTTAAAACCAAAACTCCATGTTTGATATTGCTTTACACAGTGAACACGATAACCACAATTATACATCAAATTGATTCCTTTGAACTACGTTCTCTATATTTCATAACAAATTAACTAACATATTCACAGTTCATTTTTTGCAATTAGCATACAATCATATATATATATATATATATATATATATATATATATATATATATATATATATATATATATATCATACCTATATTCAAACCATGTTCATACATATATTCATTGTAAAAAACCAATTTCTTTATTGCATACGCAATTTATCATACAATCACACACACACACACACACACACACACACACACACACACACACACACACACACACACACATATATATATATATATATATATATATATATATATATATATATACTAGTTATACTATTACCATCATACTATGCGCATAATCTCATAACCAATTTATAAAAATATGGATTTTAGAAAATTGTATATAGACTTTATACCACAGTGAACTCAAGAAAATTATGTCGTAATATATATATATATATATATATATATATATATATATATATATATAAATTGTAGATACTCAAAATTTTCTGCACACCTGTTACTGACATTGCATGAAGGCAGATTCTTCTTTCAGAGATAACCCTGGAAGACAGTTCACATCCAGTCCGGATACTACCGGAAGCTCAGTTTCAATCCCAGAACACACTGGGAGTAACAGCCTCAACCCCGAAACACACACCAGGAGTAACAGTTCTAAACTCGGCGATGACACCAAGGCCTGCAGTTCTAATACCGGAACACACACTGGAGAATATCGATTCATCCCGGAGATAACCCCGAGATGTTCCAGTCTCAATCCCAACCATGGGAGTAGCTACCAACCTTGGCGATAACCCCACCTGGAGTTTACTTCGTGGTAGTTGACCGTTTTTACGACTTTTTGTACATTTCGTCCCGCCTGGAGTTTCCTTCGGGTGGTAGATACCTTTTACAGCTTTATTTACATTTCTGATCCCCCGTGGAGGTGCTTCGCAGTTGGTGATCATGTCTGTATATATATATTTACAGCTATTATATATATACCTACTTACTGCGTTTATATTAACTTCGGCATCATGTGAGCCTAGGAATCATGTGATTATAGATTCTGTCCACTGAATCTAGATTCGGTTCCTGTGATGGACATTTTCAGCTATAAGCAGCTTGTAAATTTATTCACGGTGTTCCGATGTCCTCCGATGGTTTTCATACCCATGAGGATTTCAGCACTGTTTGGTATATTATTTTTTGGAAAGATGCTTCGCATCTCAAAAATAAAAGTAATCAAGCCGAACATTTAATGATAAAATGGAAGTGTAAAAGGTCTCAATTACTATTGAGCATAAGGGTTTGAAAAACCTCTTTTACAAAACATCACTACAATATCTTGTTTAAAACTGAATTTTTATATAAATTCAAACCCTGTGTATATAGGTGCGAACGAGGCCTCGCACTACTTTCAAATAAAAGCACATTGACCCACACACACACACACACACATTCATATAACAGTTTTTTAAAAAGTGGCGGTCACCGTGGCAACACGGATATCGGGGGTGCCTAACACCTTCCCTCTGCATAAGCAAGTCCCCGGACCCTAATTGAATCTCAATTTCACCGACCCGTTTAGCAGTGTCACATCACTGGGTTGTGCAAACATTTTCTCGGTTGTGTTGGTACAACCAGTTAAAAAACCAACTGGCGACTCTTACAGTCCAATCGTCGACATTATACATGTCGGACCTTTTTCACTTGTTTTTTCAAACAAATCTCACATAAAATGAGAACACAAAAAAATAGGTAACAAAAAGGGACAGATAAAAATCTTGACGTCGACAGGTGGCGACTCTGTTGGGGACTCCAGTAAGAGGACTTAAGCCGCTATTACAAGCTTTTCAAAACTATTATATGCTTATGTGTGGATGTTGCATTTACATTTATGATGAATGTGTACGAATGCATATCTTTACTGCGATTAATGCTTTACACTATATCTGCATGTGATATTAGTGCTTCGCACATGTCATCATTTTCATATACGGTGAAACGCGATATATGTGAATGTATGTTGTGTGGTCCTTCTACCAGGAGGCTATGCTGTCTGTGTTTGATTACTGTACTCGTAGGAAGAATAATTCTCGCGAGGCTCAGGAAAGGCACCACCCAAATTTACTCCAGTTGAAAGACCGGATTAACGTGCCGTTAAGTAAATTGCGATGATTTGGGAACCTTCAAGCCGAAAAGCCACAAGAGTAACCTAAGATAGGTCAACCTCTGATAAACCATACGCGGAGGAAAGTCTCTTCATGCTTTTTCATTTCAAATCACTTGTAAAGTCAATTACTTGTAATTTACATTCCATATTCATCTCCATGTAATGAGAAATATGAAGAAATATGTGCTTATACATATTTAAATTGACATGTTATCCTGTATTACAAACAACTAACATCCGTTTTGCAGGACAAAATTCCTAAAACGGACACATCACATAGCATGTTAACATTTACACCATCCCTAAAACTAAACTATGCTAGTTTTGTCACATGGAAGCATTCGGACCTGTTACCCAGTCAAAGTTCAAAAAGGCCGCAGGCCTACAGCCAATCATGTCTTCATCTGACCAGTCTAATCCAATTTCTCGCGAGGAATTTAACGGATTAAGTAAACAAATTACAGATTTGGTTGTTCTGGTTAAAGAACTACATCAATCTACACTCCAAAAATACTCGTCCATGCTGAATCCTCCACACAATGAGGAACTCAAGGTTCTGATATACCTGAACTGCAGTTGGATACAACCAACAAAAGTCATGATGCCGCCCATCTCACAAGAGATCCAGACACCGGTGACATCGAAAAGAAAGTTCTTCAAATGGAAGAAACCCTTCGCGCTATCAAAGGAATTGGAGCACACGGGAGTGTTTCATATGCCGACCTTTGTATATTCCCTGGTGTTCATTATCCAGAAAAGTTCAAAACTCCTGACTTCGAAAAGTATGACGGGTTAGGAGATCCTTACACCCATTTGAAGGTTTTCATTGGAGAACTTGGATCTTATGCAGGGGACGAGAAGCTCAGAATGTAGCTGTTCTAAAAGAGTCTGACTGGGGAAGCTCGTTCGTGGTATACCTGACTAGACAACGCAAAGATCTATAGCTGGGAAAAGCTGGCACATGCTTTCCTTGAGCAGTACAGCTTCCAGTCTCAAATGGCTCCTGACCGGTACCAAATTACTAAGGTCAAGAAACAGTCCAATGAGTCTTTTAGAGAATATGCTCAAAGGTGGAGGCACCTTGCTGCTCAAGTAACTCCTTCTATGATAAAATCAGAAATGGTCATGACCTTCATAGACATACAAGAAGCTCCTTTCTATGAAAGAGTATTAGCCGGCATCGGTAAACCATTTTCTAAAATGATCAAACACGGGGAGATGGCTGAGATAGGATTGAAGTCAGGAAAGATTCAAGACCTAGATGCCCTTAAAGCTGTTGCTGAGCACATCCAATCAGGAAAATTATGGAAACAACCCCCGGAGGGTCTATAAAAAGAAAGAAGAGGATGTTTCCCTGATACTACAGGGTCAAAAAGACAATCAGAACATGCCTATCCAGAGGAGAAATTACACTCCCTTTCCAGCACAATCGTCAAACCCTCCAATACCAAAAGGTGGAGAAGTCAAATGCCCTCGAGTGTTCACACCCTTAAGGGACACTCTCGAGAATATTCTCACTCTTCTGACCACACAGAAGAAAATCACACATCTTCTTCCACCAGCCAACCCTAATGGTAGGGGTTTTAATGCTGCTCAGAAATGTGCTTATCATGCCGGGGCACCTAGACATGATACTCAAGATTGTTGTGCCTTGAAACACAAGATCCAAGATTTGATAGACAACGGGGAGATCGTGGTCACTAAACCAGGTCAACCTCACGTTCAAGACAACCCTCTTCCTCTACACAAAGAGGAAGAGGTTAACACAATCAATTGGAGTAATGGACAGAGTTTCGATTTCAGCGGCGAGTCATCTCAGACCATCAAAGATGGTGTTGATAAGTGGGATTATGCCAAGTTCCAGTTCGCAATGGAACGAAAGATAAAAGCTCTTTGCAAACAAATTGAGCAATTGGCAGAACTGGTGACCTACCAGCATTAAGTTACATGCCATTTAGTAAGCCAGGAGCATGCTAGTCTCCTTCCTCTTGTCATGAATATTCCCTCGTCACCTCCAGAAAGTGAAATAATGGAGGACAAAGTGGCAAAGAGAGCGAATGCCAAAGCTCGTCGGGATTTTGTCAACAGAAGGGAATTTACATATCTGGGCCAACCCATGGAGGAAATCCTTCATATGTTAATCAATGAAGGAAGGATTAATTCCCTTCTACCTCCAATCAATCCCCGTTTAGGATGGTACAATTCTGATGGAGTCTGTCAATATCACTCCCATTCTCTCGGTCACAGCACAGAAGAATGCTGGGCACTCCGCCACCTTATACAGAATCTCATTGATAGCGGTGTCCTATACCAACAATTCAACTCAGAGAAAGAAATAATCCTTTGAAAGTGGCTACTCCCGAACCAATCAACTTACCATGCAGAGCACAATATCCTATTATTAGCTTGCACATAGTTTCGTGGAATTATGAAGAAGGTGAAGGATCCACCTCGTATACAACCGCTACAGTGTCGATGGAAAATCCACTATATCTTCTCCAACGGGTGATGAAGTCTACCATCAAATCAAAGGGGAAAATACCCATGGAGAAGATTGAAAAATTCCTCTGCACTATGGGTTATAATGAAGCCAAGGTGGTTGTAAGCTTAAGAGAAGCTCCATACCAAATCTCAATTTTGGACTTGGTCTTAATTTTTGAGGATCACCAGAAGATCTTACTGAAAGTTCTGGACGAAGCCTATTTACCAACATCAGTGGATACAGAAAAATTTCAACACCTGGTTGATCACATTTTTAATAACAATGTGATATCCTTCATTGATGATGACATACCGCCCGAAGGGACCGGTCATTGTAAGCCATTACACATTACGGTCTTGTCCTTCGGAGACATGCTAGCTGGAGTCTTGGTAGATAGAGGTTCGTCTCTAAATATATGTCCTTATGTTACGTTGCTGAAGATGAACGTCAATCTCAACCGAATCTGAAGTAGCCATACGATCATCAAAGCTTTTGATGGATCCCGCCGGGATGCAGTCGGAGTAATTGAGTTGCCAATCGAAATTGGTCCCTATACATTCTGCGTGTCTTTCCACATACTCAAGACAGATTCGGGATACAACCTGTTCTTAGGAAGACCGTGGATTCATATGGCTGGGGCAGTCCCCTCTACCCTTCATCAGCAATTGAAATACATTATCAATAATAGCCTAGTCACGATCAACGCTGAGCCAGAGTGTCCTCAACATGGGGACCTGCCATTCATCAATACTAATGCAGATGTTGAACCGGTCAATTTTCATGCCTTGGAAGTGAGCAATACTCAATACCATGCTATTGGAACGCCATTGCCCGTACCCAAGATCTCTGGCGAAGTAATGTCGGCTACCCAGGAAATGATGTCCTTGGGTCATCAGCCAAGACAAGGGCTGAGTAAGGATCACCAAGGGAAATACCCCATCCAAGTAGCCAGGCAAACTGGGACAGCTGGACTAGGCTATCCTGCCAGTTCTAGTCAAAGGAATCCTCATAAGCATCAGCAAATTCCTTCAGCTTCAACCATACAGTGTTTATCTTCGCCATCAACCTTTGAGTCCGCACAACATCCTATAAAGGTTTCAACCAGCGTGATGGCTATGCTATTTCCCAAACCAGTGTCGTTCAAAGCAAAAGAAGTCTTTGTTCCAGATCCCAGGGTGGAGGAAGAGAAACAAAGAATCAAACAAAATGTCATCCGGATAATGTCGGGCATGCACATCATTGTTCATGATGAACATACAAACAAATACACCCAGATGATGATTGCCCAGACGTCATGGTCATCATTCAGAAAAAGGAGGACGATGACAGCCCCTCTATCAATGCAGTCCACCCAGACTGTATCCTTGCCAATTGGATCAGCACTCCTTGCATTGGTTGACAAGGGTAAAATGGGCAGGAACTCTTTTTGCCCTGTAGATATAATAACTGCTTACTTTTCTGTACAGTATTAGCAGTCCTTTTGCCAATACATGCTAACACTTTGTATGATTAAACAACTTCATATATACTAAGTGAAAGCATATTTTGTTTCAGGACCCTGAATTTAGATGTGCCTGTACTTGCTGATACGGTGCCTCTTCTCCACAAAGATTGTGACTTTGATGTAGAGATGAATTTAACCTTGATGGGAACACAAGAGGACATTGAGGTGCCTCCAAAAATTCAAGAATGGGTCAAAGACAAACCTAAAACCAACCTTGATTAAACTATTTCCTTCAATCTCAGAACCTTAGAAAACCCTAAGTTAATCCATATTGGTTTAGACCTTACCCCAAACCAACGAAACGACATGGGTACGCTACTAACCCAATTCCAGGATGTATTTGTATGGTCTCATGAAGACATGATGGTTTTGTCCACTGACATTGTTCTTCATCGCCTTCCCATTAAAGAGGGATTCAAGCCAGTTAAGCAGAAGCTCAGGCGATTGAAACCTGAGTGGAGTTTGAAGTTGAAAGAAAAAATTGTGAAACAATTTAAAGCTGGTATTATCATGGTGTCTACATATCCTGAGTGGATATCCAACATCGTGCCCGTGCCTAAACCTGGAGGAAAGGTGCCAGTTTGCGTAGATTACAGGGATTTGAATAAAGCTTGCCTTAAGGATAGCTTTCCTGTGCCATTCATCCACATTCTCATTGACAATACTGCTCAATACGGCATGTACTCCTTTGCTGATTGCTTTGCGGGGTACCATCAGATCATGGTTGCTGAGGATGATCGTGAGAAAACTGCTTTCATCACTCCTTGGGGAACCTTTTGCTATAGACGGTTGTCATTCGGCCTTATCAATGCCGGAGCCACCTATCAACGAGCTATGATGGCTCTCTTCCATGACTTAATGCACAAAGGGATAGAGATATACGTGGATGACATCATTGTCAAATCCCAGAAGGAGGATGACCACTTAGACCATCTCAGAAAGCTATTCAACAAGTTGCGCAGGTACAACTTGAAGTTGCTAGGATTTCTAGTCAGCAACAAAGGAATTGAGCTGGATCCTACCAAAATCCAGGCCATTACGGAAATGCCCATTCCTCAGACAGAGAAGGAAATACGGGGATTTTTGGAAAGAATCAACTTCATTAGTAGGTTCATCTCTCAACTCACATCAACCTGTGAGCCTATCTTCAAGCTGTTAAGGAAGAACTCCTCCATGAAATGGGATGATGAGTGCTAGAAGGCCTTCCTTACCATCAAATAGCAGCTAGTCAAAGCTCCTATTTTGGTACCACCCAGAGATGATGTTCCCCTGTTCATGTACCTTTCTATAAGTGACAATGCTATGGGCTGCATGCTGGGATAGAAAGACGATAGAGGTCAAGAACGAGCTATCTATTATCTCAGCAAAAGATTCAGCATCAGTGAACACAAGTACACTCTGATTGAGAGGACTTGTTGTGCTTTAGCATGGGCTGCCATGAGGTTACAACATTACCTCCATGGGCACACAACTCATCTCATATCCCGGGTGGATCCTCTCAAGTATGTGTTCAGTAAACCCATACTGAATTGTCGGCTGTCCAGATGGCAGTTGATCCTACAACAATTTAACATTATTTATGTGACTCAAAAGTCCATTAAAGGTCAAGGAATTGCGGATCAACTGGCCACCGCACCCTCAGGGGATTTCAAACCCTTGGAAACATACTTCCCCGATGAAGGGGTAATGGCAATTCAGCCACACCATCAGTACGATACACGCCAAGCATGGAAGACGTATTTTGATGGAGCTGTTAATACGAAAGGTTCTGGAGCTGGAGCAGTTCTAGTATTCGGTACGGGAGAGCAGTATCTCGTCGCCGTCAAATTGCAGTTTGTCAGCACCAACAACACAGCTGAGTATAAAGGCTGTATCATGGGGCTAAAACTTTCCCGTGCAATGGGTATCAAACGGTTAACTGTCTTTGGGGATTCAGAGTTGGTAGTCAAACAATCCGCGGGAATCTTTCAAACCAAAGAGCTACGTTTACTGCTTTACCATCGGTAGATTTTACAGATGGCTTTGGAGTTCGAAGAGATCTCCTTTCTACACATTCCTCGTAATAGGAATGACTTCGCAGACGCATTAGGAACTTTGGCCTCCTTAATTTACATGCCTGACAAGGTACACATGCCAAGCATCACAGTAGCCCTGCAAAAGGTACCAGCCTATGGGAACTATGTTGGAGAAGTATCAGATGAACTACCTCCCATCCAACAACCTTGGTATCAACATATCAAGGAGTACTTACGAGATGGATCTACACCCGCTGAGGCGATCCTGAATGAGCAAAGGTTGATTCATCGACTTGTTGTGAAATTCTACTTGAGCGGAGACGCACTCTACAAGAGAGATGCAGGACTAGGTCTCCTCAGATGCCTAGATAAGGACCAAGCTAAGAGACTCATGGATGAGGTCCATGGTGGAGTTTGTGGCCCACACATGAGTGGCCCCCCTCTTTGTTAAGAAGATCCTCAGGACAAGACATTACTGGCTATCTCTCAAAGCAGACTGTAATGACCACGTCAGGAGATGTTATCAATGCCAAATTCATGGGAATGTTATCCATGCCCCTCCACGGGAGCTCCACAATATGAGTTCACCTTGGCCCTTCTCAATGTGGGGAATGGATGTGATTGGGCCTATCGAGCCCAAAGCCAGTAATGGACATCGCTTCATCTTCACCATGATCGACTACTTTACCAAGTGGGTAGAAGCTGTTAGGTTTGTAATATTCATGAACACAATCAAATTGCACAAAATAAGCGGAAGCATGAAAATCAGAGTTTTAAAATTTTACAAACCATGTACCCGGATCATCCTTTATGCACAATTATTAATTAAACGAAAAGATAAAGAATAAGAATCATACCCTTAAAGATTCGAGCTTCCTCATGTACAAGTTCACCTCCAAATCCTTTTCACCTTCAACTTGAATTCACCGGGTTTGGTTCCTTCCTTTGATCAATGTTAGTCACCCAAGTGTTTGGCCTCTAGAGGTGATCCACCAAGGAAGAATAAAGATTCAAGAAGATGGGTGTTTGGCAAAATTTTAGTTTTTCTATCCCTCATAGAAAAAGGAGTGTACTCTCCAACAATTGGAATAACGTCTGTTGTGAAAAAGTCAACAACCCCATCACCCATAATAAGACTCCTCTTATTTATAGATGTGGGCAACCCTCCTTGACAATTAAGGAATTAGATTTTATTTTAATTAATTAAATTCTTTTAATTAATTAGGTTACCAATCTTATTAGGAATAATTAATTAAACTCTTTTAACTAATTAGCCTCCTAATCTTATTAGGATATATGAGAGTACCTTTATTAATTAATTCCCAAACTCCTTTAGGAATTAAATAATAATAATAGTAATAATAATAATAATAATCATCATCTTATTAATTTATTTTTAATATTTCTAAAATATTAAGTAAAAAATATTAAGCTATTTAATTTATTTTATCACCATAGATTAAATTAAATATACTCAACTTATTATTACGATTATACCATTTGCTTCTTAAATAATTATTCTTCCTTTTATGGTGTGACCCTTTAGGTTCTCCATATTAAACCGGTTGTGAATAAATTAATTAGAACAATTCTAATCTTATTTAAATAAATAAATTAAAATATTAATTTATTGAAATAAATAATATTTATTCTATAATAGGGATAAGCCTCCCTAGCAATTAACGACTTTTCAGATAATACAAATTTTAACATTAATCATAAAAGAACCTTTGAGTAAATAGAATGTCCACCATACAATGTCCCAATTAAATATAAGACATGGAATTACTGTCAAGTCTTATTGTATTTAATTATTAGTATTTCGACTCTTAAATGCACAACTCCAAATAATACAAATTAGAAACTCCTTTCTAATTTCAATCTGTCTTGGCTAAGGACTACTGGGTTGTCATTTATCTAATCACATAGGACATTTCTCTTCTTTTACTAGAAGTGGTAGATTCTTTATTGATCATACATTATCTCTATGTACAACTTATTATACCCAAGCATGCCCTTTAATATACCCTGAGGGTCTTAAGGAATAAGTCAAAGTATAACTCATCATACACAAGATACTATGATGATCTCAAGCCCAAGGATCACTTGTACTACTATCACTACAGGAATTCCTATTGACAGACAAGTAAAACTCCATTAGGTATTCCTTAGCGAGCCACGTTCAGTGAACTTATTCTCTAATAAGCACCTACATACTTGCTTTAGTGTCTCCACACAAATGATCATGAGATCAATCATCCCCATCCAATGAACAGGCAACGTATGTACCAATCTATCCAGATTCACTAATCCCCAATTTAGTAATCCAACGATTGGAAACTATTTTAGTTTTAAGCTTTCTAAGAATTTAGATCTCATTAGAATGATCATCATCATTATTCTAAAAATATTGCTTAAAACTATGGGTTTATCACATATTATAAAACAACATCATGTAGATAATTAAAAGCCTTTAATAAGTTAATACTTTTTATTAATAAATGAATAAGATTGTTACAAAGTATATGATTTATCATCAAACATGATTGGCTTGTGTGCATTCTACTTTCAATCTCCCACTTGCACTAAAGCTAATCGCCATGGTATCTCATACACTTCTTCTCTAAGTGACGATTATCCTGCTGTTGGATAAGCTTTAGTTAATGGATATGTAATGTTATTTTTGAGAGTCCACTATCTCTATAGTGATTTTCCATCTTTCAATGATTCCTCTAACCAATTGAAAGTGTCATAACACATGTTTAGATCCAATATGAGACTTAGGAACTATTCCTAGTTCTGTAATAAACTTTTTATCGAAACAATCAACTTGCAGCTTCATTTATAGCTATATACTTTGTCTTTATCACTAAATCAGCAACACTTGCTGTTTGAAACCTTTTTAATTCACTGCATAGTTATCTTCTCCAGAATATGACCAATCATCATCAGGTCTCGTATATTTCATTGCATACATGATTGTCACTCATGCAATCTCTCTTTTAGAAGTCTACGGGGACTATTAAGAGAGATACACTCCAGGGCTCATCAACATGAGACATCTCTTGGAGTTTTCCATGCTAAACAACTTTAGCATTAAATGAATATACGTTTCTTAGGTTAAGTCGATCTTGAATCTATCTATATAGATTTTATCCTCAATTAAGATACTCTTCCCAAATCATTCATGGAGGAATGTTTAGACAATTTTATTTTTACTGATTGTAGCATTAGTATGTCATTCCTTATCCGTAGTATATCAACATATAATACCAGGAATGTCACGACGCTCCCACTGACCCTTTTGTACACACTAGGCTCATTCTTATTTTTGATAAAATCAAACTCTTTTGATTGTCTGATCAAAACGAATGTTCCATATTTGAGAAGCTTGCTTCAATCTATTTCTCTGAGTGTCTACACCTCTTACCTCATCGTATGTAATTAGATCATCATCTTCTATGATACGTACCTCATCATCATCATCTATGATGAATCCATACCTCGCAGGTATCTTCGATACTATTCCAGATTTACAATTCGGTTGTGGTACAATAGGTCTATCTATAGGTTCTTCTTATTTGACTTATAGTGATTTGTGGTTCTTGAACTCTTTAAGATCTATTATCCTCCCACTAGCTCCTTCATTGATAAACACCTTTATCTTAGAAGGTAGTGTGTTTCGCAACAAAAACCTTTTGCTAAGTAGGAGTATAGAACATATACCCTAAACTTACTTTAGGATGTCCCACAAATTTGTACTTGTCAAATCTTGTCCCAAGCTTATTCTTTAAAACCTTTTCACATAAGTTGGACAATCCCTTATCTTAACATACTTAAGATTAGGAATCCTCCATGTCTATAACTTTTATAGAGTATTGGGGCTGGATTTTGAGGTTACCTTTTGTAGATATGCAGCCATTTCTAGGGCATGATCCCAGAGGGATACTGGAATGTCGGTAAAATCATTATGGACTACACCATGTCCAACAAGGTACGATTTTTCCTTTCAGATACATCAATCAATTATTGCGTATCAGTAGGCGTCCATTGTGAGAAAACCATTTGAGATGATCTAGAAACTTATTGCACAAGTATTCCTTCCTCGATCTGATCAAAGAATTCTAATACTTTGTCAATTTGTTTCACTTCTAAATTCTTTGAACCTTTCAAATAATTCACACTTGTATTTCAGCAAATACACACATTCAACTCTTTGAATGATCATCTCCTTTTCTTATACTAGTTTGTTCAATTTGCAAAATAATTTTTCATGTAAGTCAAGTATATAAAATCCATTAAGTAATATTTCAGTTCTATACAAAATATTTTTATTATAAATAGAACAACAATTGTTCTTAATTATAATACCAAAAATTTTATTGTCCAACAATAAAATGGAAATAATGTTTCTAACAAGAACTAGAATACAATAACAACTTATTGACTTAATACATTTGCACGTAGGCATTGCTAAACTATAAGTTTCTATGGCTAATGTGGTAACATTTGCTTCATTTTCCACACATAGGATTACTTATATTTATTTAGCTTTCTAATTCTGCTTGGTCCCTTCATAAATCTATATTTATGATAACCAAAATCGGTATCCAATACCCAAGTAGAACATTGACTTAAGGAAAAAATTATTTTAAATCATGAACAAAATTGTATTTGTAACCGAAACTTTATTAAGCTTCTTTGGTTAGCCTCTGCAAGATATTTCTCGCAGTTTCTTTTCAGTGTCCAGGCTTATTGCAGTGGAAGCAAACTCATTTCCTATCCTTATCAGTTTTATTTTTATTATCCTTTATTTTTACCTTTCTATTTACCTTCTTTGAATTGTTCTTCTTTTCAAAAGATCTTTTGGCCCCTACCAGTAAGACATGGTCTTTCTTGGTTGGAATGTGACTCTCAACATTTTTTAACATGTTAAGAAAATCAGCAAAGCTGATATCTAGCTTGTTTATATAAAAAATTCACAGCAATTATGAAAGGAGTCCGGGAGTGAGTGCAAGATCAAATCTTGGCTTAACTCTCCATCCATGACAAAACCCGTTGTCCTAATTGATCAACCAAATTGATTATGTTAAGGACTTTTATCTTTACTATAGTGTCATCAGTCATTCTAAATCGGAAGAGCTCCTTAGATATCTGATATCTATCAGTCCTATTTTTCTCACCATCGACTACTTGATGTGTAGGAATATAGTAAGAGAATCCACAGTTTCATGCTGATGCTGAAGCTCGTTACTCGTGGATGCGAGCATGATGCATTGAGCCAACTTGTGCATCATCTAGTCACTTTTTAAAAGTAGCAATCTCTTCCTCAGAGGCATTGTCTGCAACCATTGCAGGGATAGGCGTATTAAGGACATAAGATAGCTTTTCAGCCGTGAGAACTTTTCTCAATTTCCTTAACCAATCCGTTTAATATGGTCCGATTAAATAGCATCTAATATGCCTCGCAATGATAGTAATTTAGACATTGTAAAATTCTATAAATGAATTTGTACTTAACAATATTTTAGCATACATTCTTTTATTAATTACCAAAATAAATTAGGTCTTGTTTTAAATTGGTATCTCCCACTATTTTTTTTAAACTATATTACCCTCACTTATATAGTTCGACAAAATCTAATTAAAAATATGCTAGTGAGAATAAGGATCCCATTTTAAATGTATATAGCCTTGTGGTGACACAACAAACTATATATAAATAAATAGGTAGATAACTCTTGTCAATTACATCAACTATGTAACTCATTGTATTTTGTCTCTTAAATCATAATGGTCAAGTGTGTGTACATCCGAACTAAAATAATTTAAGTTAAGTCCAACCTAGCACTCCATATATTCAAAAAAGAAAAATATTGTCCTTGTGGTAACACAACAAAATAATATTGTTCAATTTTCTTTATAAGCATCAAATGTGATAAAATTAACATCTCAAAGAATTAAGATAAGCCTTGTGGTGACACAAAAAACTTATAATAATTAATTGATACTCTATTATTTTTATCATGCTAGAAGGCGACGTTGGATATTTCAAATATCTTTGAACGCTTAGGACTTAATATAAAAAAAAATTGAGGGGTTTGTTATTAATTTATCTCATCTTGTTTAGCGCGCATACACACATATATATAAAATACGCGTCATATTAATGAACATGCGAAGCATGTTTGCATAATATATAATATATATAGTATAAGCATGCACATATAGAATACTATATTCTATCCGGATTGATTATGAACTTTTATTCTAGATTGGTTCACTAGAGCCACCAAGTGAATCAATAGGTCAAACCCTAGGGGTGCAAAAATTAATATTTAAATATAACTATTACATTTAAACATGGGCTCCATTACAAACAGGTCTTCAAGCGCTCCTTGCCCCTTGATCTCTAATTTTTCAAAATTAATTCTAACTATTTCTATTACAAAACTATTTAAATAAATAGAAACCTTGATCAGCAGTCAAGAGAAAGTACATAGGAGGGAGATATAATTTACATAAATAAAAATTAGAGAAAACGAGGTACGCAGACCCCATTTAATAAAACACATACATTTATGCATTCAACTAAAATAAAATCCAATCACATTGGTCAATAGTTCATAACCAATCTCATTTATTATCATACACATCATCATATACATTAATAAATAATATTTATCTTATGAATATTTAACATTCAATATATATATTGATATTATTTAATGGGCAAATTTAGTTAGTATAAAATCTAATTTTGAATCAAAATAAACTCCTTTATTTTAATCCAAATTTAAATCAAAATAAACCTCTTTTGTTTTAATTTATCTAATTTTGAATAAAATAAACAATTTATTTTAATCAAAATCTTTAATCAAAATAGCTCATTTATTTTAATTAATTATGGAATCCAATTCCAATTAAAAAAAATAAAATAAACTCCTTTTATTAAAGGAAACACGGATTCTCTTTCCTATTCATAAATAAACTCTTTTATTTTGAATAATATGAAATCTTATTCCATATCTAAATAAACTCCTTTATTATATCTAAATAAACTCCTTTATTTAAGGAAATACAGATTTTCTTTCCTATTCACAAATAAACTCCTTTATTTTGAATAATATGAAATCTTATTTCATATCTAAATAAACTCCTTTATTTAAGAAAATATGGAATCCAATTTTAACTCCAATTAGTTATCATGGAATCTAAATCCAACTCTAATTAGTTAGCATGAAACTCAATTTTAAATTTGAAATAAATTTTTTATTTTAAGAATAAAATAAGCTTAAAAATAATATATATATATATATATATATATATATATATATATATATATATATATATATATATACGTTATCATACTAACCACGTTATGCCCCTGTTAAGTGTTAACTATCAATTCGCCTATTAATTGAAGCATGTCTAGGACAAACTTTTGAAGAAATAAATCAGTGAACTATATATATATATATATATATATATATATATATATATATAATCTATTCCAAAAACAATATGGACTCAGCGAAGACTGGGACAGCGAAATCAAACTTCCCAATCCGTGGTTTCGCCAATTGATTACGTGTTTTTTTTATAATAAATTTTATACAATAAATTATGCACAATTAAAATGTACTAAACACATATCAATATACATATCACATCAAACAATTAATAATTAGCATAAAGGTTTTGTTCTGATGCCACTGGTAGGTTTGTAATATTCATGAACACAATCAAATTGCACAAAATAAGCGGAAGCATGAAAATCAGAGTTTTAAAATTTTACAAACCATATACCCGGATCATCCTTTATGCGTAATTATTAATTAAACGAAAAGATAAAGAACAAGAATCATACCCTTGAAGATTCGAGCTTCCTTAGGTACAAGTTCACCTCCAAATCTTTTTTGCGTTCAACTTGAATCTACCGGGTTTGATTCCTTCCTTTGATCAACGTTAGCCACCCAAGTGTTTGGCCTCTAGAAGTGATCCACCAAGGAAGAATAAAGATTCAAGAAGATGGGTGTTTGGCAAAACCCTAGTTTTTCTATCTCTCATAGAAAAAGGAGTGTACTCTCTAACAATTGGAATCATGTCTGTTGTAAAAAAAGTCAACAACCCCATCACCCATAATAAGACTTCTCTTATTTATAGATGTGGGCAACCCTCCTTAACAATTAAGGAATTGGATTTTATTTTAATTAATTAGGTTCCCAATCTTATTAAGAATAATTAATTATACTCTTTTAATTAATTAGCCTTCTAATCTTATTAGGATATATGCGAGTACCTTTATTAATTAATTCACAAACTCCTTTTGGAATTAAATAATAATAATAGTAATAATAATAATAATAATAATAATAATAATAATAATAATAATAATAATAATAATAATCCTCTTATTAATTTATATTTAATATTTCTAAAATATTAAATAATAAATATTAAGCTATTTAATTTATTCTATCACCATAGATTAAATTAAATATACTTAACTTATTATTACGATTATGTCATTTGCTTCTTAAATAATTATTCTTCTTTTTATGGTGTGACCCTTTAGGTTCTCCATATTAAACCGATTGTGAATAAATCAATTAGAACAATTCGAATCTTATTTAAATAAATAAATTAAAATATTAATTTATTTAAATAAATAATATTTATTCTACAATAGGGATAAGCCTCCCTAGCGATTAACAACTTTCTAGATAATACAGATTTCAACATTAATCATAAAAGAACCTTTGAGTAAATAGTTACCGTACAATTCAATCCTTCCACCATACAATGTCTCAATTAAATATAAGACATGGAATTACTGTCAAGTCTTATTTTATTTAATTATATGTATTTCGACTCTTAAATGCACAACTTCAAATAATACAAATTAAAAACTCATTTCTAATTTCATTCTGCCTTGGCCAAGGACTACTGGGTTGTCATTTATCGAATCACATAGGACATTTCTCTTCTTTTACTAGAAGTGGTAGATTCTTTATTGATCATACATTATCTCCATGTACAACTTATATACACAAGCATACCCTTTGATATACCCTAAGGGTCTTAAGGAATAAGTCAAAATATAACTCATCATACACAAGATACTATGATGATCTCAAGTCCAAGGATCACTTGTACTACTATCACTACAGGAATTCCTATTGACAGGCAAGTAAAACTCCATTAGGTATTCCTTAGCAAGCCACGTTTAGTTAACTTATTCTCTAATAAGCACCTACATACTTGCTTTAGTGTCTCCACACAAATGATCATGAGATCAATCATCCTCATCCAATGAGAAAGCAACGTATGTACCAATCTATCTGGATTCGCTAATCCACAATTTAATAATCCAACGATTGGGAACTATTTTAGTTTTAAGCTTTCTAAGAATTTAGATCTCATTAGAATGATCATCATCATTATTCTAAAAACATTACTTAAAACTATGGGTTTATCACATATTATAAAACAACATCATGTAGATAATTAAAAGCCTTTAATAAATTAATACTTTTTATTAATAAATGAATAAGATTGTTACAAAGTATTTGCTTTATCATCAAACATGATTGGCTTGTGTGCATATTACTTTCAGAAGTAGCCTCCTTTCCCAGGGTTACAAAGAAGTCATTATTGCTTTCCTCATATACAATGTCATTTGTCGATACGGACAACCCGAGGTAATTGTATCAGACAATGCTAAGAACCTCAACAACAAAATGATGGAGGAATTATGCAGTAAATTCCACATCAAACACCTTAACTCTGTCATCTACCATCCAAAGATGAATGGTGCTGTTAAAGCGGCTAACAAAAACATCAAGAAGAGTATGCAAAAGATGTCCGCCAACCACAAAGGATGACCTGACTTATTGTCTCTTACTCTGTTAGCCTACAGAACATCAATGCACACTTTAACTAGGGTAACCCCCTACGCATTAACCTATGGGATGGAAGTAGTACTCCCCATAGAAGTAGAAATGGAATCCCTCAGAGTGTTGATGGACGCTCAGCTAGATGAAGATCAATGGGTACAAGATAGGTATCACCAATTGTCTCTAATAGATGAAAGGCGAACCGCGGCTATATTCCATGGTCAATTATATCAACAAAGGATCGCCAGATCCTACAATAGAAAAGTCCGGCTACGGCAGTTTAAACAACATGACTTGGTTTTAAAGAAGATCCTCGACAACCAAGATCAGTCTAAGGGAAAATTCGCTCCTTACTGGGAAGGCCCATTTATTGTCAAGGAGGTATTGACAGGAGGTGCTCTCAGATTACAGGAAATGGACGGCGATGAATTTCCACAGCTTATCAACTCGGACACCGTGAAGCGGTACTATGTCTGAAGTTACCATCAAGCAAACATCCTGGTGTTGGATCATCCGATCATCAGTCATTCCGATTCTTTAACCCTTTACCACATATAACTCTTTTCCACACTTTGCCCCTCAGGGAAACATACTCTTTAAGCCAGCAGCCTGGCTTCACTGCGTTCATACAACTTAGGTCTTCCCACTACGGATTGAACCTCTCGCGTTTGCAGTTTGGCTACCCATACATGGGATCAAACTTCTCGTACCTGCAGTTTGTCCTCAACCTAGGATCAAACTTTCTCTTCCCCGCAGTCTATCTTGCACATGGGATTAAACTTTCTTCCCCACAATTTGACTTGTACATGGGATTAATCTTTCTTCCTCGCAGTTTATCCTGCACATGGGCTCACGCTCTTCAGCTTGCCCTAAGTGGCGAACTATGTCGACCTGATCTCCTTGATACACGGGAGTACGTAGGCAACCATATTCTATATGGCCCGATTGCAATAAACAAAAAACAACAAAACATTTCTACCCTTTTCTACAAAAACAAAAACCACAAAAACACTTCTACAACCTTTTTCATCAATAAAGCTTATACACCCATCTGCCTTTCATAAACAGCGTTGAACCTCTTACACCAGGTTCGAACTACGCAGACCTGATCTCTTCTTCAATAAGAGTACGTAGGCAGCCATTTATGGTTCGGTCTAACCCCTTACCAAAACACAAATACCTGTCAACGGTACTGGGATCAATCCTTCAATCCACTACATTTCATTGGCTTCAAACCAAAGGGATGAAATTACCTGAACTCCTCCCAATAGGAGATTCGACGACCATCTAAGCTTTGGTTATTCCTTTAAGAGCAACACCAATCCATAAGAGATGGAATTAACTAGGCTCCTCCTAAATAGGAGTACTGGCGACCATCTGTGGTGCGGTCAATCTCAGAGAGGAAAACCACAATCCTCTCCACATTTTCATACAGAAACTAGTCCTAAGACACCAAAGATGGTAGGGATACACACAGATCCATGATTTATTCTGAACTATCTAGAGATAACTCAATGTCCATCCATTAAGGAGGAATTCAGAATACATCAAGATCACAAGCCCTTAAGAAGCAGGCAAATATCAAGCAAGTATCTGAGCATATCTAAAAGGGAAGTGATCAAAAATATATTTCCCTGCTATATATAATGTTGTTCGATATACACAATGTAAACTGTACATGACAAAATGGCTAAGCTAGTCTGTGCAGGAAAATACAAGCCCATCTACAAATCTGTGTACATGCGTGCTAACAAGGATGTCCACACGACTTAACAGATCTGTAGCCATCTGCATGGTGACCATATGCTCATCAATATATGTGCTTATCTCTGCAAGCATGCCAGTGGTAAGGGACCTCACTCCAACACTATATGTAACGGCTACATCCCAAGCAGATATGACACTATACCTCTCAATTATCACTGCATCTCTGACTGATCTGACCTCATCCCGCTCAATAACAGCAGTGTCTCTACAAGCCAATGCCTCGTCCCTCTCTAACAGGGCTGCGTCTCTCCCATCAAGAGCTGTCAACATCAGGGCTCTAGCCTAATCTCTCTCAAAGGTCATCAGATGAAGACTCTGCTCAAAGTACTGTGCTGAATCTGAATCACGACAGTGCTAGTACTAGGAAAATCTAAAGGAAATACTGGCAACCTAGTAGATGGCTCCTCCTCGGTGTGAGAATTAATGTCCTCCATGGGCTCTCCACCATCTGAGTCAATACTCGGCAATATGGATACTACCTCAGTCGGTGTAGTCTCTGTCTCCATCCATGCGGAATACTCTGCAGAATAACTTGGATGACTAATAGAGAAAGTAGATATCTCGTGCTGATCCAAACATGCATACACACTGGATCTGTTCTCTGCTAAAAGATAGCGAGAAGCTAAACGCTGGCCCAACACCCCCTCCAAAGGATGAAAATCCTGATACTGGTCAAACTGTGACATCACGGCAAGTGGATGGTAAGTAGTCATGCCCCTTAAACCAGCCAGAGGGATGTAATCTATGCTCGGAGCATGAGTAATAAAGCTATAAGGTGAGCTGAGCCCGGAGCATGGCAATATACTAAATGGGTCTATAATATCAGCTAAGAAAGCGGACCAAGATGCAGTATTCGTACACTCCGCAGGCTAAAATGAATATGTCATGGCTATATCAATACCCATGCCATCTGAAAGTGCCAATCGGTCTCAGGTGCGACGTAAACCACACGTATAGCATGACCGAACTGCCCGTAAATACTCGTGTTGGATAAGTGCAGCAGTATGTAGCTGACCTCAATGTCTCGACTATAATTATAGGTATAATGGTACGACCCTCCCTAAGAGCTCTCACCGCTATGATAACTCCTATGTCCAACTCATCCATATACAGTGGCATGTAGACATATGACAGTACGCATAATAGCAGTACATCTACCCTGGCCAGACACCAATGATCCTCCGGTGTGGTGAAATCCCCGGAATGTTGTCTATAACTATCCTCAGAGCCAAATCTGTCAAATAGAAAATGCTGGGATATAACGTGGCCAGATGTAAGCTCATTCTGCAATACCCTACGCCTCAATCCAGTGAGGGTCATGAACCGTCGACTCATGTCCCCCAAAGCCATATGCACGCAAGGTCTGTCTAGTGGCAGCATCGTCAACCGTGCATATTCCTCCAGAGTGGGAGTCAACTCCTAGGTCCCAAATCAGAAAACATGCCTCTCCGATACCCAGTGCTCCAACATGCCATCCACGAAACCTGTGGGAACCTGAAACATGTACAGGGTCATAGTATGCTATAATAAATGATCTATGGTCACCCTGTCTGATGGTGACATGCTATCATACCACGATCACATACCAGATACCACCAATAATGGTGGGGTATGATCAATATGACCAACTGTCGAAGGCATCTGCACGGGCCATGTCATAAGACCATCCAAGGGTGTAAGACCCCAAATTTTATGAAATAAAAGTATTCAATTTTTTTTATAATTACTATTCATGAGTTACTATTCACGAGTTACTATTCATGAGTTACTATTCACGAGTTACTATTCATAAGTTACTATTCACAAGTTACTATTCACGAGTTACTATTCACGAGTACTATTCATGAAGCATGCTAATTTTTTTTGTAAGAAGGCATTACTCAATAATTGTTACAGTAATTACTGTTCAATATTTTATTTTATTGATTCAATAATTACTGCATTGATATTTTATATTATTATTGTTTCAATAATTGTCACGACATAGTATTTCCCATTATCGGATCAATAATTCATATTATTTGGATAATATTATTTGATAACATTATTGGCAATGTCTAGAAAGTTCTGTCAAGGAGAGGTTTGGTCATCTAATTATGCACCAGTAAGGAGAAATCCTTATTAGAAAGTCTCCTCTTTCCTGGGAACTGCCTGGTTGTCAGTATTGTGATTCTGTAATATTATTTGTGAATAATTAATTATTGATAAGGAAAATATTCATTTTATGTGGTTATAGATGGAGAAAATTTTTTAATGTGACAATTGTTGAAAATTGATATTTTAGCTTTTCTAATAAAATATATTATTATATTACAATAATATAATAATTGTAATATTTTTACAATAAATGTGTGATATATGAATAAATAAGGAGGAAGAGTAGTTTTGTTGCATTAAATGCTAAACACATGTTTTGTGTGTTACAAAAAATGTTTAACACATGTTAAACATGATGGTGTACACAAATTTTGACTGAAATCTAATTATAGCCTGTAAAATCGTCCGTTTGTGGATTTCGGTCAATTTCTGTTTGGAATTTGGAAAACTTTTCTTCTAGAAAGTTGTAGAGAATAGAATTTTCTATGGAAAGGACATGTGTTTCAAATTTGTTTGATAAAAGGGCTATTTATTATGAATTATTGAAGTTCTGAAGTTCCAGAATAATTAATTTTTGGAAGTTTTAATTGTTTTATTTAAGAAAAATGTTTTTTACCCTTTGGTGGGCCCCACTTGCATATGTTAAATTGCTGAATTCAGATTCAAAGGTATGCTAAGGAAATTTTATTATAAATAGTATTATTATATTCAATTTTCTGCTTTGGTGTTCTAAACAATTTCCTATAAATAGGGTGTTAAGTTAGAATTGAAAATCACACCAGAAACTGAAGTTTTCTCTATATTTCTCTCTCTATATTATCGAGTGTATTCTTTTGAGTATTTTGATATCTTGAGTATTGTTATACGGTGCAAGTTCGTTCAGCGTCATTCCAGTCAAGAGTACTGCTCTTTTGTGGTAAGGGATATTGTCGTTAGTATGTAAGGGTTATTATGTTTTTAAATTTCGAAATTTTTCTTAACTTTCAAAAATTTTGGAAAAATTTAAAATGATATTTTGATGAGTTTTTTAGATTGTGTCCAAAAATGGCGATTTTTGGATGTATAGATTAGGAGTTATGGATTTTATGAGAAAAGACTACTTTAAAAGTAACCGCTTATAACTCCTTGTGATTAACTCCAAAATTGATAAAAAAATTTATTGGGAGTACATCTATATAATATCAGTATACTCTATAAATTTTAGAAATTTTGGATAAAAGTACAATTTATGATAAATGTCTGAATATTCGGTGGTTTTGGCCATGTGAAAAATAGTAAATGAATTTTAAAAATTTTGAGAAAAATATATGTTTAATATGGGACTATATTATGCTAAATCCCATAAAAGAAATATTTTTGGAACTGATTTGGTATTTTTCATGAAAATATTCTAGTTAAGAGTAAATGAATTAAATATGTTATGTGAAGTAAGAAAATTAAAAAATATGATTTTACGGCTTGAGAATCATATATGAGGTATATGCAGATTTTTGATGAGGGTTTTGGTTATTGGTGATGAAATTTTATGAGTTTGGCATTTTAGGATGATTAAATGTATTTATTAGTAAAGTGTAAACAATTAAAATAAATTGTTTATAAGTTTAAGAAATGATTAAAATACTGTGGTAGTATTAATAATATTAGATTATGAGATTTTTAAGTGATTTATAACATTTTGATTAAGGTGTTATGAGATCATTGATTTATGAATCTTACTCTTGAGATTAAATCTATATGTTGATTATATTATTTTTATATATAACATTCTTATAACCCTAATGATGATATTTCTCTTTAACTTGAGTGTAAAGATGGGTAGATTATTGGTATAATCGTGACTATAGGATCTCTTTGGCCAGTAGTGCAAAGTTGAATTGTTGACAGGTATGATCATGACCATTGAATTTATAATTGAATATCTTTAGCTGAAGTAAAAAGGTGAATTGATCAACATGTATGGTTATAATTATGGTTTATATAAATTCTAAAATAATTATGTATTTCTTTGAGATATGAATATCTTTGGCATGTAGTGTAAAGATCAATTATTGTTGAATATCTTTGACCCGTAGTGCAAAGATGACTTGTTGTTGAATATCTTTGGCATGTAGTGCAAAGATGAACTATTGATGAATATCTTTGGCCCGTGGTGCAAAGATGAATTTATTAGTATGATTATGAACAGGAACTGTGATTTGGTATAACCATGATCTTTGATGTTTAAGGTAAAGACAGGTGATGAAAATTATCTTCATCTTGGATGCGAAGAGGAATTTAGAATCATAATTATGATTATGAATTATTCATATGATTGTGAAAAGAAACTGTTGATTGATGTTACAGGGATAAAACATTGTTGGTGGAATTTTAACATGGAGAAGATAATAGACTTTATAGTCTATTTGACTCTTCTAATGGATTGCTCGTTCCGCTGCAACTATGGTTGAAAAGTTTTATCATCTACCATATGTTCTAAATCTCTGATTTATTACTGATGAAGACTATTGATAATTTATTTATCTTTACTCATAATATTTTTTACTGAGCTAGTTGTGCTCACCCTTTTGCTTTACAATTCCTTTCAGGTAATACAAGTGTAGCTGGGTCGAGCGGGGGTAACAGGAGAATAGAACGGTGGTCATCATTTAGTAGTTATATTTATTGAATCATATAGGGTGAAGCGAACCCAACGTTGGAAGGGTGTTTTGCCAATATCATACAAGATGTCTAATGACATACAACCTCGAGTTATCATAAGACAAGGTTGTGCACATCCACTTGCTGAGTATATCTACAAGCACTACCTATATGATCTTGGAGTTGGTTAAAGTATAATTCTCAATTAGAGACAGTGAAGATAATGATATGTCAAGAGAAGACTCACCATTGGGAAGAGTATGATAGTAATCTTTTCGTTTTTCTTTGGGGTCTATTGGGTTAACCAAGGATAATTCTGTGGGCATATGATATCTATCATAACCTAGACGCATGGCCTCCCATATACGAAGGTTTCCTTGAGCACTTCCCAAAGGTTTTAATTTCTAAAACAGTTTTTGACTGTACCTTTATATAAAGTGTAATGGTGACGTGCTATTCAAGTTGGTGTCCAGAGTCACAGTTGGTATATTTTAGTATAAAAACTCACAACATATGTGTTGTTGTATTTTGCACGACAATTATTGTAATAAAGTTGTAGTTGTTTTCTGTACCATGTATTTGTCGACTCAGAATGAGTTGGATGGAATGGACCTATTTTGGGGGCGTCACAGTTGGTATCAGAGCTTAGGGATATGATCTCTGGCGGAGATCGGGGAATAGAACTAGGAGGGGAGAGACGAGTAAATCCTTCGCTAGTGTGTCCTACCTAAGCTGAATTTTCTTACTTAAGTTGACAAATTGTGATATGTCAATTAACCTTTGTTTTAAAGTTGTATTCTAGAATGATATCTGAAATACAGGAGATGAGCAATGGGAAAATCATGATGACAGGGAAGATGGAATCTGAAATGAAAGCAAGGTATTCTTAACTCTTTGAAATACCAGGTACGCAAATTTCGAGAACGGAATTTCATAAGGAGGGGAGATTGTAAGACCCCGAATTTTATGAAATAAAAGTATTCAATCTTTTTATAATTACTATTCATGAGTTACTATTCACGAGTTACTATTCACGAGTTACTATTCATGAGTTACTATTCACGAATTACTATTCACGAGTACTATTCATGAAGCATGATAATTTTTTTTCGTAAGAAGACATTACTTAATAATTGTTATAGTAATTATTGTTCAATATTTTATTTTATTGATTCAATAATTGTTGCGTTGATATTTTATATTATTGTTGTTTCAATAATTGTCACGGCACCGTATTTTCTATTATCGGATCAATAATTCATATTATTTGGATAATATTATTAGTAAACATTATTGGCAATGTCTAGAAAGTTCTGTCAAGGAGAGGTTTGGTCATCTAATTGCGCGCCAGTAAGGAGAAATCCTTATTGAAAAGTCCCCTCTTTCCTGGGAACTGTCTGTTTGTCAGTATTGTGATTCTGTAATATTATTTGTGAATAATTAATTATTGATAAGAAAAATATTTATTTTATGTGGTTATAGATGGAGAAAATTTTTTAATGTGACAATTGTTAAAAATTGATATTTTAGCTTTTCTGATAAAATATATTATTATATTACAATAATATAATAATGGTGATATTTTTACAATGAATGTGTGATATATGAATAAATAAGGAGGAAGAGTAGTTTTGTTCCATTAAATGCTAAACACATGTTTTGTGTGTTACAAAAAATGTTTAACACATGTTAAACATGATGGTGTACACAAATTTTGACTAAAATCTGATTATAGCCTGTAAAATCGTCCGTTTGTGGATTTCGGTCAATTTCTGTTTGGAATTTGGAAAACTTTTCTTCTAGAATGTTGTAGAGAATGGAATTTCCTATGCAAAGGACATGTGTTTTGAATTTTTCTGATAAAAAGGCTATTTATTATGAATTATTGAAGTTCCGAAGTTCTAGAATAATTAATTTTTGGAAGTTTTAATTGTTTTATTTAAGAAAAATGTTTTTTACACTTTGGTGGGCCCCACTTGCATGTGTTAAATTGTTGAATTCAGATTCAAAGGTGTGCTAAGGAAATTTTATTATAAATAATATTATTATATTCAATTTTCTGCTTTGGTGTTCTAAGCAATTTCATATAAATAGGGTGCTTAGGTTAGAATTGAAAATCACACCAGAAACTGAAGTTTTCTCTCTATTTCTCTCTCTATATGATCGAGTGTATTCTTTTGAGTATTTTGATATCTTGAGTATTGCTATACGGTGCAAGTTCGTTCAGCGTTATTCCAGTCAGGAGTACTGCTCTTTTGTGGTAAGGGATATTTGTCGTTAGTATGTAAGGGTTATTATGTTTTTAAATTTTTTTGAAACTTCAAAAATTCTAAAAAAATTTGAAATGATATTTTGATGAGTTTTGTAGATTGTGTCCAAAAATGGCGATTTTTGGATGTATAAATTAGGAGTTATGGATTTTATGAGAAAAGACTATTTTAAAAGTAACCGCTTATAACTCCTTATGATTAACTCCAAAATTGATGAAATTTTTATTGGGAGTACATCTATATAATATCAGTATACTCTGTAAATTTCAGAAATTTTGGATAAAAGTATAATTTATGATAAATGTCTGAATATTCGGTGGTTTTGGCCATGTGAAAAATAGTAAATGAATTTTAAAAATTTCGAGAAAAATATATGTTTAATATAAGACTATATTATGCTAAATCTCATAAAAGAAATATTTTTGGAACTGATTTGGTATTTTTTATGAAAATGTTCTAGTTAAGAGTAAATGAATTAAATATGTTATGTGAAGTAAGAAAATTAAAAAATATGATTTTATGGCTTGAGAATCATATATGAGGTATATACAGATTTTTGATGAGGGTTTTGGTTATTGGTGATGAAATTTTATGAGTTTGACATTTTAGGATGATTAAATATATTTATTAGTAAAGTGTAAACAATTAAAATAAATTATTTATAAGTTTAAAAAATGATTAAAATACTGTGGTAGTATTAATAATATTAGATTATGAGATTTTTAAGTGATTTATAACATTTTGATTAAGGTGTTATGAGATCATTGATTTATGAATCTTACTCTTGAGATTAAATCTATATGTTGATTATATTGTTTTTATATATAACATTCTTATAACCCTAATGATGATATTGCTCTTTAACTTGAGTGTAAAGATGGGTATATTATTGGTATGATCGTGACTCGTGCAAAGTTGAATTATTGACTAGTATGATCATGACCATTGAATTTATAATTGAATATCTTTAGCTTAAGTACAAATGTGAATTGATCAACATGTATGGTTATAATTATGGTTTATATAAATTCTGAAATGATTATGTATTTCTTTGAGATATGAATATAGAATACAGCTTCAAAACAAAGGTTAATTGACATATTACCTGAAAGGTTAATTTCAGGTATTCCTCGCTCGACCCAGCTACACTCTTATTACCTGAAAAGAATTGTGAAACAAAAGGGTGAGCACAACTAGCCCAGTAAAGTATATCATGACTAAATATAAATAAATTATCAATAGTCTTCATCAATAATAAATCAGAGATTTAGAACATATGGTAGATGATAAAAATTTCAACCATAGTTGCAGCGGAACGAGCAATCCATTAGAAGAGTCAAATAGACCATAAAGTCTATTATCTTTTCCACATTAAAAGTCCACCAACAATGTTTTATCCCTGTAACATTAATCAACAGTTTCTTTCCACAATTATATGAATAACTCATAATCATAATTGTAATTCTAAATTCCTCTTCGCATCCAGGATGAAGATAATTTTCATCACATGTCTTTACCTGAAATATCAAAGATCATGGTTATACCAAATCACAGTTCCTGTTTATAATCATGCTAACAATTTCATCTTTGCACTACGGCCAAAGATATTCATCAACAGACCATCTTTGCACTACAGGCCAAAGATATTCATCAAAAATTCATCTTTGCACTACAGGCCAAAGATATTACTCAACAGTTCATATTTGCACTACAGGCCAAATATATTCATATCTCAAGTATATAACCATTTCAGAATTTATATAAACAATAATTATAACCATGTTAATCAATTCATCTTTACTGTGACGCCCCCAAAATAGGTATACAACACCCATTCTGAGTCGCCAAATACATGGTACAGAAAGCAAACTACAACTTCAATAATACAATTGTCGTGCAAAATACGACAACGCATACTGTGAGTTTAAATACAAATATTATCTTCTGGACAATATCCACACTCAATTAAATCCTCATTACAATTATTCAAACACTATTTTACAGAAATAGTGAGGACTGCTAAAACATCTTTCTAGAACCATCACTCCATACCCCGACTAGATCCTGCTATGTTCTCACCTCCTGAGAAAAAAAATGGAACAAAAAAGAAAAGGGTGAGCTCAACTAACTCAGTAAAGAATATTATGACTAAGATAATATACAACAAATTATCGTTAGTCTTCAACAGGGAAAAATCTGATAGAATATAATCGACAACAAGTTTTAGATCAACAACTGCAGCGGAAACAGCAAACCATTAGAAGAGTCAAGTAGAGAAAGAATTCTACTACCTTCTAAGATTTAAAAGTCCATCATCAATATTTTATCCCTGTAACATCAATTAATAATCATCTTTATCCAAATATTCATCTTTGCACTACAGGCCAAATATATTCATTTGTATCACCAGTCAGTCATGTTCATCTCAACACCTGTTTATCTTTGCACTACAGGCCAAAGATATTCATCAGGTAATCATACATCTTTGCACTACAGGCCAAAGATATTCAGTAATATTATCATTTAGGACCGAGGATGATGAAAAATATCTTAAAGAAAACGAATCCAGTGAGACAGAAGGACAAATAGTAGGGATTCGTATAACAGTTTATCCAAGATCAATAATACTTCATAATAATCAATTGTGAAGCAGATTTCAAAAATAAAGATCAAAACATGGATACAATCAAAGATAGTAACCATAATAGACATCTTGGACAAAAAGGGAAAATTTTTATTTTTCGGTGAATAGTGCCGTATTCGTGAATAATACCGTATACGTGAATAGTGCCGTATACGTGAATAGTAACCCCGACACAAAAAGTTCCAAATTTGATAAAAACTCATATCAATATTTCAGCATAATGATATTGAAGAAAATAATATCATTAAGAAGAAAATAATATCCCTTACCTCAAAATATCAGTACTTCTGGTCGGAATACCGGTATAAGGCTGAAAGAAACTTGCTCTGATGAATAGAAACTCTCAAAGTATCTAAATACTCACAAAATACACTCAATAATCTAGAGAGAGAAAGAGAGAAAACTTGTTTCTAGTGTGATTTTCAATTATAACTTAGCCCTCTATTTATAGGAAAATGTTAGCACGCCGAAGCAGACTTAACCTGCAACCTGATGGCTTTACCTGCTACTATTCCCACCCACCATATTTGAATAAAACTCTCAGCACATTTCTTCACCAACCAAGAGTGGGGCCCACCAATTCTAAAATTTTCCACCAAAATGATTAACTCCGAAAATTCAACAATTTCTAAACCAGTTATCTCGTAAAATTTATAATAAATCATACGTTCATCTTTAACGGTTCAAAATTTGTGGACATATACTCAACTTATATATGTATAACATATCCAAAAATTACCACGATCCAACGGTCGGATTAAAAATTATAACCCCCGCAAAATATCTCAAAAACCATGATTTTTAATACCTCCATTCTGACAAAAATGCTGATAAAAACCTCAACATTAACTCCTTCATTTTTAACTACAAAAATATATCCCTCATTTATATCCACATAAAATAAATATTTTCTTATCATATGAATCAATAATTAATTATTCGCAAATAATATTACAAAATCATATTTATGACTATCAGGCCGTTCCCAGGAAAAAGGGGGCTTTCCAATAAGGATTTCTCCTTACTGGCGCGCAATTAGATGACCAAACCTCTCCTTAGATAGAACTTTCTAGACATTGCCAATAATGTTATCTAATAATATTATTCAAATAATATGAATTACTGATCTGATAATGGAAAATACTGTGCAGCAATAATTATTGAAACAACAATAATATAAAATATCAACGCAGTAATTATTGAATCAATAAAATAAAATATTGAACAATAACTACTGTAACAATTATTGGGTAGTGCCTTCTTACGTAAGAATCAATAATTGGTGCAATACCGTGTGCTACTGTATTTTAACCACCGGGTATTCCAACAGTATTAACGGTAACAACTACGCCGTTATTTATAAACAACTTATACTTGTCGTTTTCTTCATCCAATCGCTTTTCGTTATGGGGCCCACACAAGGCTGCGCCGTCGTACGAATATTTCCCGACAACAAGAATATTCCACGACCAAACGAATATTCCCCGACAAAATAAATATTTTATAACCACTTACTTATTTTGTAAAATTTTCACATTTCACCCATAACCAAAGTATTATATCAAATTAACCCCTTATTATTCACAATAATATTTAGAGAAAATTTAATTTTATTCATTAATAAGCTGGGGTCTTACAACCTCCCCTCCTTATGAAATTTCGTCCTCGAAATTGACGTACGTACCTGATATTTCGAAAAGGTGAGGATACCTAGCTTTCATTTCTGATTCCAACTCCCAGGTCATTTCTTCAATAGCATGGTTTCTCTACAAAACCTTAACTTGTGGTATAACCTTTGTGCGTAGGACATGCTCTTTCCTATCCAAGATCTTAACAGGTACTTCCTCGTACGTTAAATCTTCAGCTATCTCGTCTGGTATCTAACTCAATAATGTGGTTCGAGTCTTTAACATATTTACAAAGCATAGATATGTGAAAAACATTATGAACACGAGACATGCTTGGAGGTAATGCGAGTCTATATGCCACATTTCCTATTCGCTCAAGAATCTCAAATGGACCAACAAATCTTGGATTGAGCTTTCCTCTCTTCCCAAATCTTGTAACTCCCTTCCATGGTGCAACACGTAACAATACATGATCTCCAATATTAAATTCCACGTCCTTCCGATGAAGATCCGCATAACTCTTTTGTCGATCCGGTGCCATTTGTATACGTTGTCGAATCGTTTGGATCTTCTCTGTAGTCATGCGTACTAACTCTGGTCCCAACAATGTTGCTTCACCCACCTCGTCCCAGCATACTAAAAAACGACATTTTCTTCCATACAACGCCTCGAATGGAGCTACACCTATGCTCGCTTGATAACTGTTGTTGTAGGAGAATTCCACCAATGGTAGGTACTTATCCCAACTCCCTTTGAGATCTAGGACACAAAGTCTTAATAGATCTTCAAGAGTTTGAATAGTCCTCTCTGATTGTCCGTCCGTTTGAGGATGGTATGCCGAACTGAATCGTAAATCCGTGACCATAGCTTTCTGCAAGCTAACCCAAAATCGTGAAGTGAATCTTGGGTCACGATCTGAAACTATGGATACTGGCATGCCATGCAATCTCACAATCTCGTTCACGTACATACTAGCAAGACGTTCAAGGGAATAAGTCTCACGTATCGACAAGAATTGAGCGGACTTGGTTAATCTATCAACAATAACCCAAATAACATCTATGACTTGAGAAACCTTGGGAAGACCCGTAACAAAATCCATAGTAATGTGTTTCCACTTCTATTTCAGAATCTCAAGTGGTTGCAATGGACCCTTTGGTACTTGATGCTCCGCTTTTACACGTTGACAAGTTAAACATCTCGAGATAAACTCTGCGATCTCTCTTTTTATATTGCTCCACCAAAATGTATGTCAAAGATCGTGATACATTTTGGTACTCCCAGGATGGATTGCAAACGGTGTGTTGTGTGCCTCCATCATTATTCTATGCTTTAAGTCAAAATCGTTAGGAACACAAAGTCTGGAGTTGACTCGAAGTAGTCCTTCTTCATCGATTCTTGCTTCTGGAATAGCACATTCTTGCACTTTCTTCTTCATACGCATCAGCTCCATGTCCGTAGCTTGAGCAGCTTTAACTTTATCGATTAAAGTCAGTTCTACTCGTATATTTGATATCATCATGTGGGTACTTGGAGCCTTCATCTCTATCTCCATCCTTTGCAAGTCATACAAAATGGGCCTTTGTGTTAACAACATTGCACTCGTACCCGCATATGATCTTCTACTCAATGCGTCAGCTACTACGTTTGCTTTTTCAGGATGATATTGGATGGTATGATCGTAATCTTTCAACAGCTCGAGCCAACGTCGCTGCCGCATGTTGAGTTCCTTTTGGGTGAAGAAATATTTGAGGCTTTTATGATCTGTATAGATCTCCACTTTCTCCCCATACAGGTAGTGTCTCCAGATCTTCAACGCTAAAACGACTGCTGCCAACTCCAAATCATGAGTAGGATAATTCCTCTCATATTCTTTGAGTTGTCGCGAGGCATAGGCTATGACTTTCCCATGTTGCATGAGAACACATCCTAACCCTTTGCCTGAAGCATCGCTGTAGATAACAAATCCATCCGAACTAGATGGTAATATCAGAACAGGTGCCGAAATGAGTCTCCTCTTGAGTTCTTGGAAACTCTTCTCACATTCCTCACTCCATACGAATTTTGTATCTTTCCGAGTCAGCTGAGTTAACGGAGTAGCGATTCGAGAAAATCCTTCCACAAATCTCCGATAATAATCAGCTAAGCCCAGAAAGCTACGTACTTCGATTGCTGACTTAGGTTGCTCTCAACTGTGACTCATATCCCAATCTTGGATAGTACGTCACAATGACACCTATTAGTTTACTACCGCACAAATATGGCGTCCCCTACGGAGAGTTTGGCTTCAGTGCATTCCGCAAAGGAAG
The DNA here is from genome assembly GCA_016801055.1 of Panax notoginseng. Classification (NCBI taxonomy): domain Eukaryota; kingdom Viridiplantae; phylum Streptophyta; class Magnoliopsida; order Apiales; family Araliaceae; genus Panax; species Panax notoginseng. The sequence goes on from CM029012.1 coordinate 242,814,898, forward strand.
TCACCAGATAAAGGCTCGGGTACAAACTTCTACAGTTAGGTTTTTAACTCCCGAAGTTCAATAGGAGCCATTCGATATGAGATTTTAGAAATGGGTTTTGTATCGGGTTGAAGATCAATATAAAAATTCAATATCACGCTCTGGGTTAGGCCAGGAAATTCTTCAAGAAATACGTCAGGAAATTCACTAACAACAGAAATATCATTCAAATCTGACGTACTTTTGTTCAAGTCCATGACATGGGCTAAGAAAGCTTGACATCCGTTTTTTAATAAACGAATAGCTTTGTGGCTTGATATGACAGTGACTGATTTTAGTGGTTTAGTAGTTTGAATTCGTATGAAAGGTTGGTTAGGAATATGAAAACTAACAACCTTACGAAAACAATCAATTTTAGCATGATGAGTGGTTAACCAATCAATTCCTAAAATCACATCAAAAGTAAGTATCTTTAAAGAGATAAGATCAACAGGTAATGTGATAGTGCCAACTTGGATCATGCAAGATTTATAAGCTGTAGATGTAAAGAAGGTTTCACCCAACGGAGTTTCAACAGACAAGTCAAAGTCCAATTTCTCCGGAGTCAAGTTTAAACGTTGAGCACAAGCAGGAGAGATAAAAGAATGGGTAGAACCGGTATCTAGTAAAGTATAAACTTCGCAAGAATTCAAGATTAGCTTACCCGTGATCACCTCGTTCGGGTTTCTCGCGTTTTGGCCAGTCACGACAAACGCTCTTCCAGGAACCACTGATTTTGACTTATCCGGGACAACTTTTGGAGTCACCATCCCCGCTGAACTTGGTTTTGCTACAGAACACTCTCGAGCTATATGACCTTCCTTTCCACAGTTATAACATACCTTGGATTGTTGTGGGCAGTTTGGGCTGATATGTCCCTCTTTCCCACATTTGTAACATTCGACCGGTGGTCGTTCTCCTCCCCTAGAAACAGTTGATGTTTGTGCTGACGTCTTCACGTTATCATTATTGTACCTTCTCTTCTTAAAATCTCCTCCCGACTCGCTCCTTTTATTATCACGACCACGATTACCACCAGAGTGGTTACTACTTTTGTCCGAATATTTTCCTCCCTACTGGTTTTCATTGCTTCGATGATTGCCGCCACCGGTATGACCCTGGTTGTGGTCCCTCTGTTGCACATACTCATTATCTCACTCTAATAATTGAGCCCTGTTTACAACATCTGAATATAAAGAAAATTTATGAGAGATAAGATATTGTCGAATCTCGGGTTTTAGACCTCTCAGAAACATCCTTGTCATTCGTTCCTCATTTTCGACCAAATGAGGTGCAAACCTGGATAACTCTGCAAACTTCGCCTCGTACTGGGACACCATTATGTTGTTTTGTTCCAGTCTGATAATCTCCACCTCCTTCATATGACGAATACTTTCAGGAAAGTACTTGTCATTGAACAGTTTTTGAAATATTTCCCAGGACATATTGAGTGCGTCAGGCTGGGTACGTTTCACAGACTCCCACCAGTAGTCTGCCTTACCGCGGAACATAAAGGTGGCGAATGGAACCTTCTGTTCCTCCGTGCATCCCAAGACATCGAATATCTTGGTAATTTGCTTGACCCACGTTTCCGCCATGATCGGATCCAACTTTCCCTTAAATTCTGGTGGTCCCAATTCTTTGAACTGCTTAGCTGTGACAAACCGCGCGTTGTTATCATTTCCACCCGTATTCTGCACACGAGTCTCCCTCGTCTGATTTTGCATGAACTGCAAAAAGCTCCTAAACATTCCATCATTCATCGTTTGCTCGGTAACGTTGTTTACAGGAGGAATATTGCCTTCCTGTTGCACGTTCCCCTGGGTGGTGATCAAAGGTGTCTCCACAGTCTGATTTACTCCATTATTAACGTTCTCAGCTGCCATTCTTAAATACTGCCATAAAATAAGGGTTAATAGTCATGTCATATATTATCCCTATACTCTGACCGACCAAATAAACACCAAATAAACTTAGTCTGGTCATACTAGCGAAGGAATTTTCCGTCTCTCCCCTCCTAGTTCTTGTCTCACATCTCAGCCAGAGATCATATCCCTAAGCTCTGATACCAACTGTGACGCCCCCAAAATAGGTATACAACACCCATTCTGAGTCGCCAAATACATGGTACAGAAAGCAAACTACAACTTCAATAATACAATTGTCGTGCAAAATACGACAACACATACTGTGAGTTTAAATACAAATATTATCTTCTGGACAATATCCACACTCAATTAAATCCTCATTACAATTATTCAAACACTATTTTACAGAAATAGTGAGGACTGCTAAAACATCTTTCTAGAACCATCACTCCATACCCCGACTAGATCCTGCTATGTTCTCACCTCCTGAGAAGAAAAATGGAACAAAAAAGAAAAGGGTGAGCTCAACTAGCTCAGTAAATAATATTATGACTAAGATAATATACAACAAATTATCGTTAGTCTTCAATAGGGAAAAATCTGATAGAATATAATCGACAACAAGTTTTAGATCAACAACTGCAGCGGAAACAGCAAACCATTAGAAGAGTCAAGTAGAGAAAGAATTCTACTACCTTCTAAGATTTAAAAGTCCATCATCAATATTTTATCCCTGTAACATCAATTAATAATCATCTTTATCCAAATATTCATCTTTGCACTACAGGCCAAATATATTCATTTGTATCACCAGTCAGTCATGTTCATCTCAACACCTGTTTATCTTTGCACTACAGGCCAAAGATATTCATCAGGTAATCATACATCTTTGCACTACATGCCAAAGATATTCAGTAATATTATCATTTAGGACCGAGGATGATGAAAAATATCTTAAAGAAAACGAATCCAGTGAGACAGAAGGACAAATAGTAGGGATTCGTATAACAGTTTATCCAAGATCAATAATACTTCATAATAATCAATTGTGAAGCAGATTTCAAAAATAAAGATCAAAACATGGATACAATCAAAGATAGTAACCATAATAGACATCTTGGACAAAAAGGAAAAATTTTTATTTTTCGGTGAATAGTGCCGTATTCGTGAATAATACCGTATACGTGAATAGTGCCGTATACGTGAATAGTAACCCCGACACAAAAAGTTCCAAATTTGATAAAAACTCATATCAATATTTCAGCATAATGATATTGAAGAAAATAATATCATTAAGAAGAAAATAATATCCCTTACCTCAAAATATCAGTACTTCTGGTCGGAATACCGGTATAAGGCTGAAAGAAACTTACTCTGATGAATAGAAACTCTCAAAGTATCTAAATACTCACAAAATAAACTCAATAATCTAGAGAGAGAAAAAGAGAAAACTTGTTTCTGGTGTAATTTTCAATTCTAACTTAGCCCTCTATTTATATGAAAATGTTAGCTCGCCGAAGCAGACTTAACCTGCAACCTGATGGCTTTACCTGTTACTATTCTCACCCACCACATTTGAATAAAAATCTCAGCATATTTCTTCACCAACCAAGAGTGGGGCCCACCAATTCTAAAATTTTCCACCAAAATGATTAACTCCGAAAATTTAACAATTTCTAAACCAGTCATCTCGTAAAATTCATACTAAATCATACGTTCATCTTTAACGGTTCAAAATTTGTGGATATATACTCAACTTATATATGTATAACATATCCAAAAATTACCACGATCCAACGGCCGGATTAAAAATTATAACCCCCGCAAAATATCTCAAAAACCATGATTTTTAATACCTCCATTCCGACAAAAATGCTGATAAAAACCTCAACATTAACTCTTTCATTTTTAACCACAAAATATATCCCTCATTTATATCCACATAAAATAAATATTTTCTTATCATATGAATCAATAATTAATTATTCGCAAATAATATTATAGAATCACAATTATGACAATCAGGCCGTTCCTAGGAAAAAGGGGTTTCCAATAAGGATTTCTCCTTACTGGCGCGCAATTAGATGACCAAACCTCTCCTTAGACAGAACTTTCTAGACATTGCCAATAATGTTATCTAATAATATTATTCAAATAATATGAATTACTGATCTGATAATGGAAAATGCTGTGCAGCAACAATTATTGAAACAACAATAATATAAAATATCAACGCAGCAATTATTGAATCAATAAAATAAAATATTGAACAATAACTACTGTAACAATTATTGGGTAATGCCTTTTTACGTAAGAATCAATAATTGGTGCAATACCGTGTTCTACTGTATTTTAACCACCGGGTATTCCAACAGTATTAACGGTAACAACTACGCCGTTATTTATAAACAACTTATACTTGTCGTTTTCTTCATCCAATCGCTTTCCGTTATGGGGCCCACACAAGGCTGCGCCGTCGTACGAATATTTCCCGACAACAAGAATATTCCACGACCAAACGAATATTCCCTGATAAAATGAATATTTTATAACCACTTGCTTATTTTGCAAAATTTACACATTTCACCCATAACCAAAGTATTATATCAAATTAACCCCTTATTATTCACAATAATATTTAGAGAAAATTTAATTTTATTCATTAATAAGCTGGGGTCTTACATTTACACTTAAGCTAAAGATATTCAATTATAAATTTAATATTTATGATCATACGAGTTAACAATTCATCTTTGCACTACAGGCCAAATATATTCCTCAGTCACGATCATACCAATAATTTACCCATCTTTACACTCAAGTGAAAGAGAAATTCAACATCAGGATTATAAAAATGTTATATATGATAATAAAAATAATATGATCAAAACATGAATTTAATTTCAAGAGCAATATTCATAAATCAACGATAATTTGGTCAGAAAAAGAAACCAATTTTTCTGTGAATAGTCACTCGTGAATAGTAACTCATGAATAGTAACTCGGGAATAGTAACTCATAAATAGTAACTCCGACACAAAAAGATAGAAATTCCACAATAAAATTTATACCAATATTTCGGTATAATGATATTGAAAAAATAATATTTCTGAATCTTATAAACAATTTATTTTAATTGTTTACACTTTACTAAATAATGCATTTAATCATCCTAAAATGCCAAACTCATAAGATTTCATTACCAATAACCAAAACCCTCATCAAAAATCTGCATATACCTCATATAGGATTCTCAAGCCATAAAATCCTATTTTTCAATTTTTTTACTTCACATAACATATTTAATTCATTTACTCATAACTAGTACATTTTCATGAAAAATACCAAATCAGTTCAAAAAATATTTCTTTTCTGGGATTTAGTATAATATAGTCCCATAGTGAACATATATTTTTCTCAGAATTTTTAAAAGTTATTTACTATTTTTCATATGGCCAAAACAGTCGAATATTTAGACATTTATCAAAAATTACATTTTTGTCCAAAAATTCTGAAATTTACAGAGTATACTCCTATCATATACATGTACTCCCAATAAAAATTTTATCAATTTTGAAGTTAACCACAAGGAGTTATAAGCGGTTACTTTTAAAATAGTCTTTTCTCATAAATTCATAACTCTTAATCTATACATCCAAAAATTACCATTTTTGGACACAATCAATAAAACTCATTAAAATATCATTTCAAATTTTTTCAGAATTTTCTGAAGGTCAGAAAAATTACGAAACTGAAAAATATAATAACCCTTAAAATCTCGTACTATCCCTTACCTCAAAAGTGCAGTATTTTCTTACTGGAATGCAAAGCCGAAGGAAACTTGCACTGAATAGCAACTCTCAAAGTATCTAAATACTCACAAAATATGCTTCATAATATAGAGAGAGAAAGAGAGAAAGCTTATGTTTCTGGTGTGATTTTCAATTCTAACTTAGCCCTCTATTTATAGGAAAATATTAGCACGCCGAAGCAGACTTAACCTGCAACCTGATGGCTTTACCTGCTACTATTCTCACCCACCACATTTGAATAAATATCTCAGCACATTTCTTCACCAACCAAGAGTGGGGCCCACCAATTCTAGAATTTTCCACCAAAATTATAAACTCCGAAAATTCAACAATTTCTAAACCAGTCATCTCGTAAAATTCATAATAAATCATACGTTCATTTTTAACGGTTCAAAATTTGTGTACATATACTCAACTTATATATGTATAACATATCCAAAAATTACCACGATCCAACGGTCGAATTAAAAATTATAACCCTCACAATATTTCTCAAAAACCCTAATTTTTAATACCTCCATTCCGACAAAAATACTGATAAAAATCTCAACATTAATTCCTTCATTTTTAACCACAAAAATATATCCCTCATTTATATCCACATAAAATAAATATTTCCTTATCATATGAATCAATAATTAATTATTCACAAATAATATTACAGAATCACATTTATGACAACCAGACCGTTCCCAAGAAAGAGGAGGCTTTCCAATAAGAATTTCTCCTTACTGGCGCGCAATTAGGTGACCAAACCTCTCCTTAGACAGAACTTTCTAGACATTTCCAATAATGTTATCTAATAATATTATTCAAATAATATGAATTATTGATCTGATAATGGGAAATACTGTGCAGTGACAATTATTGAACAACAATAATATAAAATTTCAGCGTAGCAATTATTGAATCAATAAAATAAAATATTGAACAGTAATTACTGTAATAATTATTGAGTAGTGTCTTCTTACGTAAGAAACAATAATTTCAAAAATACTGTGCAATACCGTGTGCTACTGTGCAATAACGCGTATTACTGTATTTTAACCACCGGGTATTTCAACAGTATTAACGGTAACAACTACGTCGTTATTTGTAAAAACTCAAATTTGTCATTTTCTTCATCCGACAGTTATTCGTTATGGGACCCACAAATAGCTGCGCCGTCGTACGAATATTCCCTGATAGAAAGAATATTCCACGACCAAACGAATATTCCCCGATAATAATGATTATTTTATAACCACTTGCTTATTTTCAAAAAAAAATTTACATTTCACCCATAACTTTAAACTTTTATCAATTTAACCATTTACTGAATAGTAATTATAAGAAAAAATTGAATACTTTTATTTCATAAAATTCTGGGTCTTACAATCTCCCCTCCTTATGAAATTTCATCCTCAGAATTTACGTACCTGGTATTTCAAAGAATTGAGAATACCTTCCTTTCATTTCAGATTCCATCTTCCCTATCATCATAATTTCTCCATTGCTCATCTCCTGTATTTCAAATATCATTCTAGAATACAGCTTCAAAACAAGGGTTAATTTAACAAATTAACATATCACATAATATCCCGATATTATGACTGACCAACAAATAAGCTTAGGTAGGACACACTAGCGAATGATTTACTCATCTCTCCTCTCCTAGTTTTATTTCCCGATCTCCGCCAGAGATCATATCCCTAAGCTCTGATACCAACTGTGACATTGGACACCATCATGTGTCAGCACCTCACAAAGGTACCTATCAGCTTGCCACCGCAGAACGGCGTCCCCTACGGAGAGTCTGGCTTCGGTGCATTCCCCATCAACAGGATGTCACCAAATAGAGGCTCGGGGCTCTTTACTTATGGCTCTGATACCAACTGTGACAACCCCAAAATAGGTCCATTCCATCCAACCTATTCTGAGTCGTCAAATACATGGTACAGAAAATAACTATAACTTTATTACAACAATTGTCGTACAAAATACAATAACACATATGCTGTGAGTTTGGATACAAATATATACCAAATGTGACTCATATCCCAACCGTGGACAGCACCTCACAATGACACCTTACATAAAGGTATAGTCAAAAACTGTTTTAGAAATTAAAATCTTTAGGAAGTGCTCAAGGAAACCCTTGTAAATGGGAGGCCATGCTTCTAGGTTGTTATAGATATCATATGGCCACAGAATTATCCTTGGTTGACCCAATATACCCCAAAGAAAAACGAGAAGATTACTATCATATTCTTCCCAATGGTGAGTCTTCTCTTGACTTATCATTATCTCCACTGTCTCTAAATGAGAATTATACTTCAAACAAACACCAAGATTATATAGGTAGTGCTCGTAAATATACTCAGCAAGTGGATGTGCACAACCCTGTCTTATGATGACATGAGGTTGTATGTCATTAGACATCTTGTATGACAGTGGCAAAACACCCTTCCAACGTTGGGTTCGCTTCACCCTAGATGATTCACCAAATATAACTACTAAATGATGACCACCGTTCTATTCCCCTGTTACCCCCGCTCGACCCAGCTACACTCTTATTACCTGAAAGGAATTGTGAAACAAAAAGGTGAGCACAACTAGTCCAGTAAAGAATATCAAGACTAAAGATAAATAAATTATCAATAGTCTTCATTAATAATAAATCAGAGATTTAGAACATATGGTAGATGATAAAAATTTCAACCATAGTTGCAGCGAAACGAGCAATCCATTAGAAGAGTCAAATAGACCATAAAGTCTATTATCTTCTCCACATTAAAAGTCTACCAACAATGTTTTATCCCTGTAACATTAATCAACAGTTTCTTTCCACAATATATGAATAACTCATGATCATAATTGTAATTCTAAATTCCTCTTCGCATCCAGGACGAAGATAATTTTTATCACATGTCTTTACCTGAAATATCAAAGATCATGGTTATACCAAATCACAGTTCTTGTTTATAATCATGCTAACAATTTCATCTTTGCACTACGGCCAAAGATATTCATCAACAGACCATCTTTGTACTACAGGCTAAAGATATTTATCAATAATTCATCTTTGCACTACAGGCCAAAGATATTCTTCAACAGTTCATATTTGCACTACAGGCCAAATATATTCATATCTCAAATATATAATCATTTCAGAATTTATATAAACAATAATTATAACCATGTTAATCTATTCATCTTTACACTTAAGCTAAAGATATTCAATTATAAATTTAATGGTCATGATCATACCAATTAACAATTCATCTTTGCACTACAGGCCAAAGATATTCCTCAGTCACGATCATACCAATAATTTACCCATCTTTACACTCAAGTGAAAGAGAAATTCAACATCAGGGTTATAAAAATGTTATATATGATAATAAAAACAATATGATCAAAACATGAATTTAATTTCAAGAGCAATATTCATAAATCAACGATAATTTGGTCAGAAAAAGAAACCAATTTTTTGTGAATAGTAACTCGTGAATAGTAACTCATGAATAGTAACTCATGAATAGTAACTCATGAATAGTAACTTCGACACAAAAAGATAAAAATTCCACAATAAAATTTATACCAATATTTCGATATAATGATATTAAAAGAATAATATTTCTTAATCTTATAAACAATTTATTTTAATTGTTTACACTTTACTAGATAATGCATTTAATCATCCTAAAATGCCAAACTCATAAGATTTCATTACCAATAACCAAAACCCTCATAAAAAATCTGCATATACCTCATATAGGATTCTCAAGCCATAAAATCCTATTTTTCAATTTTTTTACTTCACATAACATATTTAATTCATTTACTCATAACTAGTACATTTTCATAAAAAATATCAAATCAGTTCTAAAAATATTTTTTTCTGGAATTTAGTATAATATAGTCTCATAGTGAACATATATTTTTCTCAGAATTTTTAAAAGTTATTTACTATTTTTCATATTGCCAAAACAGCCGAATATTTAGACATTTATCAAAAATTGTACTTTTGTCCAAAAATTCTGAAATTTACAGAGTATACTCCTATCATATACATGTACTCCCAATAAAAATTTCATCAATTTTGAAGTTAACCACAAGGAGTTATAAGCGGTTACTTTTAAAATAGTATTTTCTCATAAAATTTATAACTCTTAATCTATACATCCAAAAATCACCATTTTTGGACACAATAAATAAAACTCATCAAAATATCATTTCAAATTTTTTCAAAATTTTCTGAAGGTCAAAAAAATTACGAAACTGAAAAACATAATAACCCTTAAAATCCCTTACTATCCCTTACCTCAAAAGTGCAGTATTTCTGACTGGAATGCAAAGCTGAAGGAAACTTACATTGAATAGCAACTCTCAAAGTATCTAAATACTCACAAAATATGCTTCATAATATAGAGAGAGAAAGAGAGAAAGATTATGTTTCTTGTGTGATTTTCAATTCTAATTTAGCCCTCTATTTATAGGAAAATGTTAGCACGCCGAAGCAGACTTAACCTGCAACCTGATGGCTTTACCTGCTACTATTCCCACCCACCACATTTGAATAAAAATCTCAGTACATTTCTTCACCAACCAAGAGTGGGGCCCACCAATTCTAAAATTTTCCACCAAAATGATAAACTCTGAAAATTCAACAATTTCTAAACCAGTCATCTCGTAAAATTCATAATAAATCATACGTTCATTTTTAACGGTTCAAAATTTGTGTACATATACTCAACTTATATATGTATAACATATCCAAAAATTACCACGATCCAACGGTCGAATTAAAAATTATAACCCCCACAATATTTCTCAAAAACCCTAATTTTTAATACCTCCATTCCGACAAAAATACTGATAAAAACCTCAACATTAATTCCTTCATTTTTAACCACAAAAATATATCCCTCATTTATATCCACATAAAATAAATATTTCCTTATCATATGAATCAATAATTAATTATTCACAAATAATATTACAGAATCACATTTATGACAACCAGGCCGTTCCCAAGAAAGAGGGGGCTTTCCAATAAGAATTTCTCCTTACTAGCGCGCAATTAGGTGATCAAACCTCTCCTTAGACAGAACTTTCTAGACGTTGCCAATAATATTATCTAATAATATTATTCAAATAATATGAATTATTGATCTGATAATGGGAAATACTGTGCAGTGACAATTATTGAACAACAATAATATAAAATTTCAGCGTAGCAATTATTGAATTAATAAAATAAAATATTGAACAGTAATTACTGTAATAATTATTGAGTAGTGCCTTCTTACGTAAGAAACAATAATTTCAAAAATACTGTGCAATACCGTGTGTTACTGTGCAATAACGCGTATTACTGTATTTTAACCACCGGGTATTTCAACAGTATTAACGGTAACAACTACGCCGTTATTTGTAAAAACTCAAATTTGTCATTTTCTTCATCCGACAGTTATTCGTTATGGGGCCCACAAATAGCTGCGCCGTCGTACGAATATTCCCCGACAGAAAGAATATTCCACGACCAAACGAATATTCCCCGACAACAATGATTATTTTATAACCACTTGCTTTTTTTTTAAAAAAAAAATTCACATTTCACCCATAACTTTAAACTTTTATCAATTTACCCATTTACTGAATAGTAATTATAAGAAAAAATTGAATACTTTTATTTCATAAAATTTGGGGTCTTACAGTAAGACCCCGAATTTTATGAAATAAAAGTATTCAATTTTTTTATGATTACTATTCATGAGTTACTATTCACGAGTTACTGTTCACGAGTTACTATTCATGAGTTACTATTCACGAGTTACTATTCATGAGTTACTATTCACGAGTACTATTCATGAAGCATGATAATTTTTTTTCGTAAAAAGACATTACTCAATAATTATTATAGTAATTACTGTTCAATATTTTATTTTATTGATTCAATAATTGCTACGCTGAAATTTTATATTATTATTGTTCAATAATTGTCATTGCACAGTATTTCCCATTATCAGATCAATAATTCATATTATTTGAATAATATTATTAGATAATATTATTGGCAACGTCTAGAAAGTTCTGTCTAAGGAGAGGTTTGATCACCTAATTGCGCGCTAGTAAGGAGAAATTCTTATTGGAAAGCCCCCTCTTTCTTGGGAACGGCCTGGTTGTCATAAATGTGATTCTGTAATATTATTTGTGAATAATTAATTATTGATAAGGAAAATATTCATTTTATGTGGTTATAGATGGAGAAAATTTTTTAATGTGATAATTATTGAAAATTGATATTTTAGCTTTTATGATAAAATATATTATTATATTACAATAATATAATAATGGTGATATTTTTATACTGAATGTGTGATATATGAATAAATAAGGAGGAAGAGTAGTTTTGTTGCATTAAATGCTAAACACATATTTTGTGTGTTACAAAAAATGTTTAACAAATGTTAAACATGATGGTGTACACAAATTTTGACTGAAATCTGATTATAGCCTGTAAAATCGTCCGTTTGTGGATTTTGGTCAATTTCTGTTTGGAATTTGGAAAAATTTTCTTCTGGAAAGTTGTAGAGAATGGAATTTGCTATGGAAAGGACATGTGTTTCGAATTTTTCTGATAAAAGGGCTATTTATTATGAATTATTGAATTTTCGAAGTTCTAAAATAATTATTTTTTGGAAGTTTTAATTATTTTATTTAAGAAAAATATTTTTTACATTTTGGTGGGCCCCACTTGCATGTGTTAAATTGCTAAATTCAGATTCAAAGGTGTGCTAAAGATATTTTATTATAAATAATATTATTATATTCAATTTTCTGCTTTGGTGTTCTAAGCAATTTCCTATAAATAGGGTACTTAGGTTAGAATTGAAAATCACACCAGAAACTGAAGTTTTCTCTCAATTTCTCTCTCTATATTATTGAGTGTATTCTTTTGAGGTAAGGGATATTGTCGTTAGTATGTAAAGGTTATTATGTTTTTAAATTTCGAAATTTTTTTGAACCTTCAAAAATTTTGGAAAAATTTGAAATGATATTTTGATGAGTTTTGTAGATTGTGTCCAAAAATGACGATTTTTGGATGTATAGATTAGGAGTTATGGATTTTATGAGAAAATACTATTTTAAAAGTAACCACTTATAACTCCTTGTGATTAACTCCAAAATTGATAAAATTTTTATTGGGAGTATATCTATATAATATCAGTATACTCTGTAAATTTCAGAAATTTTGGATAAAAGTACAATTTATGATAAATGTCTGAATATTCGGTGGTTTTGGCCATGTGAAAAATAGTAAATGAATTTTAAAAATTTCGAGAAAAATATATGTTTAATATGGGACTATATTATGTTAAATCCCAGGAAAGAAATATTTTTGGAACTGATTTGGTATTTTTCATGAAAATGTTCTAGTTATGAGTAAATGAATTAAATATGTTATGTGAAGTAAGAAAGTTGAAAAATATGATTTTATGGCTTGAGAATCATATATGAGGTATATGCAGATTTTTGATGAGGGTTTTGGTTATTGGTGATGAAATTTTATGAGTTTGGCATTTTAGGATGATTAAATGCAATTATTAGTAAAGTGTAAACAATTAAAATAAATTGTTTATAAGTTTAAGAAATGATTAAAATACTGTGGTAGTATTAATAATATTAGATTATGAGATTTTTAAGTGATTTATAACATTTTGATTAAGGTGTTATGAGATCATTGATTTATGAATCTTACTCTTGAGATTAAATCTATATGTTGATTATATTATTTTTATATATAACATTCTTATAACCCTAATGATGATATTTCTCTTTGACTTGAGTGTAAAGATGGGTAGATTATTGGTATAATCGTGACTATAGGATCTCTTTGGCCAGTAGTGCAAAGTTGAATTGTTGACTGGTATGATCATGACCATTGAATTTATAATTGAATATCTTTAGCTTAAGTGCAAAGGTGAATTGATCAACATGTATGGTTATAATTATGGTTTATATAAATTCTGAAATGATTATGTATTTCTTTGAGATATGAATATCTTTGGCATGTAGTGCAAAGATCAATTATTGTTGAATATCTTTGACCCATAGTGCAAAGATGACTTGTTGTTGAATATCTTTGGCATATAGTGCAAAGATGAACTGATGATGAATATCTTTGACCCGTGGTGTAAAGATGAATTTATTAGTATGATTATGAACATGAACTGTGATTTGGTATAACCATGATCTTTGATGTTTCAGGTAAAGACATGTGATGAAAATTATCTTCGTCTTGGATGCGAAGAGTAATTTAGAATCACAATTATGATTATGAATTATTCATATGATTGTGAAAAAAAACTGTTGATTGATGTTCCAGGGATAAAACATTGTTGGGGGAATTTTAACATGGAGAAGATAATAGACTTTATAGTCTATTTGACTCTTCTAATGGATTGCTCGTTTCGCTGCAACTATGGTTGAAAAGTTTTATCATCTACCATATGTTCTAAATCTCTGATTTATTACTGATGAAGACTATTGATAATTTATTTATCTTTAGTCATAATATTCTTTACTGAGCTAGTTGTGCTCACCCTTTTACTTCACAATTCCTTTCAGGTAATACGAGTGTAGCTGGGTCGAGTGGGGGTAACAGGAGAATAGAACGGTGGTCATCATTTAGTAGTTATATTTGTTGAATCAAATAAGGTGAAGCGAACCCAACGTTGGAAGGGTGTTTTGTCACTATCATACAAGATGTCTATTGACATACAACATCGAGTTATCATAAGACAAGGTTGTGTGCATCCACTTGCTGAGTATATCTACAAGAACTACCTATATGATCTTGGAGTTGGTTAAAGTATAATTCTCAATTAGAGACAACAGAGATAATGATATGTCAAGAGAAGACTCACCATTGGGAAGAATATGATAGTAATCTTCTCGTTTTTCTTTGGGGTCTATTGGATCAACCAAGGATAATTCTGTAGGCATATGATATCTATCATAACCTAGACGCATGGCCTCCCATGTACGAAGGTTTCCTTGAGCACTTCCCAAAGGTTTTAATTTCTAAAACAGTTTTTGACTGTACATTTATGTAAGGTGTCATGGTGACGTGCTATTCAAGTTGGTGTCTAGAGTCACAGTTGGTATATTTTAGTATAAAAACTCACAACATATGTGTTGTTGTATTTTGCACGACAATTGTTGTAATAAAGTTGTAGTTATTTTCTGTATCATGTATTTGGCGACTCAGAATGGGTTGGATGGAATGGACCTATTTTGGGGGCGTCACAAAGGGTCAATGCTGAATATCTCTGGACATACATACATATGCATAACATGATACATGCATTACAGATAATAGATGGTAATATTATACAGGGAATGGAAAAACTGTACATACATTCCTAAGTATATCATCATCTAATACATCATCTTTGTACAACTACAAATATAGGGAAATGGGGCACAGACACCCTAGAACTACCTACGACACCCCTACGTGGGTTCCACCCCTCTGGCTCTGTCCAGTTCGAGTTGCAAAGGAGTTCTCACAAGCTGAAAAGGCCAAATCAGGGATAAAAATGCTACGCGATTGAGCAGGATAGCTTACAATCCTGGTCTCCTCAGATTTAACCTTGGGTCTGTACATCACTCATTGGTATTCGCCCAATCACAGGGTATACTATGCCAATGATCTCAGACATTACAAGTTACATTTGGAAATACCTTACACAGGTCCAATACCAATCACTCAGAATCGTCATCCTTATTTACAACAAGAAACCCTGGCGGGGGTTACAACACGCTTGTATATATCAAAATACAATAACCCCGGCAGGGGTCACAACGCATTGTCATCCATTGATGTACGTATCAATGAAGGTCAAGCAGCCTTGACGTTATTTCAGCCGGTGGCAAGTAAACCCATCGAAGCATCGAGAACTATTCGAGGATTTCATACTCGGGTACTCATATTCCCCAGCGTCTCCCCGGCGGGGGTTGCAACACATGTTCCGTTGACACACACATCAACGATGATCCAACACGTCTCCCCGGCTGGGGTTACAACGCATGTTCCATTGACACACATCAACGATAATACAACAACCCCGACAGGGGTCACAACACATTGTCATCCATTGATGTACGTATCAATGAAGGTAAAGCATCCTTGACATCAGTTTAGTCGTTGACAAGTAAACCCAATGTCACATCAGAAACCATCCGATGATTTCATCAGTTGATACACACATCAACAAAGTCCAAGCAGCCTTGGCATTTATCCCCAGCAGGGAGTTCATCTGTTGATCTACACGTCAACAGATGATCAAATGTATCCCCGATGGGGGTTACAACGCGTGGTAAATCATTGGTTCACACTTCAACGAAGGTCGGGAAGTCTTGACAACATTTGCTATTGGCAGTAAAACCAACAGAACATTGACATACTCTGGGATACAAACCAAGAAAAGTTAACATCATTAAGAAGGATTGATGACGGAATATGTTATTCACATCCTCAAACAGACAAAGCTGTATCCCCATAGATCTCTTACACATAAGAGGGACTTCTTCAGAATCAAGTTTGTATCAAGGATTAAGGACTGTGGTGATAACCCCAACGTCAACATCCTCAAAGATTTGGATCACACTGTGACGCCCCCAAAATAGGTATACATCACCCATTATGAGTCGTCAATAACATGGTACAGAAACAACTACAACTTTACTAATACAATATATAAACTGTGAGTTTAAATACAAATATTGCCATCTAGACAATATTCACACCCAAATAAGTCTTCATTACAATTATTGGTACATTATTTTATAAAAATGGTGAGGACTACTAAGACCACTTTCTAAAACCATCATTCCACACCCCGACTAGAACTCGCTACATTTTCGCCTCCTGAGAAGAAAAATAGAACAAAAAGGAAAAGGGTGAGCTCAACTAGCCCAGTAAAGAACATTATGACTAAGATAATATAGAACAAATTATTGTTAAAAATCTAATAGAATACAATAGACAACAAATTTTAAATCAATATTCACAGCGGAAATAATAATTCATTAGAAGAGTTAAATAGATAATAAAATCTACTATCTTTAATGATTTTAAAAGTCCATTATCAATATTTTATCCCTGTAATATCAATCAATATACATCTTGATTCAAATATTCATCTTTGCACTACAGGCCAAAGATATTCATCAGTTGGTCATGTTCATCTCAACACCTGTTCATCTTTGCACTACGGACCAAAGATATTCATCAGAAAATCATTAATCTTTGCACTACAGGCCAAAGATATTCAGTAATATTATCATTTAGGACTGAGGATGATGAAAAATATATTTTAAAGAAAATGAATCCAGTGAGACAAAAGAACAAATAGTAAGGATTCGTAATTTTGTTTATCCATGTTTAAAAATACTCCATAATAAACTATTGTGGAGCAGAATTCAAAAATAAAGATCTAAACATAGATCCAATCAAAGATAGGAACCATAACAAATAATCTTGAATACATAAAAGAAAATTTAATTTTTCTGTGAATAGTGTCGTATTTGTGAATAGTGTCGTATACGTGAATAGTGCCGTATACGTCAATAGTAACCCCGTCACTAAATAGTAGAAATTCCATAAGAAAAACTATCATACTTCATGAATAGTAACTCGTGAATAGTAACTCAAAAATAGTAACTCGTGAATAGTAACTTATGAATAGTAACTCATGAATAGATAAGGTTAACAGTGGATGTGATGGTGCCAACTTGGATCAAACAAGATTTATAAACAGTGGATGTGATGAAAGTTTCTCCTAACGGAGTCTCCACAGATAAATCAAAGTCTAATTTCTCCAGAGTCAAGTTTAAACGTTAAGCACAAGCAGGAGAAATAAATGAATGGGTAGCATCGGTATCTAGTAAGGTATAAACTTCGCATGAATTTATGATTAGCTTACCCGTGATCACCTCGTTTGGGTTCCTCGCATGTTGACCAGTCACGACAAACGCTCTTCCAAGAACTGGTGACTTTGACTTTTCTGGGACAGCCTTTTGAGTCACCATCCCCGCTGGACTTGGTTTTGCTACAGTACAATCTCGAGTGATATGTCCTTCCTTTTCACAATTATAACATACCTTAAACTGTTGTGGAAGTTTGGGCTGATATGTCCTTTATTTCCGCATTTATATCGTATGACTAGTCGTCATTCTCCTCCCTTGGAACCAGTTGATGTTGGTGTTGACGTCTTCACATTATCATTGTTGAATCTCCTCTTTTTAAAATCTCCTCCCGACTCGCTTCTTCTATTCTCATGGCCATGATTACCTCCAGAGTGGTTGCCACTCTTGTCCGTATTCTTCTTTCTCCGCTGGTTATCGTTGTTCTGATGACTGCTGTCACCGATATGATCCTGGTTGTGGTCCCTCGGTTGAACGTACTTGTTATCTCGCTCTAATAATTGAGCCCTATTGACAACATCTGAATAGAGAGAAAATTTATGTGAAATGAGATATTGACGTATGTCGGGTTTCAAACCTCTCAGAAACATCCGTGTCATACGTTCCTCATTCTCCACCAAATGAGGTACAAACCTGGACAATTCTGCAAACTTCGCCTCCTACTGGGACACCGTCATGTTATTCTGCTCTAGTATAATAAACTCTACCTCCTTCATATGACGAATACTTTCAGGAAAGTACTTGTCATTGAACAATTTTTGAAACGTTTCCCAAGACATGCTAAGTGCGGCTGGATGGGTACGCTTCATAGATTCCCACCAGTAATCTGCCTCATTACGGAACATAAAAGTGGCGAATGGAACTTTCTGTTCCTCCGTGCATCCCAAGACATCGAATATCTTGGTAATTTTCTTGACCCACGTCTCAGCCTTAATCGGATCCGGCTTTCCCCAGAATTCTGGTGGTCCCAACTCTTTGAACTGCTTGGCTGTGACCAGCTGTGCGTTGCCATTGTTTCTTCCTATATTTTGAACAGGAATCTCCTTCGTCTGGTGTTGCATGAACCGCAAAAAGCTTCTAAACATCTCATCGTTCATCGTATGCTCAGTGATGTTGTTTACAGGAGGAACATTGCCAGCCTGTTGCACGTTCTCCTCATTGGCGAGCAAAGGTGTCTCCACGGTCTCATCTACTCCACTGTTAACATTCTCAGTCGACATTCTCAAATACTACCATAAAATAAGGGTTAATTTAACAAATTAACATATCACATAATATCCCTATATTATGATCGACCAACAAATAAGCTTAGGTAGGACACACTAGCGAAGGATTTACTCGTCTCTCCCCTCCTAGTTCAATTCTCCGATCTCCGCTAGAGATCATATCCTTAAGCTCTGATACCAACTGGGACGCCCCCAAAATAGGTATACATCACCCATTTTGAGTCGTCAATAACATGATACAGAAACAACAACAACTTTATTAGTAAAACATATAAACTGTGAGTTTAAATACAAATATTGCCATCTAGACAATATTCACACCCAAATAAGTCCTCATTACAATTATTGGTACATTATTTTACAAAAATGGTGAGGACTACTAAGACCACTTTCTAAAACCATCATTCCACACCCCGACTAGAACTTGCTACATTCTCTCCTCCTGAGAAGAAAAATGGAACAAAAAGAAAAAGGGTTAGCTCAACTAGCCCAGTAAAGAACATTATGACTAAGATAATATAGAACAAATTATCGTTAGTTTTCAACAGGGAAAAATCTAATAAAATACAATAGACAACAAATTTTAAATCAATATTCGCAGCGGAAATAATAATTCATTAGAAAGTTAAGTAGAGAATGAAATCTACTATCTTCAATGATTTTAAAAGTCCATCATCAATATATTTCCTCTGTAACATCAATCAATATACATCTTGATTCAAATATTCATCTTTACACTACAGGCCAAAGATATTCATCAGTTGGTTATGTTCATCTCAACACCTGTTCATCTTTGCACTACGGGCCAAATATATTAATCAGAAAATCATTAATCTTTGCACTACAGGCCAAAGATATTCAGTAATATCATCATTTAGGACTGAGGATGATGAAAAATATATTTTAAAGAAAACGAATCCAGTAAGACAAAAGAACAAATAGTAAGGATTCGTAATTCGGTTTATCCATGTTTTAAAATACTCCACAATAAACTATTGTGGAGCAGAATTCAAATTGAAGATCAAAACATAGATCCAATCAAAGATAAGAACCATAACAAATAATCTTGGACACAGAAAAGAATATTTAATTTTTTTGTGAATAATATCGTATTTGTGAATAGTGTCATATACGTGAATAGTGTCGTATACGTGAATAGTAACCCCGTCACTAAATGGTAGAAATTCCATAAGAAAAACCATCATACTTCGTAAATAGTAACTCGTGAATAGTAACTCATGAATAGTAATGCGTGAATAGTAACTCATGAATAGTAACTCGTGAATAATAACTCATGAAAAGTAACCCCGACATGAAAAGATAAGAATTTCATAATAAAATTCATATCAATATTTCGATATAATGATATTGAAAGAAATAATATCATTTACGAAAAAAAAATAACATCCCTTGCCGCAGAGAGACAGTACTTCTGACTGAAAAATTGGATATAGTGCTGAAGAAACTTGCACCGTATTGTAACTCTCAAAGTACCAAAATACTCACAAAAATACACTCGATATTATAGAGAGAGAAGATTTTAGTTTCTAGTGTAATTTTCAATTCTAACCTACGCACCCTATTTATAGGAAAATGCTTAGAACACTAAAGTAGAAAATTTAATATAATATTAATATATTATATATAAATTCCTACGCCAACCTTTGAATGCAGGAATCCCACATGTTTAACAACAAAATGAGCCCACCAACTTGTTAAAAACGTTTTTGTTGATATAAATAATTAAAACTTTCGAAAATCAATTATTTCGGAACTTCGAAGCTTCAATAATTCATAATAAATAGCCCTTTTGTCAAAAAAATTCGAACCTCATATCTTTTTCATAGGAAACTTCATTACCTATAACTTTTCAGAAGAAAGTTTTCTAAATTCCAAACAGAAATTGACCGAAATCCATAAACGGGCGATTTTACAGGCTATAATCAAATTTCAGTCAAGAAATGGGGTCCACAAACATGAAAAACATATTTTAATCTTTTAATGCAACAAAAATACTCTTCCTCCTCATATACTCATATATCCCACATTCATTATAAAAATATCATCATTATTATATTATAATAATATAATAAAATATTATTTTATCAAAAAAGATAAAATATCGATTTTCAACAATTGTCACTTTAAAAATTTTCTCCATCTATATCCACATAAAATGAATATTTTTCTTATCATATAAATCAATAATTAATTATTCACAAATAATATTACAGAATCATAATACTGACAACCAGGCAGTTCCCAGGAAAGAGGGGGCTTTCCAATAAGGATTTCTCCTTACTGGCGCGCAATTAGATGACCAAATCTCTCCTTAGACAGAACTTTCTAGACATTGCCAATAATGTTATCTAATAATATTATTCAGATAATATGAATTATTGATTCGATAATAGAAAATACTGTGTAGTGACAATTATTGAAACAACAGTAATATAAAATATCAATGCAACAATTATTGAATTAATAAAATAAAATATTGAACAGTAATTACTGTAACAATTATTAAGTAGTGCATTCTTACGTAAGAATCAATAATTGGTACAATACTGTGTGCTACTATGCAACAATGCGTATTACTGTATTTTCACAACCGGGTATTCTAACAGTATTGACGGTAACAACTATGCCATTATTTATAAACAACTTATACTTGTCATTTTCTTCATCCAATCGCTTTCCGTTATGGGTCCCACACAAGGCTGCGCCGTCGTACGAATATTCTCCGACAGTAAGAATATTCAACGACCAAACGAATATTCCCCGATAACAATGAATATTTTATAACCACTTGCTTGTTTGAAATATTTGCGCATTTTACCCATAACTAACCACATTAATCAATTCAACCCTTACTATTTCAAAATAGAGGAAATTTGATTTCATTAATAATAAGTTGGGGTCTTACACACACATCCAATCTGGTCATAATTGCCAAATCCCTAGTAAAAGCTATATGAAGATAGCAATCATCCTCAGTATGTTAGGCAACAACCCCACACACATGCATCACCCAGTTGCTTCATGTTATATTTCAAGTTTCTAGGATTCTTTATCCTGTCCATGCCATTGCATTGCATGAATATGATAAAGAGGGGTATCTGTAGACACTCGAAATTTTCTGCACACCTGTTACTGACATTGCAGGAAGGCAGATTCATATTTCAGAGATAACCCTGGAAGACAGTTCACATCCAGTCCAGATACTACCGGAAGCTCAATTTCAACCCCAGAACACACACTAGGAGTAACAGCCTCAACCCCGAAACACACACCGGGAGTAACAGTTCCAAACTCGGCGATGACACCGAGGCCTGCAGTTCCAATATCAGAACACACCCCAGAGAAGATCGATTCATCCTGGAGATAACCCCGAGATGTTCCAGTCTCAGTCCCAACCATGGGAGTAGCTACAAACCTTGGCGATAACCCCAAGGAATGCAGTTCCGTCGATAACCCCAGAAATGCTTATTTCAAATGCAATCAGCTTCAATCTCGACGCTCACAAAGAGATACTCAGTACCAACCTGGAGATAACACCGGGAGGACAGGCACACCTCAGAGATGACACTGAGGACCTTCAACATTTGCAGCAGTCCAATCTCAGCGATAACTCTGAGCAACGTTTGCTTTATCAGCCCAACCGGCGATAACCCCGGTGAGGGGCAAAGTCGTCATCTCGCCACCATGACGCCACATCGTACCATCTCAATGCTTTGATACATACACAATGTCCCACAAAAGCAAATGAAAACCAATTCTGAGTGACTATTACACAGGATAACGGATGGAATTTGAAGCTGAAGACCGGAGGGCTTCGTCCTATCTTCATGACTTCGTACAATCTCTAATCCCATGTCATTGAGTAACTCTAGAGAATGGCGGTCCGAAATAGGTCCTATATACCTCAGTCGGATGCCCAAATTGCAATTCTAAAAGTTCGAGCTGACATCACGTTGCATGCATGCATGAACTTCGAGACGGCGGGACCCGCGAAGTCCGGGGCACCCCGGGCAGCCTCTGGTACACCTGCCACCCTCTATAAATAGAGGGCTTGGGGTGGCCATTTTAAGAGATGAGATGGCGAGGAAACCCTACCCAATTTGCTATGTACTCACCCTATACTGAGTGCTTTCTCATTTTAAACACTTGTGAACTCACATATATCTATTTCTGTACCTGTGGAAGCTAGTGTTTATCTACTTTAAAGATATATAAGTCTTCTTTGACAGCCCACTATAAGCCTTCTCACACATTTTAAAACCTTTCTCTTCATCTGTGGATACACCGTTCTTCACGTTGAGAGTCGTGTCGCATGTGTTTGCACAGACTTCGGTCTGTGGTTTTATTTTTGTTTGTATATACATATATATATTTATATATATGGACTAACATTATCGAGTTATGCCTCGATTGAGCCTAGACTTCGGTCTGGAGCGTTTACTTGCTTTTGTATATATATACATTTATATATATGAACTGCGTGTCGAACTCTGTTCGATGAGCCTAGACTTTGGTCTGGAGCGTTTACTACTTTAATATATATATATATATATATATATATATATATATATATATATATATATATATATATATATATATATATATATATATATATTTACATTTCGTCCTGCCTAGAGTTTACTTCGTGGTGGTTGACCGTTTTTACTGCTTACTGTACATTTCGTCCCGCCTAGAGTTTCCTCCATAGCGGTAGATACCTTTTACAGCTTTATTTACATTTCTGATCCCCCATGGAGGTGCTTCGTGTTTGGTGATCATGTCTGTATATATATATTTACAGCTTTTATATATATATACCTGCTTACTGCGTTTATCTCAACTACAGCATCATGTGAGCCTAGGAATCATGTGATCACAGATTCAATCCACTGAATCTAGATTCGGTTCCCGTGATGGACATTTTTAGCTGTAAGCAGCTTGTAAATTTATTCACGGTGTTCGAATGTCCTCCGATGGCTTTCATACCCATGAGGATTTCGGCACTGTTTGGTATACTATTTTCTGGAAAGATGCTCCGCATCTCGAAAATAAAGTAATCAAGCCGAACATTTAATAATAAAATGGAAGTGTAAAAGGTCTCAATTACTATTGAGCATAAGGGTTTGAAAAGCCTCTTTTACAAAACATCACTGTAATATCTTGTTTAAAATTGAATTTTTATATAAATTCAAACCCTGTGTATATAGGTGCGAACGAGGCCTCACACTACTTTCAAATAAAAGCACATTGACCCACACACACATTCATATAACAGTTTCTTGAAAAGTGGCGATTATCGTGGCAACACGGATGTCGGGGGGTGCCTAACACTTTCCCTCCGCATAAACAAGTCCCCGGACCCTAATTGAATCTCGGTTTCACCGACCCGTTTAGCAGTGTCACATTACTAGGTCAATGTACAAGCCTTTTCTCGATTGTGTTGGTACAACCAGTTAAAAAATTAACTGGCGACTCTTACAGTCCAATCGTCGACATTATACATGTCGGACCTTTTTCACTTATTTTTTCAAACAAATCTCACATAAAATGAGAACACAAAAAAATAGGTAACGAAAAGGGACAAATAAAAATTCCGACGTCGACATATATATATAGTATTAAGGTCATAGAAAAAGTACCTTTTCTTGCTTTGAAAATCCCTGTTAACCACTGAGAATCGCTTGACTGAGAATCGCTTGAAAACTCAAAACTTGTTTTGGAATCACAGACTTTTCTCTCTCAAATTTTCTCTCTGAAAACCTTCTTTTTTTTTCTTATCAGACTCAAAACCAAACCAACGTGAAATAAAACAAAACCAACGCATGATTTTCAAACGTCTAAAACCGATGTCTACTAATTACCCCTATTAAATTATAAGTTACCATAATTTATATATATTATTTATATTTTATTTATTTTATTTAAAAGTTTAAAGTTCAAAAATTCAAAAGCTATAAGGCTCTGTTTGGCAAAACTGAATTAACCTCCCTTATACTATAGTTTATGGTCACACTTTATTTAATTAAGTTTTCATACTTAATTTAATTAATTCTAATAGTAATTTATTAAATTAATTTATGATATAAATCAATACAACATAATTATAATTTTCTTTATAATTATAATTTTATTTAATCAACTAACACATCATTTTAATTTACAAATTCAAATTATAATAATTCATTTAATCATTATAAACTCTCTAACTTATTTATAATTTAAATTAGAATATTCGCTCATGATAATTAATTTCCTTAACTTCTTAATTATTTATTCAACAAATAATTAACCAAATCAAATCAAATCAATTTAAACAAATATTTATTCAACGATAAACACAACCATTAAATATTTATATAATTCAATAAATATTTAAAATTACAATTAAAATTCTGGATTGTTACATCATTTCCTCCTTATAAGGATATAAGGATTCTGTCCCCATAATCACAATTTAAACAAATCATTCATCACATTCTTCTCTACTTATAAAGATTATGTCCCCGAAATCGAAGACACAGATTAAACAAATAACTCAGGATAATCTTTCATCATTTTATCTTCGAGTTCCCACGTAGCTTCTTCGGCATTGTGGTTCCTCCATATCACCTTCACAGAAGGTATTATTTAATTCCTGAGCACTTGTTCTTTCCTGTCAACTATCTGGATAGGAACCTCGTCATAAGATAAGTCTTTATCAAACTGCAATGGTTCTTACTCGATCACGTGCTTGTAATCGGGTTTATACGGTTGTAACACCGAAACATGAAAAGCATTGTGAACGTTTTCCAACTTTGGAGGTAGAGCTACCTCGTAAGCCACTTCTCCAACTCTTTGCAGCACTTCGAAGGGTCCAATAAACCTTGGGCTTAGCTTTCTCTTTTTACCAAAACAAAATTTCCCCTTCCAAGGAGAAACTTTTATGAACACGAAATCTCCTACGTTGAATTCACGATCTTGTCTGTGTTGATCAGCATACTTCTTCTGCCTGTCTTGAGTAGTTGCTAATCTTGCTCTGATGAGTTTAACAACATCAGCAGTTTGTTGTACCAGTTCTGGTTCTAACAGTTGGCGTTCACTGACTTCAACCCAGCACAGTGGAGTTCTGCACTTCCTGCCGTATAATGCTTCATAAGGTGGCATGCCGATGCTAGCATGGTAACTGTTGTTGTAGGAAAATTCCACCAATGGTAAATGTTCATCCCAGCTCCCTTTGAAATCCATGATGGATGCTCTAAGCATATCTTCCAACGTCTGGATTATTCGTTCCCTTTGGCCAACTGTTTGCGGATGATATGATGTACTCATTCTCAACTATGTTCCCATACATTCTTGTAGTCTCTTCCAAAAGTTTAACGTGAATCGTAGATCTCTATATGATACAATTGACACTGGAACTCCATGTCTCAAAATGATTTCTTTAATGTATAACTTAGCTAACTGATCAATATTGAATCTAATCTTTATTGGTAAAAAGTGTGCTGATTTTGTCAGTTTGTCCACTATCGCCCAAATCGCATTGCATCCTCTCTGAATAGTTGAAAGACCCACCACAAAATCTATTATGATGTGTTCCCACTTCCATTCCGGTATTTCTAACGGTTGAAGTAATCCGCTTGGTCTTTGTTGCTCAGCCTTGACTCTTTGACATGTCAAATATTTTGTGACACATTCTACGACATCTCTTTTCATGTTTGGCCACCAAAAATGACGTTGTAAATCTTGATACATCTTCGTACTTCCTGGATGAATCGAGTATATTGAGTTATGAGCTTCGGTCAAGATTTCTTCTTTAATATCTGGTACTGCTGGAACCCAGATTCTTCCGTCGAACCTTAGTTATCCTTTGGTATCGATATTGTATCTCACGTCACTACCCTCAACCACTTTCTCTTTGATTTTCCCACATTCTTCATCTTGGAGTTTAGCATTCTTAACTTTGTCCACCAAAGTTGGACTAGCTTCTATCTGGAATAGTCGTTCATCGGATTCTTTTAGAAATTTTATTTCCAACTCTAGCTTGGCCATTGCTGAAATAAGTTCGTCCTGAGTGGTTATTAGCATCAACTTTTCCCGACCTTTCCTTCTCAAAGCATCTGCAACCACATTCGCTTTGCCTGGATGATAAAAGATCTCACAATCGTAATCTTTTATCAATTCCATCCATCTTCTTTGACGCATGTTCAGGTCCTTCTGAGTGAAAATATACTTCAGACTCTTATGGTCTTTGTAGATCTCACATTTCTCTCCATAGAGATAATGTCTCCATATCTTTAAAGCAAATACCACCGCAGCTAATTCTAAATCATGAGTCGGATACCCTTTCTCATAATCCTTCAGTTGCCTTGATGCATATGTAATAACTTTGTCGTTCTGCATAAGGACACAACCAAATCCCTTATGTGAGGCATCACTATACACCACAAAGTTTCCTGTACTATCTGGTAATGACAACACAGGTGCCACACTTAACTTCTTCTTTAAGTCTTGAAAACTTTCTTCACACTTCGCCCCCAAAATCCGGGTATCTTCCAACCTGACAGATGGTGCTCCACGATACTATAATCCATGCAATTATTCCATTGAGATAACCACAAAATGAGTGTATTTACTATCTTTGTATTACATTTGTAATAAATCCTTTCCCGGGTTCATAAATCGAATACATTCGTTGTTCTTCATAAGTATATTACATACATATACACTTATCTATTACAGGACAATTAACTGTCCATCTTAGCCTTGCCCTTATCTCTCTTAGAACTTTCAGCTCGTTTGGCTTTAGCTACAAACATATGGTTCAAGCAAGGATGAGCATTTCTAGCTCAACAAGTCTTACACAAAGAATCATATGAATATCACATAGGCAATTACATGCTTTACTTCCATAACTGAATAATTAACTACGAAGCACTATATAACATTTGACTAGCACTTCTCATTTCATATCAACAATTCCAAAGTATATATCATAGCTTAGGAATTCCGAACTGAGAAGACCATGAACGTACTCTACTCGTTTTCATACTTGAAAAGGACATCCGGCACTAAGGCCATCCATCCGTCTTTACTTACGAGCACTTCTAGGTGATCAACCAATTGTACTCTATGTTGATCCACACTCTTCCATAAAACGTATTTATGCTTAACATTTGGCAACCTCGCGTGCCCATCGAATAATCGATGAAAAATACTTTTGTTTGTACATAAACAAACTTACCTTCTCATCCGTACCAAATACTTGGCATATGATAGCGTTAACAATTCTATATCGAAAGACTTGTAATAAATAGAAGACACGGCCGAGTCTGGCACTACGGCGTGACCTATTATACTGGGCTTGGCGCTGCGGTGCCACACCTGTGCACCAGTTGGCCAAAACAGTTAACTTTTCTAACGAAACTCCCGACTTCCTGACTTCTTCATTTTTCATCCGAATTGACCCATTCGAAAGCCTACAACTCACAAATTACCCCCTCTATGTGTTCATATAAGAATTTCACATTTTCAAATCCTTTAACACGGAATTCACTTTTGAGTTCATTTTTGAGCGTTCGTTTAACGTTTTCGACCGTTCAATACTCGTTTTCTTCGTTATAAGTCAGAATTCGACGATTCTTGCATCCACGACTCTTAATTACCTTATCTCACGTGTTAACATTGGAAACTAACATTTTCAAGTCACACGACAACTTTTGACCTTTAATCCGAGATTTATACGTTTTCGATGTTTAACGTTTATTTTGCAAAATTCGCCATAACTTCGTTACTCGTGTTCTATAAGCTAAATCAAACGGAACACTCCATTGATTTATCATCTACATCCTAACCAACCAATATGCACATACCTTAGCTATGACGGTTTTTAAATCGTTCATCACAACTAAGTTCACGTTCATGTCTTTCTACGGTTTTAACTCACGTAAACACTTACGATTTTTATTTGATCATGACCTATCAATGATTTGATCATTAATAGACATCCTTATACCTCCTCGATAAACATGTTCCACCAATCTACGATTCTTATACAAGAAAGAAATCGAAAAAGATGAAGATTTCGGTTTATGAGAATTTACCTTTGACGTACTTCACGTTCTTGACAAACGTCTAAATGTTTGCTTGGAAGTAGAAGGATTATATGTTTCTAGCTCTTTCTCTCTCTCAATATTTATTGGTCAAGCTTTATAAAACATCAAATGACCAACACAAGTCTTATAATTATAGGCAACCAACATGAGGGGAAAAAAGGTTAACATGGCACCTCCTTACTATTCCACCTCCTTAATCAACTTAGCCACCAAGTAAAGTACTTGGTGAGCAAGTTTATTACTTGGCTTGGCCACCAAGTGGCCAGCCCACTCTCCCTTGGATCATCCCATGGGTTACCCCATGGGTTTTACCCATCCCGTGACCCGCCGGTTCGACCCGTGGTTTAAATTCTTGGATTGGGCTTATCATTAATTGCTATTAATTAACATTGGGCCTTAACTTGGGCTTGCTTATAGAATTCATTGGGCTTGCTATAAATTTAAGTCCAATTGGATTATACAAAATCCTTAACTCTTAATCCATTAGTACTTCTCGTATTCTATATGTATACTCACGTATTCTCTTCGTCTAATACTCATACGATATTCATATTATACATCGTACTATTCTTCGTACCATGCTCGTATTCATACTAGTATAAGACTCGTATCTCGTACGTATAATAATCGAAATGACTATATGCCTTATATTTTCCTTTCGAAAATCTCTTTCACAAACCCTTAGGTTTTAAGTCCGCAGGAGAAAACTTCATTTTTGTTGTAACTGAAATATTATTAAATATTCCATCTCGTCTTTACATTCTATCATTACGCATTTCTCAGAATCTCAAACCCTAGCTCTGAACAAAATCGGATGAATAGTGTTTTTACGTAAACATTCTCGGAAAACCTTCGTTTTCATCTTGATAATTCACAATAATTAATCCTAGCACAAAGCCAGAATACTAACTACATCCACATATCCTAGGTCATATAACGACCTTCGAACATCTTACTCACATAACAAATCAATTAAATTCATTTAATTCACATAATCAAATAAAAATTTAATTCATTAAAAAATCCGAAATTCTCGGGTGTTACATTCTTCCCTCCTTATAAGGATTATGTTCCCAGAATCTCGCTATTCTTACATAAACAAATGAGGAAACTTTTTCTTCATTTTACTTTCGAGCTCCCATGTTGCTTTTTCAGCATCGTGGTTACTCCATATTACCTTTACTGAATGTATTACTTTATTTCTCAAGATTTGTTCCTTCCTATCAACAATTTGAATTGGAAGTTCCTTCCTATCAACAATCTGAATTGGAAGTTCTTCATACGTTAAGTCTTTTTCTTCTTGAATAGATTCTTATTCTATTACGTGCTTGTAGTCCAGTTTATAAGGATGTAACACAGACACGTGAAACACATTGTGTATTCTTTCCATTTTTGGAGGTAAGGCTACTTCATAAGCTACCTCTCCCACTCTTCTTAAAATTTTAAAAGGTCCTACAAACCTTGGACTTAACTTCCCTTTCTTTCGAAAATGTATCTTCCCTTTCCAGGGCCACACTTTTAGAAAAACATATGAACCTACTTCAAAATCCCTCTTCTCTCGATGAGGATCTGCATACTTCCTTTGTCTATCTTGAGCTGCTACTAACCGAGTTCTTATAAACTTCACCATATCTGCCGTTTGTTGAACCATCTCAGGTCCCAACACTCGACGTTCACCTACTTCATCCCAGCAAAGTGGTGTTCTGCACTTCCTCTCATACAACGCTTCATAAGGCGGCATGCCTATACTAGCGTGAAAACTATTGTTGTAAGCGAATTCCACCAAAGGTAGATGTTCGTCCCAACTCCCCTTGAAATCCATAACGCAAGATCTTAACATATCTTCTAGCGTTTGAATTGTTCGTTCACTTTGTCCATCTGTCTGTGGATGATACGTCGTACTCAATCTCAAATGTGTTCCCATTTGCTCTTGCAAACTCCTCCAAAAGTTCGATGTGAATCGTGGATCACGATCAAACACAATCGAAACAGGTACTCAATGTCTGGAAATAATTTATTTGACATAAAGCTTAGCTAACTGCTCTAGGTTATACCTAAATCCTATTGGTAGAAAATGAGCCGATTTGGTTAACCGATACACTATTACCCAAATAATATCGTAACCTTTCCTCGTTGTTGTAAGTCCCACCACAAAGTCCATGGTGATATGCTTCCATTTCCACTCTGGAATCTCCAATGGATGCAATAACCCACTCTGTCGTTGGTGTTCAGCCTTAACTTTCTGATAAGTTAATCACTTACTAACATATTCTGCGATCTCCCTCTTCATGTTCAACCACCAAAAGTTCTGTCGAAGGTCTTGATACATCTTAGTACTTTCAGGATGTATCGAGTACCTCGAACTATGGGCCCCATACAAAATCTCTTCTTTCAACTCAGAATTATTTCTTCCCTCAAAACAAAGTAAACCTTCTTTATTAAGGTTATACTTAGTCTTCACGCCATCCTTCATTATCTTTCTCATTCGTTCACATTCTTCCGTACTTATCTATACTTCCTTAACCCATTCCACTATCGTTAGTCGAGTCTCTATTGCGAATAACATCTCCACCATTTCACTTGGTAACTTAACTTCTAACTCCATCCTTGCCATCTCTATTATTAACTCATTCCGAGTTGTTAACATTGACAGCTTTTCTCAACCCTTCTGACTTAATGCATCGGCTACTACATTTACTTTCCCCGGATGATACAAGATATCACAATCGTAATCTTTTATCAACTCTAACCACCTTCTCTGCATCATATTCAAGTCCTTTTGTGTAAAGATATATTTCAGACTTTTATGGTCTGTGTATATCTCACACTTCTCCCCGCATAAATAATGCCTCCATATCTTTAAAGCAAAAACTATAGCTGCTAATTCTAGGTCATGAATAGGATAGACCTTCTCATAATCCTTTAACTGACGTGACGTGTTTGTAATGACCTTGTCATGCTGCATGAGCACGCATCCAAGTCCTCTATGCGAAGCATCGCTATACACCACAAAATTCCCCGTATCATCTGGTAAGGATAATACAGGTGCCTCACTTAACCTCCTTTTTAGTTCTTGAAAACTGTTTTCACACTTTTCTGTCCACGCATACTTCACCGACTTCCTTGTCAGATTTGTCAATGGAGTAGCTATTTTAGAAAAGTCCTGAATGAACCTTCTATAGTATCCCACTAACCCCAGAAAAATCCTAACCTCGGTTGGCGTCTTCGGTTGCTCCCACTCATTTATCGCTTCCACCTTCGCTGGATCTACGGATATGCCATCTTTGTCTATAACATGTCCTAGAAACTGCACTCGTTCAAGCCAAAATTCACACTTAGTAAATTTCGCATACAACTTCTCTCTCCGTAATGTTTCCAATACTATCCTTAAATGTTCAGCATGATCTTCTGGCGTCTTAGAATAGACTAGAATATCATCAATGAACACTACAACGAGCTTGTCCAAATATTGTTTGAACACCCTGTTCATCATATCCATAAATACAGCTGGTGCATTCGTCAACCCAAACGACATAACCAGAAAGTCATAATGCCCATAACGAGTTCTGAACTCCGTCTTAGGTACATCCTCCTTCCTCACTTTCAGTTGATGGTACCCCGTACGCAAATCTATTTTAGAAAAATACTTTGCCCCTTTCAACTGATCAAATAGATAATCGATCCTGGGCAATGGGTATTTATTCTTAATCGTCAACTTGTTCAACTCGCGATAGTTGATACAAAGTCGTAACGACCCATCCTTCTTCTTTACAAACAATACAGGTGCTCCCCATGGAGACACACTCGGTTGAATGTATTTTCTATCTAACAGTTCTTGTAATTGAACCATTAACTCCTTCATCTCCACCGGCGCCATCCTATATGGTGCCTTTGAAACTGGTGTCGTACCTGGCAGCAAATCAATCACAAACTCTACATCTCTATCTGGCGGAATACCGGGTAGCTCCTACGAAAACACATCCGCAAACTCTTGAACTACCGCTATCTGTTCCAATGATGCTCTCACTCTTTGGGTATCCACAACATGGCACAGATAACCCTTACACCCCTTCTTCAACATTTTCCTAGCTTGTGTCATGGTTAGACAACAAGAACGTCCCGATGATTTATTACCATAAAACACCACCTCGGGTTTCTTAAAAAGCCTTAGGTTCACACTCTTTCTATGACAATCTATCACCGCTCTATAGTTAATTAACCAATCCATACCGAGAATCACGTCGAATTCTCTTAACCTTATCCGTAAAAGATCTACCGATAATCTGTTACCCCCGATATCTACGAAACAATTCCTATGAATGTGTTCAATGGGCATTATCTCTTCGTTTGTTACCTTAACGTCTAAAGGTATTTCTAACTTTTCATGATTTAATCCCAATTGCTTAGCAAATCCACATGCTATAAAAGAACAAGTAGCACCCGAGTCAAATAACACGTAAGCATTTATTTCGTTGACTGGAATGATACCTGCTACTACATTCGATGATGCAACCGCATCTTGGACGGTCATATTAAACGTTCGGGCTTAGGGTCTACCCAATGATGGTGTTGGTCCAGTAATAGCTAAAGTACCACTACCAGAACCCTTACTACCCTCCGCCCCCTTCTTAGGGCAATTTCTTGCCATGTGGTCTATCGACCCACAAACAAAACAGCCCCTACTTTTCTTAGGATTAGGACAGTTAAGAGATATGTGACCTTCCTGTCCACAGTTATAACAACCCATTTTCCCTTTCAGGAAGACTCCCAGATGAGTCTTGCATGCCTCCATCCTACGTTTAGGATTCCCTTGTTTCACCCCAGTATTCCCAGGGTTAAAATTCTTTCGTTTAGGCATATTGCCACTACTACCGGTAACCTCTGTCTTATTTCCTCCCTCTCCCTTACTCTTATTCTTTCTTTCCTTGTGGTACTGGGTCAACGCCTCACTACCACCCACTGCTATTATCGCCTTTTCTAGAATGGTCCCGTAGGAAGCGCTCTGAAAAACTGATATCCTACTATAGAGCCAGGGTTTTAGGCCCTGCTCAAACCTACGCGCCTTTCTCTCCTCTGTGTCCACTTGGTGTGGAGCAAACCTTGCCAATACATTGAATTTGGCCGCATATTGAGGAACCGTCATGTCCCCCTGCTTAAGTTCTAGGAACTTAATCTCCATTCGACCTTGCATGCTAGTAGGAAATTAGTTCTCGAAGAATACCTTCTTGAACTGTTCCCATGTAACAACGTCAGTTCTAGCCCCACCCTGGTGAGCCTCCCACCAGTAGTTGGCTTCCCCCTTCATCATATAAGTCGCAAAAGAAGTCTTTTGCGCCTTAGCTACGTTTGTAATAACAAACGCCTCTATTTCCTTGACCCATGTCTGGGCCTCCATTGGGTTCGTCGTACCCTTGAACTCAGGTGGACCTACACTCTTAAATTCCTTAAAGGTAGTTGTTCGTGCTACCCTAGGTCCTGCGGGCGCTCTACCCCCAGCTTGGTTAAATGCAGCCGTTAATAAGTTATCGAACTCTTGCATTCGATTATTAGGACCCCCCTGGTTATCATTATGTAATTTCGCCTCTTGATTACGTTGTCTTCTTCTTGGCGGCATTTCTGATTAAATAAATAATGTTCGATTATTACTTATTTGCTCACTTCGTTATTAGTCGTTAAACAACTTAATAATAACTCATACACAACAAGGCACATTAAGATAAAAACTTCCTTATATTAGAATGCTTCTTCATAGTTCAAAACTATTTACAACTTGCTTTCCATAGCCAAAAGCTATTACATATATATCCCACGATTGACTTTCACAAAAATTGGAATTTACAAAAGTCTAACCTTTAATTATACAAAAGATGGTTTTACGTCACTACACAAAAGTATGTACCATGCTAACTTCTAATACAGTCTAACCGCATTCTCATGATTCTCGTTTGCTAGAATCGACACAATATCTCGACTTATAGTATGTCGAGTCTGTCCCGACTCAATTGAATAACAAGCTATCTTAAGCTTGAAATCCTCGTGCGCACTGTCATTTATATATGACATTCGTGCTATCTTCTGGTCTTTCTCAACTAGTTTCTTACGAAGTTCAACAACCTCGTTCTTATAGTCCTTAGCCTTGTCAGTCATGAGCATCTTCTCATCATGCTCTATCTCATAGTCTGACTCTGCAGACTCCTTAGCCTAATACAGATCATTGATCTCTTCCTTCTGGTGCTACACCATATTGTGCAGTTGCACGTTACGGTCAAGTATTGAGAGGTACATTGCTCTCATCGTCTCGGTAGGTGTTGACTCTAATGCAAGCATCACCGTATTAATCGATGTTACCTCCATATCATCCTCCACATCTATCATCATATTCAGATATGATGCTATTCCCATGGTCTCCTCAGAATAATCCTCCTCCGAGTAATATTCCTCGGGCTCAGACTCTTCTAGAATCACTACAGGTATGTCTGCTATAGGCACAGGTACTGGCTCAACTCTGTTCACGGACTCCTCGCTGACCACATGTATATCCCTATACATCAAGCTATCGACCGACATCTATAATAACACATAACAAATTGATTAGTACATAATACACAATAATATAAGCACAACTCACATTTAATCCATTTAGGGTTACTTTTCATCTTTTAAATCTTTCAGTACTGAGTTTCCTCAATACTTTATTAACTCATTCGACTCGAGTTAACTTTCTTCGGACCTTTCCTTTCCTACGAAGTTATTAGCCTAAGGTTCTTCCCCCCTTAAGTTTTATAACCTAATGCTTTGATACCAACCTGTGACGCCGCCAAATCCGGGTATCTTCCAACCCGACAGATGCTGCTCCATGATACTACAATCCATATAATCATTCCATTGAGATAACCACAAAATGAGTGTAATTACTATCTTTGTATTACATTTGTAATAAATTATTTCGCAGGTTCATAAATCGAATACATTCGTTGTTCTTCATAAGTATATTACATACATATACACTAATCTATTACAGGACGATTAACTGTCCATCTTAGCTTTGTCCTTATCTCTCTTAGAACTTTTAGCTCGTTTGGCTTTAGCTACAAACATATGGTTCAGTCAAGGATGAACATTTCTAGCATAGCAAGTCTTACACAAAGAATCATAGGAATATCACATTGGCAATTACATGCTTTACTTCCATAACTGAATAATTAACTACGAAGCACTATATAACATTTGACTAGCACTTCTCATTTCATATCAACAATTCCAAAGTATAGATCATAGCTTGGGAATTCTGAACCAGTCAGAACACCATGAACGTACTCTTCCCGTTTTCATACTTGAAAAGGACATCCGGCACTAAGGCCATCCATCCGTCTTTACTTATGAGCACTTCTAGGTGATCAGCCTATTGTACTCTATGTTGATCAACACTCTTCCGTTAAACGTATTTATGCTTAACATTTGGCAACCTCGTGTGCCCATCGAATAATCGATGAAAAATACTTTTGTTTGTACATAGACAAACTTACCTTCTCATCCGTACCAAATACTTGGCATAGGATAGCATTAACAATTCTATATCGAAAGACTTGTAATAATTCAATCAATTCTTCGATATCAGTCAAGTCGAGGTAAAACAGGCATTGACTATTTCTTTAAAACTCGTTCACGCATCTTATAACATGCATCATAGAAAACTTGGCTAACACAAAGGTTAGACAAGCGATAAGAAAGACTTTCCTTTAAGATTCTTCGAATATACAATTCAATAATTCAACAATTCTCAACCTTTACAAGATCTACATGATATATTCACATAGTACACTGTAATTAGTTCTCAACAAACTAACTTTATCATCCCTAACCAACTTCTTTCTCTTCTATGTCTTACGTGGAATAACTTCGTTAATAAAGTCAACTCAACTTTTTATGCTTCGTTACGGCTAGTTAACGTTCTTATGTTTATTAGCCGACATTCGATCATCATTGGTGAAATACCAATGTTGAACATCCTTCACGGTTTACTTATTACGTTCTCATGTTCTTCGTTTAATTCTTATTAAACCATATTTAATCTTCTAGCGTTATCACTTAATTAGTGATTTAAGGTCAGTCTTATTATGTACATTAAGTACCTTCAATATCTTACCTTTGGTCTACATTTAAATCGAACAAAAAACCTAACTTGGTCAACATTTTTACACTGTTGGCACTGCGGCGCGGCATCCCTATGTAAACTCGACGCTGCGGTGCCAATTAACAGAAGACACAACCGAGTCTAGCGCTACGGCGTGACCTATTATACTGGGTTTGGCGCTGCGGCGCCACACCTGTGCACCAGTTGGCCAAAACAGTTAACTTTTCTAACGAAACTCCCAACTTCCTAACTTCTTCGTTTTTCATCCGAATTGACCCATTCGAAAGTCTACAACTCACAAATTACCCCCTCTATATGTTCATAGAAGAATTTCACATTTTCGAATCTGTTAACACGGAATTCACTTTTGAGTTTATTTTTGAGCGTTCGTTTAACGTTTTCGACCGTTCAATACTCGTTTTCTTCGTTATAAGTCGAAATTCGACAATTCTTGCGTCCATGACTCTTAATTTCATTAGCTCACGTGTTGACATTGGAAACCAACATTTTCAAGTCACACGGCAACTTTTGACCTTTAATTCGAGATTTTTACGTTTTTGACGTTTAACGTTTATTTCACAAAATTCGCCATAACTTCGTTACTCGTGTTCTATAAGCTAAATCAAATGCAACACTCCATTGATTCATCATCTACATCCTAACCAACCAATATGCACATACCTTAGATATGACAATTTTCAAATCGTTCATCACAACTAAGTTCACGTTCATGTCTTTCTACGGTTTTAACTCACGTAAACACTTACGATTTCTATTTGATCATGACCTATCAATGATTTGATCATTAATAGACATCCTTATACCTCCTCGATAAACATGCTCCACCAATCTACAATTCTTTTGCGAGAAAGAAAACGAAAAAGATGAAGATTACGGTTTATGAGAATTTACCTTTGACGTACTTCACGTTCTTGACAAACGTCTAAATGTTTGCTTGGAAGTAGAAGGATTATATGTTTCTAGCTCTTTCTCTCTCTCAATATATACTGGTCAAGCTTTGTAAAACATCAAATGACCAACACAAGTCTTATATTTATAGGCAACCAACATGAGGGGCAAAAAGGTCAACATGGCACCTCCTTACTATTCCACCTCCTTAATCAACTTAGCCACCAAGTAAAGTACTTGGTGAGCAAGTTTATTACTTGGCTTGGCCACCAAGTGGCCAGCCCACTCTCCCTTGGATCATCCCATGGGTTGCCCCATGGGTTTTACCCATCCCGTGACCCGCCGATTCGACCCGTGGTTTAAATTCTTGGATTGGGCTTATCATTAATTACTATTAATTAACATTGGGCCTTAACTTGGGCTTGCTTATAGAATTCATTGGGCTTGCTATTGATTTAAATCTAATTGGATTATACAAAATCCTTAACTCTTAATCCATTAGCACTTCTCGTATTCTATACGTATACTTACGTATTCTCTTCGTCTAATACTCATACGATATTCATATTATACGTCATACTATTCTTCGTACCATGCTTGTATTCATTCTAGTATAATACTCGTATCTCATACGTATAATAATCGAAATGACTATACGCCTTGTATTTCCCTTTTGGAAATCTCTTTCACAAACCCTTAGGTTTTAAGTCCGCAGGCGAAAACTTTGTTTTTGTCATAACTGAAATATTATTAAATATTCCATCTCGTCTTCACATTCTATCATTACGCATTTCTCAGAATCTTAAACCCTAGCTCCGAACGAAATCGGATGAATAGTATTTTTACGTAAACATTCTCGAAAAACCTTCATTTTCGTCTTGATAATTCACAATAATTAATCCTAGCACAAAGCCAGAATACTAACCACATCCACATATTCTAGGTCATATAACGACCTTCGAACATCTTACTCACATAACAAATCAATTAAATTCATTTAATTCACATAATCAAATAAAAATTTAATTCATTAAAAGATCCAAAATTCTCGGGCGTTACAACACTTCTCCGTCCAAACAAATTTTATGGCTTTCCTTGTCAAATTTGTTAACGGAGTGACTATCTTAGAAAAATCTTAAATAAATCGTCTATAATAACAGGCCAGTCCCAAGAAACTCCTCACCTCCGATGATGTTCTTAGTTGTTCCCAATTGATTACGGCTTCAACTTTTGATGGATCCACTGAAATCCCATCTTTGTCAATCACATGTCCCAAAAATTGTACACGATCTAGCCAAAATTCACACTTAGAAAATTTTGCATACAACTTTTCCTTTCTTAGTGTCTCCAATGTCAAACGTAAATGTTCTACGTGTTCTTCTTGAGATTTGGAGGATACCAAGATGTCATCGATAAATACCACCACAAACTTGTCTAAGAATGGTTTAAACA
This sequence comes from Panax notoginseng, assembly GCA_016801055.1. NCBI lineage: Eukaryota > Viridiplantae > Streptophyta > Magnoliopsida > Apiales > Araliaceae > Panax > Panax notoginseng. The sequence goes on from CM029012.1 coordinate 242,854,408, forward strand.
CCCTGTTCATCAAATCCATGAATGCAGCAGGGGCATTGGTCAAACCAAAAGACATCACCAGAAACTTGTAATGTCTATACCGAGTTCTGAATGTCGTTCTAGGTACATCCTCCTTCTGTACCTTTAATTAATGATACCCCTCCTCAAATCTATTTTTGAGAAGTATTTAGCACCCTTCAATTAATCAAACAAGTCTTCTATTCTTAGCAACGGATATTTATTCTTAATAGTGACTTTGTTTAATTCCCTATAATCAATGCAAAGACGAATTGCCCCATCCTTCTTCTTCACGAATAACACTGTTTGCTCCCCACGGTGACACACTCGACTGATTGTACTTCTTGTCTAATAGCTCCTGCAATTGTACCATCAGTTCCTTCATCTCTACCGGAGCCATCATGTACGGGGCCTTTGATATCGGGGTTGTTTTTGGCACTAAGTCGATCACGAACTCAATCTCTCTGTCAGGCAGAAGTCCTGGCAAATCCTCCAAAAACACATCTACGAATTCCCAACCACTGGTATCTCTTCAAGTTTCACTCCCTTCTTCTAAGTATCGACTATGTAAGATAAATAACCCACACAGCCTTGACTCAATAATTTCTTGGCCTGCATAATCGTCAGACATCTCGCATGTCTTGGCAATTTGCTACCATAGAAAACTACCTTCGACGGAGTCATAAGGTTTACACATTTCTTTTGGCAATCAATTATCGATCCATAATTGAATAGCCAATCCATTCCCAAAATAACATCAAACCCTCCAAGTTTTATCGGAATTAAATCTACCATCATGATATTCCCCTTAATATTCACCCTACAATTCTTGTATATGAACCTAACAGTAATTACTTCTTTATTAGCAATTTCTATGTTCAAAGGGAAATTCAATTCTTCACTAGGCAATCCTTACCTCTTAGCAAATTCATCAAATATAAATGAGCAAGTAGCACTCGAATCAAATAATACATAAGCATCTATATCATTGATTGGAATAATACCTGACACAACATCCTTTGATTGCACAGCATCTTACACAGTGATGTTAAAGGTTCTGGATGTGGGTTTCTTTGATGTCGTTGGTCCAGCAATGGCCCATGTACCTCCACTTCTACCTCCCTTGCTTCATGTTGTCTCTCTAGCTTTCTTCTTAGGGCACTCACGAGCAAAATGATCCTTTGACCCACATGTGAAGCAAACGTTCTTCTTGGGTTGATTGCAATTTGGGGCGATGTGACCTTCCTGGCCATAGTTAAAGCATACACGTTTCCCCATTAAGCATATACCATTGTGAAACTTTCTGCATGTAGCACATGCTTCGAACTTCCTATTCTGCTGGTTACCCTGCTGACTTCCAGCACCCACATTTCCACTCCATTTTCTCTTCAGGTTATTGTTACCATTTCCACTACCACCACCACCATTCTTAACCTCATCTTCATTCTTCTTCTTTCTTTGTTCTTGATTAAACTTCGTTACAGCCTCGCCTCCACCTTCAGCGAGAATTGCCTTCTCCATTACTGCTGCGAATGTCTTCAGCTGGAACAGGGAGACCCTACTATACAACCATGGTTTCAGTCCTTGCTCAAACCTTCTAGCCTTGCACTCATATATGTTGACTTGATATGGCGTAAACCTCGTTAACTCATTAAATTTTGAGGCATATTCTGATACCGTCATTGTTCCCTGCTTCAGTTCTAGAAACTGTTCCTCCATCTGATTCTTCGAACTCTCTGGAAAATAGGTCTCGAAGAATATCTCCTTAAACTTATCCCAAGTCATCACCTCTTGTCCTCCTCGAGTTTTATTGGCTTGCCACCAATAACCAGCTTCTGCTTTTAACATGAATGTTGCAAAAGCAGTCTTCTGATTCTCACCAACCCTAGCTATCTCGAACACATTCTCCATCTCCATGATCCAAGTCTGTGCCTCAGCTAGATTCATGGACCCAGGGAATTATGGTGGTCCAACCGCCTTGAAGTCCTTAAATGTCATAGCTTGATTCTGCGGTTGATTCTGCAGTGCACCCATCAGTAACGTCACTAGCTGCTGAACTGGGTTAGCCTCAGCATTGTCGTTATTGGTAGATTCCTCAGGGGTTCTATGTCGGGGTTGACGTCTTGGAGGCATTTTCTGTTAAAATATACTCATTAGATTATTACTCAATTCGTTTAAATATTTTCTACTTAACTTGCACTCCATAAAAGAAATTATCACATATCACTTTGAATAAAATAAAATAATAACTTTTATTCATTCATAATATTTTTGAAAACACAAGATCAATAACATCACTGCTATTTACATTACTTTTCTGAACTACAAAAGTTTCAGGATAACATCAACATCATATCCCATTGATTACATATCACCAAGGATTTACATATTATTTATCATATTATTAATCGCATATCAGGTACATTCCCTACGATGTCCAACTAAGATACTGCGTAGCCTTACGACGCTCTTCCTCCATAATCCAGAACATTGTTCGGCGATCTAATATGTATAATGACAGCGTCTCGAACTGAATCGGATAACCCATGACCTGATCTTGAGCTCGATTGATCACGATGTTGAATAAGTTATTCATCTCCTCCATCTTCATCTTCTTTGCTTGTGCGTCTCTCTCTGCTTTCCCAGCTCGTTGATAAGCTTCCTTGTACGCATCTTCGGCTCTTGTCCTCTTAGTAGATTCTTCTTTCAGCTTGTTCTTCAGCTCTGCAATCTCTTCTGTCATTTGTTCATTCTCCTCTTCAGTGTGGACCAGCTTCTCTTTGACATTGTTCAAAAGTTCCTCTCGATTTAGGATCTCATCGTCCTTCTGTGCCATCGAGGTCTGTTGTTTAGCTACTATTTCTTCCAACTCCTAGATGGTATCCTAAAGTTCCACATTGCGATCGTATACTTCATCGTGCATACGAGCAGCGATCGAGTTTAGTGGAATCTCTTCCTCCTCGTCCTCCTCATCCTCATTCAACTGTGGCAGCTCAACAGGATCTTCCTCATCCGTTTCTACCTTATCATCCTCATCAAGTAAACCCTCATGCTCAACCACGGTGACCAACGGAGATGTTACATGTGGCAGTAGTTGTTCCCAAATCACCTGAATGTCACGAGGTTCCTCCTCTCTAGGCATCTGAGGTCCTTCCTCCCTAGCCTGATTGGATTCTCCTACATTAGCTATCCCGACAACAGAATTTTTAAGTTTTAATTATTACTCGTCTCTACTCGACACTCACGAACACATAAGTTGTAATCACATAAGTACATAAGTGTTTTATTACTTCTTCCTTAAAACTCGATAAGAGTTTATCACCACTATCTTTTCAAAGGTTACTTCCTAAGGCATTTTCCCACCTAAGGTTCATAACCTAAAGCTTTGATACCAACTTGTGACACCCCCAAATCCGGGTGCATCATTCCCACGGGATTTGGTGTTCACTGTATAAAAACATTCATGTCTAACTACCCAATCATAATAAAATTTAATAATAAACCTTCCCATTAAAGGATTACATTAATAAAATCTCCCAGGTTATCTAACCGTTAAATACAATCATTCATATGCAGAAAAATGTAAATAACTTCATTACAATAATTAAAATAAAGTCTGACAACAAAATGTCAACATGATTACAAGTCTTCAATATTTGTTCATATTTCCTTTCCCTTTACTGGTGCTAGGTACATCGACCTTCTCAACTTTAGCTGTAATATTTATATAAGCAAGAGTGAGCAAACAATGGCCACTTGAAATGATAATGAATAAAACTTTACAACATCTGCCAATTAATAGGCTCAATAGAACTGAACAATATGTTCTATCAATGATAATCAAAATCATGAAATATATATAACTGAGGGTCATAAGACTACGAACTATGACCATAGTTATAAGTAATCTTTCAACTTAAACTTTAACAGTTATAAGACTATAGGGACTCCTCGTACTTAGGGGGATCAACCCTTCGTACAATGTATTGTGCACAAACATTTCAACGCTATACGTAAATTATCCCCTATTGTTCATCTCAGTATTTAGAATACATGTCTGGCCCAAAGTAAGTTTGGTTTGGATACGTTTCAACGAACATCAACTAAGGATTAGTTGAATAAAAAGGTAATCACATTATGCTATGAAATAAATCATAAGTGAATCAACATTGTATACTAAGGTCATGCTTTAGGAATAATCTAAGAGCATAAGCATTGAATAACATAACATACCTTGCTTGAACAATATTAAGCTAAGGTTATTTAGAATTGAATATTGAGCATGCATAACAAATAGTAAATTGAACGATAAAACTTGTTTAATAGTAATATATCAGAATGTAGAACTTGCATGCTAAATAACAAGTTAAAGGTTATAGAAACTTGTTCAACATAAGAATAAGTTTTAGGAAACTTGCACAACGAAAGTGTAGAGTTAAAAAACTTGCATAATTATAATCGAACTAGAAACAGTAAACTTGCTCAATATAAACAAGGTAGAGTAAGAAAACTTGTCTTGCTTGTAGGCTAAACCATAATAGTTTGATTCACAATATCCTAATCACATATCATTAAGATACAATTAGTCACTACAGATACTCTGTATACCAATAAGTACCTAATTCATGTATGGCTTGATTCTTAATTACATAATCAAGTTTTATCAATTAAAATAATAACAAACTCGTTAAGTGTTATTTATATGCTCATGCTTACCACTATAATACCACAATAACAAAATTATATTTTTAACAATCATAGTATTGCATTACATTAACCATTACAGACTCTGTGTAAAAGAAAACTCATTTCTGGCCATTTTGTTAACCGGCGCTGCGGCGCGGTGATGGCGTTGCGGCGCGAACCCCAGGCCATGGGTCGGCGCTGCGGCGTGAAAGTCGGGGATTCGACTCTGACTTTGGCACTGAGGCGCGGAGTCTAGAGCTGGGGTGCGGATTTTGGCACTAAGGCTCCGAGCTTACAGAACCCAACACGAAGAACAAAACAAAGCCAAATTATGTCTATTTAACAGCTAAATTACCATATATAACTTATGTAAATTACACGTAAATATTACCAAGCATACATATACTAATTTAAAACAACTAAACAATAATTTTTGAAAGATTAAATCCTTGAATGGCATATTTTAAAACCAAAACTCCATGTTTGATATTGCTTGACATAGTGAACACGGTAACCACAATTATACATCAAACTGATTCCTTTGAACTACGTTCTCTGTATTTCTTAACAAATTAACTAACATATTCATAGTTCAATTTTACAATTAGCATACAATCATATATATATTCATACCTATATTCAAACCATTTTCATACATATATTCACTTTAAAAACCAATTTTTTTCTTGTATACGCAATTTAGCATACAATCACACACACACACACACACACACACACATATATATATATATATATGCTAGTTATACTATCACCATCATACTATGCGCATAATCTCATAACCAATTTATAAAAATTTGGATTTCAGAAAATTTCCTTGAGTTCACTGTGGTATAAAGTATATGTACAATTTTCTTAAATCCAAATTTTTATAAATTGGTTATGAGATTATGCGCATAGTATGATGGTGATAGTATAACTAGCATATATATATATATATATATATATATATATATATATATAGTATTAAGGTTATGAAAAAAGTACCTTTTCTTGCTTTGAAAATCCCTGTTAACCACTGAGAATCGCTTGAAAACTCAGAACTTGTTTGGGAATCGCAGATTTTTCTCTCTCAAACTTTCTCTCTGAAAACCTTCTTTTCTTTTCTTATCAGACTCAAAACCAAACCAACGTGAAATAAAACAAAACCAACGCATGATTTTCAAACGTCTAAAACCGACGTCTACTAATTGCCCCTATTAAATTATCAGTTACCATAATTTATATATATTATTTATATTTTATTTATTTTATTTAAAAGTTCAAAGTTCAAAAATCCAAAAGCCACGAGGCTCTGTTTGGCAAAAATAAATTAACCTCCTTTATAGTATAGTCTATAGTCACACTTTATTTAATTAAGTTTTCATACTTAATTTAATTAATTATAATAACAATTTATTAAATTAATTTACCACATAAAGCAATACAACATAATTATAATTTTCTTTATAATTATAATTTTATTTAATCAACTAACACATCATTTTAATTTACAAATTCAAATTATAATAATTCATTTAATTATTATAAACTCTCTAACTTAATTATAATTTAAATTAGAATATTCTCACATGATAATTAATTTCTTTAACTCCTTAATTATTTATTCAACCAATAATTAACCAAATCAAATCAAATCAATTTAAACAAATATTTATTCAACGATAAACACAACCATTAAATATTTATATAATTCAATAAATATTTAAAATTACAATTAAAATTCTAGATTGTTACACGACTTATTTGATCAACTGAAGAGAGCGAAATGTTTCTCGAAGATCGACCTACGGATAGGATATCACCAACTAAAAGTGCGAGATGAGGACGTACCAAAGATTGCGTTTTGAACCCGTTTTGGACATTACAAGTTTTTGGTAATGTTATTCGGTTTAACTAATGTTCCGACAGCATTTATGGACTTGATGAACCGCGTCTTCAAGCCATTCTCAGATAAATTCGTAGTAGTTTTCATCGACGACATTTTGATCTACTCGAAGACAGAGGAAGAACACACTGAACATCTGAAGATTGTTTTGAAGGAACTACGAAAGGAGAAAATGTATGCAAAATTTTTAAAGTGCGAATTTTGGATGAAAAAGGTTCAATTCTTAGGCCACGTGGTGGATGATAATGGAATCTCATTAGAACCTGCAAAGGTCGAAGCGGTAAGTAATTGGGAACGACCGAGAACACTGACGAAGGTGAGAAGTTTCTTAGGGTTAGATGGGTAGTACTATTGAAGATTCATCCAAGATTTTTCTAAGATAGCAACCCCGTTGGTTAATCTGACGAGGAAGACGGTGAAATTTGTATGGACTGACAAATACGAAGGAAGCTTTTAAGAATTAAAGAAGAGATTAAGTGAAGCGCTTGTGTTATCACTACCAGATGATGCGGGAAATTTTGTGGTGTATAGTGACGCTTCGCACAAAGGACTTGGTTGTGTGCTCATGCAACACGTTAAAGTCATTGCGTATGCATCACGATAACTAAAGGATTACGAAAAATAATACCCTACTCACGAATTAGAGTTAACGGCAGTAGTTTTTGCGTTAAAGATATAGAGGCATTATTTGTACGGAGAGAAATGTGAGATATATACAAACCACAAAAGTCTAAGATATATTCACACAGAAGGAGTTGAATATGCGTCAAAGAAGGTGGTTGGAATTGATCAAATATTATGACTGCGATATTCTTTATCACCCGGGAAAGGCAAACATGGTTGCCGACGCTCTGAGCAGGAAAGGAAGGGAGAAATTGTTTCAATTGACGACTCATGAAGAGTTGATAAGAGAGATGGAGAAATTTGAGATAGAAGCAAAAGGACCAGAGAGGTCTAGAGAGAAGTTACTTGTAATGGAAGCTTATCCGACATTGTTGGAACGAGTAAAAGAAGCACAAGAGAAAGATGGAGAATGTGAGAAGATCAGAAAAAGGATTATAGAAAATGAGGAAGAGAAATTTTGAATGGATAAAGACGGTATCTTAAGATTCAAAGAAAGAGTGTGGGTACCAGTGGTAACTGAGTTAAGAGAAGGGATTTTACATGAGGCACACAATACGATGTATTCCGTTCATTCGGGAGGCACTAAGATGTATCGAGACTTGATACAATATTTTTGGTGGCCCAATTTGAAACGGGAAGTCGCAGACTGCGTTAGTAGATGTTTGACTTGCCAACGCGTTAAAGCAGAGCATCAGCGGCCTAATGGTTTACTACAGCCGTTGGAAATACCAGAGTGGAAATGGGAGCACATTGCAATAGATTTTGTAGTAGGACTTCCAGTTACGCAGAAAGGTTATGATGTCATTTGGGTTATCATGGATCGACTTACAAAGACTGCACATTTTCTACCAATTAAGATCTGTTACAGTTTGAATCAGCTAGCGAGTCTGTACGTAAAGGAGATTATTTCACGACATGGAGTGCTGGTGTCAATTATCTCTAATCGGGACCCGCGCTTCACGTTAAATTTTTGGAGAAGCTTGCAAGAGAGGATGGAAACACAGTTGAGGTTGAGTACCACTTATCATCCTCAGACAGACGGACAGAGTGAGCTAACAATACAAATGCTAGAGGACATGCTTAGGACGTGCGCGATGAACTTTAAGGGAAATTGGGATGACCACCTACCCTTAGTCGAATTTGCATATAATAATAGTTATCATGTGAGTATCGGCATGCCACCGTACGAAGCACTTTACGGAAGAAAGTGCAGAATGCCATTATGTTGGGACGAAGTCGGAGAGCGACAAATACTCGGACTCGAGTTAGTACAATAAACCGTAGACGTGGTGACGGTGATAAAAGCCCGACTAGTAGCAGCTCAAGATCACCAGAAGAAGTACGTAGACTTGCATCGGCATGACCAAAACTTTAAAGTTGGTAGTTTCGTATATCTCCATGGAAGGAAAAGATTCGTTTTGGCAAGAAAGGAAAACTGAGTCCAAGATTCATAGGACCGTTCGAGATACTGAAGCGAGTGCGTGAAGTGGCGTACGAAGTTGCATTACCACCCGACTTGGAGCACATCCATAACGTGTTTCACATATCAGTGTTGCGTCCGTACAAGCCTGACTACAAGCAAGTGATTTCTTATGAACCCATTCAAGTGGAGAAGAACTTGGTATATGAAGAAATTCCTATCTAAATTCTAGATAAGAAAGAGAAAACTTTAAGGAATAAAGTCATTTCTTCTGTAAAAGTACTTTGGCGTAACCACGATGTCGAGGAGGCGTGGGAGTTAGAAGATAGGACGATGAGGGATTATCCCCATCTATTTGTGTAATCTTGTAGCAATTTCGGGACGAAATTTTTATAAGGGGGGAGGATGTAATACCTGATAATTTCCACATCTTATTAAATATGTTAATGGAAATAAATATTTATTTGAATATAAATAATTTTTGTATTACGAGATGAGTTAACTCAATTATATTAAATTATTGAATAATTCAGAATATGTGGAGATTGTAATGAACTCGTTGAAAGCCTTGTGTGGCACGGTGGTAGGAAATATTAATAGTAATATTAATCAATGAGGAATGGATTAATATTGGTGTTAATTAATCAAGAAGGTGAATAAATTATTTATTTGACATAAAACATGTGACACCCCCAAATTCGGGTACTTCATTCCCACAAGACTCAGTGTTCACTTTCCATACATTCATACTAACTACTCAAATATAATAGAATTTAAACCATAAATCCTCCCATTAAAAATGGTTACATCATTAAGTTCAATAAAAATCTCCCAAGTTATCTAACCTTTAACATAAATCAAGTGCGAAAATAAAATAATTACATCACATCATTTAAATAAAGTTTATCAACATAAAAGCCAATAAATTACAAGTCTTCATCACTTATACATTTTTCATTTTCCTTTGTTTGTGGTAAGTTCATCGACCTTCTCAACTTTAGTTGCAATAATTATATATATGCAATAGTGAGCAAAACAAATGCTCACTAGATATAGCAATGAACAACGATAGAATAATAACAATTAATGAGTAAGCTCATTAGAACTAAATAATACTCTGTCAATGATAGCCAAAAATTGGAATCAAAATATAAAATATACGAGGGTCATAAGACCATGAACTATGTCCATGGTTACAAGTAATCTTTCAACTTTAACCTAAACAGTTATACTGTAGGGACTTCACGTACTTAGGGGGATAGCCCTTCGTACCATGTATATTGTACAAACATCTAAACGCTTACGCGTAAGTAATCCCCTATAATAGGGTTGTTCATCTCAGTTTTAATATACGAATTCGCACCAAAGGAAGTTTGGTTTGGATAAGCTTCAAGGTAATTTAGAGTTCAACGAACATCAACTAAGGATTAGTTAAATCAATATATTTTAATATCACTTCAAGTGCTCGATAACAATATGATATGAAATAGTCATGAATTATAAGTGAATCAACATTATACATCGAAAACATGATTTAAAAATGGACTAGAAAGCATAGGCATTGAATATTATACCAAACCTTACTTGAACAATAATAATCTAAGGTTATTAATCTTACTTAATAAAAGAAGTGAGTTAATGAACGTGCATGACTAATAACAAGTTGAGGAATAAAACTTGCTCAACATAAGAATAACAGAATTTAGGAACTTGCGTAATTAGAACAACATTAAAGATAGGAACCCTTCTCAAAGTAAGAGTTAGGTTGAAGAGTTTGCATGAACATAATCAAGTTAGAATAGATATATAAGTAGGTTTAGGAACTTGCATAATCGTAAAAGTAGAGTTAGAGAACTTGCCTCGTGCGTAGGTTAAACAATCACTACTCACGTTCACCATAAGTCCTACATATATCATATATATTGACAATACACATTAGTTACACTAATATTAGCTTCATGAGTTTCTTTCTCACTTTTAGTAGAGTTCATTACCTAAGTTTAAGTTTAAATAGCATCACATCTTTTCATGAGCATCACATTTTAGCTTTATTACAACTACTTAAGTAATCATGTCATTGCATCATATACACATTAACAACTTGATTTAACTTCCTATTACATGTCACACATGCTATCATTCTCTTTATATTAGGTTATACTAACACACAAAGGACTGCATTTGCATTCGTGCATCCCGACGCCCTCCGATGGCCTCTAAATGCACAATAGTCCTAACAATGTCCATTTTGACCCATAATAACGACATCAAATTGGAAAACTTAAAGAATAAAAGTTATAGGTCTACTCGTCCTTGTTTCGGATCATCTTGAATCGCATCAATCGGAGTTCGTATGAAAACGTTATGCTCATTTTAGTAAAACATGTCTGGTCAGTTTTTTTTAAAATTTGGCAAGACAGACTACCCCCATCCCCCCGATGGGGCGGGGGTTTTTGATCTAGGATAGCCCATCGGGGTGGGGGTCCCTTCTGTGATTTTGCGAATTATCATCTAGAACACTACAGAAAGCCAAATTAGGCCTACAAACTCCTTTCTAACAACCATACTAACCTACCCAAGATGTAATATGTTTACAGAAACATAAACTAATATTTTTAACACATTTTTAACCACATAAACATCATGATTACAACCTTTAATTTTCACTATTTCTCCTATTTTCTCTTCTTTTGACATTCATAGCGAAATTCTTCACTGTGAATTCATTTTACAACCAAAACAGTTAGTTTCAATTACTTTACTTTCGTTTCTTCATATATTTTCACAATCAATAAACAATTTACACTTATACTATTAATTGAGTACCAATTTTAATTCTAATTTAAGCCATATTCAACATATGCCAATGTAAACTTCTTGTAATATGATTTCCTCCATAATAAAATATATTACATGAATCAATTTACTATAAATCATCTATAAACCACATGAAAATAATTTATATCAACAATTATCATACAAAATCACATAATAAACAATTAATCCTTCACACCAATTTTGTAGAGAACTTTTGAATAGGATAAAACTAAAACTTTGAAAAGTAGAAAGGTAGGGTTATACCTTTACTAGAAGATGATTACAACAACTTCTTCTTCTAAATTCTCAATTCACAGAGAATTTTCCCTTCTCCCTTCTCTCTTTTCTTTCTTTCTTTTCTCTTCTTTTCTTCTTCTCTATTATTTCTCCCTTCTCTAACTTACGTACTTAGAAACACATAACGTATAATATAATAGATATTGATTATATAATATAAATATATATGTAACTGATATCAGTTACATCTTTTTGAAAATCAAAGCCATAAGGCTTGTTTGGCTAAACCATTTTAAAACTTAATAACTTAAAATCATTATGCTTTGTTTGGTAAAACATATTTAAATTAAAGATTTAACATTCATTAAGCCTTATTTGGCAAAACTGAATTAAACTCCCTTAATTTATTTTACCAAATTAAATTAAAAATATTATAATAATCCATTTAATCCCTATCAACTCTCTAACTTAATTATTAAATTAAATTAGAATATTATGTCATAATAATTAATTTTCTTAACTCATTAATTATTTATTTAACAAATAAATAATCAAATCCAATCAAATTAAACAAATATTTATTCTACAATAAACACATCAATTAAAAAATTTATATAATTCAATAAATATTTAAAATTATAATTTAAAATTTTGGATTGTTACATCCTTCCCTCACAATGATTATATCCCCAGAATCATAACTCAAACAAATCATTCGTCACATTCTTGCCTTCTTACAAGGATTTTGTCCCCAGAATCGAAGACACAATTAAATAAATAATTCAGGATAATCTTTCATCATTTTATCTTCAAGTTCCCACGTAGCTTCTTCAGCGTTGTGGTTCATCCATATCACCTTCACGGAAGGTATTACTTTATTTCTGAGCACTTGTTCTTTCCTGTCAACTATCTAGATAGGAATTTCCACATAAGACAAGTCCTTATCGAACTGTAATGGTTCGTACTCGATCACATGCTTGTAATCGGGTTTCTAAGGTCGTAAAACCGAAACATAAAAAACATTGTGAACATGTTCTAATTCTAGAGGTAAAGCTACCTCGTAAGCCACTTCTCCCACTCTTCGTAGTATCTCGAATGGTCCAATAAACCTTGGGCTTAGCTTTCCTTTCTTGCCAAAACGAATTTTTCCCTTCCAAGGAGAAACTTTTAGGAAAATAAAATTTCCTACGTCAAATTTACGATCTTGTCTGTGTTGATCAGCATATTTCTTCTATCTATCTTGAGTAGCTACCAGTCTTGCTCTGACTAGTTTGATAACTTCAGCGGTCTGTTGTACCAGTTCCGGTTCTAACAGTTGACGTTCACCAATTTCATTCCTATATAGTGGAGTTTTGCATTTCCTACCGTATAATGCCTCGTATGGCGGCATGCCAATGCTTGCGTGGTAACTATTGTTGTATGCAAATTCTACCAACGGTAGATGATCATCCCAGTTTTCTTTGAAATATATGATGCACGCTCTAAGCATATCTTCTAACGTCTGGATTGTTCATTCGCTTTGACCATCAGTTTGCGGATGGTATGCCGTACTCATTTTTAGTTGTGTTCCCATGCATTCTTACAGTTTCTTCTAGAAGTTTGATGTGAACCTCGGATCTCTGTCTGATACAATTGATATTGGAACTCCATGTCTTGAGACGATCTCCTTGACGTACATTTTTGCCAGCTGATCGAGATTAAATCTAATCTTTATTGGCAAAAAGTGTGCTGATTTCGTCAGCCTGTCCACTATCACCCAAATCGCATCGTATCCTCTCTGAGTAGTTGGAAGACCTACCACAAAATCCATTGTGATATGTTCCCACTTCCATTCTGGTATATCCAACAGTTGTAGTAATCTGCTTGGTCTCTGATGCTCGGCTTTGACTCTTTAACATGTCAAGCATTTTCCGACACATTCTGCAACATCTCTTTTCATGTTTGGCCACCAAAAATGTCGCCGCAAATCTTGATACATTTTTCTACTTCCCGGATGAATTGAATATCTTGAGTTATGAGCTTCTGTCAAGATTTCATCTTTAATATTTGGTACTGCTGGAACCCAAATTCCTCCCTTGAACCATAGTAGTCCTTCGATATCGATCATGTATTTCACTTCACTACCCTCAACCACTCTTTCTTTGATTTTTCCACATTCTTCATCTTGTATTTGAGCATTCTTTACCTTGTCCTCTAAAGTTGGACTAGCTTCTATCTGGCATAGTCATTCATCGAATTCTTTTGGAAATTTTATTTCCAACTCTAACTTTGTCATCGCTGAAATAAGCTCCTCTTGGGTGGTTAATAGCATCAATTTTTCCCGACCTTTCCTGCTCAAAGCATCTGCAACCACATTTGCTTTGCCTGAGTGATAAAAGATCTCACAATCGTAATCTTTTATTAACTCCATCCATATTCTTTGATGCATGTTCAGGTCCTTCTGTATGAAAATATACTTCAGACTCTTATGGCCTGTATATATCTCATATTTCTCTCCATAGAGATAGTGTCTCAATATCTTCAGAGCATATACCACCGCAGCCAACTCTAAATCATGAGTCGGATACCCTTTCTCGTAGTCTTTCAATTGCCTTGATGCATATGCAATGACTTTGTCGTTCTGCATAAGGACACAACTTAATCCTTTATGTGATGCATCACTATACACCACAAAGTTTCCTGTATTATCTGGTAATGACAACACAGGTGCCATACTTAACTTCTTTTTCAAGTCTTGAAAGCTCTCTTCACACTTCTCCGTCCAAATAAATTTTACAGCTTTCCTTATCAAATTTGTTAACGGGGTGGCAATCTTGGAAAAGTCTTGAATAAACCATCTATAATAGCCGGCCAATCCTATGAAACTCCTCACCTCCGATGGTGTCCTTGGTTGTTCCCAATTGATTACGCCTTCGACTTTTGATGGATCCACTGAAATACCGTCTTTGTCAATCACATGTCCAAGAAATTGTATACGTTCTAGCCAAAATTCTTATTTAGAAAATTTCGCGTACAACTTTTCCTTTCTTAGCACCTCCAGCGTCAAACGTAAATGTTCCACGTGTTCTTCTTGAGATTTGGAGTACAACAAGATATCATCGATAAATACCACCACAAACTTGTCTAAAAATGGTTTAAACACCTTGTTCATCAAATCCATGAATGCAGCAGGGGCGTTGGTCAAACCAAAAGACATTACCAGAAACTCGTAATGCCCATACCGAGTTCTAAATGTCGTCTTTGGTACACCCTCCTTCCTTACTTTCAATTGATGATATTCACTTCTCAAATCTATTTTCAAGAAGTATCAAGCACCCTTCAATTGATCAAACAAAGTCATCTATTCTCGGCAATGGATATTTATTCTTAATAGTGACTTTGTTTAATTCCCTATAATCAATACAAAGACGCATTGACCCATCCTTCTTCTTTATGAATAACACTGGCGCTCCCCACGGTGATACGCTTGGTTGAATATACTTCTTATCTAACAGTTCTTGCAGTTGTACCATCAGTTCCTTCATCTCTACCGGAGCCATTCTGTACGGGGCCTTCGATATTGAAACAGTTCCTGGCGCTAAGTCGATCACGAACTCAATTTCTCTGTCAGGCAGAAGTCCTGGCAAATCTTTCAAAAAAAATGTCCACAAAATCCCTAACCACTGGTATCTCTTCCAGTTTCACACCCTTCTTCTTTTAAGTATCAACTATGTAAGCAAGGTACCCTACACAGTCCTGACTCAACAACTTCTTTGTGACACCCCCAAATCCGGGTACTTTATTCCCATAGGATTTGGTGCTCACTAGCCAAAACTATTACATCTAACTACCCATCATAAAGGAGAAAGACATAATTTAAATAACTTAAACAATAGTCTTTCCCATTAAAGGGTTACATTATCTCATAAACAATCTTAGGTAATCTAACCTTAAATTATTACATCAGTTTGCGGAATACATCATAAAAATAAAATAAGTCTTTAACATAATCAATTAAAATAATATTCTCATAAGTCTTCAACACTTGGACATTTTGCCCTTTCCTTTGCTAGTAGATGGCTCATCAACTTTCTTAGTTTTAGCTGCAGTGTTAAATGCAAGAGTGAGCAAACAATTGCTCACTGATATAAAGAGTAGTAATAACAACATGAGAATGAACAACGAATGCTGAACAATAATGAATTTGTTCTACGAATCAGAAATAGAAAACAAGTTCGAACTTTAATATCTGAGGGTCATAGGACCACGAACTATGTCTATGGTATTTAGGTTTTATTACCTTAACCTTAACAGTCATTAGACTATACAGACTCTTCTTAACGTACTTAGGGGGATCATCCCTTTGTACCATGTATTATGCACAAATATCTAAACGTTACACGTACAAAATCCCCTATGTTAGGGTTGTTCATCTCAGTTTGAATTTAGAATTTCCGCACTAAAGAAAGTTTAGTTTGGAACTAGCTTATCAGTATTTCTAGAATTTTAGAACACTATTCAAATTCCATCAATAAAGGTTTAATACAAGAATGTATAACTGAACAAGGCTATCAAAGTCAAAGATCGGATATTAACAATATAATTTAATAAACACGATACACATGCAAAGTGCTATATCCAAAAGAGTTAGAACAATCTCATTTGAATCAATGTATTAGAACAATATATGCTTTGAATAACAATATTAAGATTTAGGAAATAAAACTCGCTCGAGGTAACGAATTAGGTTACAAGAGCTTATTCAAACATACGCAAGATAGATTAGGCTTGCTCAATAAAAAGAGTTACGATTTAGGAACTTGCATTCATTAATAAAAGAATGAAGTTAGAAAGCTTGCTTAATAATGACAATATAGAATTAGAAACGTGCTCAATGTAAAAAGATAGGTTTAAAAACTTGCCTTGTATGTAAGCTACACAAGTGTAAAATAATCTCCAATTACCCTACATATATCATTGAAATCGCAACAACAATTAGTTGTATGAATATTAGCTTTATGGGTATAACCCATCATTTAGGTCGTAACCTTAACCTAACATCTAACCACATTGGTTAACATCCTTAACAAATCTGAAATCTCATTACGATCCAACATAACTTAATCGTTCATCTCTAACTTTGAAAACATCACATTTGGTTTCATTTTATAACTTATTTAAATAATTATCTAAAATCTTTACGCTTTGCATTACAACACATTACAATCTATTATTATAGTTTATATTATGTCTTAACATCATTAACAGGCATGCTTAACCAACACAAGTCCATTACACATGACCTGCAAATAAGCAGACTTCACTGCCTCAGACCAGAGTATGGCACAGCTGCGCTTGGGACTGGCGCAGCTGCGCCATTTCTGGTCTTGGCACCGGCGCAGCTACGCTAGTGCACAGACAGAACCAGAAACGCAGCAACAGTGTTCCGTTTTTAGCCAAACAAACACGAATTTCACCCACAAAACAGTGAAATTAACACAAACAATTGATATAAGACTATCATAAACATGATTGCTAACATATTCATTAACATAGAACAATTTAACAACAACTTTGACTAATTTAATTCTTTAAATTTCATGTTTTCTCATGAAAACTCTATTTTTAAGTTTCTTCCCAAAAATCATCACTTTAATCTCAATTTTTCGTCAAATTACTTCGTTCAAACTATGCTCTCTTTGTTTTTAAACGAACTAGCATAAACAACACTCAATTTGTAGTTTAGCATATGAATTGGCCACTAAAATTTGTACTTTACACAAGTCATTTGGAAAAATATAAACACTGTAATTTACTTTTATTCCTTCAAACCAATTTCTCACGAATTTGATAAACAAGTATCAAGTATACATGATGATTAACAGATTTTGCAACACTATATGCTCATACATCTACCACAATTCACGTGATTTCTAAATCATATAAAATACATAGCACTAGAATTAAGAGTTAAAATTAAGAATAGTTTATACCTTGATTTAGCAAAACGATTACCCAATCCTTCTCTTCCACTTGACAATCACAGAAACTCTCTCAAGCTCTCACTCACAATCTCCTCTGTGTTTGTCTCTCTCACTACTCTGTTATTTCTCCTTAGCAAAATAAAATGTGTGAAACATAAACTGATATGGCACGTACTTATCAGTTAAGAAAATAAAAGGCGTCAGTTAAATAAACCAAAGATCACAAGGCCTTGTTTGGCCACACACCAAAACCCCCAACTAGATTATTTTAATAATATTATATTATATAGTTTCATGTGTCACACTCTAGTTAACCAAATAACCTTAGCTTAATTAATTTAAATAACTTGTAATGGTAATTAAAATAATTTCTATTATAATTATATTTATGAATAACAAATAATTATATATCTAATTAAATTAATAAATTAGAAACATCACTTTATTTAATTTATTTATTTTCTTTAAATTAAACAATTCATTTAATTTAATTATTTTCTTAAATATTAAGTAGATGATTTAATTTAATTAAATCCTTCAAATAAAATTATCATTACTCAATATAATTAACATTAATTAATTTAGTTACTAAATTAATTAACCATAATTCATCAATTATTTATTTTTCTCAATAAATAAATTATTTAAAATATTTAATTTAATTCAATAAATATTTAAATTAAATTATAAATTTCTCAATCGTTACATCCTTCCCTCCTTAAAAGGATTCTGTCCCTAGAATCACAATTCGATAAATTTATTCGTTACATTCTTCCCTCCTTAACAAGATTCTATCCCCGGAATCGCTATACAAAATCTAGTAAACAACTGAGGATAATTTTTCATTATAACGCTTTCAAGTTCCCACGTAGCTTCCTCAGCGTTGTGGTTCTTCTAGATTACCTTAACAGAAGGTATCACCTTATTCCTCAGTACTTGCTCTTTTTTGTCAACAATTTGAACAAGGACTTCCTCATATGACAAATCTTTCTCAAACTGTAAGGGCTCATATTCTATAACATGTTTACAGTCATGCTTATATGGTCTCAACACCAACATATGGAAAATATTATGGATATGCACCAATTCTGGAGGTAAAGCTACCTTGTATGCCACTTCACCCACACGTTGAAGCACTTCAAAAGGTCCTATAAACCTAGGGCTTAATTTACCCTTCTTTCCAAAACGAATTTTCCCCTTCCAGGGAGATACTTTCAAGAAAACGTAACTACCGACATCGAATTCCCGATTCTGTCGATGTTGATCGGCATATTTCTTTTGTCTATCCTGTGCAGCTATCAATCTTGCTCGAATCACCTTGATGATTTTGACGGGTTGTTGCACCAACTCTGGACCCAATAGTTGACGTTCACCTACCTCATCCCAGCATAACAGAGTTCTGCATTTCTTGTCGTATAACACTTCGTAAGGCGGCATGCCAATACTCGCGTGATAACTATTATTATAGGAAAATTCCACCAATGGTAAATGATCGTCCCAATTTCCCTTAAAATCCATAATACATGCTCTGAGCATATCCTCTAGTGTCTGGATGGTTCTCTCACTCTGTCTGTCTGTTTGAGGATGGTACGCTGTGCTCATTCTCAACTGAGTTCCCAAACATTCTTGTAATCATTTTTAGAAATTAGATGTGAAACGTGGATCTCTGTCTGATACAATGGACACAGGTACACCGTGTCTTGAAACAATTTCCTTCACATATAGTTTTGCTAACCGATCTAGGTTAAATCTAATCTTGATTGGTAAAAAGTGTGCCGACTTCGTCAGTCGATCAATAATCACCCAAACGGCGTCATAATCTTGCTGAGTCGTTGGAAGACCTACCACAAAATCCATTGCGATATGCTCCCATTTCCATTCCGGTATCTCCAACGGTTGTAATAATACGCTTGGCCTTTGATGTTCAGCTTTAACTTTCTGACACGTTAAGCACTTCACCACGCATTCAGCCACATCCTTCTTCATATTCGGCCACCAAAAATAATGTCTAAGTGATGAGTGAGTTTTATACTCATAATTGAGTGCATTTGAGCTTAATCTTTTGGTTGATTTTAAGTGTTTGTGTCTATTCATGCATGTTTTATGTTATTTTGTAGGAATTGAGACAAAAGTTACTTGGATCGACGTTTGGGGTGGCTAGATTCGCGTTTTCGGCTTGCCATTTACACATCAGTCAATTCAGAGCCAATTTGAGTATTTCTATGGACCTTAATTCGAAATACTTAAAGAATGAGAGTTGTAGATCTACGTCTCCTCGTTCCGAAGCATCTTAAATCATCAAAATTGGAGTTTGGACGAAGAAGTTATGGCTATTTTCCCAAAGGACGTTAGAACAGAAAATTTCCAAAAAAGTGGCCAGCGCCGGGGCACCCAAACCAAGGCCATTTCCAGCGCCGGGGCGCTAGGGGGCAGAATCCCAGCGCGGTGCTCAGCATTGGGGCGTTGGGAAAGAGGTTGGGTAAGCTTGGACGCGTTTTGGGACGAATTTAAACACTTTTTTGAGTCCAAATGGGATTGGGTTTGTTCCTAAGCTAAAAATTGGACTTGTAACCTATAAATACATGATGTAAGACATAAAATAGGGGAGATTACATAGATTAGATTAGAGATACATTCCATTAGATTAGACATTAACCCTAGTTCTTATTAGTTTTGGAGATTGAAGCAACTTGGAGATCATTGAAGATCAAGAGCAAGAACAAAAGGGGATCATCAGATTTGCTGACAACAGATTCTATTCTCTTCTCTTCTCGTACTTTTATCTTTTAATGTCTATTCAATTGTGGATTCTTGATTTTAATTCATTAATAATGAACTAAATTTCTTTTATTAAGATTTCAATTGAACCTTTTATATCTATAAATTAGTTATTTGATTTATTCCAATTATTTATGTCTAAGTGAATTGTTTATCTTGTCTTGTGCTTATTGTTTAATTATTTGATCAGTAATTACCTTGTTACTCTAGAAGGAATTGAAAGAGGAATTCTAGGATTAGAACTGGGCATGATAACATGTGACTTAGTTATTTGCATAGTGAATAATTAGGTTTGTGAATTGAATGGAAATATATGTTCACCCCATGTAACACATAATGAATTGGGATTAGAAGGAGTTTAATTCAATTGTTTTTCATAGGAATATAGAAAGATTAATCTGGATTAAATAGAAGTCATTTGATCACTTGGAAAAGGACTCTTGGCATTTGAGAATTCTTGTTAACAATTCAGTAGGCATAATAAATGGGATAATTGGATAATTAATTTATAGTTCATAATTGGGGATATTGAAGTCTTAATCTTTATTGATCTGAATTCATTCGTTAAAATCTTAGTTTTATTTATTTGGTTTATTTTAGAATAATCTATTTTAATTGCTTAATTTAGTTTTCTTAAATCGAAAAATCACAATTTATGGTTGTTTAAATAAAATTGATTTGGTTAAGAGTTAGTAATTGGTAATTTTTATTAAATAATTCCTTGTGGGAACGATACTCTACTTTCACTTTATTACTTGTTGACCGTGTATACTTGCACGTATTCATTGATTGCGAAATCTATCAACAAGTTTTTGGCGCCGTTGCCGGGGAATTAGTTTAATAATTTTGCAAAAATTAATTTTTATCAAATTAGTTTTAATTTAAACGTTTTTTTTAATTTTATTTTCTTTAATTCTCTTCCTATATTTCTCTCTTTTCAGGTACCATGGATGCATTTGCGTATCAATGGCCATACACGAACATGACTCAACCAATGAAAACAGGGATTGATGGACTCGCGACACTTTCAGAATTGGCAGCACAAGTGTCCGCAATAGCTAAGAAAATGGAAACATGGAGTCCACCATCCACGCAGCAAGTAGCTATGGTTTGTGAGTTATGTGCTAGGAGTCATGCTACAGATCAATGTGCCATAAACGCGAAATCAGCTCAGTTCGTAGGGAGCTATAGTCGGTCTACCCAACCGTATCCGAACCAAAACGCGTATAATCCGGGTTGGAGAAATCATCCGGAATTTTCATGGAGTAACAATCAAGCTCAAGCGCCTAGACAGCAAAACACATCCAGATTTTAAAATCAGACTCCACAACAACCAAAAAGGAAATCAAGTTTGGAAGAAGCGTTGGAAAAATTCATTAGAGCTATTGAAAAAAGGAACGAGGAACAAGACAAAAAATTGAATCAAGTAGAGCTGAATATGCAAAGCCAAGGTGCGTCGATAAAGAATCTGGAAAATCAAGTGGGGCAAATAGCACATGCACTGAATAACCGACCACTTGGAACACTCCCGAGCGATACAGAGAAAAACCCGGACAGAGATGAGCATTGTAAGGCTGTAACTCTACGTAGTGGAAAGGATTTGCAAGAGGCAGTCAAGGAAAAGGAGATCGACGAAGATTTAACTGTAAGATTCAACGAAGATGAGCCGATTTCATTAGTATAACATGTGTCTCCTCCGCCAAAGATCAAGAATCCGGGCAATTTTGCCAAACCATGCCCAATTGGCAGTCATGTCATAGGCAAAACTCTTTGTGACATAAGAGCTAGTACAACTGTGGAGTCATGGTGGGTTGAAAAGGAGAAGATAGAGGAAGATCCCATT